>JAUPFV010000002.1:54322653-55522653 GCA_036936605.1 Limnanthes douglasii subsp. nivea | reverse complement strand
TCAAATCCTTTTTCTACGGCATCCAACACATCATGTGCTCCAAGGAGAGCTTTCATATTGATACTTCAATTGTCATAGTTGTCGTTGTTGAGTGTTGGAACTTGGAATACACCATTTGCCATATTTTTAAATGTGTTGAATATTTAAAAACAAAATTTCGGATAGAGCTTGTGGCTCTGATACCACTTTGTTGGCGGAAAATATAAAACAACACTTTCTTTAAAACAAACAAACAACTTTGATATAGATAGAAAATGAGAAATATCACAAAACACTATTACAACTCACACTAGAAGAGAAAATAGTTTTCAAACACTCAAGAGAGCATTCTTGTCTCTCTTTTCTCTCACTCTAACTTTCTCTCTAACTTTACTTCTTAATGTGTTCTGTGATGCTCTAGATGGTGGGAGAGATCCACTATTTATAGAGCCAAAGTGGAGACAAGGATCCTTATCTAAGATCTTATAGATATTTAAACACTCAACCTCAAGTCTACACTCAAGGTAAAAGTGTTTCTTACACTCAACATAAAAGTGTGTCTTGCACTCAACCAAAAAAAGGTCTTACACACAACCTCCACTACTAAATAAATATTAATTTAATTGGTTCTAGAATGTGCTTTCTAGATTGGCCTTATTAAGTGGGTTGGACCCTTTAACCGGGTCAAGTTTATGATCCAACACACATTACTGTACGACTTTCCCAGATGCCCATACTTCGGAACTCTGTAACAACCAGGCCGCGCGACCAAAACAAGATTTCATTTCAGTAACCACTATCTTATTCTTGTCGCTGATCCTCAGGCTCAACAGACTTATCCATCAAGGTCATGTCGGCATATCCTCATATACAATAAGGCTACTTATCTTACTTGACTGGTGCAAACGTAAGAAACCCCTTTGGTTCCCTGCTAGCTCACCGCATACAGTTTTTGCAGCCAAGATGAACTCAACATGCAAGATCGCTTCTGAACACTACCCTCATGGACCGCAAGCGGTCAATTAACATAGAAATGGGGCCTCAATAGATAATGATGACAACATCAACAAACATCATGCAGAAAAAACAACGTTTTTTGTGATGCGTAAGACGAATTCATGCTAGAAGAATCCTCATCTGCTATGGAGATGTTACGCTACATATAAGAGGATAATGGATTCAAGTTCAATAGAAAGGGTGACCCTAGACATCTGGTATATAATATCAGAAACGAGATGTTACGCTACATATGAGAGGATAATGTATTCATATGTAAAACATTTTTCGTGAGTTTGAAAATGACTGCATTCACCTAGTTTAATAACGTGCCCACGTGCAACATTAAGAACTTCAATTAAATCATAGTTTCCTTTCGCAACCACTACATCAGATCCAAGTTTATTACGGGGGATTCACATTTGAACATCAATTTCAAGCAGCGACCCAATGAGATCTTATAATAGTACACAAAATATTTTGTGGAAATAAGAGATAAACTATGGGAATGCCTGGACGATGTGGCATGCTTGCCGTACCGATAAGGAATTTTGTGAGGGTCGTTATCTAAGCCCATCATAGTGAAAAAAATCCACATTTTTAGTTGTTTTTATGCAACTGAAGCGATACATAAAGTACAAAGAAACGGAGCAAGCAAGGGTAGTTTTGAACTCGATAATGGTGATGACTTATCCAAACAATAAATCCTTTCATGATGATGAGTAGTTAAATATTCCCCATGTCAGCTCAAAGTACCAACATGACTCTCGACAAAGCAATTTTGATAGGTCGATAATTCGGAGGTGCCCCAATCAGGGCAAGGGTTACAGGGGTAAGAGCAGCAACACCAAATACAATGACCGCAACAACATTAGAAGATATAAACGTCTGAGACCTAAACAATTTACCGATCTCACTCACAACATAACCTCTATATAATTTCAAACCAAAGACACATTTACTTATGGAAGGCCACCAAAGATGAAAAAATCATTAGAAACAATAGACGCATCAAATTACTATAAATTCCATGATAAGGTATTACAATACGTAATGGAATGCCGCGCGCTGCAAGACCAAAAACCAACTGCTGGTAGAGGAAGGCAAGCTTTTTGAATTTTACAAAAAAAATATGGCGCGAGATCCAAATTTCCATAGGGAAAATGAAGGAAGAAACTATTTGTTATGTATAAATATTTTTCTTGAAAGTAGAATAAAAATATTGATTTTAGAGGGGGAAAGCACAAGTAAACTAACAATTAAAAAAATGTTGATCCTTGTATTAACACCATCCGCCTTTATTTTATTTATAGTCAAATTAGTTACAAAAGTGGGTTAATTGCACTTTAGCACCCCATCTTTACAAATAATCTAAAATATGTCATATATCTTTACAATTGAACATATAAAACTTTAATTCATTACATTTAAGCCATCAACATTCTATATCCTTATCACTAATGACTAGGCAATGAACCACTAGCCCTAGCAAATAATATCATCTTTGATCTCCCGAAACCGTAATAGCTGGATCATAATCCTAATCGATACACAATTGATGTTATTTCCGGAGAGAAACCTGCAGCCACAAACACCAATCTCCAATGGCATAACAATTAAAGAAAGTCCTTATTGTCTTGACCGAACTGCCCAATCCATGGAAAACATCTTATATCTCTCATGATAATGAAGAAATATCCAACACAAGCGAAGACGGCTAATGTCCTATTTTCATGCCGATATATCTGATACATACGAGACAGTCGTAGAAATAAATCATCTAAATAAAACATCAAGAGAATAACCACTAGCCGATTTTCTGCTCAAATACCTATGATTAATGCTAGCTGTGTACTCTAGATGAGTAGTAGGGCTATACGCGTACATAGCAACATCCGGCACTTTCGGAAGTCTCTCATACAATATTACGTAGTCACTTGATGAACATCAACAAGTTCGAAAGTTGATTTTTGTACTCACCATAAACCTATAACATTTGGAAGGCTCTTTTTATCAACAAAAGGACCGTGTATCAACAAAAGGACCGACCGCGCACTGCTATATTAGACAATAATATTTACTTTTTAATAAGGATATAAATTATTAGGGAGTAAAATCATTTAGATAAAAGGATGGTCATTAAATCTTTGTAAAGTATAAATTTAATAATGAATATATACAATGAGGGCTAAAATGTAATTTACCCTTATGTGTAACCGATTATGTTATTTATTCTTTTGCCCAATAAATAGAAGAGCGAATTATGAAATAAATGATGATTTATTTTTGCTCATTGAGACTCGATTACAAACTGTTCGTCTCTCTAAACGTAAACAAATTATTTTATCTTTCTAAAATTATTTCAATTGTTTGATTTTTATACTAACAGTTTAATACTTAATATTGGCGACCACATTGGGAGATTACATGATACCTAGATAACAAATATAAAACCACGAAACTCGCGATTGAAATTACCAATTTAGATTACAATGGAACCAGAAATTGAAACCAATCCTACAGTGTTGATGGAAAATAAAATATTAGAATCAGGCTTGCCTAGGTAAAGAAACCAAAGTGATAGTCAGGAAAATGAACAGCGTGAACAGTCTAATCTAGAGAACTTGATGAATCAATAGTTAGAAAAGATAACCGTATTGAATGATGAGTTCAATCGAAGAGACCAACAAATCCAAGTATGAAGGATGAAATCCAATGTAGGACAAGTTAACGAGAAAAATGAATTGGAAAACCTATCTGATGAATCGAACACGGTTCAACATGTTTGAAATGACCGAAAAAGGCTCAATTCCATTTAGATAGAGAACATCACTATTCACAAAAGGAAAAGAAAGATAAACATCGATAAATTTCGACCAGTGATAGTGAATTTTTTAGTTTGAATTCTGTTTGTTTAAATAAGGGAGACATTAGCATTCTTCGAAGAGAGAGGGAAGCCAACGTAAAAAATTGCACGAAGAGCATAAATTGAGGAGGAAGAGTAAGACTCAAAATACGAGGGACAAACCATAGTATGAGGGTAATACGTCCCACCAATATGTTAACACTGCAGACCATAACGTGTATGCAGTCATGGGAACAACTGGAGTTGACCAGTATATGCAAGGAGTGGATTGAAGGAATTCTCATTTTTCTGCTGAGATAAAGTCGATGGCTCTTCCTAGGTGCTTTGATATTTCGAAGGTAGAAAATTTTGATGCAACACAAGATTCTGATGATTACATTGAGCAGTTTAAAAACTATATGGGTGATGCTAAAAAATTAGTACGAGACTCTGATGATTGTCAACGATTTGCTAATTCTATCCATAAACCGACAATACCACTTATTTCAAATTTTGAAGCGGTTCCCTTTGATAGATGGGGAATAGATCTAGTTGGGTCATTGCACATGGCCTCCGGAGGACGAAAAACAATCATTATGACAGTAAACTATTTTTTGAAGTGGGATGAGGCTGAGCCATTGTCAGGTACAAGAGCTAAAGATGCTATCAAGTTTATTGTTAATAATATTTGTTGTCACTTTAGATTTACTTTGAAGATTACTACGGACAACGGCCCTCGGTTTAAAAATTAAGAAATGACTTCCTTCTGCAATTCGATGGGAATTATACAATGTTTTTCAACACTTTTTCATCCTTAAGAAAATGGACAGGTGGAAGTAACTAACATGTCTATTTTAGAATGGTTAAAGAAAACTTTGACAGGTGTTGCTGGGAAATGGCCTAGTTATTTTCAAGAGGTGTTATAGGCTTATAAAACAACACCTGGAGAAGCTACTCAGGAAACTCATTTTGCCTTGGTATATGGAATATATTTTGTGACCCATTTGAAATAAATTCTACCATCTTACAGAATACTTCAATGTATAGAGGATGCTAATACAAAGACAAGAAGAACCAAGCTTGATTGAATTAAAGAAAAAAAAAGGTTAGAGCGCATCTTATAATTCTATTGTTTCCATAGGTTGTACAAGTGGCATACTTTATCCTCTCCTGGTGGCTCGGGAAGGTTTTAACGAGGTGCCACATATACATTTGAAGTCATAAATAAAGTTTTTTTCTTGGCCAACGTTCGTTTTTAGTAATAATATATTTATATTGCAAATTATACAAAGACTAATTATCTTTGGGGTAATTTACAACGATATTATTCAAGGTACTAACATCCATTTAAAACATTATTCGCAGTGCCAATTTGAGTGGTGATAGTATTCAAAGTGCTAACATACATTTAAAACATTGTTTGAAGTTCCAATTTGAGTGACGATATTATTCAAAGTGCTAACGTTCATTCAAAGTATTGTTCAAAGTGCCAATTTGAGTGGCGATATCATTTGAAGTGCTAAGTCCATTAAAAGCATTATTCGAAGTGCCAATTTGAGTGGCAATATTATATGAAGTCTAACGTCCATTTAAATCATTGATTAAATTCCCAATTTGAGTGGCGATATTATTCAAGGTGCTAATGTCCATTCAAAGCACTGTTCAAAGTGTCAATTTGAGCGTCGATATCATTCGAAGTTCTAATGTCCATTAAAAGTATTGTTCGAAGTGCCAATTTGAGTGATGATATTATTTGAAGTGCTAACGTCCATTTAAAGCATTAATTTGAAGTGCCAATTTGAAAAGTGATACAAATGTTTAAGTGTTGATGTCTATCTAGAACATGGTTCAATATGTTAAATCGAGCAACGTGAAATTCGAGGGTATAAATGTTTGATGAGGTAGTTTTGATTATAAGAGATGACAAACAAAAGAATCTGGTGATACTTAGGATTTTTCCAACTGACTAAATAGTAAATACAAATTCTACAAAAGAGGGTGTCAAAAAAGTCAACACCATAAACAACAAAACAACAAAAAACAAAAAAGAAACAATGATGATCACCACGAACATCAATGATCCAACAAAAAATGTTCCAATACAATACTACTTCCTAGTTCTCCTCGCCATCGTTGGGAGCATTATCTGAGTTTCCTTCTGAGGAACTCCATTCTTAATCTAAGGTATCATCTTTATTGTTTTCAGATTCAGATTCTTCAAACGATTCATTTGGGACAGCAGCAAAGGCTTCCCTAGGGCGTCGATCTACTGGAATTATTTCTAAAAATCAATGAATTTACCCTTGGAAACGCTTATAAAATTTACGAAGCAAAGAAATTAGTGCATTTTTTTCGCTTATTTTGATAGTAACAAGGCTATTCATTCCGCTTTTATCCTCCGCGACTTTGATGGCAAGGTATTTTTATTCCTCAGCTTTTGTTTTGAATAATTCCAAATCTTCAAGTTCTTTATTCCTTTCTCCATCACTTTTATCGAACAACTCCTTCAGAGATGAGTATTTTGAATGCTCCTCGGTTAGCTCAATCTCATATTTTTCCTTGAGCTTATTAAGTTCAATCCGATGTGTAGACTTAAGGTTTTATTTTTCTTGGTCATTGATCGCGACCAAATAACGTTTGATTTGGATAACTCTTTTAACAATTTTCGATATGTCGACCTGAAAGGCTTGAAATTATTCGAGGAGGTGTTGGTTGAAACGTTTGCTCAATTTATTGCTATAAGAAACCTCTTTCTTCCGCCAGATAACATCATTTGCAAGACTCTCTAATTTATTTCACGTAACTCTGACTTTCTCACATAATTGCTTCGCTGCATCTTCGAGGTTAGAGTAAGGTCGAGATACGTTTAACACTTTCTCGGAGGGTTCCCCGAAAGGATGAGAAAGATAGTTATCATAAAATAGCAAGTGCAGGTGAGGAGGAAACTTGAGGAGTATTTGAACTTAGACTTTGTGGTAAATTGGCTTCTGTAATTTTATTTTCGATTTGCACTATATAGTTTTGTATCTGTTGGATTTGAAGGTCCATGTCCCTATACATATCTTGGATTTCATCTTCACTAATGTCATCTTTGCCAATCATATTCCCAGTCCCTTGGTTGTTTGTTTCAAAAACTTCTTGTCTTTCTTCTATCTCCTTGATATCTGAGGTCAGATTTGAAGGAGGTACATCAACACTACTTTATGGTACTATTGTTCGAGGATATTCCGAAGAAGTTTTCTTCTTTTTCGAAGTAATCATTTTCTTTATTTTTCTTGAGGACTCAGCTGAAGCTCCTTCTTCGATGTTTTTGGGAGGGGGTGGTTAACATTGGTGTGGATTATTTTCTACTTAAGGTAATTTTGTCAAATTTTTTGCGTTGTTTCAAGGGTATTAAATGTTTAAGTGTTTTGTAGTGAGAGATTTAAGCTGTCTGGTTGTATTAAATGTTCATTACCCTCATTAATGAAAGTCGTTGGGTATTTATACCCTTAATTATGGGTCATATGGGCTTTCGGGTCAAACTTATAGAATCGGGTCGTGTTCAAAAACCCATTAGTTTATTAAGCAGATTAGCAATTAGATTAGTAAAAAAGTGTTTAGTTATTTAATACTTTTGTCCTGTCCGGATGGTTCAGTGGGTGATTTTTGTCTGGATTGCCCTTGTCCGGTTTCTATAGTGAGTGGTGAATATTTCTGGACTCATCAGTAGCCCCCTTTTTTAGGTTTTGTCGAAGGCCTTTGGCAAGACCAAAAAATCCTCTTAGGCACTAGCAACATTCTCCGGATTGTTTAAGTGTGTTCAGCCCAGGATTTATCCGGACTGAATACTTCTCAGAAGTTTAAGAGTTTTGCTACGGATCGTGGGACACGTGTCATATTTTGATTCGCCTCACCAACCGTTTTCCTCCTAGAATGACGCTCCCACTAATCCTAAAAAGCAACCTCTTCATTTAATACCTATGATGTCAGCGCCGCCTTCAATCATTACTTTTGATTTTCGTTTTCTCCTAGGTATTTGGTAACTTTTGTGCCTTACCAGTATAAATCACTTCTTTTCACTGTTTTACCATCTTCATCACTTTCTCATTTCTCGATTTCAAAGCTTTTACTTCTCTTCTCAAAATTCTTCTTGTGTAGGTTTATGTTCACGGCAAGAAACACGTTGGTGAAAGGTGGTTGGCTTAATCTCTCAAAGTTAGAAATAGCACAAAGGGTTGAGCGAGAGAGGCATATCGCGGCGGGTCTTCCAGTTTCTCAAAACGATAAGCCCGAAACACCGTCTTCAGAAGCTGATCAAGGTTCATATTTTGCTAAAAGTTCCAAACCTAAGCGTTTGTTTCAACCAACCCTTTCGTCCATTCCATTAGGCTCCTCGGTTCAGGAGTCAGAGCCTTTTGTTGTACGGGAAAAAGTAGTATCAAGTACAAGGAGACCCTATCCATTTATGCTATGGGGTCAGATACTAAGAAATCCCCAAAAAAGGTTACTCTTCACCGGACAGGCCGTTTAATAAATGGTCAGGCAACTATCCCTCAATCTAAGTCCCCAAAATCAGGGCCCTCTATATCATATACCAAGGCAAACGGGGATTTCTACGTAACAGCTCCAGGAGTAGTCCGGTAGTCCCATAGTACTTCTTGCAGATTGCTTGGCCACTTTCCACCAGTCCCTTCTAAATTATTTTTAAGACCGGACATAATGGTCATGTTCGCCACTTCAACCTGATTATTCGCCTGTGGGTGGAAAGGATAAAATAAAAAATGTTGAATACCTCTAGAGGCACATAAACTCTCCATATCCTTGTTATCGAATTGTGGCCCATTGTCTGTGGTTATCTTTTGTGGAACCCCAAATCTGCAGCAAATATTAGATAAGATAAATTTTATAACAGCTTTTGAAGTAATTCCTGCAAAGGGGGGCGCTTCTATCCACTTTGAAAAATAATCAAGGGCTACAATAATAGTTCTGCACCCTTCGGACGCCATTGGTAGAGGTCCCACCAGATCCAGACCCCAACAAGCAAAAGGTATTGGCTCAGAAATCGACTCCAAAGGGACAACTGGGATATGAATTTCATTACCATATCTTTGGCATGGATCACACTTCGTTACCAATTCCTTGGAATCTTCCATAATGGATGGCCAGTAGTATCCGGCCAACAAAACTCTTCAGGTTAAAGCTTTATAACCACAATGTGCTGACCCTTCACCAACATGCAGTTTGGACAGCACTATTTGGGACTCTTCAATCCCCAAACAACGCAAGAGAGGTCTACTAAAAGACTTTTTGTAAATGACGTCTCTTATGCCATCTGAAATGTATTGAAAAAGAGGATACCTCCAGTCTTTAGGTTGACCCACTTGCATATTCAAACTTTCCTCCTCTTCTTTGCTCTGATTGAGTTGAATGGATGGGGATTCCTGCACATGAATCCATGGGTAGGACTCAGAGTATGCTATGTTTTACAAGGAGTCTGCTAGTGCGTTCTCTGTTATAGGTATATGCTCATAGCTGGCCTCTTTGAAGTTAACGGCCACTTCTTTAAGAATAAACAAATATTTAATCAACTGCTTCTTTTTTTCCTCAGATTGACCTTGGCCATGATGGATAAGAAGCTGAGAATCGCTCATTAACCTAACTCGTTTGGGTCCACAAATCTGAACTAACTTCAAACCAGCTATAGCAGCTTCATATTCGGACTCATTGTTATAAGCCCTGAAAGAAAAACATATAGCATGGTATAGCTTGTCGCCGTACGGAGAGGTTAAACATATCTCAGCACCACAACCCATGGTACTTGATCCACCATCAGTCCGGACAACCCATATCTTCTTAGTCATTTCACCTCTAGCTTGTTTAGTACTCCTGTCCGAATGGATCTCAACTAGGAAATCAGCAACAGACTGAGCCTTGATTGCAGTTCGAGGGGCAAAATCAATATCATAGTCTCCCAGTTCTACTGACCACTTGGTCATTCTGCTCGATATGTCTGCCTTTTGAAGAATATTTTTCAAGGTAAAAGATGTTTGGACGACAATTGAATGAGACTGAAAGTAGGGCCTCATTTTTCTGGCAGCAATCACCAAAGCTGGCGCTAATTGTTTTAGTTTTAAATATCTTTTTTCATCAGGCTTTTGCTGATGTAGTATACCGGACGAGGATAATTGTCCACCTCTCTTACTAGCACCGTGCTTGTGGCACATTCGGAGACTGCTAAATATATATATAAGGTTTCTCCATCAATAGGTTTAAACAGAGTTTTAGGGGAAGATAAATGCTTCTTTATTTCATCAAAAGCCTGGTCGTATTGTGGAGACCAGTTGAATTCTTTGACACCTTTTAAAGTTTGGAAAAACAGGGCACACCTATCCGAAGACCTTGAGATAAAATGGTTTAGAGCAGCTAACCTCTGTGTCAACCTTTGTGCTTCTTTAATATTCCGAGGAGGATCCATCTGTAGTAAATCATTAAGTTGGTCTGGATCAGGCTGTATCCCTTTCTCACTTATCACATACCCCAAAAACTTTCCGGAATGCACTCCGAAAACGCATTTTTATGGATTTAACTTTAAATTAACTTTTACAAAGTTGGCAAAAGTCTCTTGCAGATCTGCCAAGTGTAATTCTTCTTCCACACTCTTTACCATCATTTTATCAATGCACACTTCCATATTTCTTGCAATCTGATCAGCGAATGCTTTGTTTACCAACCTCTGATAAGTGGCGCCAACATTCTTTAATCCAAAAGGCACCACCTTATAACAATGGAGGCCCCTGTTAGTAACAAAAGTAGTGTGTTCATGGTCCTTCAGATCCACTTGAATCTGATTATAACCGGAGAAGGTATCCGTGAAGGACAACAGCTTGTTCCCAGATGTGGAGTCCACTAACTGATCGATCCGAGGGACTGGATATAGGTCTTTTAGGCAAGCCCTATTGAGGTCAATAAAGTCGATGCACATACACCACTTCCTGTTTTTTTTTTTTACTAGCACTGGATTGGCTGTCCATAAAGGGTACTGAGATTCCATTATGTGCCCCATCTTAGCAAGCCGGTCAACCTCTTGAACTATGACATAAGCTTTCTCCTTAAAAAAATCTCTTCTCTTCTACACAACAGGTGATACATCTCTCTAGATGGATAGCTGATGTGATATAACATCTGCAGGCACTCCGGTTACGTCAGCATTGTACCAAGCAAAAACGTGTTGATGGTTTGTTAAAAAATATAACACTTTGCTTTTTAGTTCTGATGTCATCTTAGATCCAATCTTGACACTTCTTCCTTCAGCCAGAGAGTGAGTTTTAATCTCTTCAATTGGTATTAAAACACCATGGGTCTCTCAAGGGTCATCAATTTCACCATCTCCCCCAGAGGGCCCCTCCAACTGCTAATCTTCATTGATCTGAACTGCCCCCAAAGTTCTAGGGGCCAGTGTTGTTGCATAACATTCCCTTGCTATCTTCTGACTACTCCGGATAACTCCCACTTGTCCTTGCACAACGTATTTTAAACATTGGTGAACTGTTGAAGCCACAACATGCATCTTGGAGAGCCAAGACCTTCCCAAAATGGCATTGTAGCAAGTGGGACAATCCACCACAGCAAAAAGTACTCTGACCATTTTCTTGAAAGGGCCCTTGCCCAGCTGAACCTCCTCCTCAAACTCTCCGACTACGTCCGCAGAGCTTCCAGTGAAACCCACAATAGACCTGTTTGAACGTTGAATTACTGCTGGATTCTTCATTTGTTTATAGGAAGTCAAAAAAGGATATTGGCTGAGCTTCCAGTGTCCACCAAAATTTGTCTGATGTCATTGCCCCCAATGGATGCTCCTATCACCACAGCATCTTCATGGGGACCAGCTATGTCCCTCAAATCATCTTCATAAAAAACAATGAAGGGAAAAGGAATTTGCGATTGATAGGAGGACATGCCTCCCCCCAACTAAGTAGCAAAGGTGTGAACATGCCTCTTCTTTGAAGAAGTAGTTGGTGCAGTCATGTTGTCCCCCCCCCCCACCCAAATATGGTAAGTGACTCAAAAAATCTTATGACCCCGGACACCGTCTTGGTGTGTTCTGTGATAACGCCCACCTTATTCCGGGCTGGATCAGGATCCAAATATTCTGACTCCCGTAAAATATTGAGAGAATTCTCTACAAAGAAACTTGTCATCATCGTCAAAATTCATCATAAAGTTTTTAAACTGCTCCAGATGATTACCTAGATCTTTGCTCCCATCATATTTTTCAATCTTAGTACTGTCAAACCTCTTTGGAAGGTTTCCGAACAGTATCTTGGAAGACAATGGAGATTGTCTCTAATTCCGGCCATGACTAAACACAGTATCTTCATTGGGAGTTGCAAAGATACCCGGTTCATCATGGAAAGCGAAAAGATCCATCAACAGCTGGTCTATATGTCTCCGGCCATGGCTGTGGCTATGAGATGACCCTTTACCTAGATGCCTTTTCAAACTTCCATTCTTGTCCCTCGTTCTTGAATATTTTTTTACCAACTTTTGCTTCTTCTTAGACCTGCCTTCATCACTGCTGGATGACAGGGACTCCTCAACTCCATCTTCATTCGAGGAGCTTCTAGAGGATTCTGAATCTGAGCTCTCCACCGGTTTAGACCGGTGAGAATTTTTTGAGCTATCATGAGTCTTTTTAGTACTCACATGGGTCTTTGCTAATGGGTCATGCTCCCTTGGATTGTCAGTGTGATAAACATCTGACACTTTTGATTTTTCTTTCAAGCCTAACTCCATCGTTTTTGCAGCCCTCAAGGCTTTTATCTCATCTTTCAACCTGTCTCTTTCTTCGATCGTATATTCATCGTTTTCTCCCACCACTTCTGCCAAAGTTGGTGGAACTTCCTGCTCATCCGGATTCATTCGAACTGGTTTTTATTGCTAGTTTTGAATGCTAGATTCAGGCAACTTCTTCTCCCGCGTTGGTCGCCAATTTGGTGTGGATTATTTTCTACAAAGGGTAATTTTGTCAAATGTTTTATGGTGTTTCAAGGGTATTAAATGTTTAAGTGTTTTGTAGTAAGAGATTTAAGCTGCCTGGTTGTATTAAATGTTCATTACCTTCATTAATGAAAGTGGTTGGGTATTTATACCCTTAATTATGGGCCATATGGGCTTTCGGGTCAAACTTATGGAATCGGGTCGAGTTCAAAAACCCATTAGTTTATTAAGCAGATTAACAATTAGCTTAGTCAAAAGGTGTTTAGTTATTTAATAGTTTTGTCCTCTCTGGATGGTTCAGTGGGTGATTCTTTTCCGAATTTCCCCTGTCCGGTTTTACAGTGAGTGGTGAATATTTTCGAACTCATCAGTAACCCTTTTTTAGGTTTTGTCGAAGGCCTTCGGCAAGACCAAAAAAATTTCTTAGGTACCTAGCAATATTCTCCGGATTGTTTAAGTGTGTTCAGCTCAGGATTTATCCGGACTGAATACTTCTCAGAAGTTTAAGAGTTTCTTTAGCACGCTTGCGTTCTTGTGAGTTCTTTTTATCCTTGTGGTGATTTTTCCTCTTACCAGAAGAATGCTTATGGTGTCTGTCTTTACCTATGGATTCGAGGGGGCTGAGATCGGAAGGTTGGTTTTAATGAGAAATTTCAAAGGGTATGATAGCAGGAGAGTTTTCTAATGGAGGCCAGGAACCGTAAAAAATGGTGACATAAGGTTGAGGTTGAGATTCAACGTATTCATCAGCAGCAACTTTCTCTTGAAATTTTTTACTGATTAAAAGCCACTCTGGAATCCGACGAGGTTTATAAGCCACCTTACTCTCTCTAGAAATTTTAGAACGAAAATTTTGGAGTGTAAATGAAGAAGGTGAGTATTTATAGAAGAAGATGGGCTTTTAGGGTAAGACATGCATGGGGACATTTTCCTTTGTTTGCCTAGGGGTGTTATGGGTAATATAGGCACAATTATATAGATCCGAAAAACAAGGGAGAAGATGAAGAGGCTATCTAATGATGAAAAGTATTGGGAAAGGGGATAAGATCTCTAAAAATATTTGGTGACAAGGAATTATGACTAATGACGTCATGAAAAAGGCGGGAGATTGTTGATTGGGGTATGCGAGTTGATGCTGAAAAATTTGATGAGTCCAATCCTTGAAATTTCTTTGCCAAGTAGGGGAGTCTATATTATAATGAGACGATTAATTTCGATGAACAAAATTAATGAGAGGCATGGTTCAAGCCTTGCTAAGACATTGCAAGGATTGGGGGGCTACTGATCAGTATTTCCCAGGAGAATAAGAGGATATTCAAAGAGGCATTTTTTCGAAGAGGCATTTTTCAACTAAAGGATTTTTGAATAGGCATTTTTCAGCTAAAGGATATTTGAAGAGGCATTTTGTGTTCGAAGAGGCATTTTGTATTCGAAGAAGTATTATTCGAGGACAGTTAAAGAGTAAAGGATATTCGAAGAGATGCATTTTCGAGGAGAATTGAAACGGACAAGAAGAAGTTCGATGATGTCTTCACAGTCCTAGTAAAAATATTTTTTACTAAGACTGGGGGGCTACTGATGAGGGAGAATAAAATACGTATAGAAAAATTGTAAGGAAGTGTTTTTATTGGGGAAGTATTGTAAAAAGTAGAAATGGGAGTAATTATGTGAATAAGTGGAAAAATATAGGGACTAAATGTATAATAAGTAGGAATTAAAGTGTGTGAGGTCCATCATTATACTATAAAAGGACCTCACTCGATGATAATCTAGTTGATTATTATAATATTACTTTCTCTCTCTACTTAGTCTTACTCATCATCATTAATCCCAAAAAGCAACCTCTTCATTTAATACCTATGACGTTAGCGCCGCCTTCAATCATTACTTTTGCTTTTTGTTTTCTCCTAGGTATTTGGTAACTTTTTTACCTTACTAGTATAAATTACTTCTTTTCATTATTTTACCATCTTCATCACTTTCTCATTTCTCCATTTCAAAGCTTTTACTTCTCTTCTCAAAAAATTTCTTGTGTAGGTTTATGCTCACGGCAAGTAACGCATTGGTGAAAGGTGGTTGGCGTATTCTCTCAGAGTTAGAAAAAGCACGAAGGGTTGAGCGAGAGAGGCGTATCGTTGCGGTTCTTCCAGTTTCTCCAAATGATAAGCCCGAAACACCGTCTTCAGAAGCTGATCAAGGTTCATCTTCTGCTAACATTTCCAAACCTAGGCGTTTGTT
This sequence comes from Limnanthes douglasii subsp. nivea, assembly GCA_036936605.1. Classification (NCBI taxonomy): domain Eukaryota; kingdom Viridiplantae; phylum Streptophyta; class Magnoliopsida; order Brassicales; family Limnanthaceae; genus Limnanthes; species Limnanthes douglasii. Next base: position 55,507,616 of record JAUPFV010000002.1, on the reverse strand, counting down.
TCAACCAACCCTTTCGCCCATTCCACCAGGCTCCTCGGTTCAGGAGTCATAACCTTCTGTTGTACGGGAAAAAACAGTATCAAGTACAAGGAGATCCTCTCTATTTATTGATATGGGGTCAGATACTGAGAAATCCCTAGAAAAGGTTACTCTTCGCCGGAAAGGCCGTTTAATAAAGGGTCAGGCAGCGGTCCCTAAGTCCCCAAAAGCAGGGCCCTCTAAGTCTAGGACCAAGGACAAAGCTACTAGATCAGGGGCATCTTTCAGAGTCCCAAAATACAAGTCCTCTGGTCCGGAGGCTACTAGAATTAGCTCTCAGAATGAGTCCTCCGGAACTGAGCCCGTACCGGACACCAGACCCCTAAGAGAGGGTGATGCTCAACCGTCCGGATAACTTACTGAGCCAGCCACCAGCACTCCCCCACCACCAACAACTGACAAACCTTCCATGGTGATGGAAGAGGTGATGGAGGACAGTATAGAAGATGCTCTATTTGAGACCGACGTCTCCGGGCAGACAGAGGATGCTGCCACTAATAAAAAAGGCAAGGGTAAAATGAAAATCTGTCTGAAACATCCGGACCTGCCGGAGTGCCTGGAAGGAAAAGTGGGACCCTACTTCCACAAGGTGAATGTGAAGTATCTGTTGGCCATGCAGAACATCAACTATGGCTACACTCATACTGCTGAGTTAGGCCGGATCCGGACGAAGTGGGGGATCCCTAAGTCTGTCAAGGTGAGGATACCGGTTACTCCGGAGACCCCAATAGACTGCAAGCTTAGTGAGATAGTCATTTATACGGATCTGTTTAATTAGGGGCTCGGTTTTCCCTTGGATCCATTGATTGTCAGATACTTTCATGTGATAAAACTCTATCAAAGCTAGTTGAGTCCCAATGCTTGGTACACTCTTATGGCCTGTATCATGGCTTTTAGGCTCTCTGGAATATCGCTTCTAATGGAGCAATTCGTTGCTGTGGCCAGCCTCTGCAAGAACCACATCATCCATTTCTACCACTACAACATGCGAGATAACTTTAAGGTGGTAGATGATTTGCTCGAGTCAGAGAAGAATTGGAAGACCCAATTTTTGTTCATTAGTGGGGCTTGCGTGAAAATGGGAGGAAAATCAAGGCCGGTGTCAACCCTAGCATGCTCACCAGCAGATGGAAAAGCTCATGTAAATATTTCATCATATTTGTCTTTATTTCTTTATAAAAAATCTTTTTTTGAAATGCCCTTCTTTTTCTTTGGGTAGTGCTGCCGAAGGAGTTCTCCGACTATTTGGAGGAGGGGCAAACTACATGTGCCAAGCTGAATGCTTGAGATGCTGAAAATGGGGAAACCATTTCCACAACTACTTCACCTCCGGCAATTTAGTGAGGTCCCGCCTCTGGAACACAATAGGCCAGAGAAACCTTACTTGGGAGGAGCTGACCACTCTACCTCCCCCGGCTGTCATCCTCTAGAGAACAGAGGAGAAGGATGGTAAGCTAGCTTTGCCTGCCAGAGAAAAAGCCCCAAGTAAGATGAAGGGCAAGAAAGGCAAGAAGAAACAAGTTGTAAGTGAGGTTTCTCAAGGTGGTGTTGAGGAGATCGCCCCAACAAGTCAAGAAGTTCAAGCCCAAGGGGGAATCGATGCTACTCTACTTCAAGTGGTTGAAGATGAGAGTATTAGGGAGGAAGGTGGACCTCCAGATCTTCCAAAGGCTCCTAAGAAGGATCAAAAGCGGGGAGCAGATGGTGAAGTTAGAGCAGCCAAGAAGAAGAAAAACTCCTGGGGGGATGAAGTCGCTCTCCGGCCTTCGGAGTCTCTTCCTCCGGTCAACCCAATAGACCCCACTTTGGCAGAGCAAATCCCAAGTGGTCTTCATACCGGGGAGGGTACCGGAGGGGATATCAATATTGACGGAGTAGATATCAGTGGCTTCCAAAATATTGGTCGACACTTTGATGATCTTGAAAATGATGACTTTGCTGGCCCCTACCTTCCCCCAAGCTCCTCAAACATGGTTACCTTCAATGGTAAGTCTTTTTCTGTTTCATGGGAGAATGACATGGTGACTCACTCCTTGCTAAGAAATATTTAGCCAGTGCTCAACCTGGAGAGGCAAGTGCGAAGCCAATCTACCCTTATCAACACACTCAATGCAGACAAAGAGAGCTTATCTAATGACCTCCTCAATGCCAATCAGTGTGTTGAAACATTGAGGAAAGAACTCGAGGAGTTGAAGAAGGGGAAAGAAGACTTGGCCACCATGCTGGCCACTTTGGAGATGGTTAACACAGAACTCCAAACCAAGTGTTCTGGCTTGAAGAATGATCTATCATCTTCGAAGGAGGAGGTGAAAGCCAAGGATAATGTCATCCAAACCATGTCCGGTAACAAGACTTCTCTTGAAGATGTTGTGTCCAAAGTCACCAAGGAGAAAGAGGATTTGATAAAGGAGCAGGAGAAGACAATCCAGGCCAAGATCGATGCATACACCAACAAGGTGATAGATTCCCAAGAAGAGAGGTATGCTGAAGTCAAATCCGACATGGTCTTGCTTTTTCGTCGAACATTCTCGAAGAGGACGCTCGACACTCTTTGGAAATATATGGAATACGAAGATCTCCCATTCCACACTATGGCAGATGGTGATAAACAAAATTATTCCAGTGGTTATGATGGCACCACTGATGAGGAAGAAGAGACCGGAGAGAGCTCCAATGATGAACCCAAAGACCTAAAGAAGAAACAAGATGAAGCAGGAACATCCAAGGGAGTCCAGCCCTAAATTCCACCAATATGAAAAACGAGCATAGGGCATCGTATAGCTCGAGCTCGATTAGAGCATTGTCGAACAAAATCAAAAAGAAGTCAAGCAAGAACCATTGTCAAATACGAATAAAGGACTCTATTGAGCATGGACAATACCGAGCAGAGGTTATTACCGAAAAGACATATGCATAACAACGAAATCGTTCGAGTTCGGTAGTTAAGATAAGCGACTACAGAAAACGTCATAATGGAGTCAAAACTCGTTGACTGGTCAATCCACGTAACGCATTAGGACTAGAGTAATGACCATGATTTTAGCTCCATTATCATTAATATCAGTCTACGTGCGAGATCAGTGGAATCACGTAATAAATGACTTATTGTAACATCCATATAACAGTATAAATATGGCTAAACATTATGTACTAGCTTTTATCTTCTCGAATCAATAAAAATTACTATCTTGGAAATTATTTGTTAGAATTCCCTTTAACAAACCCAGCCTACATTACGATGTTTCATCCGGAATTGGTATATTTATTTTGGTTTGTCCTGTTGGAAACCAATTTTTATGTTCTGCTTGTCACGATGTGTCATTTAGGTGGGAATAACCAAAATTTTAATATTGATTTCGGTTGCAGATCTCAAATTATCTCAGACCCATTAGTTTATTAAGTAGATTAGCAATTAGCTTAGTCAAAAGGTGTTTAGTTATTTAATACTTTTATCCTGTCTGGATGGTTTAGTGGGTGATTTTTGTCCGGATTGCCCTTGTTCGCTTTCTACAGTGAGTGGTGAATATTTCTGGACTCATCAAACATCACTGGTTTTTCTTTTTGGTTCCCGTTTTGGTTTATTTGGCTTCACATTGTGGAGGAGCTAGCTTGAGATTTTTTCTTTTTCGTTTTTAGAGGTAAGTGGCTCGGCAATCTATTCCGAACAGGCAGTATGACACGTGCATCAGGAGCAGCTAGCCTTATCATGACATATTCTGGATTGGGAGGCTCCATGATTTCATCCGATGTGACATTATAATCCTGAGAGATTCTTCAAAAATGGCTCATGATAAAATTCAGAGATATGAAGGGATTTTGAAATTCATTATACCATGTTTTTTTCTGCCCACGTGGATACTTTGGAAAAAATTTCTTTGGTAGCAGCTTGGTGGATCTTGTATCGTCTCCAAAATTCAACATGGAACAATAATACAAAAATATTTGACACACAAAATAATGAGGGGTTGTATCACTTACTGGTACTTTTCTACTTGAGGTTTAGCTTAGAGGGATTCTCCTTGGAAATATCTTTCACATTTTCCCAAGCTCTAGAGATAAAGAAAAATCCATGTTTCCAAAATTTGTCACCTTCGAGGAGATCATCAACCAACTTGAAGGAGTCTCTGAGCGTGAGATAATAGAAGGGTAAACCAGATTTTTGGAAAAGCCAGTCAGCGCGATGAATTGTTTGATTGGAAAGGGGATTTGGTCAAGTCTTGAATCCATTATGTTGGATAAGAGTGTGAACCACATGTTTGGACTTGCTGGCGTCAGACACAAGTCGATGATCTCAAAGTATTCTACTATGACTGGGTCCAGCGGAAACTGAAGGCCGCATTTTATGATCTCAGGATATACCACAATTTTATTTTCTCCACAAGAGAGTGGAGTCTCTCCTACATTTAACGTTTTCTGGGAGACCCCGTTTCTTTTTAATAATTTCCGCTTCAGATTGATTGTAGTACTCATATTGCACATTTTTAGTGCAATGAGATACTCGGGGAGGACGCCCTTTAGGTTTACGCTTAAGTTTACAGTGATGTCCTCGGGAAAAGTGACTGGTTTTTGTTCTTCTTCTCTTTCTTTTTCTGAGCTGGTTTCTTCTGCAATTTTGATATTAGTTTTATTCTGTGTCCTCGAGTCTGACTCAGCAATCTCCTTAGAAGCTTCATTCTGATGTTGATGAGGGGTAGTGTTGGTAGTAGCAGCTTGTGAACTATTTGGGGCAGTTATGATGATGTGTTGGCTGATCTGCAAAGAAGTTTTGTGTGGCCAATTGTTTTTCCTAGCCATATCTTTCGATGAAAGAGACTATATAGAGGTTTGTGAAGTATTGATGTCCTCAGAATCTCTCATTGCTACGAATGCGCTTCATTGAGGAAGTTGACTCTTTTGAGAATAGGTTTATGAAGTTATTCGAGGTGTCAATTTACTTTTGATTCGAGGAGGGGTCATAATATTAGCATGAGATGCTTCTGTTGACGTTTGAAAAGATTTCTCTTGTGTTTGTTTGCAGTTGATTCGAAGAAGAGTTGAAGTGTTGACATAGTTTGCTTATGTAAGGATTCGAGGTGACTTCTATTTTGCTTGTTGAGGGGATTTTTGTGAGAAGACTTTAAGGATCAAGTCGATAAGGATATAAATTATTAGGGAGTAAATACAATTAGATGAAATGGTTTTCATCAAATCTTTGTAAGGTTAAAAGGATAAATTTGATATTGAATATAGATAGTAAGGGCTAAAGTGCAATTTACCCTTATGTGTAACTGATTATATTATTTATTATTCCGTTCTATAAATAGGAGAGTGGATTTTGAAATAAATGATGATTGACTTCTTCTTATTGAGACTTGATTACAAACTTTTTCTCGCTCTAAAATTAAACAAGTTATTTTTTCTTTCTAGATTACTTCTATAGTTTTATTTTCACACTCAAATTTTAATACTTAACACCTCCAAAAGTATGAAACATGTTCAATCGAATCTGCCCAACAAGATGAAAATACAACAATCATGCATGATCTCGGAGATAAACAACAATGATATGTTATTAATACATATTTTCATCATCTGAAGTATTTGAAGGATGTAAAATATCTCTTCAAGTTCTTATATATCTCAAGGGAGATGAATGTCAATCAAACTTCACGTACCGATAAAAATATTATTAGGCATGCAAGACATCACGTTATAGATCATAAATCACAAGTGTCTGTAGCAATGGGAAATTGTATTCCATTATGTAATCATACATTCTCAATAATAGATTATTCTCAATGCGTATATAATAGGGTTACATAACTATAAACCCCTAAAGATATAGCAAAGCACCCAAATATGGCATACATACAACTCAAACAACCAACCTAAATGTAGTTGATCTAAACATGTTATATAATCGTAAGAGAATTGTACTTTTCATCATACATATGTAGCTGAATTAAACATCGTATAAAAAAATACATACATATATATAACATATGAAAAATTATAAATTTGGTAGTTGCACTACTGAATGGAGTACTGGGAAACTACCACATACAAAGCAATCAAACACATTACATATACAAGATTTCAGAGGCTGAGCAACTCGATTATTCATAAATATAACTGAATGATCCTGTAGATCTCTAAATTTTAGGTGGATAGAAACTGAATTACCTAACTCAGATAGTCGAACGCTAACTTATGACCTTCTGAATTCATACACAAAAAATCGAAAAAAAAAATTATTGTTCATGTTCGTCATGATTACAACAGGGGTATTCGCAGTGAACAACACTTCACCGCAACGAATTACCATTGTAGTGAGTTTGTTGCGGTGACCGTACCCCTGGCGGCGACGAACTTCTTCAATTTTGAAAATCTGAAACCCTATATTAGTTCTGGATTAGAGTTTCATCCTGAAATTCTCAAGAACGAATGTGTACCTAAACATACAATAATATATATATATATATATATATATATATATATATATATATATTTATGTGCCCACAATCGCACCAACCACACCCTAAATGTGTAATTATATATTCTTTTACGACCTACTCACGCATAGGTCTAAAAAATCACAAAGAAAAGAATGTTTCTCCCAGCTGAATCAATTTAAAAATTGACATTTTGGGAGACTTAATTTTACAGTTTTATGTTATAAAAAGAGGAGTCAGAGTCAGCTATGATACCCCATATTAGTTCTGGATTAGGGTTTCATCCTGAAATTCTCAAGATCGAATGTGTACCTAAACATACAATAATATATATACATTTGTGTGCCCTCAATCACACCAACCAGACCCTAAATGTGCAATTATATATTCTTTTATGACCTACTCACGTATAGGTCTAAAAAATCACAAAGAAAGGACTTTTCTCCCAGCTGAATCAATTTAAAAATTGGCATTTTAGGAGACTCAATTTTACAGTTTAATGTTATACAAAGAGGAACCCGAGTCAGCTCTGATACCACTTGTTAAAATATGCATAATACTTGAGGGTATGCATACCTTTTATTCACTTCCAATAATCTAACTTCTTTCATGTAGAAGTGTGTAAAATATATTGAAGAAATTATGGCGAGCCATAATCCCTTTTAGATTTTCTATGGTTTGCAATAAAAAAACTTAAAGAGTTCTGCTTCGAGGCTATTGTAGATGCAGGTTATAGATCTTCCAACAACATTTAATTTGCACAAAAATGATCCTTGAATGAGTCGATTGAAGACTCTGAAAGAACCTGCAAAAACAGAAAAAGAAAATGAGAGATAGAATATCCAAAATCTTTCCTCTTGTTTAATTGATTGCATGTTTTTTATTCAATCTCTATATCATTTTTTTTCTATTTTTGCAGATTTTTTAAGAGAGTCACCACTATAATAAACTTTTATTGGACTTTTAAAATCCAATACTGAATAGGTTAAAAACCATTAAATACATTTTTCCTAACAGATTTTCACACATTATTAGTTATTTCATCTTAAAACTGAATAATATTATTTTATTATTTGTAAGCCTAATATTTTTAATTAATTATTTTGATTATATAATTGAAATTTTATTCTCAATTAATTGTTTTGATTATATAATTAAATTTATAGCAACAAATTCAAATACTTAAAATACACCTATCAAAATATTTAATATTTAAAAAAAATCAATGTTTTTATTTTATTTATAAGATAAACACTTAAACACTGTTTTACCACCAAGCTCCGCCAAACAGAAATAAATAACGAACTTTTTCCCAAAAATTTTAATTTTTATTGATGTTAAAGAAATTTACATAATGTTTATGAATTACATGTTAAATTACATTTTTAGCTACAATCTATAGCTTTTACATTCTTGAGGTTTCCTTCATTGATTCTTTTGATGGTTTTTTCTCCTAGTTTCTTTATGCTTCCTCTTAGTGTCATAGTGCTTCCTCCATTAATTGATTTTCTGCAAAAGAGAGATAGGTATGGTCATATTTTTCAACTTGCCAAGATGTTAGTCAGCTTCAAAGAAATCTAAAATGCCCCAGGTTTGAATCAACTGTGAAATCAGTTTGATTCTTAAGAGCATGTTTGGCAATCCAATCAGCAGCTGAATTTTGTTCTCTGTATATATGTTTGAGTGTCATTTGTGGCTTAATCAGGTTTCTACAGTATTGAAGGATTTGCTTAAAATACCAAGGGTACTTTCCTGTTGCTAGCATGTTAAATAAACTTAAGCAGTCTATCTCTATATCTACTATGTTTAGATTCTGATTATTGCAGTACATCATGCCATTAAGTAGTGCCAAAATTTCAGTAGTTAAGGGGGAGCATTTTCCAATAACATCACCTTTAGCAAATAAAAGAGTTCCAAGATTATTCCTTATAATGTAACCATATCTTGATTCACCATTGTGTAAGGAATATCCATCACAATTCATTTTGATTCGATTATGTAAAGGCAAAGTCCAAGTGATGTATATGAAATGCTTAGATGACTTAATATGGTTGAAGCATCTTAATTCCTTAGCTAAATGTATGTCTTTTGACTAGTGTTTTCTAGTTAGATGTGATGCTGAATCTAAAGATGTAAGCATGAAAGAAATATGATTAATAATCTTCTTAGATGATATGGTTATGTTTTTATGTTTATAGCTATTTCTAGCATACCATATGGACCATATAATCAGAGAAGGCAGAATAGTACGTATATGAGTTCTTTTAGATGTAGATAGAAACCATATATTAATAATGTGATTCACAGTCATGTGTCTACCTATACATATGTTGAATTTTACAGAAAAGAAATACCAAACAGACCAAACAGCTTCACATGATACAAAAACATGATTCAGTGTTTCTAAGTTCTGACAATTAGTACATTTAGATGCTAATTGGACACCTTTCCTTTGCAATATTGTGTCTACACTTAATATATTGTTCAATACCCTCCATAGAGTGAAAGAACATCTCTTTGGAGAAGTATTGTTCCAGATTTTATCTTTTATTATTGATGTTGTGTGTTTCTGTCTAATTTCATTAACAGTATTTTTTAAGTTGAATGAACCATCAGAGGAAAGTTTCCAAATGATGGAGTCATCTATGCTTGTGTTAAACCTTATTTTGGTGATTTCACTAACATATTTAGAAGGTAAGTTACTTTGAAGTTTGGTTATGTCCCAATTATTGTTATTCAGTACTCATTTATCTTTGCTTGTGTGTAACGATGAGAATTAACTGTTGTTAAAGTAATTAAGGGTTTAGAGTTATGCTATTGATCTAACCAGAAGTCTGAGTTACCATTGCTTAATTTCCATCTTATGTGTTTTTCTACTTCTTCTTTGATTTCATGCATTCTTTTCCATACTTTAAAGTCTGTCATTCTTAAGATGGTTTGTAATGGATGTGTGTTTTTACAATATTTGGAATGCATCATGTTTGACCAAAGAGTTTTATTGTTCCTGAAGTTGAACCATAACTTGAATGAAAAAGCAGTTTGTATATTCTTAATGTTTCTAATGTTTAAACCATTTTCGTTATATGGATTACAAAGATTTTCCCAATTAGACCAAATTATATGTTTGTTTGTTTCATTAAATCCCTAAAGAAATTTATTTAGCAACTTGTTAATTCTAGAAATTGTTTTCATAGGTAGTTCGGTAGACTATATGTAATATATAGGGTAAGACATTAGAACAGAGTTTCTTAAAGTTATTTTACCCCCAAATAATATGTTTTTAGAGTTCCAGTCTGAAATTTTGTTTCTTATCTTGTCTGTTATATTTTCAAAATGAGCAGAATGATTGTTTGAATGTATTGGGATCCCTAGATAAGTAAATGGAAGTTTTACTTGCTTAAAACCTAGGATTCTTTCTAAAGATGTTATTTTTGTTTTATTCATGTTTGAAGGTTGTCTTTTGTCTGTTTATTTGTTGACCAGAGAGAGATTGATATATGTCTAAGAATTTAGATAGCTTCTTTATGGTTGTTAAGGATCCATTTAGGAATAAAATGATGTCATCTGCATATGCTAAACAGTTTATTTTCATAGATCTTTTCATGTTATAAGACATAGATCTATGTTGATTAAATAGGTTGTTTATTCCCCTTATTAAAAAATCTTCATCTATGATGAAAAGGCATGGAGATAAAGGGTCTCCCTGCCTTAAACCATTAATAGATTTGAAAAAGCCAGTTGATTTACCATTAGTTATTACAGAATATGTAATGTTTTCTATGATTTTCTTAATCAGTTTGATTACTTGTTCATTAAATCCAAAAGCTAACATTACTTCATAAATGAATTTGAATTTTAAATTATCAAATGCTTTTGACATATTTAGGTTTATTATTAGGTTATCTCCTCTGGTTTTTCTATTCAGGTCTTTAACTAACTCTTGTGTTATTAGAATGTTTTCTTGAATTATCCTGTTTTCTATGTATGCACCTTGTTCTTTAGATATGATTAAAGGCAGTAACTTAGCTAATCTATTGTTTATGATTTTTGATATGATTATATTGAGAACATAACATAAACTTATAGGTCTAAATTTCATCCATGTTTTTGGAGATTTAACCTTAGGTATTAGACATATTAATGTAGCAAATAGGCCTTTAGGTAAGTTTGTGTCTAAAAAGTAGTCTAAAACAGCTTTAGGAAGGTCACTTTTATGATTATCCAGCAAGAAAAGTAAAATCTGGAGTTGAATCCATCAACTCGAGAAGCACTGTTAAAGTTTAAACTTTTTATAATAATGTAAAGTTCCTCTAAAGTAGGCAATTTCAAGATACTGTCATTATTTCCATCAGTTATGATTCTAGGAATGGTATTCTTTATTGTAGAAAGGTCTTTTTGTATATGAGGTTTGTTTAACAGATTAGAAAAGTATTATACAGCAGATAAACCAATAAGATCATCATCTTCAATCCATGCACTTTTATCCTGAATTCTCTTGATTCTGTTTTTAGATCTTTTTTTCTTAACATAGTTATGAAAGTTGTTGAATTATTATCACCATATTTTAACCGTTTTGTGTAAGTCTTTTGTTTCCAATATATTTCTTCTCTTTCAAGTAATGTTGTGTATGTGACATTTAGATTAGTTAGTTCAGATTGATTTTCAAAACAGTCATTTTCTTCTAAATTTGATTCAGCAATTTTGATTTCTTCTTCCACTTGGTTTAAACAATCAAAAATGTTTCCATATGTTTCTTTGTTCCAAGATTTTAAGTGTTTTTAAGACTTTTTAATTTGGACCAAAAAATGAATATGTTAGATGAGTCATGAATCTGTTTTGACCAATTGTCTTTTACAGTTTTAAGAAAGTCTTCATGTTTTAACCACGTATTTTGAAATCTAAATGAGGGTTTTTAGTATGTTGAATTAATTGATACTGATATTAACAAGGGTGAATGGTCAGAACAAGTTCTGGCCAAGTGATTCACCATTGTTATATTAAAGCTTTCTCTTCATTTATCATTATGCAGTGTTCTATCTAATCTTTTCCATTTGTGCTTGTTTGTCCATGTAAAGTTTGATCCAATATATCCAGGGTCTTCAAGTTTACAGTCTAAGATCATGCTATTAAATTCATCCATACCTTTTGAGCAAAGTGTGGAACAGGCCATTTGTTCACTTGTGTTAGAGATTGTGTTAAAATATCCAACAACAAGCCATGGTAGATTTGTTACAGATATGTTTCTTAATTGATCTCATAGAAGCATTCTATGGGATCTGTTACATTTTGCATACACTATAGTAATCAGAACTACTATTTTAGTAGAATGATGACTTACCATGGTGTTTAAATGTTGTTCTGAGTTGTCTAAAATACTAATTTCAAAATCATTTTTCCAAAACATCCATATTTTGTTATTTATGTTTGCATGATAAGATTCAAATCCTAGTTTTGAACAAGTTTTTTTTTAATTTTATCAACTGATATCATAGGTTCTTGAAGAGCTATGATATCAACTGAAAACTTCTTAATCGGATTTCTAGTTCTTCTTAAAGTTTTTTTATTACCTATTCCTCTAGCCAGTTAAGTAAAGATATAGTCATTTCAAGGATTTATTTGAGGATCCTATTGATCCTTTAAGGTTTTTTGTTTTTGCTATTATTTTACTTCTTACTGATCTTCTTACATTAGTATTAAATGAGTTTTTTTTAGTTTTCTTTTGTTTGGTGAGTTAGGTTCACTTAAACTTGATCTAGCTAAAGGTATAACATGTTCAGTTTCTTCGAGATCTTCTAATTCTTCATCAGTTAATACATTAAATGAATTGTTTAGGCTAATGGTCTGAATTGCATAAGATATGTCATTATTTGTAATTTCAAGTGGTTATTTAAGTTGGTTAAAGATTATTACATTATTATTTTGATGTTCTGGTGAGCTGTATGTTTGTGGTGATTTATTTGTATTGTTTATTTCTGTTACATTAAGTTGTTGAGTGTCTGATTCTATATCATGTGGATTGTTTAATTGAATGGATATAATAGCATTTTCAGTTGTTGAATCTAAAATTAAGTTCTTATCCATTTCAATTATATGATTTTGTTTGTTAATTTCAGGATTAGTTCCATGATTAATTTCAGCATTAGTTTCAGGATTAGTTTCAGTGTGAGTTTCAGTGTGAACTTTTGGAATCCAAACTTCTTTCAAAGGAAGATTGGATTGGGTTTTTTCTGTGATCTTTAGCATTTATGTTTTTATTTATATTTTGTTCAAATTCTTCTTTTTTGCAGTGATTTTCTTGGTGTCCAATGTGTTTACAGATTTTACAATAGGAAGGTTTTTCTTAAGTAAGAAATGTTTTGCCAGAAACCATCCTCTTCTCCAAAGCATATCCAAATGCTTTGGGGAAGAGGCTTAAAAGTATCAGTTAAAACCCAGGCTTCACAGTTATTATTGATGAGTCCAAATTTTATTACCACTCTTTATGAGAACCGGACAGGGGAAATTCGGACAACACCCACCCACTGAACCATCCGAAGTGAACTAATGTATTAAAAACCTAATCACTACATGACTAAGCTAATTACCTACCTGCTTAAAACTAATGGGTCTTTGAACTCGACTTGAATCCATAAGTCAACCCGAAATCCCATGTGGCCCATAATTAAGGGTATAAATACCCAACTACTTTCATTTAATGAGGGTAATGAAAATTAAATACAACCATGAAGCTCTAATCTCTCACTACAAACCACCCAAACTTTAAATACCTTTGAAACACCACAAAACTTTGGATAAAATTACCCTCAACCAAAAATAAACCTCACCAAATTGGCGACCACAGTGAGAGAAGAGGGTGCCCGAATCTACCATTCAAAACCATCAGGAAAAACCAGTTCGGATGAATCCGGACGTGCAAGAAATACCACCAGCTTTGGCAGAAGTGGTGGGTGAAAATGATGAATATACTATTGAGGAGCGAGATAGGTTAAAAGTTGAAATAAAAGCTCTAAGGGCTGCCAAGAGGGCAGAGATGGGCACAAAAGAGAAGTCTAAGGCGTCGCTAGCTCATCATACTGACAATCCAAGAGAGTATGAGCCCTCAAAAACTCATGTAAGTGCAAAAAAGACTCATGCTAGCTCAAAAAAGTCTCACCGGTCCAAACCGGTGGAGAGCTCTGATTCAGACTCAGAATCTTCCAGTAGCTCCTCAAGTGAAGATGGAGTTGAAGAGTCCTTGTCATCCAACAGTGATGAGGGTCGTTCTAAAAAGAAACAAAAGTTAGTCAAAAAGTACTCAAGAAAAAAGGATAGGCATGGAAGGTTAGAGAGGCATATAGGCAAAGGATCGTCTCATAGCCGGAGACACGTAGATCGAATGGTGATGGATCCTTTTGCCTTCAATGATGAACCAGGATAATCACTTAGAAATACTGTCCGGAAATCTCTTTGCAAGTCCTAACAAAGATACGGTTTTCAGTTGTGGTCGAAATTGGAGACAATCTCCATTGTCCTCCAAAATACTGTCCGAAAATCTTCCTAAGAGGTTTGACTAGTACAAAAATGGAAAAATATGATGGTAGCAAAGACCCGGATAATCACTTAGAAAAATTCAAAAAATTTATGATGAATTTTGACGATGACGAAAAATTACTTTGTAGGGCATTCTCCCAATCTTTTACGGGGAGTGCTCTGAAATGGTATAACAGCTTGCCACAGGGCTGTATCAGGAATTTTGACACTTTTTGGGTAGCTTTTCGGAGGCAGTTTGTTGGAAGTAAGGAAGTGAAGGGAAATGGAGACACGATTATCCATTGCGCCCAAGAACCAAACGAATCTTTAAAAGACTACATAAGTCGCTTTGTAAATACCAAGAATGGATTGGCTGATTGCTTTGAACAAGTAACAATAGCCTCTCTGAGACAAGGTTTGAACCCCGGAAACTTGGCTGATTCAGTGACCAGGAAGAAGGCCATGACATGGGGAGGTTTGCTAAATCAGGTCGGTAAATAGATTAATGTAGATGAAACAAAGAAAACTAGGGTGCACAGGCAGGTGAGGTCTGCTCTGGATGCACCAAATCCAAACCAAAACCAATCCGGGAACAAGGCTAAGGAAGTCGGGCAGGGTCATAACAGAGCCAAAGCTCAGTCTCAGCCAGCTGCGCCAACCCAGAGTCAACAATCTAGAAATAAACGAGGGCCTTGGGTTCAACCGGAGTGGTTTGCTGAGTTGAAAGAAAATGTAGCCACCATTTATGACAAAACAAAAGACGAAGTACACTACAGAAGGCCGGATGCGTTACAGTCTCCTAGGGAGAGCCGTAATAATTGTTTTTGCCAGTACCACCATGATACCGGTCATACCACTGAAGATTGTATAGCGTTGAAACAAGAAGTACAGAACTTGATTGAAAGAGGCAAGTTGGGGGCATATGTTAAACGAAGAGGTGGAAATAGGCCTGATAGTGCTCATCGGGCTGGTCCAAATATGCAGGCACATCGGCTCCAGATGGGGCTATGGTGATAATCGAGAGGTTCAATGTAGAGTCAGAATACTTGGACCCTGATCCGACCCGGAATAGAGTGGTTTTTATCGTGGAACGTTGTAAGACGGTGTTCGGACTTATAAACGTTTTTGAATCACTTACAATATTCGGAGGGGACACCATGACTGCACCAACTACTTCTTCAAGAAAGAGGCACGTTCATACTTTAGCTACCCAACTTGAAGGAGGCATGACGTCCTATCAATCGCAAATTCCTTTTTCTTTTATTTTTTTTGACGAGGATGATCTGAGGGATATTGCCGGTCCACATGAAGATGATGTGGTCATAGGAGCATCCATTAGAGGCAATGATATAAGGAGAATTTTGGTGGATACCGGAAGTTCAGCCAATATTCTCTTTTTAACTTCTTACAAAAAAATGAAGAATCCAGCAGTGATTCAGCGTTCGAACAGATCAATTATGGGTTTCACTGGAAGCTCAGCAGACGTGATCAGGGAGTTCGAGGAGGAGGTGTTGTTGGGGAAATGCCCTTTTAAAAAGATGGTTAGAATATTATACATTGTGGTGGATTGTCCCACTTGTTATAATACTATTCTGGGGAGAACTTGGCTCTCTAGGATGCATGTTGTGGCCTCAACAGTCCACCAATGCTTGAAGTATGCTGTACAAGGATAAGTGGGAGTTGTTCGGAGCAGCCAAAAGGTAGCAAGAGAATGTTATGCAACTGCACTGGCTCCTCGGACGTTGGGGGCAGTTCTGACCAATGAGGAATAGCAGTTTGAGGGGCCCTCTGGGGGAGAGGGTGAAATAGATGACCCCAGAGAGACCCCTGGTGTTTTGTTACCAGTTGAAGAAGTTGAAACTCACTCTCTGGGTGAAGGAAAAAATGTCAAGATATGATCCAAGATGATATCAGAATTAAAAGGTAAAATGTTAAAATTCTTGAAAGACCATCAGCATGTTTTTGCTTGGTGCAATGCTGATGTTACCGGAGTACCAGCAGATATTATATCACACAAATTGCCCATCCGAAGAGATATAGCACCTGTAATACAGAAGAGAAGAGCCTTTTCTAAGGAAAAGGTTGATGTCATAGTTCTAGAGGTCGACCGACTTACTAAAATGGGGCATATAAAGGAATCTCAATACCCTTTATGGACGGCCAACCCGGTATTGGTAAAAAAGAAAAATGGCAAATGGCGTATGTGCATCGATTTCACAGATCTCAACAGAGCTTGCCCAAAGGATTTATACCCGGTCTCCCGAATTGATCAGTTGGTGGACTCCACATCTGGAAACAAGTTGATATCCTTTATGGATGCCTTCTCCGGGTATAATCAGATTCAAGTGGATCCAAAGGATCAAGAACATACTACATTTGTTACTGATAGGGCCTTCATTGTTACAAGGTGATGCCATTTGGGTTAAAAAATGTTGGGGTTACTTAACAGAGGTTGGCGAACAAGACTTTTGCTGATCAAATTGGAAGAAACATGGAGGTTTACATCAACGACATGATGGTGAAAAGTGTGGACGAAGAGTTACACTTGGCGGATCTCCATGAAACTTTTACTAACTTAGTAAAAGTGAATTTGAAATTAAACCCAGAAAAGTGTGTCTTTGGAGTACAATCCGGGAAATTCTTGGGGTATGTAATAAGTGAACAAGGGATACAGCCTGATCCGGACCAGCTTAATGCTTTATTACAAATGGAGCCTCCTCGAAATATTAAAGAAGTACAACGATAGACTAGGAGGTTGGCTGCATTAAACAGGTTCATTTCAAGGTCTTTGGACAGGTGTGCCCCGTTTTTTCAAACTTTGAAAGGTGCAAAAGACTTTAACTGGTCCTCTCAGTGTGATGAGGCCTTTGATGAAATTAAGAAGCATTTGTCTTCCCTCAAGACTTTGTTTAAACCTGTTGATGGAGAGATTTTTTTCGTATACTTGGCAGTCTCTAGTTGTGCCATAAGTGCAGTGCTGGTAAGGCAAGTAGATAATTATCCCCGTTCGGTGTATTACATCAGCAAGAGTTTGATTGATGCAGAAAAACACTATTTGAAACTTGAAAAATTAGCACTAGCCCTGGTGATTGATGCAACAAAGATGGGGCCTTATTTTCAGGCTCATCCCATTATTGTTTGGACGTCTTTTCCCTTGAAAAACGTTCTCCAAAAGGCCGAAATTTCAAGTAGAATGACCAAGTGGTCATTGGAGTTGGGAGACTACGATATTGATTTTGCCCCTCAGACCGCAGTCTAAGCCCAAGCGGTGGCAGATTTCTTAGTTGAATTTCACTGAGATAGAGATACTAAACAAGCAACCGAAGTAAAAGATAAAAAAGTATGGATTATCCGGACTGACGGTGGATCAAGAACCATGGGTTGTGGTGCTAGGATATGTTTAACCTCTCCGTACGGTGACAAAATGTACCATGCTATATGCTTTGCATTCAGGGCTTCCAATAATGAGTCTGAATATGAGGCTGCTATAGCTGGTTTAAAGTTGGCTCTCATTTGTGGAGCCAAAAGATTCAGGTTAATGAGCAACTCCCAGCTTCTTATCCATCATGCACAAGGTTAGTCCGAAGCTAAGAAAGAACATCTGATTAAATATTTATTCATCCTTAAAGAAGTGGCACTCAATTTCAAAAGCGTCACTTATGAGCATATACCTCGAACAGAAAATATACTGGCAGATGCCTTGGCAACCATAGCCTACTCTGAGTCTTACCCTTGGATACATGTGCAAGAATGCCCATCAATTCAAATCAACCCGGATAAGGAAGAAGAAAGTTTGAATATACAGATAAAGCAGCCTTAAGATTGGAGATTCCCTCTCCTTCAATATCTCTCATATGGCATCTTGCCTCCCGAAAAAGCAATAGCAAGAAAAATAAAATACAAGGCTCGTGGTTTTGTCATCCTAAGAGATGTTATGTATAAGAAGTCTTATAGTAAACCCCTCTTACGATGTTTGGGGGTCGATGAGTCTCAAATAGTGCTTTCCGAATTACATGATGGTGAGCGATCAGCTCACTCCGGATTCAGGGCCCTAACAAGAAGAGTATTGTTAGTTGGGTACTACTGGCCCTCCATAATGCAAGATGCTAAGGAGTTGGTAAAAAAGTGTGACCCATGCCAGAGATATAGCAATGAAATTCATATCCTAGCTATCCCGTTAGAGTCAATTTTTGAGCCAATACCTTTTGATCGTTGGGGGTTGGATTTGGTTGGACCTCTACCTATGGCATCCGGAGGGTGTAGAACTATAATCGTTGCTATTGATTACTTCTCTAAGTGGATAGAAGCAGATCCATTGGCATGTACAACATCAAAAGCTGTTATAAAATTCATCTTATCCAACATCTGTTGCAGATTTGGATTTCCAAAAAAAAATAACCACACACAATGGGCCACAGTTCGACAATAAAGAAATGGAGAATTTTGGTGCTTGTAGATGCATATAACATTTATTTTCTTCTCCTTTCCACCCACAAGAAAATGGTCAGGTCGAAGTGGCCAACAGGACAATACTGTCTGGTCTAAAGAAGAATTTAGAAGGGACTGCTGGAAAATGGCCAAGTTACTTGCAAGAAGTTTTGTGGGCTTACCGGACCACTCCTGGGGCTGCAACACAAGAGTCTCCCTTTGCCTTGGTATATGGGATGGATTCTGTAGCTCCCATAGAAGCTACTCTCCCTTCATTTCGAGTTCATAATTTTTCCGAACATGCAAACGAAGTGGCAGTCAGAGGCCAGCTTGACTTGATAGAAGAAAGAAGAGTTAAGGCTTACCTTAGAGCTGCATATTATCAAGGTTTGATGAGAAGCACGTTTGCTTCTAAAGTTAAGAGAAGGGATTTTCAACCAGGGGATAAGGTATTAAGAAAAGTTTTCCTGCATACGAAAGAGAAGCAGTTCGGTAAGTTGGCTCCAACTTGGGAAGGACCATATGTGGTCATTGAAAAGCTTAAGCCTGGAACATACCGACTCCAAGACAAAGATGGAAGGATTTTGAACCACCCCTGGAACATCGAGCACCTCCGTTTGTACTTGGAGTAAAAACTATGTAAATATTTACTTGTTTGAAAATTCATGTAAATATTTGGGGGCATACTCTTTCCTCCTTGGTGGCTCGGGGAGGTTTTAATGAGGTGTCCAGTCTTTTTTATAAAATATGATGCCTTCTTAAAGTATTCGGAGTATTTTCAGTTAGTAGTTTTCGTTGAATTTTTTTATTAAATAGACCAGATTGAATTGGAGGAATGATGACTACTTAAACATTTGTCATCGGAGAATTTAAACACTCTCACTTTAAAATACTTGTGAAATAACTAAGGGCTGTTTAAACATTAGCCGCCAAAGTTGAAAAACTATGAAAGAATACAAAAGTTTTGCAAAATGAAATTACCCATTAAAACATACGAAATGCCTTGGCCATCCAAGGACTTTGAATTGTCAAAACAAGAAAGGTTTATCCGGACAAGGACCGGACATGATTACAAAAAATGTCTTGGCCATCCAAGGACTTTGGTTCGATCACGAGAAAATTAAAAAAGATAATTGATACTCTAAGACTGAGCTTTTGATGATGGCTCAGCCTCACTTAGCTTTTTATTCTTTGGGTCATCATCCGGACTCTCCCCAATATCTATTTCTTCAGCATAGGTGTCTTCACTCGAGTAGTTGTACTTATCACCAACAGACATGATATGATGAGGAATGTCTTCGTACTCCACAAATCGCCATAAATCTCCCAAGGTCTTCTTTGGAAATTTTTCGTGAAAAAACAGAACCATATCTGACCTGACCTCAGCATACCTTGCCTCCTGAGAATCTATCACCTCATTGGTATAAGCATCCATCCTAGCCTGGATTGTTTTCACATGCTCCCTTAATAAGTCAGCATTTTCTTGCTCAGCCTTGGACACACTATTCTCAAGAGATATCTTGTCATTAGTTAAGGCCTGAATGGTGATATCTTTGGCCTTCACCTCCTCTTTTTATGAAAGGAGGTCTCTTTCCAGTCCGGATTGCTTTAACTGGAGTTCTTTGACAACTCCTTCCGAAGTGGCTAACCTGTTGGCCAAGTCCTCCTGACGTTTCTTCAACTCCTCATTCTCTTTCCTCAATGCCGCAGTGTTTTGATTGGCGCTAAGAAGGTCACTAGACAGTTTCTCCTTGTCAGAATTGAGGGTATTGATGATGGCTGTCTGATTGCGCACTTGCTTCTCCAAGATAAGCACTGGCTGGACATTGTTCAATAAAGAGTGAGCAATGACATCTCTTTCACTTGAGACAGAAAAAGACCTATCATTGAATGTGACAAGGTTCGAAGAACTTGGGGGGTGGTATAGCCCAGCAAAATCATCTTTGGGGAGGTTTTCAAAGTAAAGACCAATCCCGTCAAGCCCACTGATGTCGACACCATCAATGCTGATATCCCCTCCTACACCCCCTCCGGTTTGGAAATCACCAAGGATCTCCTCTGCTTGAGTGGGGTCAGTAGGGTTAATAGGAGGTAGTGGCTCCGGAGCCCTGAGAGAAACCTCGTCTCCCTTGGAGATTTTCTTTTTCTTGGCGTCCCGATCTCCACCTTCTGCTCCCCGTTTTATGACCTTTTTGGGGACCTTTTGAGACTTTGGGGACCCAGCTACTTCCTTGGTGCTCTCGTGCTCCACCACTTGTAGCAAGGTATCATCAATCTGCCCTTGATCTTGTCCATCTAGGTTTGTTGGGACAGCTTCCTCCACCTCGGTAGGGTTGGCCTCTACCACACCTTGCTTGGCCTTACCCTTTTTTCCCTTCATCTTGCTTGGGGCTTTAGCCCTACCTGGCAAGGCCAATTTCCCATCTTTCCCCTCTGTCTTCCGGAGAATCACTTTCGGAGGGGGTAGAGTAGTTAATTCCTCCCAAGATAGGTCCCTCCTGTCGGTGGTATTCCAAAGATAGGATCTGGTTAGGTTGCCTCCGGTAAAGCAGTTGTGGAAGCGGTTTCCCCAGTTTTCAGCAGCCCAAGCATTCAACTTGGCACAGGTAGTCTGCCCAGCCTTTAAGTAATCACTGAAATCCTTGGGCAGCACTACCAAAAAGCAAAAGAAAAAGAATTAGATAAAAGAAATTATAAGTAAAAGTAGAAGTATCTGGTGAGATTGTTACCATCACTCCGCCATCTACTAGTAAGCATGCTTGGGTTGCCACTAGCTTTAATTTTCTTCCCATTCTCCCAAGCACCGCTGACGAACAGAAATTGAATCTTACAGCCTTTATCTGACTCGAGTAAGTCATTCACTACTTGTAGTTATCACCCATGTTGAAGTGATAGAAGGGGATGACATGATTTCTGCAGAGGCCTGCTACAGCAGCAAATTGCTCCATCGGCAGAGGAATTCTGGAGAGCCTTGAAGCCATGATACATGCCATAAGGGTGAACTATGCATTAGGGCTTAGCTGGCTTGGGCAAAGCTTTATCAGATGGAAATATTTGACTATTTCTGGGTCCAAGGGAAATCTAAGTCCCCATTTGAATAGCTCAGTATAGAAGACAATCTTATTGAGCTTACAGTCCATGGGCGTCTCCGGGTTGATCGGAATCCTTACTTTAACATTCTCTGGAATTCCCCACTTCGTCCTTATCCGGCCAAGTTCAGCTGTGTGAATGAAAGCGTATTTGATTTTATGCATGTCCAGCAGATATTTAACATTTAATTTGTGGAAACAAGGCCCCACCTTTCCCACGAGGCACTCCGGCAGGTCCGGGTGCTTTAAACACACTTTTTCCTTGCCTTTTCTCTTCCTAGCAATGGCAGTCTCGCTTGTTTGCCCGGAGACATCAGTCTCAAAAGGGGCTTCTTCGATGCTGTCCTCCATTACATCCTCCATTACCATGGAGGGATTGTCAGCCGTTTTAGGAGGAGAAGAGCTGGTGGCTGGCTCAGTAGGCCCTTCCGGATTGTTGAGCATCCTTTCCTTCTTGTGGTCTAGAGTCCGGCTGGGGTTCGGACCCGAAGGTTTCTTTTCGAAGACTTGAGCTAGTTGCCTCTGGACCGGACAGCTTGTCGTTGGGAATTTTGATGGGTGCTTCTGACCCTATGGTTTTACTTTTTGCCTCAGATTTCGAAGGCGTCGATTGTGGTTTAGGCTGTGTGCCAGCAGCCTGTCCTTTTACCAGACGACCCCTTCGTCTATCTACCAGTTTCTCCGGGGAAATATCAGCATCTGACCCCATAGCGATGAATGGGGAAGGTTTTCAAAGGCTTGTAACCACCTATTCTGGTTCAATGAACCCAAGACGATTGGAGAAAGAATGGCCTGGAACAACCTCATAGGTTTAGCACTCTTAGTTGAAGAAGAACCCTGGTCAGGCTCTAAGCTTGGTGTTTCCGGTTTATCAACAGGGGAGACAGGGAGGCCTGCAGCAATGCGCCTTTCTCGTTCAACCTTTTGAGCTTTTTCCAACTCTGACAGATTGAGCCACCCACCTTTTACTAAAGTGTTTCTTACTGTGAACATAAACTCACACGAAAAGAAAGGTTTTTTGAGAGATGAAAACTTTGAAGTTTAACAGAACAGAGACAATGGAGATGATAAAATAGAGAAAAGTGAACTGATTTATACTAATGAGATAAACGATACTTTGATACCTTGGAGAAGTAAAAAAGATAGGTATAATGATTAAAGATGGCGCTGATGTCACCAACATTAATTAAAAGGTTACTTTTTCGAAACAAGTGGAAGCGCCTTTCTAGGAGGAAAACGGCCGGTGAGGCGAATCAGAGGAGGACATGTGTCCCACTATCTCTGGCAAAACTACTCAGCTTCTAAGGGTTTTAATATGTCCGGATAAAGTCGTTACACTTTTCGAATCGTCCGGGCGAAGTTATGATTACACTTGAAATGTTTTTTAGGTCTTGCCAAAGGCCTTCGAACACAACCTAAAAAAGGGGTTATTGATGAGTCCGGATTTTATTGCCACTCTTTATGAGAACCGGACAGGGGCAATTCGGATAACACCCACCCACTGAACCATCTGAAGTGAACTAATGTATTAAAAACTTAATCACTACATGACTAAGCTAATTACCTACCTGCTTAAAACTAATGGGTCTTTGAACTCAACCTGAATCCATAAGTTAACCCGAAAGCCCATGTGGCCCATAATTAAGGGTATAAATACCCAACCACTTTCATTTAATGAGGGTAATGAAAATTAAATACAACCAGGCAGCTCTAATCTCTCACTGCAAACCACTCAAACATTAAATACCTTTGAAACACCACAAAACTCTGGACAAAATTACCCTCAACCAAAAATAAACCTCACCAATTATGACTTGCAATGAACCCATACTGTTAATGGAAATACGATTACCTTAGCAATATGGGTTATAGAGTCAGGGTTGTAAAAAAATTCAGGGAGTTTAGGTAATGAGATCCAAAGAGGAGTCACTGGAGACTTCTTTTTTAGGTTAAATTATGAGGACCATTTAAGAATTCTAAATGTCGGGTTACCTATAGATCTAATAGTTTTACTCTAGAATGTTTTAACATCTTCTATTTGGTCAAATTTTATAAAATAATGCCTATAATCCCATTTGAAGATACTATATGATCCTATAAATCTAAATGCAGTAATGTATGCTTTGAACTCGTTGAGAGTAGGACTCCCAAACGAGAACTTAGCAATTAAAGTCGTTTTAGAGATATTAGTTAAAGAAAGCTTATCTGATCATAGGAACTGCACCGATTTGTAGTCTTCATGTTCCTCGTGAATTACTCCATTGTGTATGAATTCCTTAGTTCTTCTGCCTCCGACCATTTCAGCAAATGACTTTCTTCTTCCAGTATTCTCGAACGTCGGGTTCATAATCATTTGAGGTGAGCTGGTTTCCTTTAGAGGGGGAAATTCTTCGTTGTGTGATTGAGCCCCAATCTGGTCCATCGTTGATCAGATATCACCCTTCGAGTCGGATTTCTCCTTAGTCGTATCAGATCGAAATCGAGGGAAGATTTAGATATGAGGTTTCTTTCAAGAATCACCAGCAGATTGATTCTTCTAAGACCGTCAGAGGGTATGGTCTACCCTTCGAGCAACTTTTCCGTCGAACTTATAATTTGGTTGTTGATGATACAAAAATCGAGGGTTTTGAGAACGATTTTGGGGATTTAGGGTTTTTGCAATAGGTTTTTGGAAAATCGAGAGATTTGGAGGTTCGGTAGCTGCTGTTGATCTAATTCAATGGTTGCTGATGATTTTGTAGGGAATCGAAGGTGTTTTGAGAACGATTTAGGGGATTTAGGGTTTTTGCAATAGGTTTTGTTGTTGATAGTGGCTAGAAAGGGAAAACTTTCCTCGAGATGAGGAAAGTTGAATGATGAGAAAGGGTGATCGAGATCAAGGATACTGGGCTTTCTTGGAAACCCGATTTCAGATCTTGAAGCAAATCTTAAATCACTGGTCTCAAATAAATAAATAACGAACTTAATTGTATCATCTTAACTTTTATTAAATTGTTTACTTCGATGATATATATATATATAATTAATAATCAATTAAATATATTATTATGAATTAAAAAGTATAAGTTCGGATCCAAATGATATGAGTATAAATTTTTTTTTTGTAAAGTAAGTAGTTATAAAATTATATTATATAGATGCACTAAAAAATTTAAATAAACCATAACATGTTAATTTTTATGTTTAGACAGATACTAAAATATAAATAGCAATATATAATTGTAGAATATTATTTTTTAAAGGGAAGGTATAAAATGTTGGATCTGTGTTACGAGCTCTAATAATGTTATGCACAAATTAATATAGGCTTTTATTAGTCGTAATCTGCCTCATTACATGCAAAACACACTCATTACATGGGGGTATAACAAAAAAAGATGTTTTTAGCCATTCATTATAAAAATATGAGAAAAGTTTAGTTAATCTAATCTTTATATCACATAAATAAGTTGTGCAACCCATGCCAGAATTGCATAAATGAAATGACAAACCTATATAACAAACTTTACCTAAGAACAAGGATCAAAGCAAAATTACACCTTTTTCTAATTAATTTGGTAGAAACAATAGGCCAACTAACCATTTAAAAAACGTGATTTCTATAATAAACCCCCCATTTAAACCAAACATTTAAAATCAAAAACAAAATCTGTTACTTTCTTAGGCCCCACTGACAGTTTTCATGTTTAGATACAAAATTAAAACAGTCAATACCAAACCAAACTTGATCGATACAACCGGTCTAGTTTAGTTTTAATCGGTTTTATAATCCAATCCAAAAACAATTCAAAATTCCGAATCCAAAAGTTTATCACTTTTCGAATTTCTGTCCGTCGAATTCAAAACCAACTCCTTTGTACACCAACAAATTTATTACCCTAAATAAAAAAAACGAAACAAAAAATTTAACATTAAAGTTTGAGATAATCAAAAGAGATAAAATTTTTGTTCTTTGAATCTTTTTCTCCATGACTTCGAGCATCATCATCATAATCTCATCGCTGCTAATGGGATTTGATTACTCTGATTGTCTAATCAATTTTACTAATTCCGATTCTCTTCACGATTGCATTTTTTATAGCTTCAGTATGATGATAACAATTGCTTCCCTTCTGCTCAATCCCAGACATGTAACTCCTTACTTCTTTTCGTACCATCTCCTGCACCACTGTCAAAAACTCCGAGTTGAAAAACTGAGTCTCCCGAATCGACTGGCTTTTATCCTGTGACTTAGTGCGACTTATTTGCTGCTGCTGCGGCGGAGGAGATAGTCGTAGAGGTGCCGTCGGTGGAGGATCCGTCGGGTTCAAGGATTGGTTAGATCCAGAGGAGTCGGATCCAGGTAATGATAAACTCAGTAAGGTAAGCGGATCGGTGACGGAGATCGACGGCGGAAGTGGAAGTGGAAGTGGAAGTGGAGGTGGAGGTGGAGCCATCTCGATTTGTTGCGGTGGTTGAGGAGGTGGAGGAGGTTGGAGAAACGGTATACTTCTAACAACCGGTCGATAAACCGGAGAGAGCGAATCGCTTAACTCGGATCCGGATGGGCTACCAGGATTTAAACATAAAGGAGCAACAACATTAGGCGTACCTAAACTCGCCGATCGTTTTAGTAGCGGCTGGTCTTCACCGCTGTCTCCGAGCGAAGAACATTTCCGCTTCAGCGTTGAGTTCCAGTGGTTTTTGATAGCGTTATCCGTCCGGCCGTTAAGCAACTTCGCGATGGTAGCCCATCTGTTACCGAACTGAGCGTGGGCTCGAATAATGGCATCGTCCTCCTCGGAGGAAAACGGACGGTGCTCCACATCCGGTGAAAGCTGGTTACACCACCGTAATCGACAAGATTTCCCCGATCGACCAGGTATAGATTTGCTAATGAGTGTCCAGTTTCTGGGTCCGCAGTTCTGAACAAGGCGCTTTAAAGCCTCATCCTCCTCGGGACTCCATGGACCTTTGATACGGTCAGAATCTTTCTTTGCAGAAGAAGAAGACGCCATGGATCCGTGTCGGATTCGGGTCGAAACCGTTTTCGAATTGGATTTGAAAATTGTTAGGGTGGAGGAGGCAGCAGACTCATCACCATATAGGATGAGAGTGAAAAATCGTTGAGAGATTAAGGGGTTTTATATGAGAGAAGAAGGATAAGAATGACCTGTTTCGGCTGTGAGATCTGACCGGCGATACCCGGTAAAACAATGTAAAAAAAATTAAATGTATAGTTTGGGTGGGATTCTTCCAGGCAAAAGAGGCAGTTACTAGTAATACAGCTGTCAAACTGACACGCTTCAACTTCTCGCCTCACAAACGTACACGTTTACAATCAAGGTTAAAAAAATTGGTACTCCATATATATTCTGATTACGTGCGGTTATAAAATTACGTTGTTTTGGGTCCTACTATTTTAATCGGTCGTTACGATTCTCGATCAATTATTATACAAGTACTTTTGCCATCTTATCATAAAATAAATAAAAATATTACTCCTATTGATACGGTCCAAAACCATATAATACTCGATCGATGGGTCAAACATAATAAAATAAAATAAAATAAACACATTTATAATTATATTGATATTCAAAACTAGTTGACAGTTATAGTAAATTTTAACGGTAAAGAAATAAATGCGAAATAAATATTATATCCTAAAATTAGGTTTTAAACCGAATAATTTGGGAAGTTATAACGAAAAAATAAACCAGTCAAAAACGTTAGTTAGTCAAGAAAGCTATATTTATGGTAGATATTTTGTGAAATATCAAATAACAGAAAATATACTACCATATAATAGTACCATTTTCTAATATTATATATATATATATTATAAATAATTCAAGTGTTTTTATAAAAAAAAAAGTTGGGTAAATTACAAAAAAAAAGACTGTAATTTGATTCCAATTTCAAAATAAAATTTATTTTTTAAATCGAGACTTTCAAAATCATAAAATTTCTGTTTGTAGGTTCTATGGTTACTAATTCTGAGATTTGCAAGATAAGGGAGATTAGACTTAATAACATGAAAGATACCTTGCTTTGGTCTCTTTCTAAAACTGGTTCTTTCAGTGTTAAAGACACTTACAATCAGATCAGAATTAAAGGCAATATCTCTAGTATATACAACAAAACTTGGAATGCAGTAACTCCTAGGAAATGTTCGTTTTTCTTATGGAGGGCTTTACATGAATGGCTTCCTACTGACAATGTCATGCAAAGGAAAGGTTTCAACTTGGCTTCTAAATGTGTCTTTTGCAATAACAGTGAGTCTACAAATCATGTTCTTATTCAGTGTCCTAATGCTTGGTCTGTGTGGCAATACTTCAGTAATATCTTTAGAATTCAGATTGATACTTACTTGTCTGTGTCTCACATGGTGATGAGATGGTATTGGGCTGCTAGCAAAAAATGTGATGTCCTCACTATCCTTCCTGCTTTGATCTTATGGTCTATCTGGAATGCTCGCAACAAAAACAAGATCAGTAATGCTAATGTGAATTCTGGTAATATCATTAATCAGATTCTTATGATGCTATCAAGCCTAGACTATGCTAACGTTCTTCAGAGGAAACATTGGGGCAAATTTATCAAAGAAGGTTCTGTTCTGGGTTGTGTAATTCAGTTTAATCGCAGAAACAGGCCTCTGTTCCTGAAGTGGAAGTGCCCCAAAGCTGGACGTTAT
The DNA here is from genome assembly GCA_036936605.1 of Limnanthes douglasii subsp. nivea. NCBI lineage: Eukaryota > Viridiplantae > Streptophyta > Magnoliopsida > Brassicales > Limnanthaceae > Limnanthes > Limnanthes douglasii. Next base: position 55,479,444 of record JAUPFV010000002.1, on the reverse strand, counting down.
AAGCTAAATGTAGATGGAAGCTGTACCTCGTATGGAGAAGCTGGTGGTGGCGCTTTGCTGAGAGATGCAAATGGAGACATTGTGGTTGGGATTGGCAAGATTTACGGCAAAGCTTCGCCTTTGGTTGCTGAGTCTCGTGCTCTCCTTGACGGCCTGGTCTTATGCGACAGAATGGGGATCAGATCGGTCGATGTTGATACTGACTCCAAGGATTTGGTAAGTTTGATGCAATATGGAACTGCTCCGTGGTATCTTGAGCCTTTACTGAAATGTTGCAGGTCTTTCATCAAGTCTACAATGGTTTTGAAGCATGTTTTTCGTGAAGAAAATCTCGGGGCGGATTGGGTGGCAAAAGAGACTTTGAAGAATCAATGCGAGATGGTTTTTGATAAGGAAAATGCTCCTGTGAAGTTAAAGGCAATTGTTCTTTTGGAGAAGGCTGGCTATGGATATCTTAGGCTTACTGTTTAAAATTAGGGTTTGATAACTTTGGGGAAGAAGACGATTCAGAATGTAATTAGGGTTTTGGTTTTTTTTCAATTTGTGTAATATTTACATTCAAGGGCTTGCTCTTGTTTTCTATTCAATCTAAACCCTTTTATTAAAAAATAAAATAAAATTTCTGTTTGTATAATATAAATCATATATTTTATAAAAGCTTAATTTCGAAATAAAAAAAACTAAAATTAAGTATATAAAATTAATATAAATATAAAATTACAACATTTTTAATTTTTAACTTATAAAAAATATGAAAGTCGCACCCCAACCACACCAGAGTGATTGTTTTTAAATTTTTATATGTTATAGGGCTAATACTTAGGACAAATGGGAATTTATAAGTTTTTGGTAGTTATAATTTAAGATAAAAGGCTCCAAGTGAGATTTTATTTGTAAACTATATATATATATATATATATATATATATATATATATATATATATATATATATATATATATATATATATTATTGTGATTTGGATGGATAATTAGTTATATATATATATATAATTAATTAAGTAGAAACCATATATTGATAGGATAAAAGAGTTTGTACATATAAATTTTGGCATCAATTTTTGCCGCCAAATAGTAGCTAAGCCCTAACTATTACAGAATCACAAAAAGGATAAATCTTGAGAGAAACTAGAAGGGTCTCAAACAGCACCTTTCAAAGGAAAACTTTAATCAAGCCTTTCCAAACACTTTCAGTTGAAGAATGGATTGAAACCTTCAAATATTTGTTGAAGAAGAAACACAGCTTAGCTATCATCTTTCAAAAGCACAACAAATCATCGAGAACACCAAGGATCCATTTCGAGCTTTTAGGACAGTTATTCGGCCGACAAGGTGAAGAGCAAAGCTCCATCAGAGCCCTTCAATCCCTATAAAGGCTGCAAAACTGCTATGAACAACAAAGCTTAAGGAAAACAGTCAGGAAGATCCTGCTTAGATACCAGGTTAGCCTTAAGATGTATTATTTATATATGGTAATCCAAGACTTTCGAGAACAAGAATAGACTTTAGGTTAACAGGGGCTCAAACAAAATCATAATCTTTTTTTTTTTGCATTTTAAAGTCCAACGAGCAAGCCAGTCCGCTGCTCTATTTTGGTCTCTAAAAACATGAGTGAGAGACATTAAAGGGGTCATTAGCTTTCTACAACAGTTAAGGATGGGGTTGAGGGACCAAGGAACAACATCTTGACTTCCAATTTAACATAATTAACCAATAAAAGAGAATCACACTCAATTTAACACCTTTAGTATTGCAAATGATCAAACCATCCATGAGCGCACGGGCATCAGCCATTAGGGGCGTAAGTTTTCCATAGAGAAAACCAATAGCATAGATTAAATTCCCTCCATGGTCTCGAATGATAAAACCAGCACTGGCCTCACCATTATGATGAACTGATGCGTCTGTGTTGAGTTTGAAGCGGCCAACATTGGGGTGAATCCATTTAAGAACAGAAGGTCTTTTCTTCGATGCATTGCAAAGGTTGAAAAAACCAAAAGTCTTAGCCACATTCCTATCCTTAGACCAGTGAGTAGAGTTGAAAATTCTGGCAGCATTCATGTAGCTTAAGATTCTGTGAACCCTATTAATTATCATACTAGAAGAAACCTTGATGTTTTTGTATTTAGAACGATTTCTGAATCTCCAAATCATGCTAAAGATTAAAGAAGTGATCACATTCCTTACATGATTTTTCTTGTCACTATACCAGAATCATACCCTAGTCATGTGATTCGTAGTCATGTACCTAAAGATTTGAATATTCAAATGACCTGCAAAATGAAGCCAAGAAGCCCACACGATCTCACAAGCAATGAAGATATGGTTAGATGTTTCACAATTTGAGCAGAATTGACATTTAGAAACAATAACTAAATGCCTATTCATAAGAACAGAGTCAGTGGAAATGAAAATATTAATCACTTTCCAATGAAGGAAATAGTGTTTTTTAAGAGTTAAGTCATTCCAAATATAAGAGAACAGATTGGACTCAGGGTGATGGTCACGAAGAGTATCCCAAGTGTCCTTTAGACTAAAATTACCAAAAGAAGATAAACTCCAGATAATATTATCCTTGATGCCTCTATGAATAGAACAATCTCTAATACGCTTCATGTCAGAGGGGCTCATAATATTTTCAATCTCAGAAAGATTCCATTGATAGTTAGTCAAATATTGATTAACCTTTTCAAGAGTATACCAACTATTATCAAGAGAAAGAATAAGGATAGAATTAGACCATATGTCTAACCAAAAGTCAATACAGCCATCCCCAAGGACCAGTTGATGAATTGCTCAGCAGTTTGCTTAATCTTTAAAAGCCTCTTCCACACCATTGAGCCATTCTTGCTATTAGAAACTTGAAGAGGATGCTTGTTCCTACAGTAAATGTTATGGATTAGATTGGCCCAAAGCATGTTATTCTCCCTGAATTGTAACCACAACTTGCAAGAAGTAGAATTTTAAACATCGACTAAGTTTCTGATATTCAAACCTCCCTCTCTGAAGGTTCTACAAATATGACTCCAACTGCACCAATGGATTTTGTGATCATTGTTAGTAGAACCCCAGAGAAAACGATTGAAAGCTTTCTCGATTTTGTTAAGAACACAACGAGGGATAGCGTTGTTTTGCATCCAATAAAGGACAATGTTTATTAGAACAGAATTGATAAGAGTGATTCTTCCAGCAAACGACAAGTGCTTAGACTCCCAGTTAGCAATCTTGTTATTAATCTTATTAAGCAGGTTAGTGTAAACATCAGAGTTATTATTGGTACTAATAGTGATACCCACGTATTCAGTTGGAAGCAGGCTAATATTGAAACGAGTGATGCTGGAGATATAGTTGATTTTGATGTCAGCAATACTAGAGGAAGTAATAACTTTTGTTTTACTGTTGTTGATAACTTGTCCAGACGTTTCCTGATATTCATGCAAGAAAAGACTAAGTGAAGCTAGAGTTGCTTCTTTACTATTACTGAATAATAAAATATCATCAACAAAAGCTAGATTACTTATAGAAAGGCTACTACATCTCCTATACTTCATATACTTACTTTCGTTGAAGAGCTTAGTCATGCCTCTAAGAAGGACTTCTTCAGCAATAATAAAGAGACTAGATGATAGAGGATCACCTTGCCTCAGACCTTTAGCAGTTTTAAAGAAACCAAAAGACGCGTCATTAATAATTATAGAGACATTTATATTGGAGATCATGTTATGAATCAAAGATGTAAATCTTTTAGAAAATCCAAAACATCTCAAGACCTTTATGATGAAAGGGTGGCTAAGCTTGTCAAAAGCTTTACACATATCAAACTGAATGATAATGTTACAGTCCTTAATTTTCCTATTTAGATCACGGAGTAATTCCTTAGCAACTAAGATATTGGATTGAATATTATTGCCTGGAACAAAGCCACCTTCAGATTTAGAGATAATTTTAGGGATCAATTTAACAAGCCTATCATTTAAAATCTTAGCCATAATACGATTAAGCAGCGAACATAAGCTTATCGGCTTATAATCCATCCAACCAATGGGGTTAGTGGACTTGGGAATAAGGAAAATGCCAATAGCCAAGATACCTTTGGGAATGTTATAGCCTCTAATGAAGTGATACATTGCAAGAGTTAGATCTTTCTTAATGATGTTCCAACATGTTTTGTAAAAAAGTAAGTTGAAGCCATCCATACCTGCCACACTAGAGGCTTTTAAGTTGCTGATGGTCCTCAATATTTCTTCTTCATCAGGGAGTTTAAGCAGACTCTTGTTGTCATCCTGAGTAATAATATTGAGGATAGTGTTGAACATTGGGTGGTTCATTTTCTCATTCTCCTCATGCTTATCTTTGTAAGGTTTACTTCATCTTCCATAGCTTGGACCTTGCTGAAAACATTACCAAAATGGTTTTTGTTCTAATAGATAAGACCCACTTTTAATCTCTTCAGCTTAAGCCAAAACTTATTCAAAGGGTCACTATCAAGATCCTGGTCCCAGTTGTTAGCAACAAAAGGAATGAAATCATCATCAAGAGACCACATATTTTAGAATCTGAAAATTTTTCTTGGAATGTAAGATTGTGTAGAAATATTGATAATAATTTCCATGTGATCAGACCCATTTCTAGCCTTGTGAATAAAATTAGTTATAATGAAAAGATCATTCCAAGGGTTGTTGATGAAAACCCAGTCTAGACGTCTCCATTTGGACTTGTTGGACCACGTAAAATGAGACCTAGCATAACCAGCGTCTAATAATCTACAATCACTAATTATTTTTTTGAAATCGTCAGCACTATTTTGACAGAAAGTGGAGCAACCAATCTGATCATCTACATAACTAATAGAATTGAAGTCTCCACACAAGAGCCAAACATTGTTAGTACAAGAGATATTACATAAAGTATCCCAAAGATCAAGTCTGTTAAGACGCTGACATTTAGCATAAACATAAGTTGTTTACTAAAGCAGTTGTGATTAACTTCAACATGCAGGCATTGAATATGGTCAATCAAGATATTGACCGAGACATTATAATGCCAAAAGATCCAAATTTTATTGGATATGTTAAAATCACAATGATTAAAACCAATTCTAGATGCAGTACTACTTAAGATTGTCATTACCAATCAAAGGCTCTTGGATAACCACAATAACAGCTTTTTTTTATTAGTAAGATGTTTAAGTCTTCTCAAAGAAGATTTATCTTTAATAGCTATGATATTCCAATTTAATATGCTAATCATTATTTAAAGAGCGTTTAGAGTTACTTGTTACAGAGAATTGAAGGCCTTTTTTTATTGTCCCTTTCTTTTTGGCTTGTTTAAGTTTCCTGTCTAAAATAGTGCTGAATTCATCTTCATCTTCAGATAGTTCCTTTCTCTGCTTCTGACTACGAGTGAATCTTTTGGCAAGCTGAGAGTCTTTGTCTTTGACAGATGGATTGGCCTGACTTCTTGAAGAAGTCTGAGTACTATCATGACTTAATTTAGGAGACGAGAATTTTGAAGCAAGGTTTTCATAATCCATATTGTTAGTAGTATTTTCAAGAATATGCATGGCATCTATAATTTCGTCTTGCTTGTTATGGATGTTGTTATCAGCATCACACACTATTAACTCACGATCAGCCGAGTTAATATCATCTTCTATTATGTTAGAATGAATCCTTTCGTTGTCCCTGACCTCAACTGTATCCAGATTTGTCCTATCAACTCCTTTATTCCTTTGTGAAGGTTGCAGACTCCCATAATTAGTATTCTTAGGAGAAGAACTACATACCTTTCTAGCATTAACAGTATTAGAAACGTTGTATCCATACTCAGTGGTTTGTATAGCTTCAGAGATTTCAGTATGAGTAGGAATATTATTAGTTTCTTGAATCTGGGCATCCTTCTCTACGACTTTAACAGAAGAATTTCCCTTGCTTAAATTGCAGTCAGTCTCCTTATTAGTATCTTGCACATTTTCTTTAGTTTTCTTGCATTGATCCTCGCTATGACCGATATGATAGCAAGATTTACAGTAATTAGGAAGGTTTAAGTAGTTTATCTTAACCCATTTACCCTGATTACTTCCAAAGCCAACCCAGACATCGTAAAGAAGGTTTCTGGAGACATCCATTTCGACCCATGCCAAGCATGAATTGTAGAACGCCCGGTTTCTTGACGGGACTTTTACTTGCAAAGGTCTGCCCAGAACAGAAGCAATGCCAGAAATAATTTTTTTGTTGTAAAGATGGTTTGTAATACATTCGATCTTAATCCAGATTGGATTCACCGGACTTTCAAATTTGGTGTTGAAATTTTTCGTCCACTTCAAGAGCCTCATGACAGAAGAACCAATAGTCCAAACATTTTTTTCCCATAATTTGCAGAGATCACTATTATAGTCAAATTCTATTAAAATGTGACGAGATTCTTTGATTATATATCGAAAATCATTCGTGAATTTGAAGTTGTGAAAGAAATCAAGATGCTGTTTGCGCTTACGTAAACCAGAGGAAAATTTACCAACCAACGTAAATTTCGAGTTTGCTTTAAGGTGGTCAAGGAAGTCATCGCCATACTACAGGGATATATGATCTTGTTTAATGATGATGCTTTCTGGGTCAAAAGCTTTGTCGTATGTTTACAGTCTAAATTCAAGGCTTGAGAAAAAGATTTGTTAGGCCCGACTCTGTTAATCCTATCTCTGTTTGGAGGTTCTTTGATCGAAGAGGAACTGTAAATTTCTTGAACAGATGGAAACTGATCCATCATTGGAGATTTTTTAACTGCGGAGTTCTTTATAGGGTTTTTTTTATAGATGTGTCATTGTTTTGTTATCGGAAAAGTAGTTATTATATTTAAAAGCTTCATAATTTTTTTTAATATTTAGTATTTTGAATAGTAGATTGAATTTCATCAATAGGTCGTCGGTAGAAAAAAACTGGTATTTGAAATTTTTTTCCAAAAAAACTAGTAGAATTTGTAAGTTATTTATATCAGACTATATAAAACTAGAAGACCTCCATGAGGCCGAAACCCAATAGGAGTCCGAGTCATCCATTACGGGTTTCCAAGTCTTCTCAATCCAGCCTCCTTTCAAACACAACTTCACGATATCTACCGTGCAAATGTTATCGAGCTACCCAACCTTCGAGGTATGATTGATAATATGGATCTAAGACCTTTTCAAGGTTAACATCGAAAAATAGCTTATCAAAGAAAAAATATGGAGTTTCAGAGTCATTGTGAAGGTTACAAGTTTACAAAGCCAAATGACATTTACAGAAGAGGGTGTTGGTGTGGGTAGTAATGATGTTTTTCATGTTCTATAAGAGAAAAGTATATTTACTCGGCCGAGAGTCAGATTTATATAAAAATCAATGCCACCAGCACTCTCGCGCCTGACATTATCGCCAAGCTAGGATCCACCGCCATCAAGATAAATATTTTACTAAAAACTCCAAGACAAAAAAGCGTCGAGCCTGAGCACTAGAAGAATTTCCAAAAACAAACCTCAAGAAGTAGTCGAATAGGCGCATCTGCAGCTTTAGAAACAACTTTTTCCCTTTTCTCATCCCTTACTAATCGGAGTGACCATAAGAGTTTGGAATTTCTAGTTAAATCCTTATCGTCAACCTTTCTATTACCCAAATATTTACTTCCAAAATGTTAGTGAACCTTATCCTAAGATATTTCAAAGTTCCAATCAACATTATGTGTTGAATAATTCCGCTGAGGGGCCTATCTATATTCAAAGATACAATTCATCAAGGTCTTTTCATACTTTAGAAATTTTAGCATGATACTTACCTCATAAGTTCAATCAATATAATATGGATAAGTATGTAAGGTCAGGAGATTGTGAAATCACATTAAGAAATTCAAAAATGAGATGTTTGGTTTTGGCGAAGATGATTAACTATATTATAGGGTTTTCTCTATGACCTTTAGAAGAATTATTTTGACTTGGTCTATTCATATACTCTTCGAATTTGAAGTGTAGTCATTATTCTTTACGGACCAACTCATAAGGAGCAGAGTAATCAAGAGTGAGGGAGATTACAACATATTTGTAAGCAATAGTGGAATGCGAGTTTAAGGTATGCTTTGTTGAGACAAAGAACAACCTTGAAGATTGCCACGAAGTCGTGACATGTGCTTCATATCGATAATGGATTCTGTTGAGCTTGCTAGCTGAAGATATAATAAAAATAAAACCATTAACCTTTAGTGCTCTTCTAGCTTATGTGGAATCACATATCAAGGTAGACAATATAATGCATTTGAGAGTCATGCCAAATCGTCATCCTACTCGTCTGAATCTTACTATAATATCGATAATGGTACCTTATCATCTACCAAAGACTCCTGTCTAGCATCATTCTCACCCTCATCTTATCACTCAAGTACTTCAAACTCAAGCACCTACTAAATCTTACTTCTTAGTTGTTGTTTTATAGGAATACCATAATGTATCAGGCCAAACCATCAACAATGAGAAGACTAAAATCTTTGCAACCAATAACTTCTCAATAAACAATGTTGTTAGATTACAAAACATTATTGGATTCTCAACTAGTAGTCTCCTTATCACGTACTTCGGAGTTACAATCAACACCAACAACTTCTCCAGCAACTTTAACCCTATTCATGACAACATTAGAGGAAAAATTACTGAATGGGTGGGCAAGAGTTTGTATTATGGTGGTAGAATTACTTTGATCAACTCAGTTCTCATGGGAATTTCTTAATACTGGCTTCAAAGTGGCACTGTAACTACTGGAATTATTAACAGAGTATAGAGTATGTTTAATAAATTTCTATGGGGATCAAGTCAGGACATTAACAAAATCTATTGGGCAAAGTGGATCAATGTTTGTAAGCCTTTTGAAGAGGGAGACCTTAACATCGAAGCTTAAAGCATATGCATGATATATTTTCATGTAAGGTCTGATATAGATACAGAAAAAACAAATCTTTATGGGCTAATATTCTTCACAGTATTTACTACAAAAAAATTCAACCTCTATAAGCAAATTACTCAGCAACAACTTGTTCTCTGATCTGGAAAAGACTTTCCAAAATAAAAAAAAAATTGTTGAGCCTAAAGTTAAATAGGATTTGGGTTGTGGTGAAATAAAATTCTGGGTTGACAATTGGTTCAGAAGCTCTCGTATCATTATCCTGGATTATAATACTAACAATAACTGGTATTCTCATGATAAAGGTAAGAAATATTGGAGTACTAATGGCTGGTGCTTATCCCATAATGATATTCAGCCAATTGAAAAAATCAACACCAACCTCAACAAGGAAGACACAATAAGATAGCTTGGATCTAATGATGGCAGCTTTAACACTAAGACTACCCTGAATATGATTAGAGGTAAATAAAACAAGTCTAAGCTTTACAACAAGCTTTGGAACTCTATAACTCATAGTAAATGCTCTTTCTTAGCTTGGAGGCTTATTAATGGTTGGATTTTGGTTGACACAAAAATGAGAAAAAGACATATTATTATGGCATCCAAATGTCACTTTTGCGATAATATTAAATCAGCCAACCACTTGTTTGTTAGCTGCAATTTCTCCGAGCAAATTTGGACCCACTATGCTACCAACTTCAAGATCAACATTAACAAATTCATGACAACTGCTCATATGGTCATGACCTGTTTCTGAAAATCTAATAAATCCACTCACATTACTTCTATCCTTCCTCCAATCATCATTTGGGTGATTTGGAAATCCAGAATTTTTTTAAAAATTAATGGCATATCCTATTCTGTCAACTCTGACATAAGCTATATCAGGAATATTATTAATAGTGTAGATTATGTTATTCTTATCAAATATCAACACTAGGCTCCGTAGGTCTATGTAGCTACTAATCTTGGTTGTTTTAGTCATAATCTATCAGCCAAAACTTTATACCTCAAATGGATCCCTCCTTTCCCTAACAGAATCAAGCTAAACACTGATGGCTTTTATCTTACTAGTGGAGAAGCTAGTGGAGGTTTCATTATTAGAAATAACAGTGGTAATATTATCTTGGGGAAAATTAATATATATGGTAAGTTAACTCTTACCATGGCTAAAGCAAGGGCGCTTATAGAGGGTTTGATTTCTTGTAAAAGGAAAGGTTGGACTCAAGTTGACGTGGAAACGAATTCTCAAATTCTGGTGAATCTCCTAGTCACTAGTAAGTACTCGTGGCCCCTTAATTGTACCCTTCAATGTTGTAAAAGCCTATTATCCCCTTCTATGGTTATCTCCCATAATTTTATATAGCAGCCGATTGGCTAGCTAGATGGACACGAAAAATGCAAAGTGAAGCTAGAATGTAACAACTCGCAAGCTCCTAATAAACTAAAAGCTATAACTTTCTTGAGATTTTGGGCATGGGCTATATAAGAAACAACATTCACCGATGATATGTCTCTGATTTTAAACTATTTCTCAACTAACCTTGTCTTGGTCGATAAATGATTAGACTGTCAAAAATATTATTCTCGTTGGGATTTTTCTTTTCTTTTCTGTTAGACCGTTTTTTCATTCTAACAAACGGATATTTTTTCACTTCAAAAGACCAGATTTTTTTAATAAACCAAATATCTCTCGTCACTTGCTCCTCTTTTCTCTCCGGCAGACCGGAGACCTCTTTCCATTCCATTTGGTTGGTTCTCCTTCTCCCTCTTTTCTCATACAAGACGACATTTTTCATTTCCCTAAAGATTGGTTTCAGTAGTTCTAGAGAAGGAATCTTTATTCTCTGTTTAGAACTCTTGTATGGCTCTCTAGTAGGCTGTAGAAATCCCATGACAAAAATGGTTCTCCAACAGACTGTCGGAGGCACACTTGTTAGTCCGATAATGATGAAAATCTTTGTCGTTGTTTGGTATAATAGAGGAGGTCTTGTTTATCTTTTGAAAAAATTATCAATGATAAGACTACGGTTCCGGTGGTTACTGTAATATGCGGTCATGAGTTTGTCTTATATCTGCTTATGGACATGTGATTTATGAAGAATCTTTTGTTTTATTAGCTTCATCTTAAGTTTTTGGGTTGTTTGATCTAGAGTTTGAATTTTAAAATTTATATATTAGTTTTTATGTATTTGAATTTAAGTTTTTTTTTTGTCGTATGGTTCTTATAGTTGTACTACTGTTACCGTTGTAATTTGGTTTTTATATTCGAAGTCCGCCAAATCCTCCCATATCTCCAATTGATGTTTTTTTTTAAAATTCTCCTCCGTATTGGAAGCTTCATGTTGTATGGTGATCGTGACTGTCTCCCAAGCTGATATCATTAGTTGTATTTTGTTCTTTTATACTTGGTGTCATTGTGTTTTGGTGTTTGATTAGATTTTTAGTATCATTTTTTGGGTAGAAAAATACATTAAATAAATAAATAAAGTTCTTACAAATACATGGGGCATACCCCGAGGAGTGGCTTAAGAGCCGTTTAATAAAATATCAAAGAAAATGACCTAAACTTGGCCAATCAAGTACAACAAAGTAAAACAAAATGTTAAAAACTATACGGTCAAAGAGACTAGTAGCATGGACGAAAGAGAGCAGAGACTATAGACCAGTAGTGAAAAATAGTTTCCTCAAGCGAAACACATACAATCTTAGGTAAGAGGATAAATTGATTGGATTTGTGTGATAAGTCCAAAGAGACAAGGGAGCGGCATCAAAATTCACCAAAGCATGCAGACCTATACAGACAAAAGTCTGCGACAATCAAAAAACAAAACAACATTAATTTAGAGATTAAATAGATTGGGAAGGCTAGACAACCTTCGTACCATGAAATCTGAACCGTAGATCAGAAAGCATGCGATAAGAAATCGCAGAGGCAAGGCTAGAAGATGAGCTAAAAATTCTAGCATTCCTCTCACACCATACATGGTAGACGATGGCATCAAAACAGGTACGCCCAAGCTGTCGTAATCTGGAAGGAGGCCAGTTGGACGCCTTATGGATCCAAGAATTCCAATTATTATTGTAACTTAAAGAAAAACCAAGTTTGGAGCTTGCGTAATCCCAGATGCTCTGAGTGTAACTACAGTCATAAAGGATATGTTTAATGGTTTCAGAAGCAGAATTGCATAAGACACAATTCGGGGGTGTGATTAAACCCCAACTCAGAAGCTTATCACAGGTAGAAAGCTTCCCTTGGATAGCAAGTTAAAGGATGAAAGAATGGCGAGGGATATTAAATTTATTCCATACTAACCCTGCCCACCCAACATAGGGGACAAGAATACGGATGGCATTGCATGTGTCCTTGATTGTGAACTTGGTGACTCCTCTCTTAGTGGCCAGGTAGTGGACATCGTTGTAGATGATGAAAGGAGGAGGGAGGGAGAGGATGAGATGGTTAATTTCTTGGAAAGTGCGATAGTTTCTAGCACTAGCAGACCTTAACTGAAGCGGCCAATTCCAAAGACCATCTCGACTTATATCGGAAACCTTGAGGTTACACCACAAACGAGAATCTCGAATAATACTAAGCCCATAGTGGTTGACCAAAGAGGTTGATAGCAACCATGGGACAAACCAGAATGAGGTATTCTTCCCGTTACCAATCGCCACCCTATAAAGATTGCTAGTTAGAGACCTAAGATTTAAAAAAATTCTCCAAGTCCAAGAGGGAGAATAGTCAATCTTTAAAGACCAAAAGTTTTTGTCTTTAATCTTCTCAGAGTAAATCCAATCACACCATATTGAGTTGTCATGTTGACTAACGATGAAATCTTCTCAGATTTTTAGGATCTTGTTTACTCTCTTTTTTCGTATCTTTAATTGCATCAAACACCACTTTTAAATTTTTTTGTATCCATTATTATTGTATCTAGTTATGAGGCTCGTTGCCTCTTGTCAAATAATGATCGATAGTCTTGTCAAATGTTATATTTATTAAAATTAATGCTTTAAACTATCCTAAAAATAAAAATTAATTAATTTAATCATGATTCTAAAATAAGAAGTAATCATATACGACAATTTGAACTTTTTAAACACGATAGAGACAACATAAAAAGTGAAAACACAACAACATTTGAAACAATCGTGATTATTTTTCTACATTGAAATTGTTTTTGAATAAAAGGTAAACATAATTTTAATTCTTTCATATAATTAAGTATATTTATTTTTTAAATTATAAAATATGTGTTATGTAAAATAAAATTTAAACTCTTTTTCAAAATTTTAAGGTTTTCATCGATATTTAATATTATATATTAAACTGATTAAGATATATTCTAAACAAAAAATAAAATTTCTTTTATAAACTACTTATAGATTGCATTATAAAAAAATTAAATAAAAAAAATATTAATTTTTATTTTTATTCAATACCGAATCATACATATTATCTTGAATCTTTAATGAAAATAATATATCGAAGCAATTTAAATCTTAACTAATTTATACTATTATCCATAAATGTGTTTGTTTTAGGTTTTTTTATCATGGATAATAGAGTTTTCTGTAGTTTTCTAGGTTGATTTCCATGAAGTATCATGGTTTAATATCATACTATATTGTTTTTTTGGTTTTTTATGGGTAATTTATGTTTAAAAATTTTGAATTTGTAATCTATTTGTCAATTTGTTTTGGTTTATTGAGGCACTAGTTGGTCCTGTGTTCTTACTCCACTTTATTTGTTCCGACTCTTTAACTGTCTTTCTCACTCATTACTTTGTGTAACATCATTCTCATCCATTCTTTATCGTGAGGTTGACGTATGATATTGATTGAAGTTACTTTATTATCCTTAAAAAATTAAAAACTTTAATAATTATTTTTTCCACTCTTTGTTTTAATAAAGTTTGAAAAATTAGAAGGCAAACGCATGATATTTGATATATGATGTGTGATAACAATTTTTATAAAATTTGATTTGTTATATTGAATCGTCAGGTTTCACTAGTTTGTTTATCGTAGCCGATTGTATATGACTTAGGTAGAATTATACAATCTTTATTCAAAATTGTCATATTCTATGTGATTGCATATTTATCTCATGATCATCAATTTGGATAAAAATTAACGGGTCACAATGCATTTCCAATGATAATTACATAAAATGTATAAATCATCATTATTGCTTCATTTATGAGAATTCAAAAATATCAAAAAACAAATTACATCATAAATATTTAAAGATTATTTATCTTTTGCATCTCAAACCATATATGTGAAAGTAAACTATTTATTAATTTTTTTTATTGTTATTCTCATTTACTGGTATTTTTATGCTAATTATTTTTTATCTTTTATTAAATCAAATAGATGTTGATGATTGCATTTCTTTATGTGATTAGTTGTGATGAGCATAAAATTCTGGATTCTTTGTATAACCAATATATTTAATATCAATTTCATGGTTATAATTTTGATCTTAGTTTTGGTTTTTCGTTAGGTAAGATCGTCAAGTGTAAACTTGGTGGTCGTGCTAAGATAAAATTCTGTCTTCCAACTAATAAGAACATATGTGTTATAGTATAATATCATAAATGATATGATGGTCATGGGAGGGATGATGAGTTAGATAGGAGTGATGATAAAGAATAAATCAACTCACCATTATAAGTATTATATGTTTACATATATGTTTAAGATATAACTTACTTAAATCTTTATGGAGATATTTAACATAATGTTTAATTTATCATTGCAACCTTTTCTATTTGAATATATAAATATAAGATTGAGGGCAAGTCTTTTGCAATTTTATCTTAATTATTAGAGGTATCCAAGAGATTATGTGTAAAAACATGCCTAATACATTGGATAGAATAAAAACATTATGGAAAATGGTTGGTTTCACAAGAGGCATTTTGTTGTCAATGATCTATTTAAGAAGAGATAGAGGAATTGTTTTGCCTAATATGTATATCACAATTTGGAGAATGGTTTGATGTCATATATAAAGGCTTAAATGTACTTTTACTTTTTAACAGTTTTTTATATGTAACAATTTAGAGTGATAGTAATGTTTAATGTATGAGATCACACACGCAATAATATATTTTAGATTCATATATGATAATAAATTCAAAATATTATCATGCACGACTTATCCGTAAGTTATTTTAGTGTTTTATTACTTCAAATATTTGAGATTTACAATTTAGGTTGAGTTTAGAAACCAATAGAAATGTAAAATACGCAAAGGTATACTATATAATCTATAGAAAAATGAGTTAAAGCAACAAAATAATGCTTAATATAGTGCAAAGAAAGCTCATGGTATAAGAAAAGTCATAATAAAAGGTAGTTCAATATTGTAAGTTTGGTTATGTATATATAAAGGTAGTTCAATATTTGAAGAAACAAGTTGTCTTCTGAGTCCTTGATGAACATGATCTCTGTTAATTTACAACTTGATTTTATCGTTCTTGATAATTTTATAAGTCACACAAGGTTTACCACATATTTATCAAATTTAAATATTTTTTATATTTTGAAAAAATATGTATGGATAAGGTACAAAATGTTGCGGCTTTAGATTCTCAATTTTCTTCGAAGTATAACGATCCTTAGTTGCTAATTTTTAATGAGAAAGAGACGTAAAATATTTTTAGATGTAATTTCTCTTTTAACATGATGTCAATAGGAGAAGTGATGCACAAAAATGATGTTACAAGAATAATCTTTAGACCTCATACGTCGTCAAACAAAAAACTTATCTTATTGGGTTTACTAGACAACAAAATGACTATTTGATTATTATTTTTCAGTCTATCATTAGGATGACTTAATATGCATCAGATCTTAACATTATCATGTCTCATTGAGCAATTGGTATTCCTCATTTCGAGGAATGTTTGTGCACTTACTAACAAGACAAATTTTACTTTTGGTCCTCGTCCCAATCAACTTGTAAAACTGTTATTAAATTACTATGCAATTATCACAAAATGGCTCAAGCACATAATATATGCGAATGAAAGATTTAATGAACACAAGATTTAACGTGGTTCGACAATTTTCTACGTCCACGGGCGCCGCCAAAGAAAAGAGTTTCACTATGGTAGAAAAGGTACAGATTTCAGATTGTGTTTTGTGTAGCCCTAGTAGCCTATTTATATGGAATTAATAGACTTACTAGAAAATGGGCCTAATGGGCTCATACCACAAGATTGCAAATGATATTGTCACAACACTTATTTGTACTACCAGACACACTACACTGTCAAGGTACAATATCACTATCACAGACACAAAACTGTACTGCCGGACACAGTACACTGTCAAGGCACTATTCGACTCATTTACAATAAATCTTCCCCTTGAGGCGAATATCCTTTTTGCACTATCAACAAAGAAACTTCTCTTCTTCAGACTCACCAAATGCCCCTAAGGCATTCACTCTATACTGCGAACACCAATCCAGTTTAGGCACTCCCTAAACTTTCGAACTGATACTGCCTTGGTCATTATATCTGCTGGATTATTGTGTATGGACACTTTCTTCACATCAACAATTCCCTTTGATATTATATCATGAATAAAATGATACCTGACATCTATGTGCTTTGTACGCTAATGGTACATCTGGTTTATTGTAAGGTGTATGACGCTTTGACTGTCACAAAACACTTTTGTAGTAGTCCTATCGAAGCCCAAATCTTCCACCAAACCTTGCAACCATATTGCCTCTTTAATTGCTTCTGTTACCGCCATGTACTCTGCCTCTGTTGTAGACAAAGCTACAGTAGCTTGCAACTTTGCTTTCCAACTGATCGCACTCCCATCTAGAGTAAATATATATCCTGTCAGAGATCTTGTTTTATCCATATCACCTGCAAAATCGGAATCAATAAAACCAACCAATGATCCTGCAACATCATTCAGCGATTCACCAATATCAATCTTGTTAAAAGTTAGGCCAACGTTCACAGTATTCTTTTGAAGAGATTCAATTTATACCGTCATAGCACCAATCCATCGATCTGCCTCTGAACTCGCTATAGCTTCTCTGTAGCTACTAGGTTCCTGCATCTCAACTTCTTCTGCAACTGACAGAGCATATGCAACTAGATTCGCATACCTTTTTGGAAGTCTAATATCTCTTCTTTCTCTGCCCAATGCTATTCTATAAGGTTGTTGTTCTGGTTCGGGCGCATCATCGTCACTATCATCTGATGCTGACGTTTCACCTCCTGATTTCAAATCCACCTCAGAACCACTTGAATTATTGGACCTGCTAGGAACTGATTCTACTTCAAGCTCCACTTGTTTACTCACAACTGATCCTGATTCGACCATTTCTCCTACTTCCATCTGACTGTCTATCAAATCAAACTCATTAAAAGTAACGTCCCTACTGATGATATTCGAGAGGTACACCATAACCTATATCCCTTCACTCCAGTAGCATATCCTATAAATATGCACCTCTTTGCCCTCGACTCAAGCTTACCATCTCTCACATGAGCATACGCAAGGCAACCGAACACCTTCAAATGTTCATAATCAGCCGACGATCCAGACCAAATCTCAAAAGGAGTTTTACAATCAATAGCCGTTGATGGAGACCGATTCACCAAGTAACACGCTGTATTGATAGCTTCAGCCCAAAAATCCTTTCCCACACCGGAATGCGAGAGAATACTTCATGCCTTATCACAACGTGTTCTGTTCATTCTTTCTGTAACTCCATTCTATTGTGGTGTTCTAGAACAAGTGTTATGGCGCACTATTCCCTCAGCTTCGCAGAACTCGTTGAACTCACGATTGCAATATTCTAACCCATTATCTGTCCTAAGATGTTTGATTTTTCTTCCTGTTTGCTTCTTAATCATCGTCTTCCATTTGACAAAGGTTGAATATGCCTCATGTTTCGTTTTCAGAAAGTAAACCCACACCATCCTTGAATAATCATCAATCAAACTCATATAGTATCTGGCTCCGCCCTTGGATGGAATTCTGTTTGGACCCCAAAGATCTGAGTGAATGTAGTCCACTGTCTCTTTAGTCTTGCTTACAGCCGATTTGCTGAATTTGACTCTAGTTTGTTTACCAAACACACAGTACTCACAAAATCCCAATGATTCTCCTTTATACCCTTTCAACAAATCTCTCTTTCCCAAAACAGCTAATCCTCTGTCACTCATGTGACCGAGACACCAATACCACAACTTATTTTGATCCTGCCTACTTTGGCTATTACTCTCTGATGATGCTACTGTAGCATCGCCCATAACAACACTCCCCTAGAGAATGTAAAAACCATTCCGTAAACTGCCTTTCATGCATACCATTGAGCCTTTTGTCACTTTGATTACACCATCTTCTGCACGGTACTTATAACCCCGAGAGTCTAGAGTCCCAAGAGAAATCAGGTTGCTTTTTAACCCAGGAACATGTCAGCACTTCAAGATTCTAACAACCCCGTCAAACATTCTGATTCTAACGTTACCAATACCACCAACAATCAACGAATGATTGTTCCCTAAATAGAAAGTTCCCTGCATTGGCTTATACGTATCAAACCACTGCTTGAACTGACACATGTGATATGTAGCGCCAGTATCGAGTACCCAAGATTTTTTCCCAAATTCTAAACTCACGGACAATACATCTCCTCTACCACTGTTTTCACTATCGTCGGAATCGTTCACACCTTTAACAATGTTTGCTGCATTTTCCTTTTGATTTCCTTTCTTACCATTCAATTTCAGACAATCTCTCCTATAATGACCCTTCTCTCCGTATTCATAATAGTTTGAGTGATTTACCCTTGAGTTGGACCTCCAGTTCTTCCTTCTTAAATAACTCGCTTTGCTTCTAGATCTTCCCCTAGTCATAAGACCTTCCCCTTCAGCTTGATTGTCTGGCTGCAACTGTCTCATCTCCTTTGATTTTAGTGCCCCTTTGACATCTGCTAGCGATAACTTATCCTTACCATAGATAATGGTAGCTACGAAGTTTTCATAGGGAGCTGGTAACGATCTCAATACAAACAAAGCTTGATCCTCATCCTCAATATTGATATCTATGTTCTCCAAGTCCATTATAATTGATTTGAAATTATCTAAGTGCTCTGTTATGAACATACCTTCTTTCAATCTGAAATCATACAAACGCTTCTTCAAGTATAATCGGTTTACTACTGATTTCTCTGAGTAAAGATCTCCTAGATTTTTCCATGCGCAAGCAGCAGTCTTCTCACCACTAATCTCGCGAAGCACATTTTCTTTCACACTCATTAAAATCCAGCACAAAGCCCTTTCTTGAAGATCTTTCTTCTCCTCTTCTTTCATCTCTTCTGGTAACTTATTCTCCACAGCCTTCCACAGCCCTTGCAGTACCAATGAAGATTTCAGTTTAATCTTCCACAACGTAAAGTTGGATCCCCCATCAAATTTTTCAATCATGTATTTTGTTGTTGTAGACGCCATTGTAAAACCCTAATTGCAAAAGCCTTAATTTCATCACGTGGCTCTGAGACCAATTTTGTTATTAAATTAATATGCAATTATCACAAAATGGCTCAAGCACATAATATATGCAAATGAAAGATTTAAATGAACACAAGATTTAACGTGGTTTGATAATTGTCTACGTCCACGGACGCCGCCAGAGAAAAGAGTTTCACTATGGTAGAAAAGGTACAGATTTCAGATTGTGTTTTGTGTAGTCCTAGTAGCCTATTTATAGGAAATTAATAGACTTACTAGACAATGGGCCTAATAGGCTCATACCACAAGATTGAAAATGATATTGTCACAACACTTATTTGTACTGCCGGACACAGTACATTGTCAAGGCACAATATCACTATCATAGACACAAAGCTGTACTACCGGACACAGTACACTGTCAAGGCACTATTCGACTCATTTACAACAAAAACTTAGGTTAATTTTGTTTATGTAAGTCTTAGTATAGCTGTTAATTTTGCATGAAGGTTATTTTGTATGGTGTGTTATTGTATTTATTGTTTTGTTCTTGCTTCATCCTCAACATGTATGATGTTGTTTTTGTAGTGTATGGTGAAATTTTATATTTTGATTTACCAAATTTATGTTGAATTCCATATTGTTTTCACTGAAATTAATAACAATTAATAGTTTTAACTCAAGACTTAGAGATTGATTTCCGGATAATTTATATAATAATATCTTTAAATTGCATACTTCATTGCTTGCTCAAGGTTTTATGTTTCATGTCTAATGTTATATTTTTTTCCTATTATTATTATTTAAATGATTATATCTATGTAATTGTTATATAATTTGTTCGTGTATTTAGTTGGGTGATTTTATATTTGTACTATGTTTTATTTGTCTATTTAGTTTGGTGGTTTTGTAATGGTTTGTATGAATAATTTACTCATTGCATGTCTATAAACATCTAAACTTCAAGGACTAATGTAGTAAAGGTTTTGAAAACATTTATGCATAAATCATATATTATTTGAATTTTTGAAAGGAGATCTAAAACAATTATCTAGTTAAACTTCTACGCTTATTGTAAAATTTTGAAAAAAGACAATAATTTGTATAAAACCTTGACAATAAATTTAGTTAATGCGGTTATACTTTTTGTTAGAAGATGTATTTTTCAAACATTCTTAAGAGACATCATAGATTGTAGAATTTTTAGTTGTGCTAAATTTACTTAGATTCTATGTTATTGGACTAAGAAGTCGAGGAATTTTCTTGTTATAAGTCTAAAATAACATTTCTCGTAATTAAGCTTGAGATTATAATTGGTCACTACTACAAACCTTTCTTGTATATATTCCACATTTTATAAATTTGACCAACATATTATCAATTTACACTTTGAGATTTCTCGCGTTTTGTATGTCAAACATTTTGCTGATAAACTGATGGTATGTTTCTCTCGCATTGTTTATCTTGAATAATATAATATTGTCACAATATAAGTTTATATTCCTCATATAAATTGTATGACGTTGGTCATACTTGTTTATTTTAAGTATGCATCAATGAAAGAAAATAGCTCGTTTTCTATCGGTGAGTCCACTAGTTTATCAATCATGATACTGAGACTGAATTTTTAGGAACAACAAATCAAGGCTTATAAAGTTCATGCGCATTTTCTATTCTTGTTTTCCTTTTCTTGACTGACGTTAGGTTAGCTATCCATGAAATGTAAAAAACTTCACAAATGTGACATATGTTGAATAACTTTTTGATGTTCTCGTTGAAAACTTGTACAATATTGGAGGTTTGTTGTTTCATTGGTTTCACATATTTGATAATTAATTTATGCGTGATAAATAAAATTGATTTTAGTAATGCCAATGTGTTTGTCATGCTGAAACATTTATGTTTTCAATTAGGAAATCAACAATTGCTTTTTGCTCATTTGTATAAACATAGATTATATATTTACCACTTTATTCTTCAATTCTATAGTGTTTATTATTTATATTTCCATGTCATGATCTATTAGATGAGTTCTCTTAGTCTTTAATCTCATCAATTTTATGTTTCGTTTTTATCTTACGTAATTCTTATTTTATATTTAATGATACCTTATTTTTATCTTATGTATCTAGTCTCCATATCATGCAATCATTTTCTCGTGTACATTTCTTCTAAAATTAGATGATGTACGTTTTTGCTAGTCGTGACTACATTTGTTATCACGTTGTTTTCATTTATAACAATGTTCTTAATGTTATTTATTTCATGTAGTACTTGCATGTAGCATTTTCGTTTGGTACGTTATGGGCATGGTAATTAAGATCTGATCTAAAATTCTCTATTACTGGCAAGTTCGATGGTAACAAATAGCCGAAATTAATTACTATTAGTTTGATCATCAAACATCCTCCTTTGATATAATAAGCTAATTTTTGTTGAGATAAAATGAATGGTTGTTCACGTAATCGTCGTATTTTGTGTTATTATTACGGAGTCGATGTTGATATACCATTTTTAACTTCACATTTTTAGAAATTTTTTGTTTTTAAACAAACTTTTTTAATAATAAGAAATTAAATAGTTAGAATAAAAAAATTAATTAAAATTTAGTGTGAAATAAATAAAAAACTATTTTCCCCTCATAATAAAATAGGCTAAATATAAATAGTATTACCATTTACTATATTCAAAAAGTTTGTTTAATACTTTTAATTAATTTTTATATTTAATTCTTTTAATGTATATTATCTTTAATTTTGAATGAATTATAAAATGTAAAAAACAAGAGTTCACAATAATTTTACTATTTGCATGTGTTTGTGTAAGATATTTGATAACTAATATTTACGTATAAACTCAATTTTGGTCTTTGTAATTTAGTTTTATATAATGTATGATACTTATAAACTCAATATAATTTACTATTATACTGAACTTTAAAAAAATTTCGTAGTTTACATGAGTTTGGTTTTATATCTTTGAACTACTTTGTTTTGAGTTATTTATTTATTATAAATATTTTGATTTATTTTATTTGGCCAAAACATTTGACCAAAAAATGTTTATACCAAAGTGTATTTTCTTTTTGGAAATCATTCAAAAAGGTATGTTTTTAGTAATTATTGTGTAATGTGTTTATTTTGTTAAACATGTTTGGAGATTTGTTTTATAAAAATTGACTTAAAGATGCTTTGGAGATTTGTTTTATAAAAATTGACTTAAAAGATATTTTTGAACTTTTATAGTTTGTTGGTTTGCTATTTGTTATTTTTTAAAAGAAAATCATAATCACATTTTTAAATATTTTTTTGTTTTTTTTTACAGTTTTATCGGTATTTGTTGATTACTAATAAGGCTAAAATCCGCTTATGAATAATAAGCACAGAAACAACTGAAGCCTTGGAATTCAATAAAGTAAAGTTTTGGGATTCAATCTTGTAAATGAGTATTTCTCAAACAATCATACAAGAATGCAATTTACATCACATTTCATCGTATGAAAGTGAGAATAAATGTTGTATTTAATTATTAAATTATAATTAAATAAGAGATATATTTTTCTACAAATAGAACATGCTATCCATCAATAATAAACCATAGAATAATATAATTTACTTAACATCATTTTTTATAATTGCTTAATCTATTTACGCAGCAATTATTCGATCTTCAACTTTGTGATCTTTGGAAACCAGAATTTACATCATCATTTGCTCCCACTATTTTTTTGTTTTTACATTGATGAACTTAAAAAGCAAGTGACGTCATGAACAAAGGATGACAAATTCATGCACAGATCTGTACATTCCCATCAAAAGCGAAGCAATGACCGAGACCTATGGTATCACGCCTCCAGCCCTAACATACCTTTTTGTTAAGATCTTTGCTTCGATAGTTTCATTAGTATCGCTTGTAGTTCCAGCGACCCCCTTGGGTGAGCCTCCATCCCCCGCAATCCCTTAAAATGCATCTTTCATTTTATTGTTCAACCTCTGACCATCCAACACGCTTCACCTACGGTCCGGTGGCCCTAACTGCAAATTTCTAACAGTTGGTACCTGACCAACACGTAGAGTAGGATATTAATTACAACATTTTGAAGGGATTATTGATTCTTCATTCAGTGAAATAAGTAAACTACAACCACCATAGCAACCAGAAGTGAAACCGGTAAGGACAAATATGATAGAGAACCCCTTAAAAAGGCAGAAAATATCGTAACAAGAGGAAAAGAAAACAGAGAAGCAAAACCCCAACATTTCAGCATTCTTTATTAATAAAAAAATAGTCTCGGTATCGGAGGTTTTAGACCATGTGCAAGGAACAAGTAATACACCAAATATCTCTACCCAGTCTCTACCGCAACACATTTGTTTTCTCTAGGGAGCTCAGACGAGAATCCAAATGTAATCGGTGACCCAGCCGAGCTTCCAACTGCATTATGTAATCCTTTAGCAACAACTTAAGCCTCACTAGATTGTCCACCTACAACTCGGGATTCCCTAAAATCAGGCTAGGCTCCAATCCAGTATCTAACCGCAAGCTATGATCCTTTTACAGTAGCATGTGCCCAAGCCTAGAATATAGTTGCAATGTGGACCCCTCAAACAGTTTCCTAGGTCCTAACCGAGCATCCAACTGTATTATAAAATCCTTCAACAACAACCCGTAATATTGTCAAACATTCACTCTGTCTTCCAGCAAGAACCCGGAGCTTAGACGAAGTTCCAGCAGCAGCCTCGATTCTCGCCGAGCCTTCAGCATCAGTTTGGAGTCATGGAAACCTCCACAAGTAGTTCATATTCCTGGTGAACATCCATCAGTAACATAGAATTCGAAAACCTCACCTGAGAAAGCCCTCTAACTCGTAATCATATAATAGAGTTCTGTTAAAAGCAAACCAATTCAAGCAATACTAATCCCATCATAACAATGGATGAACCAAACAAGTAATCTCATTTAGTATGGATTTCAATTAGATGACACAGAGATACGGGTCATCATACATCCGCAAGAACAATGCAAACAACCAATAGATGGGATGAGTTTCGGCATTACCAAGCCTACCCATTCATGGGAAAAATAAAGTAATATATAATTAGCTTAATGCCTGGCGATGAATATAAACAACCTGGTGATGACTCTTCATTAGCCCTAAATATCTTTTATGCGGCTTATCACCCGACTACAATAACCACAAGATGGGAAAATGCAATGGTGAGAGCGATCTGAAACATCATATCAAGTTGTTTAACAGCAAGATGACACACTTTAGGACAAAGAAAACAATGTTCAATGACATTTGAGGTAACGTTTTAACTTGGTTAAAGACTTTACCATCTTGAATTATTACAAATTACAAGATGTTGTGCATAAATTTGTACAATAATTTAATCAGGTCTAAGACCATAGAAGAAAAGGAATATTACATCATTCATTGCAAGCAACAAGCAATGGAGAATCTAATGGAATACATAAAGTGATTTATTGACACAAAAACTGACTTGTAAGGTGATTTATTGACACAGCCTATAGCCATGGAGTAATGTCAGGGCCGATATTTGAAGCTATAATAAAATATAATATTTAAACTTTGAGGATCTACTTAGATAATTTATTATCCATATCAAGGTGGAGGAGAGCGTAAGAGCCATAATAAACGGGAATATTTTTACTCTGAATACCTACGATTTCTATCATACTATGGCACGAAGCAACGACTAAAGGATTACACTAGTAAACATTATATAATAATAGGACTTTCCCCAAAACTACACTGAATATACACCAAAACCAAGAATATTAAATTAAAACTATCGAGAGAGATCATGATGTGACAATAGCAATACCAATAGAAGCCGATGACCAGACCCCCCACCACACGACTTATTAACTGAACTAATCGAGAACCTGGAAACTATTTATGACCAAACAAAATATGTGATCCGTTACCAAAACCTGGAGAAGTTACTAGCACCAAAATGACATAGTAATATGAGCAAATATTACAAGTTCCACGATGATTTTAGAAACTATACCAAGGACTGTCTGGACTTAGAATACCAAATCTAACATTTGCTCAACACTGTAGAATGCTCAAAATTTATGACAATAAGGAACTAAAATATATCAAGGAATTATTTAGTCGGCCGAGATACCCTGCCAAGGTGTGAAAGAAAAGGTGAACACACGGCGATGGAGCTAAGAGTCCTTGACAATAATACAATTATTAAAATCTGAGATGATGAATATTTTGGATCCAAACTTCAATGGGCAAGTCATTAAAGTGATTGATGGTGAAGTTATATTCTCTAAATTCTTAAAATAATTCAAAAAGTGATATACGGTCGAGTTAGAAACACAATATCACGTGCATATCTTTCCACTCTTTTGTAGTATCTTTTATCTAATCTTGGGATTTATGAACGACAACTTGAGAGACATCGAAACCCTACATAACAATTTCGTTCTAATCATGAACAAACTCGTAGAGGTAGCAATCAACCGATTCATAGTCGATAAAAAAAGTTAATCCAATATTCAATACAAAAGCATATATGGCAATATGAGGGACGCATGCATGCTAGTCCTACCATAGAGGATCTTGACAGGTTTAACAAGAGCACGCGCTAACATACTAGGAGAGTTAATATTAATCATTGTCCTTATCAGATGAGAGTATATAAAAAGTTTCAATGCCTATTTACGATGGTCTACAACCTATATTCTTATAACATAATCTTAGGTCAATCATGGTTGGACCACATGCACGTTCTAGTCTCCACTTTGCAATATTTCTTACGATATCCAGTCAGCAAGAAAGTCGCGACCATCGGTGGAAATTAGAAAATCTCATGGGAATAATATGTCGTCTTAATATACTTAAAGAAATAGTGATTAACTGAGGACCTGGTTCATAACAACTTGGATGATCCGAGAGGCCACCAACATAATTTAGTTACGAGAAGACGTTAACAACATTGACAACGTCACGATAGACATTAAGACTGGGACGAGGTATCAACTCCCCATTATAGTCTAAACTCATAACGATCTTATGACACAATCTTGAAATTTTATTTTGAAGTGAAAAATATGTAGCCAGAGTCCCAGTCAAAGTAGTATGGAACAAACTCATAATGGACAAAAACTATCGACTAATTAAACAAAAGAGAATACCATGATCCCAATAAAAAATGAAAGCCATCATTGTTGAAGTTGAAAAAACTCACAATAATAGACCATATCAGAGAGTCATATTACCTACTATGCAAAACAAACTCGGTCCTACTCGTGAAGAACGATGATAAATGAATAATGTAAATTGATTTTACCGACTTAAATAAACCTTTCCTGAAGGATCTATTTCCTCTTCCTCGGATAAATCAACACGTCGAGCAGCAGTTGGGAACAAGATGTTATCATTCACAGACGCTTATTCTGAATATATTTAAAAATAAATACACGAAGACAATAAAAATCACACAACATTCATTATGGAGTTGGTACTACATTGCAATAAAATCATGATCATTGGTTTGAAGAACGTCGGGGCATCATACCATTTACTTATTAACAAAATATTCACCAGATACTCAGTTGCAACCTCTATATATACATCGATGATATGATAATTACTAGTACGTAATAGAAGGACCATTTGGTCGATCTGCCTAAGACTTTCTTGCGCTTATGACGAGTAAATTTGAAGTTGAACCCCCAAAAATGCATATTTGATGTCAAATGCAAAACATTTTGGGATTTGATGGTTAGTGAGAGAGAAATCAAAGTAGATCCAAATTGGTTTTCTAAATTGGAAGCCACTACCTCTACGCACAACACGAAGGATGTTCAAATCTTAACATGCATGTTGGTTGCATTAATTTGGTTCATCTTTCGCTCTTTGTACGGGTGCCAACCCTTTTGACAAATTTTCTTTTAGGGGTAAGGAAATTCACATGTACAATAGCATGTAAGAAGGTTTTTACCAACATCAAGAAAATGATCGCCTCCTCGAAAGTACTAACGGATCCCCCAACCGAGGGAAGTATTGATTTGTATACCTCACAGTATCAGATATGTCGTCACTAACGTACTCATCCAGGAAAAAGGTAATGAACCCAGTAAAATATACTATCTAAGCAAGTCTTTATTCGACGTAAAAACCAGATACCTACAGTTGGGGAAACTTGCACTCGCATTGGTGGTGGTAGCCTAAAACATATGCTCATATTTCTAGTCTCACACGAACATTTTCCGAACATTCATTCCCCTTATGCAATGTACTATCAAAACCAGCTATTTTAGGAAGACATACCAAATGGTTCATCGAGCTAAAAGACTAAGGCATCAAGTTCAAATCACGTACAATGATCAAAGCGCAATCACTCACAAATTTTTAACCGAGTTTCAGTAGAAAAGACTAGACCTTATGGATGCGGGGCCTAAATCCACATACAAGATACAGAGTGACACAAGAATTAATAATCAAATCTAAAAAATAAACGTCAAATTAATCTCAACAACATGAGATATCATGAAACAATCAGTCAAACTCAGCTTCTCAACTACTAATAATGATGTCGAATACGAAGCAAAAATTGCTAGCCTCCATCTTGTAAAGATTTGCAGTATCACCATCTAGTATATTGCCTGTATATAGACTTTAAACTAGTTGTTGATAAAATATGAAGCCTTGGTGCAGCTAAAAAATATACCAACATACAGTATTTGAAATAAATTCGGCACCAGGTAATGCTCTTCGATAACATCATATTCAAATAAATCGTTATAAAAAAGAATGATGTTGTTGACATTCCGGCATCCTCAGTATGTATAAGAAATGACCCAGATGTTATCATTTAAGAAATATCTTCTATCAACCTACCCAATAAGTTCATTGCAATGTCTCGGACATAGTGTACTGGTAAATGAATGAGGTGATTAGATAGAGGATTCACAAACAACCATCATCCAGTATCTCACAAATGGATTGGTCTCATAAGGAAATGTCACAAAAAATTAGAGCTCGATCGAGAATATTCGCTTGGATCGCCAACACACTTTATTAACGGAGCTTCACACAATTCCTAATTTGATGATTCATCCCTGAGGAAGCCAATTACATACTATAAAAACTCCAGCTCAGAGAGGGAAGCACACATAGAGGGCACAACAAAATCTAAAGAAGAATTATGTTACAAGAGTACTATTAACCCATAATTGTACAAGATGAAAAAATAAAGATTAAAAATTACGATAAGTATCAATTTTTTTCTAATTCAACAAATATTCCAATGGTCTTATTTGATACCATATCTGATGCAGTTCTTTCGATATATGAGGCCTTGACATCGTGAGGTCACTCTTATTGGAAATAAGAATAAAAAAATTACCTACGAGTATTAGTCGATTACTTCTCCAAATGAGTCGAAGCGCAAGAATTGGTGAATATCACGGTTAATAAGATGATAAAATTCATCAAATCTAAGATATATTACATATATGGGGTACTACAAGTCAACACTAGCGATAACAAAAGATAATTTTAAATGATATCATCAAAAGGTTATAAGCAACTTAAGGGATCAAATAAAATTTATCATCATCATTTCACCCACAAGAAAATGGTAAAGTAAAGATCACCAACCGCGCCATTTTGGGTAGAATTAAAGAATCAATGATACGAGTGGCTGGAAGATGGAAAAACTATGTACAAGAAGCTATATGGTCATACATAAGTACCCCAAGGTCATCCACAAGTGAAACCTCGTTTGCACTAATATATGGCATGAAAGTCGTGGTTCTGGCCGAAGCCCAACTCTATAGGGTAAGCACGTATGATGAAGTAAGAAATCTTACAGCTAGAAGTACGAGAGCTTGAAATTATCAAAGAAAAGCGAGTCCATGCCCATCCCGTGCCTCAACACTATAAAATTTTGATACATAGTCGTTAAAATTCAAATATATACTTCTGAAGATTCAAACTTAGTGATAAAGTATTACAAATGATATCCTACATACTAAAAACAAATATTTCGGAAAGTTAGCCCCAACTTGGGAGGAGCCATATACGATTGAAGACAAGGTCAAAAAGTAAGTACATATTTCCTACTGGATCATAACGGCAAGCGAATCCGACATCCATGAAATATCAAACATATATATATATATATATATATATATATATATATATCTCTTTAAGTGTTGAATAAATCGTATACTCTTACTATTTGTAAACGATAATTATATATGGGATGTACTTTTTATTACCTCAATAACGCGAAAAGGTTTCATGGAGAAATTCATTTTTAATAAATGTTTATTTTTGTAATTACTTGAGTCTCGTCTATTTATTAATGTATGTATTTCACTTATACAACCACAATCATATTAAGGTTCGGCTTAGACTTACCAGCCTTATTGGATTATCCAATGTTTTAGCCGAGCAAACTTGACCCTATCAAGCCTATTTGTTTGAGACATGCCACCAATTCCGCTTATGCAAGACTTCTACCGAGATATCTCAACCATATCATGCTTATGCAAGGATTTTGTCAAGACATCTTAGCCATATTGAGCCAATACAAGGCTTCGTATAAAACACTTTAACTTTAATTGAGCCAAAACGCGACGCGGCCTAAGCACATCGAATACATATATCCAACGGAATCTTAATGCTACACTACAATTTAATCGCACACAATATGCTACTTGAGAACTTGTTAACCCCGAAAATATTCATACACCTTTACATACATTACCCACATTAAGTTTGGTTATTCTAGAAATATTCCAAACGAAAAATCTCACGTGATTCTTCCTTTAGTCTGCCTACTGGATTTGATCACTTCATTATATCATCATAGAACCTATTACACACATGAAGTTACAGCACAATTATAAGAAATTAAAAAAGAATATGAAGAAGGAAATAAGAACATTCCGTCTTGATCTAATCAACCATGTTTAAAAGAACATAACAACAGTTCATTACAAATATTTAAAGTCCAAAATAACATGGACATGCTTTAACTCAGGAAACTAAGTCTAACAACTATCTAAAGGCGAATACGTGAACATAAAGTTATAAAAACATCATTCATGAGCCCTACGGATAGGCGACATGACCAAAGGGGTCCATCGCTTCTTCATAGGATAACAAAGCTTACCAACAATTGCGAAAACTTTCACCTCTTCAATGAGGGGCCACACAACACCTTTAAAGCTGGTATGAACGACAAGAACAACGAGTTGAGTTACCGCAGCAGTCTGTTTAAGGGTGAAAGAAATATAATGACATCAGAAGGAATCATAACATGTTATACGATATCGTTGCTAATTTTCACTTCCTCATACCATCGACTTAAGTATTTCTCTTCCGACTTATTGATCCTACATACACATGTTGACCACCCACGGTCGCTACAATGATTGGTTCTTCATTTAAAAGGTTGCTCTAATAAGACGTGGATGATCTTTCAGATTTTAGAACTAAACCTCATAAAAAATCCAAGCTAAGATCATTATAGAATTTATATATGCGAAGATTAAATGTTTTCTCAACAATCGTAGTAGGCTATTTGGAAACTTTCAGCATCTTCGCTTCAAAATTACCCGTATCACCTGCTTGGTTTTCCGTTTTCTTCTTCCAAGGTGACTTTTAGCTCACAAAGTCGACCTAATTCTTGGGATAAACACATATGTAGACCCGTATTTAAGATGACATCTTTCATATATTCATATATCAACATCTCTTTAAAGCCTTCCCCCTCAGTTGCAATACATTATCTCTCTTTATCAAGACAGTCGACTTCCTCAGCCTTGTCATGTAAGTCCTGCCTCAATAATACTATGATAGTTTTACTTTGCTCATCCTGCAACCACAACTTCTCTTTTCTTCAATTTATTCTTGCAACATAGCTTTGAGAATATCATTTTCAGCAAATGGGTCACTTGCCTCTTCCAGTAGAGGTCAAAGGCCATATAGAACATTAGTGAAACGCATACCTACCCAATGTAGCATCAACGCGTTCAAAATTATCTCCCACCATATATTAAATAGGATGACTTTAGTGTAAAGTTAAGACTTAGAACGATAAATCATAATACACCGGGACTTACCTTGATCTCAAAACTCAATTACTTTCTCATCAACTTGGTAGGTGTCAAGTCAATCGGAGGGCCCCCCTTATTGGATTTAATGGCATAACGGCTAACAACATTTGGAATATGCTTATGAGAAACTATGGAGGCCACATATGCCCCAATAGGAGGAGTAATAGTTAAAGAACCTCTCAATGGAACCATCTACTTTTTGAATTTTTTTTATAAAAAAATATATATTTTACACATGTTCCTTAGTTATATGGTTTCGCATCTAGTGACTGGTTTCACATCTATCAAAATAAACAAGGTTTCACATCTATCAAAACAAAGAGGTTTCTCATCTAGCAAAATAAAGAAGGTTTCGCATCTATCAAAATAAAGAAGGTTTCGCATCTATCAAAATAAAAATGGTTTCGCATCTATCAAAATAAAGAAGGTTTCTCATCTAGCAAAATAAAGAAGGTTTCGCTATCAAAATAAAGAAGGTTTCGCATCTATCAAAATAAAAAAGCTTTCGCATCTACCAAAACAAAGGTTTTGCATCTTCTTCGTTTACCCTATAAATTTAAAAAATTTAAAAGTCTGTATCGTTTAAACCGTAACTCGGAAAAAATCCAAAAATACCGTTGGTTTTTTTTTTAAGACGAACAAATTTAGTACCACTCATGATATGTTTTGAATTTTTTTTAAAATAATTTGTTTACAAAGGAAACAAAATAAATAATAAATAATTAATCTAACTTTATGAACATAGAAACATAGCTTCTTCTGAAATTTGTTCTTGAAAACAGCTTAGAATCATTGATTTCCATGAGGTTTTTTTCAATGTCATTTTTAGAAAGGATGAATTCTTTCTTTTTTGTACGAGAAAAATGATGGGATTGAATAACGATAAATCGGTAAAGGATGACTTTTTTGTATGTGACCAATTCATGATTAGTGTGTGTTCGGTGAAGTTGTGTGCTTTTATTTATTTTAAATTCTTTTAGACAAGTTTAGGGATTGGAAGTAGTTGGCATGGATCTTTCGGTGACTACAGAGATAGGTGTGGGGTTTAGTTGGAAGTAAAATTATTGAATTACTTGTTTGTTTTTTAAATTTCTTTTATGAATTCGTTGATTAGATGTTTATGGGTCTCACTTATTGTATAAATGATAAAAAAAGAAAGAGGAGAGAAATAAAGTAAATTTAGGAACAATAAAACATGGATAAAGGTATTTAGGTAAATATTTAACTAAAACAGATCTTTCTCGAAAAATTATAAAAATATGAATCTCAACTAAATAATAGTTAGAATTTTGGGTCGTCACTAACTCTTTACCCTAAAACAATTGTCCAAGTGACTAAAACCGTATATAGTAACTCGTCTGGAAAACTAACTCAACTATAACTCATATAGAAAACTAATTTCTGTTTAATATTGTAATAGGCATCACCATATACTTGTTTTATAATATGGCCATAAATTAGTTTTATAATTCAATATGTACATAAATTAATCAATTTTTTTACGACAGTTACAACCAAACTTCTGAGATTATCACATTTTGGCAGTA
Organism: Limnanthes douglasii subsp. nivea; assembly: GCA_036936605.1. Classification (NCBI taxonomy): domain Eukaryota; kingdom Viridiplantae; phylum Streptophyta; class Magnoliopsida; order Brassicales; family Limnanthaceae; genus Limnanthes; species Limnanthes douglasii. The sequence continues at coordinate 55,446,348 of JAUPFV010000002.1, read as the reverse complement.
TGAGTTATGGCCAAAACATATGTTTATATCTAGTAGGACACTAGACACGTTTCAAGTTTAATATTCGAGTAAGCATAATATGACTATATGAGGTAGGTCGGTCTATAACTATATACGTAGTTGTTTTATACGGATGTAAATAGAATATATCGGTGGTTCGGGTGTCTGATTCGAACATATCATTTCGATAAATCTAACCATTGTTTATGAAATTTGGATTTCAACATATATTAAATTAAAAGTTTCGATAAATTTAATAATCATTCGGAAAGTTAGATTTCAAATTTTATTATTCAGAGTGCGAGATTGCTGTTTTTTTTTTTTGGATTTTTGGCTTTTTCAAAAACAAATAGGATTTATTTTTAATAGCTAATTAAATTTAAAATTATTTATATTACTATTTGATTATATTACATCAAAAAAAGATTTGATTATATTATAATTTTTAATTTGTTTAAAATTTTCGAGTGATTCTTATTTAAGATATTTTTTAATTTTATTTTAAAACAACGTTGTTTTTTTAAGAATAAAATTTAAATCTAATATTTAAAATGTGGTATACTTTTTAAATTGGATTTTTTTATTTGGATATCATTGAGGATCCAAAGCCATTTACCATTTAAAAGATCCATACTTTCATATATTATTTTAGAATAATAAATTTCACTCAAATATTTACCATTTAAGCCATAATAATATCCTAAATATTAAATATATATATTTTTAAAAAATCAAAACGTATCATGAGTGATACTAGTTTTGTTCGTCTTAAAAAAACAAAAATAATGGTATTTTCGATTTTTTTTCGAGTTACGGTTTAAAAAATGCGGACTTTTAATTTTTTAAAAAACTTAATGTAAACGAAAAGATGTGAAATCTTCTTTGTTTTGCTAGATGCGAAATTTGTTTAAATCTTGTAGTACTATAGGCGAATTCAGGCTCACTATGATATTTTCGGTTTTTTTTTACAATTACAGTTTAAAGGATACAAATTTTTTAAAATTTTAAATTTATAGTGTAAACGAAGAACATGCAAACCTTATTTGTTTTGCTAGATGCAAAACCTCTTTAAATTTTGTATTGGTAGATGTGAATTCAAACCCACTGTGATAAATAATAAATGCGAACACAGTCCACTATGATAGATGCGAAACCATGTAATATGAAACCTGTTTAAGTTTTATATTGCCACGTAGATGAGATACCTATGTAAAATATATAAGAAAAGAAAATAAAAAAACATATCATAAATTGTGTCTTGCCAATAAATTGTGATCTTTCTTAAGGCTCGATGGGCTCTAAGAACCAAGAATTGGGTTTCTTGGTTTCAAGGCCTTAACCCAAACCGGAGAATCTCCTCTTCACAAGCCTAGACCCTCTCTCTATCGATGCAGTCCATTGCCTCTGCTCTTCCTCTCGAAGAGCGACAAAACCCTAGATCGATACACCTCCTACATAATCAAAAAAATTTCCCTAACCTCGCTTAGGATCGAAATAGCTCGATCGATGTCTTGCAACATCGTGTTGCTCAAGACAATATTTTTGAAAATCCAATCTTTGAAAAGGAACAGACAACTCAGATGAGATTTGAATAAGATTCAAAGAAGCAGAAGCAAGAATCAAGACCAACATATGTGGATATGCTGAAAAAGAACAATGGATGGATCGATTCAAAAACAAATGGAAGAAGCAATCAAGGTTTCGTACATGCAAGAGTCACAAACGGAGTCGAGGAGGACTATACCTTTGTCAAATTTGACCAATCAGATAAGCCTAAACTCTCATCTCTAGCTAAATTTACTTTAATTACAAAATTTTCGTATGGATCGCCTTATGTGGTAGATTTTAGGGTTTTCTTGGAAACATTTAGATTCATAGGGAAATTCAATACGTTTAAATGGGACTATAGACACTCATGAGGGTAGAATTCGCCAAATGTAAATAATGAGGATTTAATTGTGAATAAGAGTTACCTGATGTAGTAATTAAGGAGTTTAGGATTTCTTGGGGACCAATATGTAAATGTAATGCTTACTAAGAGGCCTGATCAAATATGTAGACGGCCCACTAAGGACCCAAGCGGTACCACCTTATTTTAGTATAAAAGGGTTGCCACTTTCTTGGTAGGTGGGACATTGATTCTATTACATTCTCTTTCTCTCTATACTTTCTCCCTCTAGTCACATCAGGCTCAAGATCCAAAATATTCTTCCAAATAATTATTGACTCATCAGACACATTTTTGTAGAATTTGATAATATTAAAGATGTTAAAACTTTTTGGAAACGAACTGTAAGAACCATAAGACAATTCTCCTTTAGAATCCTTAGGTGGACCACTGATTTTAACCCCAAACGAGAGTCCCCTCTGACTCCCGTTTGGACCTCCTTCCCTAAAATCCCAGAATTTATGCATAACCCAAATACCATCGAACATATTGCAAAGGAAATTGGATTGCCTCTGTCAACATGGACACCCAACAAAAATCGTGCGAGTTATAACTTATGCAAAGCCTGGACAATTGTAGATACCTCAAGTCTCCTTCCCCAAAGACTTTGGATAAGCTTTGGAGATCGAGATTGATACTGGTAAGATGTCATTTATAATGACAAACCTGCATATTGTAAAAATTGTAGACATTTAGGACACAGAGAAGATTCTTGTAAGATAAATGAATTAAAATCTAAAAATCAACAAATTTCAAGAGACAATGTTAAAAAACAAAAAGAAAAATGGATTCCCAAAATTAAATCTTTAATAGTAGCCAGTGAAAAAGAAGCTAATGAACATGTAGAGGACAATCAGAAAGATAATGCTAAGGATGATGGGAAAATATTGTAAATTCTTTATCAAAAAGAACAAACTCAGAGGATAATTGCTTGGTTTTTAATCAAAATACAAACCCTCCTGATATAAATGATAGTAATGTAATTGAGGCTTTACAATCTATAAACTTAGGTAACACTTTCAACATATTGAATGAGGGTAACCTTTCTGATAAAGAATTGTGTGATATTTCTAGTGATAGACAAAATTTAAGCCTACCAAACTCTCCTGTAGCTAAACATAAAGACATGGTAAATCAGATAGGTCATAAAAAATCAACTAAATCAAGGATTAAAGGCCTAAAGAGTAATCAAATTAACAAACCATTAACTTTCAAAGGATCTGTAAGATCCTCAAAAAACACTAAAAAATGACAGTTTCTTTATTGAATTGGAATGCCAGAGGTGTTGGAAATCTTAACACTATTAGAAGAATAAAATATATAACTAAAAAGTTCTCAATAGATCTCATAGTTCTTCAAAAACCTATGATTTCTATTGAAAAAATTAAAAAAACTTCTAAAAAACTAGGTTTTGATCAATACTTTGGTAATAACAGTAATAAAATTTGGATAATTTGGAGAAAATCTTACAAAATCAACATAGTTTTAGAATCTGATCAATTAGTTCATGCTGTGGCAAACCATTTTGACTCTTTGAAAGAGTTTCGGGTTACCATAGTATATGCAAAATGTAATAGACTTCAAAGAATGACCCTGTGGAATCAATTGAGAGACCTGTCCAATAATAATATTAATGACCCTTGGCTAGTGGTTGAAGATTTTAACACCATCTCCAATGTTAGTGAACAACTAAATTGTGTTACACTGTGTATGAATTCAATGGAAGACTTTAATAACATGATACTAGACCGTAAACTTGAGGATCTAGGATTCTCATGTTCTAATTTTACTTGGACAAATAACCATAAATGGAAAAGACTAGACCGGGCATTATATAATGATAGATGAAGAGAATACTTTGATGTAACTAGGGTGAGGCATCTGACCAGAACAGGGTCAGATCATTCACCCTTAATAATTTGAGTATCATCAGTGTCAACTGATCATAAATCACCATTTAGGTTTCAAAACATGTGGTTAAGTCACCCAAATTTCTTACCAACAGTTGAAAGTAATTGGAATAATCCACTAGACACATCACCTTATACCAATTCTTTCATTCACTTATTCTGGTTTAAGCTTAGAATATTAAAAAATCATTTAAGAACTTGGAATAAAGACATATTTGGTAACATTTTTTACTGTATTGAGAAAATTGAAGAGGAAATTAGTATATTAGAAAGAATATTAGAGTCTTCTTATTCCATAGAAAACATTCGAAAACTATTTGAATTAAAGTCTAGACATCTGGTTTTATAGGCTAGGGAAGAAACTTTCTGGCTCCAAAAGAGTGCCTCCAAATGGTTAAAAGATGGAGATAAAAACACTAAAACATTTCATAATTATATTAAAAAGAAAAGGTTTAGAAATAGGATAGATGAGATCATTGACAATAATAACATTTTAGATGATAAAAAACAAATAGGTGATTCAGCTGTAAACTATTTCCAAGAACTACTAAATACCAAATCTGATGATCCTATCCCTGATTTCCCATCTGACATTATACCAAAATTAGTCAATTACCTAGACAATCTATCACTCTTAGCTGAGCCAACAACAGAAGAGAGACATAAAGTCATTAAAAGCCTTAATAGTTTTAGTGTATCTGGAGTTGATGGTTTCAACTCCAGATTCTATATTGAATGCTGGCATATAATTAAAGAAGACCTGGTTAAAGCTATATCTGACTATTTTAACAAAGTTAGTTTTCCAAAAGGAATGTTTGCAACTTCCATATGCTTAATACCAAATAAAAATCCTGCTAAATTTTTTAAGACCAATCAGTCTGTGCTCTATTTTTAATAGGATTATATCAAAACATATAAATAACAGACTAATTTTATTATTGCACAATCTAATCTCTAAAGAACAAGGGGCTTATGTCCCTAATAGAACTATACATGATAACATTCTGATTACACAAGAGCTAGTTCATGATCTAAATAAAAAACAGAGGGGTAGTAATATTATAATTAACTTAGATATGAAAAAAGATTTTGACAAAGTGAACTTTAACTTCATTTACCAAGTTATGAAATCTTTTGGTTTTAATAATTAAGTAATCAACTTAGTTAAAAAAACATATAACATATTCAATACTCTGTGATTATCAATGGTATATCATATGGATATTCTAAATTTTCAAATGGTATTAGGCAGGGGGGTCCTTTATCCCCCTCTCTTTCCATATTAGCTGAGTAATGTCTAATTAGAGGAGTGAATAAGCGTATAGCATTAGATCCTAACCAAAATTTTAAAACCAGAAGCTCCATAACTATAAATGGCATAGCCTTTGCGGATGATGTACTATTATTTTTAAATGGATCAGTTAGGAATCTAAGCAATTTCATGAAAAGTTATCAAATTTTATCAAGTCAGCAAATAAATTTACAGAAAACTACCTTTGTTGTTCCATCAAACTTGACCAGACAAATAATTAGAACTCTTGAACTCTTACTTGGTTTTAATAATAGTATATTACCCTTTAAACATCTAGGAATTCCAATATTTCTAAAGAATAAAACTTCATACTATGATGAAATGATTAACAAGATCAGAAGTAGTATAAAACATTGGAACTCTAAGTCTTTATCCTTTGGTGGCAGACTGATTTTGATCAAATCAGTTATGTTAGCTTACCCATTATACTATATGCAGTGTATCATAATACCTAAATCTATCATTAATAGAATCAATAAGCTCCTTAATAAGTTTTTATGGGGTTACACTGAAAACAATAAAAGCATTATATGGACAGACTGGTCTAGTTTATGTAAACCTTTTAGTGAGAATGGTTTAAACCTTAGAGACCTCTCTACAGTTCAAGATGCTTTGTCTTATAAATTGTGGTTCAATTTTAGGGCTAATAAAACTCTATGGGCTAACCTACTAAATAATATATATCGCACTAAACTACATCCACTACAAGTCATACCTAAGCAATCAGATTCTAGAACATGGAAAAAGATGATAAAAGTAAGAACTAAAGCAGAAGAAAATATATTCTGGGAAATTGGGAAAGGAGATATAGATTTTTTCTTAGACAAATGGTTTGATAGTAATGCAATAATTCAATTAACTCCAAATTTATCAAACATTTGGTACACAAAAACTAAGGTGAATGAATACTGGACTAATTACTCTTGGAACATGATAAAACTAAAGAATGATGTCATTTTTGATTCAGTTATTAACAAGATAGCTAATATTAAAATGAACCAAAATAATGATGATTTTATCATCTGGAAACAAACTCCAGATGGCAAATTCAATCTAAAACTTATTGTTGATAGCATAAGAATCCAATATGTCCAATCCTTCTTTAAAAGTCAAATCTGGAACAATATTAGACCAACAAAGTGCTCTATAACATTATGGAGAGCTATAAATAATCTTATTTCGGTAGATACTAACATCCAACATAGAGGAATTAGTCTACTCTCAAAATGTCAATTCTGTTCAGATTGTGAATCACTTAACCATTTGTTTATCTCTTGTCCCATTGTATGGAATGTTTGGTCATATTTCTCAAATATGTTTAAAATTGCAATTGGAAAACATATGACAATAAATCATATTGTTAATAAACGGTTCTCCTCAACACAGTCTAAAATACACATTAGAACAATAATACCATCCTTGATAGTCTGGTCAACTTGGATAGATAGGAACAAAATGAAACATGAGGGAAGAATTAGTTCTGACATATCAATAATAAACAAGCCAAGTACATTTTATATACTTTAGACAGAGCATCCTTAATAAAAAAAACAAACATTGGAGAAATGATCCTCAAATAGCTAAGGAACTAGAATGCTTTAACCATATTCCTGATAGTAAATCATGTTTATACATTAAATGGCACCCACCTTCTATTAATAGGTTTAAGCTCAACGATGATGGCTCTTCATTGTACAATGGAGAGTCTAACAGTAGTTTCATCTTAAGAAACTCTAGTGGTAATTTAATTGAAGGACAAGGTATCTGATTGGTAAAAGCTCACCTTTAGTTGCTGAACCTTTAGCTTTATTATATGGTCTAAAACACTGTCTAACAAATAAACTGACAGAGATTGATATTGAGATTGACTCCCTACAATTATTCAACATGTTAGCAGATAATAAGTACCCATGGTACCTATCTAAAGTATTAATATGTTGCACAAAGCTGATAACTTCAAAGATGGTTTTAAAACACATTTTTAGAGAAGAAAATGGTGTTGCAGATTGGATTGCAAAGTTTGCTTTGGAACAAAAGCGAGATTGTTCATTCAATGGAATGAACTGCCTAAGCCCACTCAATGCTATTCTTTTGCTAAAAAGCTTGAATTTGGGCTACTTTAGACTCTTAGACTAACATACTAATCCCTTTTCTAGTATATACCTGGCCAATTAATTTGCTTCTTTTTGCAGGTACAAAACATAAAGACTCAGAACATGGACCAAAGAATAAAGAAGTAGTAGAATGAAGAATCAGGACTTGGAGCACTGAAGTCCACACCATATGCAACGAGTGAAACAATATAGAGAATTAACAAGGTGAAGAAGCACAAAAACAAAAAAACAAAAATAAAGGATAGAAGTCAAAAGATGGATTGCGAATCAGAACAACAAACTTTGGATCATGATCCAAAGTCAAAACTTTGTAAAAATACAACTCAGAATTGTATCATTACAGACTTCAAACCAAGCTTGTAATAATTTTTCATTACAAATAAAAGCAAAGCTTGTAAACTTTAAGTAAAAAAAAAAATTAAAAGTAGAAAGAGAAGTGTAGCGTACGGTTAGAAGATAGATGATGAGTTTGACCACGCCAGCTGTAGAGCGTAACACTTTTAGTAGTATTAAATTTCTTATTTATAAGTTGAAGAAAACGAACCGATGGAAATGGTGAGCTGGCGGTTGAAAAAACGACAAAATGTGTTAAGTACCAGAATCTGGGGGACGAAACGGGTACTCCCAAATATGTCAGTCCAGGCTGTCACAACAGCCACTACTTCGCACGCGCGCGAACCGCCAAACTGACTCTACCTTCCTAACTAACTGCTTATTCTAATTTTATTAATTATTACAATGCGCGGTGGGCCCTATTTCTTATTAAATTAAGTGTTTATTAAACACCATATTAAACTCACTTAATCTGATCCATTCATTCATATAACCTTATTTTAAATTATTAAATTAGGATAATGCTACGGATCTCAAAGACATGGTTAATAAAAATTGTTAGGATATTTTTTATATTATTCATCTCTTTTTTTTTTTTTTAATTGGTATTTGTATTAATGATAAAAGAAGTCTACAAAGAGGGCCCAATTGAATTGGGCTAAAATAGAAAAAAACAAGGTCCAACACAATTGGACTACAATTATCAGACTAGGCTCCAATCATTAAGAGGGCACCCGATTCAGATCAAATGACTAGATCCAAATCATAGTCCCAATTGCAACCCTAACTCGAGCTTCGCCTAATTGACCTCTCTCCTTCTGCAATAACCACCATTGACACAGCAACCACAAACCCTAAACCAGAAATAATCAGCACAGCCCATCATACCATTCCTTCAAACCCAAAATCGACTTTCTTCTACCTTTGCCACTGACTCAATTCACGAACCCCCAATTTCTATCCTGGGTCTATATACCCCACACCGATACTTTCAAGCACAAGAATCGCCCTAAGCTGGTTTGGAATATCGTGAATTACAAAGGAGTGGCTTGATTTTTTCTCTAGAGTCCACTTTGATATGTAATCAGCCGCAGCGTTTTCCGATCTGGAAATGTGGCTGATTTTCATATCGGGGCAGATCAGGGAACGGCAAATCTTCTCCTCCTCCGAGTTTGTTGCATTCTCCATGACATTGAGTCTACTGACCAAAGTCCAGCAGTCAGACTCAATGTCCACACAGCTCCATCCTCTTCTGTTGCAAAGGAGGAGCGCTTCAAATACAGCCCTCCTTTCAGCTTGAAGAGGACTGAGTTTTCCAAAGAGGAAACCAGCGCCTTCAACCAAGTAGCCTAGTTCGTCTCGCACAATCAACCCACCAGCAGCTTCTCCAGTGTAGCAGCAAGCAGCGTCAGTATTTATCTTCAATCGGCCCACAGATGGAGTTCTCCACATACGGTAAGTAACTTTGTTCAGACTTATAGACATAGCTCCTATAGTCACTCCTGCATCAATTTCATTTCGCCAGTGTTTAGCTTTTAATTTCGTATCCACAGCCAAAATAAGTCTTTTAATTCTGCATATAGCGTTATAAAAATTGTCTGTTGGTTTATTGTGTTTAGAGTGATTCCTATTAAACCATATTGTCCATAAAATCAATTGTGGAACAATGTGGTTAATATGGAACTTATTAGAGTTTGAATTAAACCATGTAGTAAGCATATGTCTAATAGTCATAAAGCGTCTCACTGGTACTTTGAATAAAACCCCAAAATAATTCCATATTTGCCAAGCGAAACTACAACTGATGAAGAGATGCACTGTCTCTTCACAGTTACAGCAGAACTGACATTTAGACACTATTGTTAAATGTTTCTTTTTAAGTTCACTGTCTGTAGACACAAAGTTCATAAGTATCTTCCATGTTAAGAAAGAAAATTTAGCTGGTATAAAGCTATGCCATACTTTTTTGAAAATTAAAGAGCAGGTGTTTTTAACCCTTATGTTTTCCCAAGTGGTTTTTGAGCAAAACTTTTTATTTTTTGAAATGCTTCACTCAATGCAATCATCCGGCTCATGATTGAGTTTAATACAACACACTTGTTGATATCTATCATGAGACAGAAATGATTCAATTGATGGATCCCAACAATTCTGTCTCCAGAACGTTTTAACCTTAGCTGGAAGATACCATGAATTAGGGTTAGAGATGATAGGACCAGACTTTAACCAAGAGTCCCTCCAAAAGTCCACATTACCACTTCCAACTTTCCAGTTAATTAACTGATCAGCCTTCTCTCTAATTGAGCAAAGGCCTTTCCAAACAATAGAGTCATTATTACCACACTTAGCATAAAGAGGGTGTTTATCTTTACAGTAAGTGTTAGTAATTAAGTCAGCCCATAGAGAACCACCTTTCCTAAATAAAAACCAGAGTTTATAAGCAAAAGTAAGTTGAATATCATACAAGAGTTTGATATTCAACCCGCCCTCTTTAAATGGTCTACATAGATTCCCCCACCTAGACCAATGTATAGCTTTTTCTTCAACTTTGTGTCTCCAAAGGAATTTATTAAAACAAAGTTCAAGTTTGTTCAGAATTGATTTTGGTATGAAACAACTTTGCATCCAGAAGGATACAATGGGATAAAGCACATGTCTAATTAGGGATAGCCTTCCACTAAAGGACAAGCTCTTTAAATCCCATTCACTAATTTTGTTATAAATTTTACTTAAAAGAGAGATGTAGTTCTTCCCTGTGTTGTTTGAGGCTATTGTGATGCCTAAGTAGTTGAAAGGTGCACTTTCAGTCTTGTATCCCCATGTTGCATTAATTCTGGCTAGTTTTACATTTTGAGCATCTAGAAGATGTTATAACTTTTGTCTTCTCAGCATTGATCATTTGTCCTGACTCAGCTTGGTACTGGTTCAACAGGTTGCTTAAGCATTTGATGGAAGAAGAATCACTATTAGAAAAGATGATCACATCATCTGCAAAAGCCAAGCAAGGTAAGACACTTCCAGATTTAACATAGTACTGAATTTTTTTATTCTGCATATAAAGGTTTTCAAGCCCCCTTAAAAGGGCTTCTTCTGCTAAGATGAACAGACAAGGAGATAATGGATCTCCTTGTCTTAAACCTGTTTTCTGTGGGAAGTATCCATTACAAGTCCCATTGAGTAGAACAGATATCATCACATTAAAGATGAGCTTATGGATTAATGATACAATACATTCTGAGAACCCAAAGCTTTCTAGTATCTTAATGATAAATGTATGAGATAGCCTATCAAAGGCCTTTGTCATGTCTAGTTGTAGGATAATATTGCCTTTAGAAGGCTTTCTCCTTATGTTATGCATCATCTCTTTTAAGGTCAGGATGTTATCATGTATCAATCTGTCCTTTACAAATGCAGCTTGCCCCTTAGAGATAATTCTAGGCAAAATAAGAGACAATCTCCTATTAATAAGAGCAGAAAACAACCTATTCAGTATAGTACACATACTCAATGGTCTGTAGTTGTTCCAAGATATTGGATTTGCCATTTTAGGGATAAGTACAATCCCTGTGGCAAACATACCTTTAGGGATAGCTTTACCAGAAAGAAATGCATTTAAGGAAATACATAGATCAGTACTAATTATACTCCAACACTGTTTAAGGAAGAAAACATTGAAACCATCTGTGCCAGGGGCACTATCTTTCTTCATGCTCCATAAGACAGCTTTAACTTCCTCAATGCATGTTGGCTTTGCAATTTCTGTGTTATCACTGTCCAAGACAATCTTAGGGATATTTATCAGTATAGACTCATTATAGTTTACATTGTTTAAAGTGTCAGGTTCAATTGAAAGTAACTTCTTAAAGTGTTCAACTGCAGAGGCAGCAATCTCACTATGATCAGTAAGCCACATCTCTTTATCCTTTATTCCAGCAATTAAATTTTTCTTTCTTTTATTAGCAACAAAACTGTGATACAATTTTGTGTTTCCATCACACTCACTTAGCCATGAATTGAAGCATTTTTGCCTCCAATAACATTCCTCATCCTTTAAAGCAAGGATGAGGACACTATTGGCTTTAGATAGTTTAGACTTAGACTCATTGTCATTTGAATGCTGATGTATCAACTCACAGTTTTCAACATCCAAAGTTGCTGCATTCACTTTATTAAATATGTTACCAAAAACTGTTAGATTCCATTGTTTTAAATGTTTTTTCAATCTTTTGAGTTTATTCCAAAAAATCATGTTATCATCTCCAATGCATTGTTTAGACCAGACCTGATTTACAAAAGTCATAAATTCAGGATGATTTACCCAAGCATTTAGAAATTTAAAAGATCCTTTCTTAGGATTAGATACTGCATTTAGTTTATTAACTGTGATTAAGAGAGGAACATGGTCAGAACAAGTTCTGACCATGTGGCAAACCTGTATGCTTAAGTTCATAAGCATCTGTTGATTTGTGAGCACCCAATCCAGCCTTTTCCATATTTTGCTATTGCTCCAAGTGTAACGAGTTCCTATATGTGCAGGTACTTCCAAATTGCAGTTCCTTATGAGACTATCAAAATCCTCTGCACTGGCAGTATCATAGTTCACACAGTTCAGTTGATCGTCAGGGCATCTAACTGAATTGAAATCCCCTGCTAATATCCAAGGTATGTTACAAGTAACATTGCTAATCTGTCTCCACAATATAGATCTCAGAGCTCTAGTATTTTTTGCATAGACTGAAGTAAAACAGCATTTAAAAGAAATATGATTGATCTCAGTGTGTAGATACTGGTCTTGATCATCAATAATTGAAACCCCAACCTCATTAGACCAAAGCAGCCATATTTTATTAGATACATTAGACACCCAATTCTGAAAGCCAATTCGTTTAGCCACTAACTCCAACTTGTCCAACCTAGCCATTGGTTCTTGAATGGTTACTAATTTGACATTCTCACTTTTAATCATGAATTGAAGCCTAGCTAATGTAGGGTTATTGTAGGCTCCTCTTGCATTCCAGCTAATGAACTTAATCATTATCTGATGCATAGTATTTAGTATCCAATTCTCTCTTCCTAAGAGAGTTTATAGACAATCTTCTGGAGATTCTGTTTGCAGACTTGATCTTTCTTTCAATAATGGATTCAAATTCTTTTTCAGGGTTAATAAAGCTTGCTTTTGGAGAGGGATTGAAGCTACCAGCACTTCTTCTAGGTGAAGACTGCTCCATGCTTCTATCCATAAGGTTCTCCTCCTCCTCAAGATTTTGAAGAGCGCTGATTAAAACAGGGACATTTGAATCAGTTCTCTCATTTGTAGGACTACCAACATTGGTTGATGGACAGGACATAGCTTGTCTGTCTTTTTTTGTAACGATCGACTTTAACTTTCTCCTATAAACATGAGTAAACGTTTTCACTTTTGTAGGCAGAGTACCAATCTTGCTTTTGTCTTGTAAACTCTGTATAGTATCTTGTTTAACATTCTTTTCTTCAATAACATTATTCTTTTCCTTTAGTTTCTTATCCTCCATTCCCAGATGCTTCTTGCATTCCTCAGAGTTGTGCCCAATGTGACGGCAAACACTACAATAACCAGGAACATTTTTGTAGCTAACCCTTATTGAATACTCATTTCCAACACCAAAATCTACACACACCATTCTTTTAAGCGGTCGAGATACATCGACTTCAACTAAAGCAAAAGACGCATTCCATTTAGCTCTATTCCTTTCTGGTACAACAACATGATGAACCTTACCAATAGTTGAAGCCAGTTCTTGAATCACTGAAGTATCATACATGAATTCTGGTAACATTTCGAATCTAACCCAGATGAGCGCCTCAGGACATTCAAAGTTTCTTCCACTTTTCGGACACCACTTAATCACCCGCATCATTTTACCTTCAACTTTCCAGAATCTACTAACCCATAGGCGACCAGCATCCTCCAGCATAGAGAACTCGATTAAAATTTGTCTGGAATCAATGGTTTCATACGTAAACGCACCTTTAAACTTAAAAGAATCAAGAAACAGTTGGAAAGCCTGCCTCTTTGGAATTCCGTCATTGAATTTTGCTATTAGCGTAGTTCTTGATTTTAAACACAAATCAGACTTAACCTGACTATCAAACTTGATCTTGATATTATCCTCATTAGTGACAACACTCAATGGTTTGAAATTTGAGACCTCCACTCTCCTTCTCACAACATCTGAATAAGACCTGGCAGTAGGATCATCTTCTGTAGACTTTTTACTCTCAGTCGCATTACCTTTTAACGGCGGAAAATCATTGTTATTCATCATTTTCCCCAAGATATAACACCACCAATACGTCGATCAGCAAAGCCTACGATAGGCTGTGCCTGAAAAACTCCAGTTTCAGCGCCACCACCCTTACAGTAAGGCCCAAAGCCAGCAACACAATGAGTTCCTTATAATAGAAGCTTCTTAGAGTTTAAGAATCTTTATGGTTTCTTGAGGTTTCTTGGGAGAGAAGCCAAATCAGTTTTTCAACCTTTTTTTTAAGTTTTTTCATATTATTCATCTCTTAATCAGATGGAAAAAGTCAAAATTTATTTAAAAAAATTAAACAAAATTTTAATATAATTAACTTTAATCAATTAAATATTTGAAGATTAATTATATATTATAATTGATAAATATATAGTCTGCCAAAAATACATTCAACGCTATATTTTAATATTTACAAGCATATTACCTAAATATCTACTACTTGGGAGATATTTATTCTAACACCGTCTGTTCTGGTATATGTAATGTAGTAATTATACATTAGAAGTTATAAAAAACTTAATAGTCAAAACAACACAAACAACCTAACATATTTAAATTTAATGTACGTAAAAGTCAAAGTAGCTACTGAATTCAACCTCACAAATTTTATTATAATTTAAATTGTATATAAAATTATTTAAATTGTTTTAAAAAATAAATCAAAATATATTGCAATAATATTGCTTCAAATGGATCCGAATACAAATAAATTATTGAATTACAAAACAAAATGATAAGGTTACATCAAAAAATTTGTTTATAAAAAAATATGGTTATAATTTTTATTAATTTTAGAGATATTAAAAAAACTAAAAGATATTAACTGATTAGCACTTGTTTATTTTATCCAAACTACGGCCTAATACTTTTTATCTTTTTTGCAGCCTAAACACCTTGTATTCTTCGGCCATGTTTCATATCTTCATCATCAATGACTGAAACTGCATCCGGATGGATATAGCTCTCATAATTAATGGGATAAAATTGATGAATGACTAATATTTATATAACACGCTTGTTATTTTTGTTATGTTAGAGATGTCAAATATATTTATGCATTTTGTTGTTTGAGTTCGAATGTTCAGTTATCCGAACTAAGAATCTTAAGATACGTTGGTGTTTTTTTGATGAACTCAACTTATTTTAGTCTAAAAAACTTTAATTGCATATAAAATCTCTATTTCGTAAAAGATAAAAAAGAAAAAGTAAAATTAACAAATAACATGTTGATAGCTTTGTTAAAGCATCCTACCATAACTGACAATTCGAGTTTGATTTGAGAGGTTGACTAAAACTAAAGAAAAATATAAATTTGAAGAAACGTTGAAGCTCCACACTTGTGGCTGTTTGTTTCCTTTATCATGAAATTAGATCTCTAATGTTGATTTTTTATATTATAACATGTAAGATCATGATTTTACCATAAAGTATATATATGACCCGCTTGTTTCAAATTTATATGTTATGCATGCTCCTCCATTGTCGCTTCTAATGTCGTATTTTTGTCTTTCCCATTATCAACCATGCTAAAAATAGAAAGTTTTTTTTCTATGATTAGATTGTTTTCATAGAATTTTGATAGTCCAAACCTATGTAAAAATACATCGATTGGATCGCAGTCACCTAATCAACCAGACTAAAAATGAATCAACACTAGCGTTGCAAAAGAGGGCCGAAAGGCTAAGGCGTTGAAAAAAGTAGCTTTGGAAGATGTTGTATCGCTTGCTGTTATTCACATCACAAATCAAGAAATTTCATTCCTAATACTCTGGCGATGCAGATTAGACCTCATACCGTCATAATTCTAGTCGAAATAAATTTACCAGCCAAGGTGAGGTATGTTCATAATTTTCTGAGTCGCGTTGAAACCTAAAATATGATGCACAAAAATTATAACTATATCGATGCAGCAAATTGAAGCAAAAAATTAGAAGAATGGGAAATGCTACCGAACATGGAGGTTCAATTCTCAATAAAAGACGAGACCACTTTAAATATTTATATTGATGAAGTTGTGTTTTTCACATAAATTCTTGAGACGGGGCTTCAGATTCCTTTCAGCATGAACTTGCTGAAATTTTATAAAGACACTCAAATTTGGCTCAACCTACTCGTGTTGAACGCATGGAAGATATTGATGATAGAGGATGAGGATGATAGAGTTCGAGGATGAGGATGATAGAGTTATAAATACATGACGTTCCAAAGGTACCTAATATGTTTTCCTTTCTCATCTGGTATTTTGTACGTTCTACTTTGACTTCAGTTATGTAAGGATTTTCCCAATTAGGGACCATCCTTCCAAGAATTTTATCCTTGGTATGGAGAAATAATCATCATAAAACCTCACCACACCTCAAATCCTCTAAAATCAAATCTTGGATTTATATATATTGTACATCAGATTGTAATGCTCTGACCGAATGAGGGGTTTACCATTTTTTTTATTCCATTACGTTGAGTTTAGGATTCTTTGCTTATGAGTTACTACCCTCTTCGTATGTTTAATTTCGGTAGGAATGCATATCAGGTTTAGGTGCTACCGCTTCTCCCATGCAGTATAATAAAGTGAGGTATTTCTCCAGTTGCCGAATGTGTGGTGGTTTTGTAAGACTAACTCACTTCCTGTAATAACTTTGGCCAATTACATATGACACCCTCTAACAAATTTTTAATCTTGTTAGACATGTTCATGTGGGTCACTTTCACATGGTAATTTGTGTGGGGATGGAAATGAGAAAATATATTTGTTTTATACATTTTGTGTCCCAGAACCATTTGAGCTGATTCTTTTGTAATTGAGTCTTATTGTCCTTTATGATGACTCGTAGTATGTTGTATCTGCAACTGATGCTGGAGCGTAGAAATTTTATAGCTTTGTTGGTCGTTATATTCCACAATTATTGCACCTCTACCAATTATAAAAAATAATCCACTTTTACACTTGAGAATTTTCTTCCTCCAAAAGCCTTTAGAAGGGGTTGTATGATGTTCATGCCCCATATATCAAAACAAATGAGATGTGATATGTTTTCACGTAACATGGATGAACTTGGACTGATTAGAGAAGTAGCTTTATGTGTCATAATTCTTGAATCTGTTCTTTTCATTCTTCATCATAGTAAACCAACTTATAAAAATATTCTTCTATAAAGTGCCTTGTACCCATAATGGACACTTCTGTATCCGTAATAGAGCTTCTCCACCATGAATTATGCTTCATCAAAGTCAAAGAAACAAATAAATTTTTTTCGTGAGGCCTTGTTTATACAGTGTTTATGTTATACATATAATTCGTGCTAATTTTTTTTATTTTTTTTATTTTGCTTCGGTCTTGCTCTCAAGAAACAACCTCTTTTCTAATATTTAATAATATGAGTTTATCGATTCGCTTCTTCTGGTTCATCCCTCTGGAGAACCATGATCTCCTAAATATGAGACTGTTTACAAAATATTGTTGGGAATGATAATGGAAGACTTATCCTTGAAGATAGCTTCTAGTGCTGATTTCTTACATCTCGAAGAAGCCAAGACATCAACATTTATATTCTCTCTTCTCGAAAACTTCTCAAAATTAATTTCATTAAATAAGGATTGTATGGAATAAAAATAACTTCCATGTACTAAATTTTTGCTTCGTCATGGCTGAGTTCTTAATGGACCACCAATTAAGAGTCTATAAGTATCTGTACCCGACTTGCTCGACATATGTCGGCCAACCAAAATCCGGAAATGCAACCTCGTACTCTATTTTGTAGTTGAAAAATGGGAAGCCAAATTTGATGGATTGTGTCATAATATATGTTATGTGGAATATTAGTTAGATCTCTGTCCTGAGCCTTGGTTATTGCTTCCATCGTCCATTCAAACTTGTCAGGTTGTTTCAATATGCTTATTGGAAGTTATTGGTATTTCAAAGTGGAACTATATTAATGTTTAATTTTTTTTCATTCATGGTTCAGACTAAATGGTGTAGTCTCCTAGCTCCATAGACGATGTGGCTAGTCTTCCTGATATATATGGATTATGCAAGATACTTCTCAAAGAGAAGGGTGTCCAGACGATTATTGTATGAGCTTGAAAGTATGATCTCATTTTACGAACGACGACCAATGCAGAGCCGTCTGCTCCAGTTGTAAGTATTGAGTGTCTGTATAGAATCCCGATATACTTACAAAATAAATTGTCTTAGACTTTTTTCCTTTCTTTGGGATCATGTGAAAATTTAAAATGTAGTATGCGACAACCAAGTAGAGATATAATGATATTTTCTGCTTCCGTTTGGTTAACACTTATGGTGAGGCGAGAAACTTCTTGATATTTTGAAACATCTCTTCACATACCAAATTCTAATGGAACTTCTTTGCTATTTCTAAAACTTAGAAAAAAGGTTGGAATTTGTTTGAAGATATGAAAATGAATCAGTTAAACGTCTTTCGTGTTGCGTGAGGGATCCATAACGGCCAAGTTTGATAATTTATTTGGATCAGATTCTTCCTGACCAAATTTCGAAAGTATATGTTTTTGGGTTTACCTTGAGATTGACTCGTCTGAGGTTGCCGAAGGTTTCATACAAGTTAAACATATGATCTTCTTCTTGCACACTTGTAACGAGCATGTCGTCAATATAGTATTTCAGGTATTAGCTAAGTTATGTAACAACAAACTTGTTGATACGGCGTTGATATATAAATCTAACATTTCTCAGCCAGAAGGGAATCACCTTGTATCAATACATTTCTCTTTTCATGACGTGTATTTGTATTTTATTTATTCAGAATAAGCCTTTATGAAAAATAACATCTTATTCTGGAAGTTACATCTACAAGTTGATCCAATATTGGTAAAGAAAAATGATCATTTTGACTGGATTTGTTGAGCCTCCGTGAAGTTGATGCATATTAACTATTTGTCTTTTTACGAGGACTAGGTTGGTTGTACATACTTGGTTATACGAGTCTTAGCGTGGCATATAATATTTAGTTTTCCACTTCTTCAAAGATGGTTTCCGCCTTTTGCTGAGAGTAAGACCGTTATTTTTATTTGATCGATCAAAAATTATTGTTGATGGATAATCTATGGCATGTGACCTCGACCACAATCTCGGTTACATCCTGGGATTCCAGGAAAACATGTCTAATTTTTGTTGTAAAAATTATAGTAGTTTGTACCTTAGTTATGTAGTTACAAACAATCCGCAATGTCTTGTTTTCTTCTATGCGAATGTATTCGACTTGCTCTACTAAATCTATGCGATAAAGCGCCTATCGTGGTGCCTCTGTTGGATTATCCATATCATCAAGTATGACTGCGTCCCTTACTAGTTATTATTTATTAAGAGCAGACGAAACTTCATTCCATTCATAACATTCATTGGAAGTCTTTTGGTTCCATTTGACTCAATACTACTTTAATGTTGATCATATATCGAATGTATTAATGAATTTTAAAGACTACAACATGTATTTGGTCTAAAAATTATTTGTCCAAAATTACGATGTATGAGGAGGGAGGTTATACATACATATTGACGACCCAAGAAGTCTCGACATTCGATGTTAAATTGTGTTAAACGTAAACAAAAACTAAACATAACAAAAGACTCTATACAAGTGTAATTTATATAGACCCACAAGGTGTACTAACTTGGCCAACGACTGAAAAGACAACACAAACTATCTTCAAAGGTTTGTCACATAACTAGGAAAGTCGCGACTAAAACTTTATTTGTTACCTACACATGAAACTCTGTGGGGGTGAGCACCACCACTCACCATGAATAAATAACATAATATATAGATAAAATAATTAAATTCATAAAAATACTGAAAAACTTATCATATATGCAATGATGAATGAATCAAATCATGTATGATCATCCATACATGGCCTCATATTATCGATACATGACCATCCACGTCATTCATAAAGGACCCTGACCTTTCACACATGAACTTATATCATCCATACATGACCTCATATATTTCATACATAACCAACACCTAGGAATGCTTATGCAAATGTAATGCACATGTTGGTGATGACAAAATCTGATCGGAGGGTATTTTAAGTAAGTATTTAGACAAAGTATTTAATTTTGGGTATAGGGTAGAAAGATAAGGAGGTGCTTGTATTTAATATGTAGAGAGATAATATTCCAACCCCATCAAATGTTGTTCCTTTAAATATGTATAGGGTAATTTTGAATCCATTGATCAATCCGGTCTGATCACGAATATGGGTTAAACTCATGAGGCCCCAGGCCCATGAATAATTATTTACTATGCACACTTTATGATTATGCATATGGCACATCTTAGTTAGTAGGCATACAACTCACTTAATATAATCTTTATTATGAGTCTAAAATTCCCCATAAGATAAATTTGACCCATTTCCTACTCTTTACTCTCAAGGATTTCCGACCATATCATCTAGCCCCCTTAGCTTTCTCGAAGGTATTTTGGGAGAGCTAATCGACACATATCCAAACGGCTTCCGATGGGTTTTTTTCAAGAACGATTACTACCCAAAGATCATAACTTTAACCAGTTACTTTTTGAGACACGTGTCAGTTTTTTATTAGACCCACGAACTCGTTTTACCCTAGGAAAAACCATCCAATCAAAGGAGAGAAACATTTACACTCCATTAGAGCCCTCTAGCTACTACTGTTGATTTCAATCCCCTAGTAGGACACTCAAACGCTTTTAGTCTTTATATAAACTTGTTTTCACTTTTTCACTATAGGTATTTCTAGAGATAAAAACAACTTGTATTCTAATTTTAAACAAAAAAAGTCTTCTCCATAAATTTCCAATTTCCTTTTGAAGATATCTCTCTTTTCTCCACCCCACTAGCCACCGTAATTCAATTTTTCCGGTATATTTTTAGGGTTTGTATGTTTACATCTAAAAACGTTATAACTAAAGATGGTTGGCTAAATTTATCTGAGCTAAAACAGAGAAAAAGAAAACAAGAGCCGCTTCTGGGTTACTTGCCTCCTCGGGTATGATTGTTGTTACTCAACATATATTGAGTACAAATGGATTTACCCTTACAACAAGCACACCATTCCTTTGAAACCTACATCGAATGCCGAGTCGTTCACGTCATCCGGTCATTCTCCTCAAACAATCAGGTCATCCTAATCGTAAAGAGCCACTAGCCGTCAGAATTTTTCTACCTTCAAAGCTATGGGATTGGATAATGATGAGATTACTCAACGCAGGGGTTACAAGACTTTCCAAGGTAAAAAAAATCATCTATAAAAATTGAGCTAACATACCAACCCATACTTGTTAGTAACCTCTCACTACAGGTTCAAAACATGGAATAAGACACTACTACCCTCGCAAATGAGCTACCATTAGACCTACTTATAGGATAAAACCCTAAAACATTAGCAACTAAATCTTCTAAACCTGAGGAGGAAAAACTTGGCGCTCAACCCACTGGGCCTTCAGAGTCTAGACCACATACTATGTCGAAAACACAGAGGACAGTGATGAAGATTCCCCTATTCAGACATTTGGTCAGATTATGGAAAATCTAAGGCCATCAGAGAAGCAGAATCCAAAGGGATCAAAAGGTGGTGATAATTATGGCAAAAACAGAAGCAAAGCCCCAGAAGCAGAAATCAAACCTTTTTTTCATCTCTTATATGGCGCGTTAAACCTAACTTTACCAAGGTTAGTGTGAAGTACCTAATATGCTTGGTAAATATTTCTTATGTTTACTAATCTGAATTGGAGGGAATCCGAGCCAAATAAGGATTCCCTAATTCAGTTAGAGTTAG
Source organism: Limnanthes douglasii subsp. nivea (assembly GCA_036936605.1). Taxonomy (NCBI): domain Eukaryota; kingdom Viridiplantae; phylum Streptophyta; class Magnoliopsida; order Brassicales; family Limnanthaceae; genus Limnanthes; species Limnanthes douglasii. The sequence continues at coordinate 55,424,637 of JAUPFV010000002.1, read as the reverse complement.
GCTGCCCAAATCCAGAGAGACTCCGAGGGACTGCGAGGCTAGGGAGTTGGTGGTTTACACTGATGTTCTTAACTAGGGCCTTCAATTTCCCTTAGACCCTAAGATAATGAGGTACTTTAGTTTGGTCAGGTTGTGCCCAAGCCAAGCTAGCCCAAATGGTTGGTTCTCATTGATGGCGTGCATCATAGCCTGAAGGATTTCTAAAATTCTAATGCCAATGGAGCAACTGGTTGTTGTGGCGGATATATATCGCAATGCTTAGATTCCCTTTCATTATTTTAATATGAGGAATAACTACAAAGTGGTAGATGAACTCTTAAAGAAAAAAAAGATCTAGAAAACCCAATTCCTATTCATCAGTGGACATTGGGAAAATGGCAGGAAGATCACCTCTAAAGGGAATCCGAGGCAGCTCACCAGACATTGGAAGAATCCACACAAGTATTTCCAAATTTATTTTTGTATTTCTACCACTTTTGTAGCCTTTTTCACCTATCTCTAACTTCTTTTGTATCAACTATTTCAAAACCCTATCTACAAAATTTGGATGATGCAAAAGTAAGCTTCAGGAAGTTGAATCAATGGGCCAATAAAAGGTGGTCCAATGAGTTTCACAATTGTTTCACCCTGGAAAATATTGTGCGGTCCCATCTCTGGAGGACCAATCGTGTTCGGGAACTCACATGGGAGTGTTCATCACTCGTCTTGGAACTAAGGAAATTCTTAAGAGGACCAAGACATCTGATGGCAAATTATTTTTTCCAGCCAGGAATAGGGCTCCTAGCCATCTAAATAAGAACAAGAAAGGCAAGGAGAACTCATCATAATTTATTGCTGCATAAGGAAATGAGGGACAACCATATGAAATTCTTGCTACCTTGTTGAATGTTATTACTGCCACTGTTGAGGAGGATAAAATACCTTCAGAATCTCCCGTGCCCAAGAAGAAAAAAGGACATAAGATGGACAAATAGGGAAGTGATAAGAGAGAGAAGAAAAATAAGAAGACTTCGACAGGCTCAAAAATTATATTTCGTTCAGAAATCCCCTCCCCAACAATCCAAACTACTGTTCCTTGTCCAACGACGGTCTCCAACCCATTTTCTCCATTACTTCCTACAACTGAAAGACAAATTTTTGGGGATGGTTATCCCATCAGAGATATGAGGGCTTTCGACTTTGAAGACTTTGAAACTGATTTGTCTGAGTCTACAAGCACTGCAACTGCTGTGGTATTCGATGGGGTTCCCTTTTAATGAGAGAATCCCTTCATTTAAATTGTTCGAGCAGAAGGGAAATGAAAGAATACATAAATAACTACAAACCGAGTATGTAATGATACGAGCAGACGGTTAACAAGGAGGCGCATTGGGAAACTACAAATGAAACATAACCGAGACCCCATGCAGAGCAAAGCTAAATCACAGAGGGTCAGCCAAAAAGTGAAAGAGAGCCGACAAGGCAATCGATAGATAGAGGATAAAAATAGTTTTTACTATAAAGTTGAGTTCGTTTAAACATATACCTCACTGAGCAAACCAAGGATGAATCAACACTGAAGAAACGTGCAAACATTTACCATAAACTAAGAACGAGCAGAGCATATAGATGCCTCGGCTGAATAGACGCCTCGCTGAGCAGGCCGACCAGGAGTAGGTATTAAAGAAACGGTCAGATGTCTACTGAAGAGGTAAACAAAGGACGAGCAGAACAGACAAGACCGATGGAAGCCTACTGTAACAGACAAATAATTAATGAAGCTAATAAAGGTCACACAGATTGAATTGGTCAACAAAATTAATAAAAAGAGACCGAAGTAATGACCATAAAATTAGGGTTTTTTATTATTATTATAAATACTAGTCTACGCCATGAATCAGTGGGAATATGTATTAATTATCTACTAAATATGCCCAATATTAAGTATAAATAAGCTCAAAGGTATAAATAATTGTATCTTTTTTCCTTGAAAGAAATAAAAAATCTACTTGTTATAATCCTTGTTATATTTTCATATAACAAATTGGGGGGCATTATGAGAAAGAACTAGCACTTAAAACTAGAGCTATCTAACCATGGTAGTAACAAGATCGGGGGTTGAAAGATATATTTTAGAGCCAGGTGAGGTGATAGATTGATGGAGAGCAGCCACGACCCCCCAGACAGACAGGATCAACACCCCCCGTGGCAGTCACTGACAATAGGGTGGCAGTAGTGCCGCCTGTTGAAATCGCACCCCAACTGGGGCCACCGTCGACCATCATAGAACCAGAGCTAGCACCACAGGCACTAGAAAATATTACGAATCTTGTCTTGTAGGAAACGGTGAGCGAGGATCCGATGGCTAAGATAACGATCCAACAACTTCAACATCTGCAGCAAGAGCAGCAGAGGATGGCATGTGAGCGCGATACTAGAGAGCAAGCTATGTATGATACAATTATCAGGGCCTGATGGTAGCCATACAACTCGAGAGGACCGCTCTTCCAAGCACGAGGATGGAAGAGAAGAAGAAGGAAAAATACGCTCCAAGGATCACGAACCCTTACAGGCGGATGAACCCCATGCTTCTAAGAAAACTAAAGAGTCTAAGGTCGTCCAGTACAATCAAGTACGGCCGAAGCTGTCGACGTATATACTCAAAGAATCCCCATTTGTCGAAGAAATTCTTGAAGCACAACTCCCTAGAAAGTTTGATCCATTTAGGATGAAAGCCTATAGTGGCACGAGAGATCCAGAAAGGCACTTGGAAAAATTCCACAATATGATGATGGCATATAACCCCAATGATGCTATGATTTGTCTATGAACCTTAAAGTTGATGCAATGGGCTGGCTCAGTAGTTTACTTAAAGTGTCGATTTATGATTTCATAGGGTTGTGGAGAGCCTTCAGAGAAAGGTTTGTAGGAAACAAAAAGCTCATACGAGAGCATGAATCAGTCATGGATCTTTCACATAAAAAGGCGAGTCATTAAAAAACTATGTTAGGCGTTTTGTACATTGTATCAATGATTTACCAGATCTTGCGGAAAAAATGGCTGTCGCCTCGCTCAAAAAATGCCTCGGTCGACGAGGGGAGCTCTATGTTGATTTGATCCAATTCCCGACCAAATATATATACGACCTACTGGCCCAGGCAGACACATTTATACGAGTGGACGACGCCAAGAAGGGAGACTCATCAGAGAGACTCGTCTACGACCCCAAAAAGGGTAGTCTGACCAAAAAAGGATAGACGAGGGGCCTCGTAGGGATACTATTCAACGAACAACACATCCTGATAAATCATCCAGATGATTTGCACCGTTGACCGAGTCTATTTCCGTAATCTACAATCGGACGAAGGGGAGAACGAGGTATCAGCCTCCACGAGTGATGAGTGTTCCAGGCTATAAAAGATCTAACATGTACTTTTTCTCCTATCAAAATGACCATGGCCACCCCACCTATGAGTGTTGGCCGCTCAAGGAGGAGATCCAGAGGTTGATTGATAATGGGAAGCTTATTCAATTTATCAAGCGACATCATCGTCATCGCTAAACCAAGTAGAGAGAGGAAGTTTGCCAAATCAATGAGGAAAAACCCCAACGAGGACAAAACAGTAGAAACGGGAAAACAATAGTGGTTATTCGCCATAATGGAAGGACGTTCGAAAGAAACTGAGCAGAAAGAGGGTGCAGACAATAACGATTTGAGCGCCCCGCTTCTTTTGGCTGAAGCGCATTCTGAGGTGGCTAGCAATTCAGTACTTCTTAATTAGGCCTTGAGCCGTCATTATTCACAATCTTCGGAGGAAACTCTCAGATAACTCGCGATGCAAAATCCAACAAGTGGGCAAGGGTCGATCACAAGATTCAAACAATCGAGGATTTATCCTATCACAAGTACCGGGATCTTGTTGCCGACCTCACGTTTAATGACGACGATGTGAGGGGGGTCAACACGTTGCATGATGATGCTCTAACAATAAACCTAGACATTGGGGGAGTTATGGTAACACGGGTCTTAGTAGACGGAGGGAGCTCAGCGAATATTATTTTCAAGACTAACATGCACGAGGTCCCACTCTATAAACCAATACAGCGAACCTTGGTTGGATACAAAGGCAAGGCCTCCCAATGCGTGGGTGAAGTCGAGCTGATGGTTAAAGTCGGGTATGGAGCCACAAAAAAAGAGCTAAAACCAATGTTTATGATTATCGATTCCCGAAGCCCTTATCATGTGATCCGCTTCCTCTTGATCTTGAAAACGAAGACCGAGAACCGCCTCCGCCTGATCTTGTTGACGATCCTCGTGAGGCAGAACAACCCAAGGCAGACCAAAACGGTTCGACTCAAGAAACAGTGGCAGAGGGTCGTACTTTTCGATTAGGTCAAACATCATAGCAAAGGGTCATATTGTGTGATTGAAGCACCTACCGAAGAAGAAATTTGTCATGCAATCCGCTTTATATATCCCGGTGACCAACAACATAGCAAAATACGAAGTCATGATTTGTGGAATGAAGTTAACATTTATATGCGAGGCCAGGCTTCCACGAATCCGATCAAATTCATAATTAGTCATCAATCAAGCGAACAATTTATACGATGTTAAAAATGAGGGTATTCGTGGGTATTTGACAGCGGTTAAGGAATTTGAATCCAAATTCGACGTAGTAGCATACGATTAAGTGCCTTGGTTGCACAACTCCGACACCAACACTTTAGCTAAAACAATGAAAATGAGAGGATACGATTAGGTATCTTGTCATACTACTACGACAATTACCCACCACATAAATTATGCATCAGAGAAACGCAGTCTGCAAAATCGACCACACCACTGACTGGAGACAACCTTACCTCCTATAACTCCAATTTGGTACCTTACCGATTGAAAAGGTAGTCGTCCGAGCTCTCCAGCTAAAAGCAGCTACATATTGTATATACTGGACGACATCTTATACAAAAAACGTTCCACGCATCCTCTACTCCACTGTTTGGATTCTGCTGAGGCTACATTGATTTTGCATGACCTACATTTTGGTGGCCCTGGGGCACATTGCGGGTATCACAACCTTATTCGACATTTTTTATTAGCGGGTTATTAATGGCCTACCTTGGCTGCCGACGCTAAAAAACTTGTTCAACAATGCAATCAATACCAACAGTTCGCCAACACTGGTCATCTCCCGAGTGAGTCGATGAAAGTGTTTGCTATCCCTTGCCCTTTTGAAAAATTGGGCATTGACGTAGTAGGGCCGCTTCGTATGGGGACCGGTAAAGGACAGTTTTTGGTGGTAGCAGTAGATTATTTCACTAAGTGGGTTGAAACCAAAGCTCTCTGTCGTATGCGAGCCCGAGAAATATGTGACTTCATTCTTCAACATATTTTAGCTCGATTTGGAATACCTCGCATCCTGATGACAGACAATGGTGCTCAATTTCGCAATATGGTGGTAAGTGCATTCTGCAAACATGTTTTGCATCAATCAGCACTTTTCTAGTACCGTCTATCCACAAGAAAATGGACAAGTTAAGGTAACGAGCCGCACTATATTGGATGACATAAAAAAGAAGCTTGAGGGGGCCAAGGGCAAATGATCGGAAAAGCTGATCAAAGTTCTTTGGGAAAATCAAATTACCCCGCGAACTGCAACCGGGAAAACTCTAATTTTAGTGGTCTACGGCGGTGAGGCTGTAGTCCCATCATGGATTATTATCCCGAGTCATAGTATCAGTAGTTATGATGATGATAGCAATAATTGACCGAGCAGTAAGTGTATACCTTATCGAAGAACGATGCGATCATGCACGAGTCCGAACAGAGCACTACAGGAGCCTCATGTGAGGGAGTTTTAACGCTCGACTAAAGCCTCATATCTTGCAGGTTGGCGATAAGGTAATGAAGAAAGTTTTCTAAGACTCGGGTGATAAAGCACTATGCAAGCTCAGACCAAATTGGGAAGGGCCGTACACAATCATCTCCAAAGGGCACAGAGGAGCATACCGCCTCGGTGACGCCGAAGGAAACACACTTAAGTACCTATGGAATATTCACCATTTAAAATTATATCGCCACAATGTGTAATATAAAAGTTGCGCTCTTTTTCCTTTCTGATAGCGCGAGAAGGTTTTTTAACGAGGCATTAAACTTCTCATTTTGTTTACTACAATACAATTTATCATTTTGCCAATACGTGTGTTTATGTTTTTCATTCTCCATCCTTACAATAGCGAAACAAGTCAACAACCACATCTACGGGCTATGTAATGGGTCATGCTGAGTAAAGACCATAGAATCTATTAATACGAAAGGGCCACACGAACTGACCTAACATCAAACCTTTAATAGGGTCACACAATTGGGTTTAAATGACATCGCCACGAATAATCTGAGGAGTACGTCTCGCCCATAGCTACGTAACACGAACTAATCTTGGATCAAACCCTTGAACAAACCATGCAATAGGGTCTAACTAACCTCACCGCAGAATAGGGTCTAACTGACTTACGCAACAAGCTTAATAAAACAAGACATTGTTAGGAAATGCTACATATTTGTAATGCATAAACACATGCCTTCATAACTTAAGACACTCCACAATTACTATCGTATACTAATACAAACAACAACGATGTCATGAGTATGTGATGAAAATAGTTTAATTGTCCGAAGAACATGATTAAAATAGATAGATATGAGTTCAGTTACGATTACAAAACATTCACCAAACAGCATAGTAGATTCAACGACTTTTCAAACATGCATTGCTTCAGGGATCAGGAACCAAGCTCGGGTCATCAACCTTAGTATCTTATATTCATTCAACGCCTTGCTACACATCGACTACTTTAATTTCCGAGGTGGGCACATCAGTTAGCTCCTATTGCGACCCCGCTGGCATGACCGATGACGTACCCCCATCCATGCACTATTTCTTGCTAAGTGATTTTTTTTCCAACGAGCCCAACTTCATACCCGAGTTCAAAGACATCAGCTCAACTATAACCTCTTTCTGTTTGCGCGCCATCATCGCCATAGCAACCTCCATTACCCGTGCCTCCATCTCATTCAATTCTGACGCCGTCTTCTTCAAAAGCTGTCCGCGTTGTTGCTCCATCGTTACCTTTAATTTTGCCACCGCAGACATCAACTTCCTATTCTCCAAATTGAGACCAGCAATACGCTTAGACTGATCTTCAACTCTTTTAGCTTGAGCTACATTATGAGTGAGTAGTGTACTGATTTGGGCCATCACCTCCTCATTATGTTTTATTAGCCCATTGTCTTGGGCTATCAATGCGACATTCCTAGTGGCCAGCTCCTTGTATGTCACTTCAGAGGTAGTGAGGGCGCCTTGGAGCGCGATCACTTTCTAATACAAAATTTCATTCTCCTCAACTGCTTTGTCATTCCTTACCTTGGCTACTCGATATGCATTCTTAAATCTTGCCAGCTCGGTAGTCAACTCTCTCACCGATCTAAAAAACATGGGCTCAGGTTTCCACATCTCCATGAGTTGACAATCAACTTTAGACATTCGTCAGTATGATAAGACCACAGATTTATGATGCATCTGTGTTCACAATATGGTTAACATAACATATAGTTTTGCTAAACAAAATTTTTAACGTGCAAGCATACAGTACCTCGATCGCTAGCTCCACTTGCCTCTACAGTATCTCACTCATAGGTATGTTGTCATAAAAAGAAAACTCTGGGATCTTTTTAAGCTGTTTGAACATTAACATTCACGGAGGTGGCATTACCACATCTGGTGCCAGGAATTCTTCCGCTACCCTATTCCCTTTGTTCGTATCAGCCTCTTTCTCTTTTGGTAACAAATCCAGTCTCACCACATTCACACAGGCTGAACCCGAACCCACCTCTTGCACAAGCGACGCAGATAGATGAATAGTTGCCATTTTGACAAAATGCTCTATTTTCTGGGCTATCTTTTCCGAAATATATTTTTTCGATCCCTCGTCTTCATCATATGTCGCATCTTTGCTCGGTTGAGCTCCCACTTGTACCTCGCCTAAAACTATTACATCGAGTACTTTTCCCTGACTCTTGGGAAAATGGCAGGAAGATCACCTCTAAAGGGAATCCGAGGCAGCTCACCAGACATTGGAAGAATCCACACAAGTATTTCCAAATTTATTTTTGTATTTCTACCACTTTTGTAGCCTTTTTCACCTATCTCTAACTTCCTTTGTATCAACTATTTCGAAACCCTATCTACAAAATTTGGATGATGCAAAAGTAAGCTTCAGGAAGTTGAATCAATGGGCCAATAAAAGGTGGTCCAATGAGTTTCACAATTGTTTCACCGTGGAAAATATTGTGCGGTCCCATCTTTGGAGGACCAATCGTGTTCAGGAACTCACATGGGAGTGTTCATCACTCGTCTTGGAACTAAGGAAATTCTTAAGAGGACCAAGACATATGATGGCAAATTATTTTTTCCAGCCAGGAATAGGGCTCCTAGCCATCTAAATAAGAACAAGAAAGGCAAGGAGAACTCATCATAATTTATTGCTGCATAAGGAAATGAGGGACAACCATATGAAATTCTTGTTGCCTTGTTGAATGTTATTACTGCCACTGTTGAGGAGGGTAAAATACCTTCAGAATCTCCCGTGCCCAAGAAGAAAAAAGGACATAAGATGGACAAATAGGGAAGTGATAAGAGAGAGAAGAAAAATAAGAAGACTTCGACATGCTCAAAAATTATATTTCATTCACAAATCCCCTCTCCAACAATCCAAACTGCTGTTCCTTGTCCAACGATGGTCTCCAACCTATTTTCTCCATTACTTCCTACAACTGAAAGACAAATTTTTGGGGATGGTTATCCCATCAGAGATATGAGGGCTTTCGACTTTGAAGACTTTGAAACTGATTTGTCTGAGTCTACAAGCATTGCAACTTCTGTGGTATTCGATGGGGTTCCATTTTAATGAGAGAATCCCTTCATTTAATATGTTCGAGCAGAAGGGAAATGAAAGAATACATAAATAACTACAAACCGAGTATGTAATGATACGAGCAGACGGTTAAACAAGGAGGCGCATTGGGAAACTACAAATGAAACATAACCGAGGCCCCATGCAGAGCAAAGCTAAATCACAGAGGGTCAGCCAAAAAGTGAAAGAGAGCCGACAAGGCAATCGATAGATAGAGGATAAAAATAGTTTTTACTATAAATTTGAGTTCGTTTAAACATACACCTCGGTGAGCAAACCAAGGATGAATCAACAATGAAGAAACGTGCAAACATTTACCATAAACGAAGAACGAGCAGAGCATATAGATGCCTCGACTGAATAGACGCCTCGCTGAGCAGGCCGACCAGGAGTAGGTATTAAAGAAACGGTCAGATGTCTACCGAAGAGGTAAACAAAGGACGAGCAGAACAGACAAGACCGATGGAAGCCTACTGTAACATACAAATAATTAATGAAGCTAATAAAGGTCACACAGAATGAATTGGTCAACAAAATTAATAAAAAGAGACCGAAGTAATGACCATAAAATTAGGGTTTTTTTTATTATCATAAATACTAGTCTACGCCATGAATCAGTGGGAATATGTATTAATTATCTACTAAATATGCCCAATATTAAGTATAAATAAGATTAAAGGTATAAAGAATTGTATTTTTTTTCCTCGAAAGAAATAAAAAATCTACTTGTTATAATCCTTGTTATATTTTCATATAACAAATTGGGGGGCATTCTGAGAAAGAACTAGCACTTAAAACTAGAGCTATCTAACCATGGTAGTAACAAGATCGGGGGTTGAAAGATATATTTTAGAGCCAGGTGAGGTGACAGATTGATGGAGAGCAGCCACGACCCCCCAGACAGACAGGATCAACGCCCCCCCGTGGCAGTCACTGACAATAGGGTGGCAGTAGTGCCGCCTGTTGAAATCGCACCCCAACTGGGGCCACCGTCGACCATCATAGAACCGGAGCTAGCACCACAGGCACTAGAAAATATTACGAATCTTGTCTTGTAGGAAACGGTGAGCGAGGATCCGATGGCTAAGACAACGATCCAACAACTTCAACATCTGCAGCAAGAGCAGCATAGGATGGCCTGTGAGCGCGATACTAGAGAGCAAGCTATGTATGCTACTATTATCAGGTCCTGATGGTAGCCATACAAATCGAGAGGACCGCTCTTCCAAGCGCGAGGAGAGAAGAGAAGAAGAAGGAAAAATACGCTCCAAGGATCACGAACCCTTACAGGCGGATGAGCCCCATGCTTCTAAGAAAGCTAAAGAGTCTAAGGTCGTCCAGTACAATCAAGTACGGCCGAAGCTGTCGACGTATATACTCAAATAATCCCCATTTGTCGAAGAAATTCTTGAAGTACAACTCCCTAGAAAGTTTGATCCATTTAGGATGAAAGCCTATAGTGGCACGAGAGATCCAGCAAGGCACTTGGAAAAATTCCACAATATGATGATGGTATATAACCCCAATGATGCTATGATCTGTCTATGACCCTTAAAGTTGATGCAATGGACTGGCTCAGTAGTTTACTTAAAGTGTCGATTTATGATTTTGCAGGGTTGTGGAGAGCCTTCAGAGAAAGGTTTGTAGGGAAACAAAGAGCTCATACGAGAGCATGAATCAGTCATGGATCTTTCACATAAAAAGGCGAGTCATTAAAAAACTATGTTAGGAGTTTTGTACATTGCATGAATGATTTACCAGATTTTGCGGAAAAAATGGCTGTCGCCTCGCTCAAAAAATGCCTCGGTCGAAGAGGGGAGCTCTACGTTGATTTGATCCGATTCCCGACCAAATATATATACGACCTACTGGCCCAGGCAGACACATTTATACGAATGGACGACGCCAAGAAGGGAGACTCATCAGAGAGACTCGTCTACGACCCCAAAAAGGGTAGTCTGACCAAAAAAGGATAGACGAGGGGCCTCGTAGGGATACTATTCAACGAACAACACATCCTGATAAATCATCCAGATGATTTGCACCGTTGACCGAGTCTATTTCCGTAATCTACAATCGGACGAAGGGGAGAACGAGGTATCAGCCTCCACGAGTGATGAGTGCTCCAGGCTATAAAAGATCTAACATGTACTTTTTCTCCTATCAAAATGACCATGGCCACCCCACCTACGAGTGTTGGCCGCTCAAGGAGGAGATCCAGAGGTTGATTGATAATGGGAAGCTTATTCAATTTATCAAGCGACATGATCGTCATCGCTAAACCAAGCAGAGAGAGGAAGTTTGCCAAATCAATGAGGAAAAACCCCAACGAGGACAAAAGAGTAGAAACGGGAAAACAATAGTGGTTATTCGCCATAATGGAAGGACGTTCAAAAGAAACTGAGCATAAAGAGGGTGCAGACAATAACGATTTGAGCGTCCCGCTTCTTTTGGCTGAAGCGCATTCTGAGGTGGCTAACAATTCAGTACTTCTTAATCAGGCCCTGAGCCGTCATTATTCACAATCTTGGGAGGAAACTCTGAGATAACTCGCGATGCAAAATCCAACAAGTGGGCAAGGGTCGATCACAAGATTCAAACAATCAAGGATTTGTCCTATCACAAGTACCGGGATCTTGTTGCCGACCTCACGTTTAATGACGACGATGTGAGGGGGGTCAACACGTTGCATGATGATGCTCTAACAATAAACCTAGACATTGGGGGAGTTTTGGTAACCCGGGTCTTAGTAGACGGAGGGAGCTTAGCCAATATTATTTTCAAGACTAACATGCACGAGGTCCCACCCTATAAACCAATACAATGAACCTTGGTTGGATACAAAGGCAAGGCCTCCCAATGCGTGGGTGAAGTCGAGATGATGGTTAAAGTCGGGTATGGAGCCACCAAAAAAAAGCTAAAACCAATGTTTATGATTTTCGATGCCCGAAGCCCTTATCACGTGATCCGCTTCCTCTTGATCTTGAAAACGAAGACCGAGCACTGCCTCCGCCTGATCTTGTTGACGATCCTCGTGAGGCAGAAACACCCAAGGCAGACCAAAACGGTTCGACTCAAGAAACAGTGGCAGAGGGTCGTACTTTAGAGAACCTACCAGAGAAGAAATTTGTCATGCAATCCGCTTTATATTTCCCGGTGACCAACAACATAGCAGAATACGAGGTCGTGATTTGTGGAATGAAGTTAACATTTATATGCGAGGCCAGGATTTCAAGAATCCGATCAAATTCGTAATTAGTCATCAATCAAGCGAACAATTCATACGATGCTAAAAATGAGGGTATTCGTGGGTATTTGACAGCGGTTAAGGAATTTGAATCCAAATTCGACGCAGTAGCATACGATTAAGTGCCTTGGTTGCACAACTCCGACGCCAACACTTTAGCCAAAACAATGATAATTGGAGGATACAATTAAGTATCCTGTCATACTACTACGACAATTACCCACCACAGAAATTATGCATCAGAGAAACGCAGTCTGCATAATCGACCACACCGCTGACTGGAGACAAACCTTACCTCATATAACTCCAATTTGGCACCTTACCGACTGAAAAGGTAGTCGTCCGAGCTCTCCAGCTAAAAGAAGCTACATATTGTATACTGGACGACATCTTATACAAAAAACGTTCCACACATCCTCTGCTCCACTGTTTGGATTCTGCCGAGGCTACCTTGATTTTGCATGACCTACATTTTGGTGGCCCTAGGGCACATTGCCGGTATCACAACCTTATCCGACATTTTTTATTAGCAGGTTATTAATGGCCTACCTTGGCCGCCGACGCTGAAAAACTTGTTCAACAATGCAATCAATGCCAACAGTTCGCCAACACTGGTCATCTCCCGAGTGAGTCGATGAAAGTGTTTTCTATCCCTTGCCCTTTTGACAAATTGGGCATTGACGTAGTAGGGCCGCTTCGTATGGAGACCGGTAAAGGACAGTTTTTGGTGGTAGCAGTAGATTATTTCACTAAGTGGGTTGAAACCAAAGCTCTCTGTCGTATGCGAGCCTGAGAAATATGTGACTTCATTCTTCAACATATTTTAGCTCGATTTGGAATACCTCGCATCCTGATGACAGACAATGGTGCTCAATTTCGCAATATGGTGGTAGTTGCATTCTGCAAACATTTTTTACATCAATCAACACTTTTCCGTACCGTCTATCCACAAGAATGTGGACAAGTTAAGGTAACGAGCCGCACTATATTGGACGACATCAAAAATAAGCTTGAGGGGGCCAAGGGCAAATGATCGGAAAAGTTGATCAAAGTTCTTTGGGAATATCAAATTACCCCGCGAACTGCAACCGGGAAAACTCTAATTTCAGTGGTCTACAACGGTGAGGCTGTAGTCCCATCATGGATTAATATCCCGAGTCATAGTATCAGTAGTTATGATGAGGATAGCAATAATTGACCGAGCAGTAAGTGTATACCTTATCGAAGAACGATGCGATCATGCACGAGTTCGAACAGAGCACTACAGGAGCCTCATGTGAGGGCGTTTTAACGCTCGACTAAAGCCTCATATCTTGCAGGTTGGCGATAAGATAATGAAGAAAGTTTTCTAAGACTCGGGTGATAAAGCACTAGGCAAGCTCAGACCAAATTGGGATGGGCCGTACACAATCATCTCCAAAGGGCACAGAGGAGCATACCGCCTCAGTAACGCCGAAGGGAACGCACTTAAGTACCTATGAAATATTCAACATGTAAAATTATATCGCCACAATGTGTAATATAAAAGTTGCGCTCTATTTCCTTTCTGATAGCGCGGGAAGGTTTTTTAACGAGGCATTAAACTTCTCATTTTGTTTACTAGAATACAATTTATCATTTTTGCCAATACGTGTGTTTATTTTTTTCATTCTCCATCCTTACAATAGCGAAACAAGTCAACAACCACATCTACGGGCTATGTAATGGGTCATGTTGAGTACAGACTATAGAGTCTATTAATACGAAAGGGCCACACGAACTGACCTAGCATCAAACCTTTAATAGGGTTACGCAATAGGTTTAAATGACATGGCCACGAATAAGCTGAGGAGTATATCTCGCCCATAGCTATATAACGCGAACTGATCTTGGATCAAACCCTTGAACAAACCACGCAATAGGGTCTAACTAACCTCACCGCAGAATAGGGTCTAACTGACTTACGCAACAAGTTTAATAAAACAAGACATTGTTAAGAAATGCTACATATTTGTAATGCATAAACACATGCCTTCATAACTTAAGACACTCCACAATTACTATCGTATACTAATACAAACAACAACGACGTCATGAGGATGTGATGAAAATAGTTTAATTGTCTGAAGAACATAATTAAAATAGATAGATATGAGTTCAGTTACGATTACAAAACATTCACCAAACAGCATAGTAGATTCAACGACTTTTCAAACATTGATTGCTTCAGGTATCAGGCACCAAGCTCAGGTCATCAACCTTAGTATCTTATATTCATTCAACGCCTTGCTACACAGCGACGACTTTAATTTCCGTGGTGGGCACATCAGTTAGCTCCTATTGCGACCGCGCTGGCATGACAGATGACGTACCCTCAGGCACTATTTCTTGTTAAGTGATTGTTTTTCCAACAAGCCTAACTTCATACCCGAGTTCAAAGGCATCAGCTCAACTATAACCTCTTTCTGTTTGCGCGCCATCATCGCCATAACAACCTCCATTACATATGCCTCCATCTCATCCAAATCTGACGCCGTCTTCTTCAAAAGCTGTCCGCGTTGTTGCTCCATCGTTACCTTTAACTCTGCCACCGCAGACATCAACTTCCTATTCTCCAAATTGAGACCGGCAATGCGCTTAGACTGATCTTCAACTCTTTTAGCTTGAGCTACATTATGAGTGAGTAGTGTACTGATTTGGGCCATCACCTCCTCATTATTTTTTATTAGCCCATTGTCCTGGGCTATCAGTGCGACATTCCTAGTGGCCAGCTCCTTGCATGTCACTTCAGAGGTAGTCAGGGCACCTTGGAGCGCGGTCACTTTCTAATACAAAATTTCATTCTCCTCAACTTCTTTGTCATTCCTTACCTTGGCTACTCCATATGCATTCTTAAATCTTGCCAACTCGGTAGTCAACTCTCTCACCGATCTAAAAAACATGGGCTCAGGTTTCCACATCTCCATGAGTTGACAATCAGCTTTAGACATTCGTCAGTATGATAAGACCACAGATTTATGATGCATCTGTGTTCACAATATGGTTAACATAACATATAGTTTTGCTAAACAAAACTTTTAACGTGCAAGCATACAGTACCTCGATCGCTAGCTCCACTTGCCTCTACAGTATCTCACTCATAGGTATGTTGTCATAAAAAGACAACTCTGGGATCTTCTTAAGCTGTTCGAACATTAACATTGACGGAGGTGGCATTACCACATCTGGTGGCAGGAATTCTTCCGCTACCCTATTCCCATGGTTCGTATCAGCCTCTTTCTCTTTTGGTAGCAAATCTAGTCTCACCACATTCACACAGGCTGAACCCGAACCCACCTCTTGCACAAGCGACGCAGACAGACGAATAGTCGCCGTTTTGACAAAATGCTCTATTTTCTGGGCTATTTTTTTCCGAAATATATTTTTTCGATCCCTCGTCTTCATCATATGCCGCATCTTTGCTCGGTTGAGCTCCGACTTGTACCTCGTCCAAAACTATTACATCGAGTACTTTTCCCTGACTCTTGTAGATATTTTCACTTGAAGCTGTCTCCACTAGATCACCTTCCCCTCGGGCCCCATCAATGTTATCCTTATCTACCAGCTGAAGTTTCCTCGTTGATAGAGGAACTACATCTAATATTACATGTGCTTTATTTTTTAGAGAACTCCTCTGGTCCTCTGATTCATCATCTTCTTATCGAGATTGTCGAGTTTGGTCTCTCCCAACTCCATCATATGGTGGAGCATCATCCTCCTCCCTCTGATTAACCTCCCCCAAGTTCTGAGCAGCTCCCAACTCACCTTCTTTCTTGTTCTGACACTTCAAGGACGGTGAGCTCCCCGTCTCCCTAGTTTTACGACCCTGGGGCACCGATAACCACACCAATGTAATGTTACGTTCCCAGTACCGTTTTTCTATCAAATCTTGAATCCGTTTGGTAGTGGCCACCTATCTACTATCTGCCATTGTAACTTTACCATTCTTTGCGATAGTAAGTTCAAGAACTAGATACAGCCCAACTTTCAAGAAATAAACTTAAGTAAACAACTTAGTCAGCTCCTGTAACCACGTCCCGCTAGACCCTCAGCTAGACCCTCCTTGCACCATGCTTGGTGCTTTCTCTCACACGCATCAATCAAATACATAAGTTATTTTTCCTCACCAAACTTTTAACTCAGGAGGCTAGAAATATTCTTTCATACACTTAACCTTCCAACGGTGTTCCAACTGTAAATTCATCAAAGCATCTTCATGCCCGCATTTCCCCGATATAAACACGAAAGAGTTCTTCCAGTTCTTATCAGAGGTAGGAAGCTCATCTATTTTCCTACACCCGGTCAATTGGGTATAGAAGAAATGTGACTTGGCCAGTTTTGTCACATTCATAACGGTCAACAAGTCAGCCAAGCAAATCGAGATACCTAACATGCATGCACTTAACAATACGCTCGCAAAAATATCCACCCATTGACTGCCAACTATGTGGGGCAAATACCTATGAAACTAAAAAAATCCTGTATCAATAACAGTAATGATAGCCATAAGCCTCGGTTAAAAACCATAGTGTATAGGCAGGTCTCGTTCTCCCTCGCCTGATATGGATGCTCACCGACTTTTAACACCCTAATTGTGACATCAATAGGAATAATATACCTAGCCCTAAAGCTCAGCAGACCAAAAATGTTACATACCTCTGTTACAATAACATGTCTCGACTGTTAGCTCACATTTACTACTTTGTTAGGATCTGTGATAATTCTATCATTAGTAACTAGATGACCCGAAAAGTTCACCTTGTATATTTCCTTCATGAAGGGTTTAACTTCCGTCATGGCCTCTACCTCGAAATAATGGAGAAGTTAATGGATGTATTATTCTAGTATTTGATGTAATATCCTAACTATGTGTCATAGTTGTCTGGATTCATAACAAGTAGTTCATCCATATGACATATAATCTCTAGCATGTTCATCATTCTTCCAAAATGATGTCATCATATACTTGTTTATATTTGTGCGGATGGCTGACCCATTAAAAATCTCGATAAAGCACTATCATTGTCTGTAAATGAGCCAGTATAATATGGTATGACAGGACCTCGTCGACGACCAAACTAATTTTGTAATCTTGATGTAGCGTGATATCTATTCAACTATTCAATCTCAAATCTTGCTCGTTTTTTAATAATTGGACGTTAGCGAATTTCACAAAAATCATTTTCTACCATTTTGGTATTTTATACTGGACTCATAATTTTTTACATCGGCCATTGACAACATTATATATATATATTATATTGTAGTCCATTATCAAATTATTGACATATTTCTTCTTCATTACTCACAAGCTTTGGTGCATAGTTAGAAAAGGTTGCGAACTTTGATATATATAACTAAACATACATAATTTCTTGTTTTAGATTCACAAACTCTTTTAGCTTCTGTTTCCTATACAAATATGAGAATATATTTTTATCAAACACTCATTTGAATTTTTTTCCATATTATGATCACACTATATGTAGTAATAACTCTCGTATGGACCTTCATATCCTTCCACCAATAATGAGCTTGTTATGAAAACCAAAATATGGCTAGAGACACTTTATCATTGTTTGATATTTGAATTACGTTAAATATATCCTCAATTATCCCTAACTATCCTTCTGCTTCTTTGAAACTCTTCATACTCGAGAACTTTGATGGTTTATAATTTTTGATTTATAAATAACACTTTCATGGTTCATCTTTCCTCTTTCGCGACTCCACTAGAGTTGCCTCAGTCTTTAAATAAAAATATATATTCATTGAGTTAAACATACTTGTTTACACTATTTGATCTAGTTCCACAAAGCCTTGCAATTAAATTACATAATCTTCCTCCTTTGTAACATGTATTTCATGTCTTTCACTATGTTCAACAACTACTCTTGTTGTTATTATTGCATACATTCAAAAATTAGTTCAAACATACTCTAAAAATTGCAACTCGCATTAATTTTTAGTTACTGTACATTACTCATGGCCCCTTGCCCTGGTCATAGAGCGTCAACAAAGTCTACAAATTTAATTAACCTAAGATTTCTGATATAGCACAGAAGCCCAAACAAAAATCTTTTTAATCTTATTTTATTTTATTCAAATATCTTATATTATTCAAATCAAATCTAATTGTATTAAGATTTTATTTTATTTTAAAACATTTATTTTATTTTGTTGTATTCTAATTTAGAGTTTTGAGCCGCTCTTATGTAACACCTCATATGCCTTAAGTTTTAAATAACTTTTTGGAATAATATATTTTTTATCTTTGAAAATTTCAGTGTTTGTTACCCTTGGATTAAAGTTTCATCTATCATGTTACCTTGAATTAGGGTTTTATCTATCATTGCTTCTTCTTCTAAATTCTTTGGCATTAGTTTGGTATCAGAGCCTTGGTTCCTGCTACAAGGCAAATATGTTTATGAATATTTATTTCATCTGACTCAAGGTGTAAAGGAGAGAACACCATCTGTGGTCATAAAAATATATAAGATCATTTGATATGCGAGGACACACCATGTGTTTCGATAATGATCGTATTGACCGGTTACTGGAGAAGTTTAAATTGACTACCAATTGTCGGATTAAGGAGAAACTTGTTTATCGAGATGTTGTCTCAGGCTATGAAGAGGTTTTTGAAACCAATGTTTTTCATCAACTGGATATTAGGATGTTGTTTTCAGGCTATAAAAAATCTTTTGAAACAAAAAAAAAAATCATCAAGTGGATGGCTTCAATGTGACTTCGAATAAGAAACACTCGAGAAGAGTTCATCTTTATTCCGATAAGGTCAAAAAATATAAAACCATAATATTGATTTAAAAATGTTGTGAGAGTGATGAATAAGAAAATGCTAGGAGAACTAGAGACTGGTACAAAAAACTGTGTGATCAAAGACTCATCTGGAGAACTCTTGGTTGAGCAAAAATTAGTAAATGAAGGAAACGAAAATGATCGATATGTCGAGGAAATGCTAAAAGAATCTGTCTTAGTATCTCGACGAAAAGAACTTATGGAACATATTGAAAGATTTAATGCTGAAAAGGAAGCGATAATAAGTTCACATAGACTTAAATTAGAGATCCAAAAAGAACAAACAGTTAAAAAGGATCACATAGAATATGTTCCTTGTACCGAGGAGAGGCGTCATAAAAAAAATCCTTTATTCATCGAAAGAAAGAATGAGATCTGGACGTCGTTATGAATTGAAAAAAATCAAATGAATATTCATCGTACAATTTGGATGAATCTTTTTCTTTTGAGACGGATAATCGATGTAAACAAATTACAAAATAAAATATTCAAAGCGGTGGTCGTCGAACATCTCATAGAGCCAAGGGTGAAGATGGAAAAGTTCAAGCATGGGAAAAAAGGATTGGTTCCAAAGAGCCAACCAGGATTATGAACATAGCTCAACGGGAACAAGTAAATCTACATATTCAGATTCCTTCCGGAAGCCATAATCTCGATCGTGTGACTAATCAATTTATCTGTCCATGTGAAAAAGGTTTATACACACAATTGAATGAAGGCTCGGGGGGCAGTCGTATAAAGTGGGTCATAATTGGAGGTCGTATCCCCTCTCCCCGAAAATGATTTCAGGGCATCTACCTAAGTGGTTTGATATCTTTAAGCTGGAAAATTTTGATGGGACACAAGATCCGAATAACCATATAGAGAAATTCAATAATTTTATGATTAACTATGATGACGATGACAAGATTTTATGCAGAGCATTCTCCCAAACACTTAACGAACGATTAAATTGTAAAATCGTCTGCCTGAGGGTTGCATAATTGTTTTTGATATGTTCTGGAAAATGTTTCTTCAGAACTTTGTGGGAAGAAAAAAGTTCCAAGCGAATGGAGATACTATATGCAGAAAGTGGGAGAGAGTCTTAAAGATTTATAGAAATCGTTTTATCAAGTCTAAGACTCACAAGGAAAGTTATGAAGATAAAGTGGCATTGACTGCTTTCCGAATGAGAATCTTGCCCGGAATAATGAAGGATAATGCAGCGAAAAGGCAAGAAATGACATTTGGGGAGTTGTTAGATCAAGTAGAGAGAAGAAATTTGGTGGAGGAAACACAAGCATCAGAAATGAATCATTGAGCCTAGTTTGAGCAAAACGAGTTCCGTCAAAGTTTGATGGTAGCACGTAACAATTCT
The DNA here is from genome assembly GCA_036936605.1 of Limnanthes douglasii subsp. nivea. NCBI lineage: Eukaryota > Viridiplantae > Streptophyta > Magnoliopsida > Brassicales > Limnanthaceae > Limnanthes > Limnanthes douglasii. The sequence continues at coordinate 55,404,241 of JAUPFV010000002.1, read as the reverse complement.
AATCCAACAAGTGTTGTTTGAGCTCAAACACCAGTTCAAACGATAGTTCAGGAACCTTCAAAGGTGAGAGAATATGCATCGGTGGTGAATACTGAACATTATGTTTGACCCATGTCAAACAAATGGGTCCGCCATCACCTTTTGTCCAGCTAACAGAGTGTGTAGCGATAATCTTTGAGAGATCATGTCTACATGTACAGTTTCGTAAGCCATTTCCAATATAGACTCCAAGAGATAACATAATCAATAGGTACAGTAAGTATCATGCGGACATTGGACATGTACATGTCTTTATTGAAAATAGGAAGGTGACAAGTTCTGTGAAGAAGAACGTTGTGGTCGCTTCAAAGCAAGAAAATGTTTTGAAACAAGAAAATGCTCTGATAACATTAGAACCTATTGAATAAGAATTTATCAATGCATTTGATATTTCAATGGAGTATTTAAATCTGAAGCAAGACAAAAATAACATCAATATAGTAGAATAACTAGTTGTGAGAGGAAATGTTACTAAACTATGTGCTTTCTTTGATTCACTAATAATCTTTGGAGGATAGACTGTTGTAGGAACATCGAACTATTCTCAAAAGAGACACATTGTTAGCCTAAAAACTCAATTAAAGGTGGGTGTTTCACCATATATATACAGAAATCCATCCCCAATACTTTATTTTGAAGACGATAACATGAGGGACGTAGTTGGTCCACATGAATATGCAATAGTTATTGTAGCAAAAATTGATGGGAATGAGATATGAAGAGTTTTAATTGATATTGGCAACTCAGCTAACACTGTATTCATGACTACTTACAAAATCCACCAATGATCATTCTGTCAGATCAGACAATTATAGGGTTTAATGGGGTAACGAATGAAGTGGTAGGAACATTTAAGGGGAGAGTTGAACTAGGTCGGGGACAATTTAAAAAGGGAATAACAATCTTGTTTATTCTGGTAGACGCGCCAACGTCTTCCTATGAAATATTTGCAAGGTCTTGGGTGTCTAGAATGCATTTTGTTGCATCAGCCATTCACCAATGTTTGAAGTATGTCGTAGAAAGAAATGTTGGAACAATATGAATTAGTCAAAATATGGCAAGAGAATGTTATCGAACGACTTTGGCCCCAAAGAAAATAAAAAGGGACGAGTCAAAGAAAGAATAACAATCAATGAGGTCTTACTCGAGATCTGATTCCGTAGATAATATGAGGGAGACCCACAGGTTTATGATCGAAGATAAAAAATTTGAGGATTATGTTTTCCCTCAGGGTAAAGTTTTAAAAATTGGCACAAAGTTATCTCCGGAGGTCAGGGAGAAGTTAATTCAGTTTTTGTCCACAAAGTTACACATGTTTGCATGGTGTACGGAAGATGTAACAAGGGTTTCTTCAGATATCATTTGTCACAAGTTAGCAGTCCGAAGTAAGGTTCTTCCGATCATCCAGAAGATGATATATTTTTCCCAAGAAACGTCTTTGGAAATTATGGCTGAGGTAAATCATTTAATCAAGATCGGGCATATATGCGAATCACAATATCCTTTATCGACTCCTAATCCATTTTTAGTAAAGAAGAAGAATGAAAAATGGTAAATGTGTGTGGATTTCACTGATCTCAATAAGGCTTGTCCAAAAGATCCCTTCATTGTTCCACAAATAGATCAGTTAGTGGATTCCATTTTGGGGAATCGATTAATTTAATTCAGGGATGCATATGCGGGTTACAATCATCTCCAAATGGATCCAAATGATTAGGAGAGCACCACTTTCATCATGGGAAGAGGTCTACATTGCTATAACGTAATGCCGTTTGGCTTGAAAAACACTGGAGCAGCTTATCAACGCTTAGTAAATAAGGATTTTGAGACTCAGGTTGGGAATGTTAAATTATATATTGATGATATGTTAGTAAAAATTGCAAGAGATGAGAACTACTTGGTAGATCTAGAAAAACTTTCGTTAACCTCATAAAGATAAATTTGAAATTGAATCCATAAAATGTACGTTAAGAGTATGGTCCAGAATGTTTCTTGGGTACATAATCAATAAGCGCGGAATAGAAGTTGATCCAGTGCAGCTAAATGCTTTGAATACCATGACACCACCTCAAATTATTAAAAAAGTACAAATCATAACGAGAAGATTGGTAGCCTTAAATAGATTCATATATTTATCATCAGACAAGTGTGCTTCTTTTTTCCAAGTATTGAGACAAGAAAATTATTTTGACTGGACCCAAGAATATTTCGAAGCGTTTCATCGGATTAAAGAATATTTTTATTCGTCAGAAATTTTGACAAAGCTAAACCCGGAAGAGAAATTGTATGTTTATCTAGCATTGTCAAATTATGCTATAAGTACTATTTTGATTCGAGAGGAAGACAATTTCCGAAGACCAGTGTACTATGTCAACAAAAGTCTTTTTTGATGTTGAGAAATGGTATCTAAAGTTAGAAAAGTTGGCCATCGCATTAGTAACTGCTGCTCGAAAAATGAGACCTTATTTTCAGGTTCACTCTATCATCGTACGAACATTTTTTCCATTGAAAAATATGTTACAAAGGCTTGATATATTTATAAGAATGACCAAATGATCAGTTGAATTGTGAGATTTTGATATTGAATTCGAACCTAGGACTGCAATCAAAGCACAAGCCTTAGAAAGTTTCGTGGTCGAATTTTATTATGGACGGTCAAATATAGAGGTTGATGAAGAAAACTTTGAGCCAGAGTAGACAGTACAAACATATGAGGCCTCAAGTGCATCAATATGTGGGGCAGGGTGCAATTGATTTCTCGAGAAGGAATTACCATGTATCAAGCTATCCGCTTTGGGTTTAAAGGATCAAACAATGAGGCAGAGTATGAAGCTGCTTTGGCAGGGTTGAGGCTTGCTCAAATTTGTGGGGCCAAGAAAGTAAGACTGATAAGTGACTCACAACTTCTTATAAATTATGCACCTGGTCAATCTGAGGCTAGAAAAGATAATTTAGTATGGCATTTAAGAGCGTTAAAGGCTTTAACATTGGTCTTCAAAAGCATCAGATATGAATATATTTATAAGGCTAGAAATTCTATGGCTGATTCTTTGGTGACTGCTTCGTATTCTGAGTAGTATCCTTTGATTATCACCCAAGAAAATCCTTTATTGTATGGGGATTTGAGTTAGTAAAAGGGTCAACTGAAGCTTTTCAAATATCTACAAGCACAAAAAAAGAGTGAATGAGTGAAATTATAAAATTATTGGTAAATGATGTACTACCCGTTGATAAAGTAATGGCTAAAAGAATATGGTTTTAGGGATATGGTTATATGGTGCTCGGAGAGATCTTGAATAAAAAATATTTTAGAAGGCCTTTACTTTGATGCCTCGGAGAAAATGAATCACAAATGATATTTTCAGAATTATATTCCGCATATTGTGGGCATAAAACTTTGATACGAAGAGTTATTTTTGCATGATATTACCGACCTACTACTGTTTCGGACGCCAAAGAGTCAATTCAGAAATGTGACGTTTGCCAGAGATTTTCTAATGTAATCTATACACCGGGGGTGTCCCTTGAATCAATATCTGAATCATTACCTTTCGGCCGATGAGGCATTAATTTGGCCGGTCCTTTACCGATGGCATCAAAGGGATGACAAACAATAATCGTCGTGGTAGACTATTTCTCTAAGTGGGCGGAAGCTGAACCATTAGCATGAAAAACAGCTAAGGATGTAATCAGGTTCATTGTTTCTAATATTTGTTGTCATTTTAGGGTTCCAAGGAAAATGAATATGGATAATGGACCACAAGTTGACAATAAAGAGATGAATGATTTTTGTTCTGCTAAATGGCACCCTTCCGTCTACAAGCAAACGACCAAGTCGAGGTCACTAATAAAACAATTTTTGATGGGTTGAGAAAGAATTTTGAGGGTAAGGCTGGGAAATAGTCGGATTATTATAAGACTTTTTGTGAGCGTACATAACTACTCCTCGAACAGCTACCCAAGAATCGCTGTTTACGCTAGTCTATGGGATGAATGCAGTCATTTCATCTGAAGTAATCTTCCCCTCATATCGAATAAGTGAGTACTCCGAAAAGACCAGCGATAAACGAAAGCATACAGATTTAGATTTGACAGAAGAAAAGAGAAGAAAAACACAATTGAACTTTTTTCACTATCAAACTTTGACGAGAAGTCAGTACGCTTCCAAAGTTAAACGACGAGAATTTAAAACATGAGACAAGTTAAATATAATAGTATTTTCATATGAAACAGTTTGGAGGAGAAAGTTGAAAATATTTTATAAAAAGTTAAGCATAATAATATTTTCATATGAAAATGTTTGGAGGAGAAAGTTGAAAACCTTTTATAGAAGTTAAGTATAATAGTATTTTCATACGAAAATACTATTATAGGATAAAGTTGAAAATATTTTATAAAAGTTAAGTATAATAGTTTTTTCATATGAAAAAGTTTGGAGGAAGTATGTGGAGGTCTTTTATAAAAGTTAAGTACAATAATATTTTCATATGAAAAATCTTGATGGAAAGCATATAACCAAAGAACTTTTCTATTAAAAACTTGTATAGTACAAAGTTTATCACAATAACACAAGGACTTAACAAAAGCAATCCTATGGCATAATCAGTTCACAAACTTTAGACAAAAACGGTGAAAATAAGAAGTAAGTAACACACCCCAACCTTACTCCGAGGGGTGCCTTCTTGATTGCTTTCTGATGAACCACTATTGGAGGAGGAACTGCTTGACCCTCTGAGTCACTTGTTGATTCTTCATCTACCAAGGAAACTCCCTCCGGAAAATGTTTTTCTATGACATGCTCCTATAGAATTCCTAGCTATAAGTCTAAAAATCGTACATGATTTTATACTACTAAAGCAGACTTGATGTTTGCATCATTCTCTAGAATGTCTTTAGTGATAAATCACTCCCGCTCGTTGTCGAAATCCTCTTTCTCTTTAGTTAATTGAGTTTCAAGTGCTCAACTGAAGTTTTCTTCTCAGGGGAAAATGCTTCCTCCAACTTTTTCACACCGGCCCTTTTTTGGATGACTTCCTTTTTATAGCGATCCTTCCGATTGTTTTTTTTATGAGGAGAGCAGCAGCATGAAGTAACCTATTAATCTTGTTTGAAACAAAGTCTTTCTCATAAAATTCAAAATAAGGCGAGGCGGGGGAAACATTTTCCACATTCCCTAGAATTTCTTTTTGATTCCCTTGACCAGTGGTACGTTTTATTTAAGAAACAGACTCTACAATAAAGTGTGAATCGATAACGAAAACCTTTTTTATAGGAGGCAAGCTTGGATCTGTCTATTGTCATCATGTTTTTCGTTAATAATCTTCTTCTTACCTTTTACTTTGGGATAAAGTATCTTTGATGGCCTAAGAACACAATCTTTCCCATCAGGTATCACCTCAACTACAACCTGAGGTTCAACATTAACTTCTTGTTCTTCCCTGACTTCAGTTTCCGAACCAGCATCACCATCAATATTATCCTATTCTTCCTTGTTCTTTTTGGAGTATTGGTGACTGGGAGCCCTACCCCTAGTAGGGAGGTAAACAAGGTTGTAAACGCTCAAATCTCCAGAGTATTGTGTTTTACGTGGGAGGCACGATAAGATCTTTTATGACTTCCCTTGGGTTGGATCAATCCTTCAAAGATGACTTTTGGCCAAATTTGAAGGACTAAAACACTTATGTACCTGATGGTTCCAACTACTGCTAATTTATTAGCTCAATTGGGCATATGTCCGACTAGCTGATTGAATGTGGTCCACAAACGGTTTGGCTATCCTTTTCATAGATGTTTCCAAAGTGAATCATTTGAGTAAGTGAAATAAAGAAAGAATGAAAACAAGTACCTCGACCAGTCCACTTCAGCATAAGTCGATGGGGATTCGATACAGAATTCTCAAAGCCTGTCTCCCATAATCCAGAGATGAAGATGAATATTTTCTTCTACTTCTTGTCAGCTTCTAATAGATCGTTTACAATCTTATATTTCTCCCAAGAGTTAGTTAAGCCACACTTGTCAACCCAACAAGTTGTTCCATGGAAAATCCAAGCTGAGAAATCCGGGAAGCCATGATAGAAGCCATTAGTGTGAACCACAAGTTTGGGTCGTCTTGGGTCAAACATAACTTTATCAGATGAAAGTATTCCACTAGAGAAGGGTCTAGAAGGAGTCGAAGATCCTAGCTTATAATATATGTGTAAAAAATCAATTCATGATCTCAAATGGACAAAGGCATCTCCCCATTCTCAGGAAACCAAATTGTAATAGAATATGGAATCCCCCACCGATCCATGAGTTTAACCTCTTCGGTTGGGAGAAAATATTTGTACTTTATCTTGTAAAGGGCTAGCAGATGTTTGGCCTCAACCCCACAGAGATGTTTTCCCATGATGGCTTCTCGGTTAGAAGGTTGTTCAGCAGGACCTTTCTTTTTCTTCTTGGGAGCTTCTTCTTGGTGAACAGGAGAGTTTGTCACAATTTAAAGAAAAGAAAATTATTGAGTCGGTCTAGAAGGTTCAGTGGAAGGAATCAGTGCGATAGCTTGAATAGGTTGAGCTTCAACATGAATCATACCTTCTTCTTCTTAGTGTTCATCTGACTCATCAATTAAGTTCTTTTCTTTCAATTTTGGAATAGATTTTAGGGACGGACCAACAACCTTCTTTGTTCGATCAGTTTTGATGAATGTTTCCTATGAGTAAACTTGGGCTTATTTGAGGAGTACCTTGTGGTGTAGGAACATAAGGCATGATTCTTATCTTTGTGGATCGTTCAGCGGGAGGCCCCACAGATCTATTCCTCTTAGACCGGTCTCCTCTAGCTATCTTAGCAATTTGAGGTATATCGCCCATCGGAAGAAAAAAAAAAGAATTCTTACGAGTCTCTTTGGAAATACTTATTTCACTCTTGTCTCCCCTCAGACAAGCTTGATCGGGGGCTGAGTAATAGGAAGAGCAGATGGGATGCTAGTACCTGAAGTTCATGCCATCTCAGAATGCTTCTTTATAGAAGGCCACTTACCAAAATGCGTTGTTTGAAGAATTTCTCGGGGTCGGGGCTCCTCTTCTATGCTGGCAGAACTTCTTTCCTCAATTTTGTTTGCAATATTGAGCCACTCCCAAAGTTTGTATCTGTCAAGCTCTTCAGATTCCTTAAGCATGAAAGAGTTTGCAGAGCAATTTACTTCTCTCTATAAACCAGATTTTTTCTTTATCTCTCTAGAAATGGAAAATTCAAGTAACTTTGAAGTTGTGAACGGTTCTAAAGTTTATAGATAAAGTGTGGGCTTCTAAGGGTTACGAAGGCCCAAGTAGGTGAAAGGGTTTTTTTTTAACAACAAATCTACCTACAATTTGAAGCACACGCGTATCGAGAAGAGTAAAGGTATTCTGACATGCATCTTTATTTATAATTTATTTCTGGAAGGCATGCTTGTATGTGTCATGAATCAGTCAACACGTGGAATCCAGTGACATCATCAATCTAAAAAATTTCTGACACATAAACAGGGTGTAACATGCATGCCACTTATCAAGCCTTAATCCAACATGCAACCTGAAACAAATAATGGGTGAGCATGAGATCATCATTACCAATGGTTAATTCATAAGTCTGAAAACATACCAAGTGATAAAGTAACCCGATGAGAAGCCTGAGGAAGAATATTTTGAGGAGACTTTATTAAAGACTCGCCCAAGAAGTGCTAGGGGAAGACGAATCCGATGAGGAGCTTTGGATTAAATATTTGAGGACATGAAACTCTCATACAAAAATCATCATGACATGAAACATCACTAATAAATCTCTAGAGCACATCCGTTCATACATGACCTTATATCGTCCATAATGGATCATCTATATCATCCACAAAAGACCCACACCATCGACATATGACCTTATATCGTACACACACGACCTCATATAAACCACACATGACCTCACATCGTACGTAAATGACCATCCACATCTTTCAGAATAAACCAACACATAAGAATGTTTATGCAAATGCGATACACACATAAAATGATCACCATAATCCATACATTTATACTCCAACTTCACATTATCATATACTTATTTGTATCTAAAATATAATTTCAAAAACATTAAACAAACATAAAATGGGTATAATCACATTATCCATATTATATTATATATCCGAAAGAAAAACCTAACCCACAAACCACTCAAAATCAAAGAACCATGCTAACAAGTGTTTGTTTTCCCGTCCTATAGATGGAATTCTACTTGCCTCCAAACCTGCATTTTAACTCATTAAATTTCCTAATTTCATATAATACATTTTTTTCAAAATAAAACAATATAACGTGAGTTCATAAGAGGTACACCAAATATTTAATTTTTTTTATTACATACACAAAACTTTTATACTTCCAACAAGTGTATATAACTGTTGGAATTATAAAAGAACTCATGTAACTGAAAAACAAGTTAATCGCCTCATTTTTTTAATAAAAAAATCACTTTTAACTCACGACCACCACCACGATTATAACCACGACCACCACCACGACGATCATGACCACGACCACGACCACCATCATAATAACCACCACTACTACCAGCATAATAACCACTATTACTACAATCACCGTCGTCATCACGACTACCACCACCACCACGACCACCATCACAACTGCTACGATCACGATCACGACCACGACCACCATCACCACCATGACTACCACCACCACCACCATACAACCACCACCACGACGACCACCACCACCATCATAACTGTCATGATCATGATCACAACCACTATCACCATCACTATTACCACAACTACCACCACCACCATCACCACCACCACCATCACCACCACCACCATCACCACCACTACCATCACCATCACCATCACGACCATCATCACCACCACCAGGACTAAGATCACGACCACGATCACTAACATCACTACAATGACCACAACTACCATCACCATCACCACCACCACTACCACAACCATAACCACTACTACCACCACCACCATCAGCATCACAAACACCGCCACCACCACACCACCACGATCACCAATATGACAACGACCACGACTACCACATCCAGCATCACCACCACCACCAAGACTACGACCACCGTCACCACCACCACCACGAGGACTACGACCACCGTCACCACCACCACCACCACCAAAACTATCATCATTACCATTTGGGACCACCACCCCTACCATCCTAAGTATTTTGATTAACGAAAATCGATTATATTATTCATTATTTTTATAAAAGATTTTATTTCAGTTGTTTCCATTAATGGAAATAAATTTTGTTATTCATTTAAAAATACAACAATTAATCATGTTACTTCTATTAGGAATATTGGTAATAAGATCGTTACTCTATTAAGAATAACACTAATAAAATTGTTATTTGTAGGTATTTCGATTAACAAAAATCATCATGTTTCTTTTATATTTTTATACAAGAATTTCTTTTAGTTGTTTCGATTAACGAAATTAAATTTCGTTATTTATTTAAAAATACAAAAATTAATCATGTTGTTCATACTATGAATATCGATAATAAGATTGTTATTCTATGAAAAAAAATTTGTAATCAAACTGTTATTCCTAATTATTTTGATTAACACAATTAACTTTTGTTATTCAGTTTTTATAAAATAAATTATTGATTAACGAAAATAAATATTATTGTTTGTTTTCAAAATATATAAAAAAATATTATCTTTCCAAAATAACAATAATACAACTATTAGTTTAAAAAAAAACAAAAATAAAAGAGTTACTAGTATGAAAATTTTATTATCTTTAAATTTTATGATATAATAAAATTTTCTCAAGTTCCATTTATCTTTTGTATTTTTTTTATATAGTTTCGTAGTTTTTATTCATAATAATTCGTTATTATTATTTTTGTATTTAAGAAAAGTACGATTTTTCTTGTATTTAATTCAGTACTTTTGTGTGATAAAATATATCAAAATTGAACTACAACCTTTCTGACCGTTCTTTTTATGTTATTTTATTTGGAGGTTTGTTGTAAACTTTTTTTTTTGTTTTTTTATGATTTCCTCTCTCTATGTGTTATAATATTAGACGTTTTAGGTAGACTCACACATTTTAATAGGTGTTAGAATTATATTTTCATTTTTTTTGAAAAAAAAATAAATTTGATTGGACAAAAGTTAATAAAAACGGTTGTACATTTAACGTTTATTGGTAGAAAATAAAATAATAGTATTTATTACGCATTGGAATTACAAAACGTCATATATTATTAACCAAATTTTTAGAACCAATTTTTTTCTCTGTAAAACGTCTAATATTATAATATAGAAGGAGTATATTTTTACTCTTTTTTATATATATATATATATATTGATTGAGCTAGTATTAAATCATTTTCCCAAATGCTTATTCGCACGTTGTTTAATCTGTGTTCCCGTTAATTGGATCAATGACGAATGAATAATGTCGCTCAACTTCTAGTAAGACTAAAACTAGGCTAATTGAGACATTTTAATTCTTCTTTTAAGAAATCTCATATAATATTTTAAGAAAAGATACCAAAAGGCACTGGCTTTTTTTAATAAGGATTTGGATTGCCTCCTCCCATGTTCAATGGGTGTCTTTCTTACTTTTTTATTCAATTTTTAAATAAACATCGTTTACTGACGTTACAAAAATCTCTTTTTGGAGAAAGAGACTTTAAAAATAACCCTTAGTCAAGGAATGTAGATTTTAGAGGGTCATGAGCATGTTCTCTTACATGTTTTGTTTTAGTATGGGTTTATTCAACCTATTATGTTTAAATTTTTTGGCACTACATTTAAATCATTATGTCAATAAGCTATTTCTTTTTTACTACTTTAATTATAACCACTTTAATGGTATACTAGTCAGAATGGTAATGTTAATAAATGCTTATTAGCTAAGCTAATCGGTATTTCCTCCCAAATCCTTAGTATTCTAGGGATTGACTAATGTAAAATTGTCTATTGACGAGTTAACTTCCAAAATTATTGATCAGCTAAATTTCGGTTTATCCTCCATCTCGAGTTGCAATAAAATATTTTAATACTACCTAGCTAACGCTAATATGAGCGGTTCTAAGAACACCTTACTTTACCTAAACACCATGAAAAGAGATCATTTGTTTTGTTTTTGCGATAATATCTATTACGGGTACCGCTTGATGATCCAACGACTAATTTTTCCATGGTTCCCTTTCTCTTTTTTTGTGCTCTAGGTAGCACATTTTCCTTCGGCTACTGCTTGAATGCAATCCTTAATGCACCTCCGTCACTTATCTCCCATCGTTGATATTCTCTAAAAAGCCTTTAATCTCATGCACTAGACCTTCTAACCTCACCAATAAAACCATATGTGCTTTTCGAGACTCTATCACCTTATTTAATGCCAAGATTTGTTATGTGCAAAATCTTTCTCGCGTTGAGGTAATAATTACCTACCGTCGGCCTCAGTAACCTCTCGCTCGAGATCTTAACCTCTCTAATAACCCTAAGTGCAAACCTATTATATATAAAGCTATCTAGTGCACCCGCATTCAACCCCACCACCTTGATCCTCTTACCTCCTCTCAAACAAAAGCCTTACCATAGTTGAAACTCGAAACAACGACAAACCGAGAAAAAGAAATTTTTTCTCTAAGAAGATCAATGACATGAGGAAGATCACTCATAAGCTCAAAGATAAGCCACAACCCAATGACTTAATTGTCATGGTCTCTTCTTTTCTTCTGAAAAGCTCATGTGATATTTTCATCTCTCTATATGGCCATTATACTAAACTCTTCGAACAAAAACCTCTAATATAATACCAGGACCCAAAACCCATGCATGCACCCCATCACCAGCTACTAGGCCCCCTCCCAAAGCCATTTGAGTACCCATATGAGTATGAGGCCAACCTCTCATCCTTAAAGCTTGACCGCCTCAAAGCCATTTATGCTGGCAATACAGTGACCTTTTGGGTCATGGCAGCATTGGAAATAGTATCCCCATGCGTGGAGCTATCAATAGACTTCTCTTCCCTGAGTCCTCAAACAAAGCTTCCTCCATGCATGAAACCAACATCCCTCAAATTCTAGGTTTGAATACTTCTTTGTTCTCCCATGCTTATATATTTTTTCTCGCATTCACCATCTTGAGTTATTTCCACTTATCTCCTCGAGCCAACAAAACATTAGTCAACCTGTTAACCTAAATGCTCCTAGGTCTCCAACCGATCTTAGCCATGCAAACCCTGTTCAAACCTTCTTGCAGCAACCGTCTTCTATTTGAAAGGCCTCTCGAACCCTCAAGATAACTTCGAAAGTATCATGGATAAGTACATTTTTAGCCTAGCCCAAACTCCCTCATAAACTTAACCACTCTAAAAGCTTTTTCACTACCGCTGAGAAATATAAATGCCATCACCTCCATGCAAAATCCTCTCCAGAATTAGTCCACCATAATCCACACATCCGTTTCTAATGTTAGGAAGCCATCATCCTTCATAGCCATAAGATCAGATACAGAAGAGATCACGTCCGGAAGAGTTATTCGACTCTTCAAATCTAAAAACAACACCTCCTCATCCAAAAATGCCAGTTTGGATGCTTGAAAACATACTACCAAATCCCTAATTAATCCGGATAACATGTCTATCCTTGATGAGGCCACTCAAGTTAAAAAAGAAGTCACTCGTGCTAAGCCAACCGATCAACAATCAACTACAATGGAGGAAGCCATAGATGATAGTTGGGAGGATACCCCATTGGAAACATTGGGATAGACCGAGAATCTTACACCAGTTCGGTCCAAAAGAAAAAAGACAGGGATGCCTAACATTGAACCACTCCCGGAGTGTTTAGAAGAGAGAGTTAGGCCAAATCTTCGTAAAGTAAACGCGAAATATTTGTTGGCCCTTCAAAAAATGAATTATATGTATACAAATACTGCTGAACTAGACCAGATACGGATAAGGTGGGGCTTCCCTGGGTCAATCAAAGTTAGGTTTCTAGTCACTCCGAAGACTCCTCTAGATTGCAAGGTCAACGAACTTGTGGTATACATCAAAATGCTAAACTGGGGACTTTGTTTCCCTTTAGACCCAGAAGTAGTTCGGTACTTCCAATTGATTAAGCTTTGCCCTAGCCAGCTGAGTCTGAATGCTTGGTATACCCTTTTAGCCAGCATCATTGCTGGTTTATGCAGGAACCACCGTATCCCCTTCTATCAGTATAACATGGAGAATTATTACAAGGTGGTGAATGACCTGCTAGAGGCTGAGAAACCATGGAAAAAATGGATAAAATCAACTATCAAACAAATCTGAGTCTACTGACTAGGTATTGGAGGAGCTCAGGTAACACTTCTTTTATTCTTTTAGTTATATTTAACTTTCTAATGTTTAAACCGAACTGACTATTATTTCATCATGCAGTGCTTTCAAAGATGTCTGAGAACTTAGAGGCTAGAAAAGCTACCCTTGCCAAATTAAACCAATGGGCATAAAAAACATGGGGCTTAATTTCCATAACTGTTTTACTTCGGGAAACATGTTGCGATCCTATCTTTAAAACTCCACCGGAAGTAGAGACCTTACCTGAAAAAACTGACTACTGTCCCCCCAACAGATCTGATATATAGGAGGACAGAGGCAAAATATGGCAAGCTATACTTACCAACTCCGAGTAAAGCTCCTAGGCATCTGGAAAAAATGAAGAATAAGAAGACTGGAACCGACCAACCTCCCCAAAACCCCGAAGCAGCCAGTTCGGAGAACCCTGAAGGGATAAATTTTGTTTTATTGAAGGTTGTGACTGCAACAGTCAGGGAAACTTGGGAATCAAATCAATCCCTTCAGGTCAAGAAGAGAGGTTATAAAAGGCCCAAAGAGGGTGATGCCCGAAGAGCAAAGAAGAAAAAAAGAGCAACTTGGGGTCAGAAATAATTTTCCGGCCTCCGGTTGATAATCCTATACTGCCACACGATACTCCTCCATAAGTAGAGGCTCATGCTAACCCTGCTTTACTAAAGCTTCCTACAATTATTTCCAACGCCTTTATTTATAATGGCGAGTCTGTTATTTCCAACGCCTTCCCTCGGTCTGTTATTTCCAACACCTTTATTTATAATAACAAGTCTTTCGAGGTGTCAAGCGAACAAGACACCTTAGGCCATGCAGTTTTGGGCTTTATCAGGCCAATAATAGGTTTGGAGAGGCAGGTCAGGGATCAAGCTGCAAACATTAATACTCTTACCACATCAAAGCAGAATTTGACTACCGATCTCACTACTTCTTTGAACAAGATTGAGGCTATAAAAAAAGAGAAACAAGATTTAGAAACCGAACTTCGTCAGTCCAAGAGTGCTCAAGAAGAGATCCAAACTAAATACTCCACCTTGGAAACCAATTTTTTCCAACGAAATCAAAGCGTTAAAGGAACAACACACCACTAACACCAATACAATTGCCACTTTAACTGAAGAGAAAGAAAAGCTAGAAAAATCTCTCTCCGGAAAAGAGGAAGAAAACAAATCTCTAAAAGATAGCAAGGCTCAAGAGATAGTTGGTGACATAGAGAAGTATGCTGCCAGGGTGGTGGTTTCTCTGGGAAAAAAAGAAGAGTGGGTCAAATCAGACATGGTTTTGCTATTCAATAAAAACTATTCCAAAGAAGACCTTTGGTCCTTTGTGGAAATATGTACCATACGAGGAGATTCCTTTCCATACCATGGTGGATGGTAATAAACATGGTTATTCGAGTGGAGATGATTCTGATAAAGGAACTGGTGAAAGTTCTAGCCCTGAACTCAAGATTCTCAAGAAAGGTGAGGTGATGAAAAAAACGAAGGGAACAATCCTTAAGGCTATAATGTTATTTTGTGTTTAGAACTAGAGTCCTTGGACGGCCAAGGTATTTTGTTATCTTTTTGAATTCTTTTTTTATAAACCAAAGTCCTTGGATACCCAATGCATTTTTTGGATTGTGGGTCGGACTCGTTCCGATCAAGTTAAATATCAAATCCTTCTTTTATACGAACTCCATTATCTTCTTATAACTAATGTTTTAAGTGGTTTTTAATATTTCCAACTTATTTAATAAATGTTTAATAAGTGTTGAATGAATCCAATCACGAATGTTTAATGAATCCGATTAAATGTTTAGTAAATCTGTTCAACTCAAAGATACTTCATTTGAGAGCCGGGGTGTTTAATAAGTATTCAATTTATCCGATCTCCTCGTACTACTCACAAGAGTTTTGAGGAAGGCATAAGATATCATTAAAAATCCGGACACCTCATTATGACCTCCCCGCACCACCAGAGTAGGAAAGAGTATGCCCCCCCCCCCCTAATATTTACAATGAGATATGAGAAGGTGAATATTTACAAGAGAGTTCTATTCTAAATATGACATGAGATGTTCAATGTTCCATGGGTGCTTCAAAACTCTGTTCTCTTTGTCTTGAAGTCTATATGTCTCTGGCTTGACTTTTTTCACATACCACATATGGACCCTCCCACTTCGGAGCCAACTTTCCAAACTGCTTTTCTTTAGTGTGCAAAAAGACATTTCTTAAGATTTTGTCTCCCACTTGAAAATCTCTTATTTTAACCTTAGATGCAAATATGCTTCTCATTAAACCTTGATAGTGTGCTGTTCTTAAATATGCTTTGACTCTTTTTTGTTCAATTAAATCCAACTGATTCGTAACTGCCATATCATTTGCCTGTTCGGAATAGTTTTGGATGCTGAAAGATGGTAAAGTAGCTCTATGGGCGTGATTGCATCCATCCCATAAACGAGGGCAATGGGATTCTTATGTAGCAATTCGGGGAGTAGTTCGGTAAGCCCGCAATACCTCTTGCAGATAACCTGGCCATTTTCCTCCACCACCCTCCAGATTCTTCTATAATCCTGACAAGATCGTTCGATAAGCAACTTCAACTTGCCTATTAGCCTGAGGATGGAAAGGAGAAGATAAACAGTGTTTAATTCCTATGGAAGTGCAAAACATCTCCATGTCTTTATTATCAAATTGTAGCCCATTATCTGTAGTGATCTTCCGGGGAACTTTGAATCTGCAACATATGTTGGATATAATAAATTTTATAACCACCTTAGAAATGGTTCCAACTAAGGGTGTTGATTCTATCCACTTGGAGAAATCGTCAATTGCCACTATTATTGTTCGATATCCTCCGGATGCTATGGGAAGAGGTCCAACCAAACCCATATCCCATCTATCAAAAGGTATGGGTTCAGATATAGAATTCATAGGAATTTTTGGTACATGGATTTCATTTCCATATCTCTGGCAATAATCACAACTCTTGACCATATCTTTGGCATATGCCATTATCGTTGGCCAGTATTACCCTGCTAACAAGACTCTTTAGGTTAAGGCCTTATAGCCACAATGTGTAGAGTCTTCTCTATTGCGTAGTTCATATTGAACATTTTAGGATTATTCAAATCCTAAGCAACACAGGAGGGGTCTAATAAAAAATTTCTTATAAAGAACTTCTCTTAATACCAGGAAACCGCAAGCCTTATAATTAATTTTCTTAGCCAGGGCTTTATCCAGAAGTAAAATTCCATCGGAAATAAATTGAAAAATATCATACCTCCAATCTCTGGGTTGAATGACAAATATACTCATACTTTCTTTATCCATTTTACCCTTTTCTTGGCTTGAATTTATTGATGGACACTCTAACATTAGAATCCATGGTAGGATTCAGAATAGGTTATGGCCGCTCAAGAGTCAACCACAGTATTCTTCGATCTAAGGACATGTGCGTATTAGATATCTTTAAAGCTTGCAACAACTTCTCTTAATACGACCACATATTTTATAAATTGTTGCTTCTTTGCTTCCGAATGCCCCTGAGCATGATGAATAAGTAGTTGGGAGTCACTCATCAATCAAACTCTTTTTGCAGCACTTATAAGGGCTAGTCTGAGATCGGATATGGCTGCTTCATATTGAGATTCGTTGTTGGAGGCCCTGAAACCAAAACATATAGTTTGATACATAGTATCACCATAAAGAGAAGTAAAACAAATTTCGGCCCCACATCCTGATGGTACTAGACCCGCCATCACTTCAGACTAATCATTTTTTCTTAGATTGGTTTTTTTTCCCATGGGGCCTATCAGTATGAAATTCTACTAAGAAATCAACTACAGATTGAGCCTTGACTGCAGTTCGGGGTGCAAAATCAATATCATAATCACCCAGCTCAACTGACCACTTGGTCATCCTGCTTGATACATCATCCTTTTGGAGAATATTCTTCAAAGGAAAAGATGTTCGGACGACAATCAGATGTGCTTGGAAGTACGGTCTCATTTTTCTGGTTGCTATTACCAATGCTAATTCCAACTTTTCTAAATTCAAATATCTCTTTTCAGCATCCAACAGAGTTTTGCTAACAAAATAAACCGAATTGGGGTAATTATCCACCTCTCTTACTAGCACAACACTTACTACATACTCTGATACAGCTAAGTATATATAGAGTTTCTCCCCCTGAATAGGTTTGAATAGCACCTTAGGAGAAGATAAATCCTTCTTGATTTTTAAGAAAGCATGTTCACATTGTGGAAACCATTTAATTTTTTTTGCATTTCTCAACACTTGGAAAAATTGAGCACCGTTTTTTATATAATCTTAAAATAAACTTGTTTAACGCATCCAAGCGTCCGGTTAGTCTTTTAACCTCTTTAGTGATCCCAGGAGGATCTATAGATAATAGAAAATATAGTTGATCCAGATCAGGTTGAATCCCTTTTCGCTTATGACATAACCCAAGAACTTTCCAGATTGGACCCCAAAAACACATTTCTCATGGTTTAATTTTAAATTCATGGCCTCTAACTTAGAAAAAGTTTCTTGAAGATCGGATATGTGTGCATCTTCCTCGAGACTCTTTGCCATCATGTCATCTATATATACTTTCATATTCTTGCAAATTTGACTAGAAAAACCTTTATTTACTAACCTTTGATAAATGGCCCCAACATTTTTCAATCCATATGACATCACTTAGTCCTCTGTTTGTAATAAAAGTTGTGTGGTCTTGATCATTCGTATCCACTTGTATTTGATTGTACCCTGAAAATACATCCATGAAGGACAATAGCTTGTTCCTAGAGGTAGAGTCCACTAACTGATCTATCTGGGGAACATGATAAGGATCTTTCAGACATGCCTTATTAAGATCATTGAAGTCAATACACATGCGCCACTTGCCATTTTTTCTTAACCAAAGCAGGGTTTGCAGTCCATAATGGGTAATGGGATTCTTTGATATGGCCCATTTTGGTCAACCGATCAACTTCTTACACAATTACATCTGTTTTTTCTTTAGAAAATGACCTTC
Source organism: Limnanthes douglasii subsp. nivea (assembly GCA_036936605.1). Taxonomy (NCBI): domain Eukaryota; kingdom Viridiplantae; phylum Streptophyta; class Magnoliopsida; order Brassicales; family Limnanthaceae; genus Limnanthes; species Limnanthes douglasii. The sequence continues at coordinate 55,385,805 of JAUPFV010000002.1, read as the reverse complement.
TTATTTGTACAACCGGTCCAATATCAGTTCGTACTAACAAGTTATGATAAATTAATTTAGCAGGAACTCCGCTTACATCATCATTGCACCATGCAAATACATGTAAATTATCCGATAAGAAAGATAATAGCTTTTATTTCAAACTTGGTGGAAACTTAATACCAATTTTAACATTCCTTCCCTTGGCCAGGGATGGATTTCAACCTCTTTTATAGGTAATATAACACTAGGAGCCTCCTTGGATCATCAATTTCATTCTCATCGGCGGAAGGCTCTAATAGCTGTTATTCATTTTTTACTTTGACCGCCTCCAAAGACTTCGAGGCATGAGTTGTTACATAGCATTCTCTAGCTACCTTCTGACTACTTCAGACAACACCCACTTGTGCCTCCACAATATATTTTAAGCACTGATGGACAGTAGAGGCTACAACATGCATCTTGGAAAACCAAGATCTCCCATATATAGCATTATAAGATATTGGGCAGTCAACCACAACAAACAACACCTTTATTGTTTTCTTAAAAGATCCTTTGCCCAATAATACCTCCGCCTCAAATTCTCTGATTACATCTGCTGAAATCCCAATGAATCTCACAATAGTTTTTTTCGATCGTTGAATAACTGAGGGATTTTTCATCTATTTATAGGTATTCAAAAAAATATGTTTGCCAAACTACTCGTATCAATCAGGATTTGGCGTACATCATTTCCTCCTATTGATGCCTCTAGCACCACGACGTTTTCATGAGGTCCAACAATATGTTTTAGGTCATCCTCATCAAAAACTATGAAAGAATATGGAGTTTCGTATAGATGTGTCGACATTCTCTAATCTAATTGAGTAATCAAGCTATTGACATGCCTTTTTATTAACAATTTGAAGGTGCGGTCATAGTATCTTCTCCAAATATGATTAAGGACTCAAAATATTTAACCAGATCGGAAACAGCTGGAGTCTTGTCCACTATTACCCCTATCTGATTCTGACTTTGATTCAGTTCAAGATACTCATAATCCACATCAAATATTTGAGTAATCATCATAGTATCCCTTTGTCTAGATGTTCCATGAGCTACTGAAGGAGTCTTTCGGGAGTCTTGGTACTAAATAGTGCATTATCTGCCTTGCTCCCCTATTGTTTTTTAACATAAGCCCCCAATTTACCCCTTTCAATGAGATTCTGCACCTCTTGTTTTAATGCTATGCAATGCAATCATAGGTATCATGCCCAACGTCGTTATGATATTTACAGAAACAGATACTCTAGGTTTCTCTAGGAGATTGTAATGCGGTCGGCCTTCTAAAGTGTACATCATTTTTAGATTTTTCATATATCGTAGCCACACTTTATCCCAACTCAACAAACCATTCAAGTTGAACCAAGGTCACCTTTACTTCTAATTTGCTGGTTATGGTTATGGTTAGATTGATTCTGACTGGGCTCATGAGATTCCTGCCCATTTTCCTTTGATCTGTAACCGGACTGGGTAGTTGTTTGAGGTGTCGATGATGTAGTTGTGGATCCGACCTCAAAAGGTACTCTGGATTTCTTAGTCTCTTCAACATTAATCTGTTTTCCGACTTGATTTAACAACCCTCCAAAGTTCATAGCTTTCTTTCGGGTCACTGAATCAACTAAGTTACGCAGACTCATGCCTTGTCTTAAAGAGGAAATTGAAACTTGTTCAAAGAAGTCAGCCAACCCATTCTTCATATTTACAAACCTACTAATATAGTTTTTTAATGACTCGTTCGGTTCTTGGGCACCATGGATAATTTTATCGCGATTACCCTTAAACTCATTGATTCCAACAAATTGCCTTCGGAAAGCAACCCAAATATTTTTTATAGATCCATTGGGGAGATTATTGTACCATTTGAGGGCTCTTCCCTTGAAGGTTTGAGAGAAAGCCCTACATAGCAGTTTGTCATCATCATAAAATTTCATCATGAAGTTTTTAAATTGCTCAAGATGATTGTACGGATCTTTACTTCCATCATACTTTTCCATCTTGGAACTATCAAATCTTTTAGGAAGATGTCCGGAAAGTATTTTTGAGGACAAAGGTGACTACCTCCAATTTTGGCTACGACTAAACACATTATCCTCATTCGGAGTAGCAAAAATACTGGGTTCGGATTGGATATCAAATGGATCAATTAGCAAACGATCAATATGTTGATCACCTGAACCCTTCTTTTTCCTTGATACTTTTTGAGCCTGCTATGCCTATCCCTTTTTCTTGAATGCTTCTTGGTCAATCTTATTTTCTTGTTTAACCGTCCGTCATCACTGCTAGATGAGACTGACTCTTCAAGCTCCGCATCATTAGATGAATTGCTACAAGATTCTAACGTAAAACTCTCCATTTGCTTGGATCGATGCGTTTTCTTGGAGCTAAGATGAGTCTTTAGGGACTGCTCATTTTCACTAGGATTATCAGTATGGTGGAGCGTTGACGCACCAGATTTTTATTTAATTCCTTTTTCTGCTTGTTTCTGGGCCCTCAAAGCCTCAACTTCAGCCCTCAATCACGCTCTTTTAGCATAGACTATTTTTCTTTGCCATTATAATTAACAGGAGATACAATAGTGTGGAAATGGAGCATTATGTGCATTAGGATCCATCTGAACTGGGTTCTTTTATGCTGATTTTGAATTTGTAATTCAGACACCGTTGCCTCCTACCGTGGTCGCCAATTTGGTGAGGATAATTTGTGATTAAAGAGTATCTTGGGAAGTTTGTGAGTTGAATCTTCTTTTTTGGGTAGTGAGATAAAAGAGGTGTGTGCTTGTATTTAATGTTTTCTAGATACAATCCAACCTATTAAATGAAGTTGGTTGGGGTATTCATACTATTTTTTGACCCATTGGCCTTATGGATCGGATCCTGGATCCGGTTGAGTATTAGCACACAGCTAAGTCACGTATTGTCTAGTCGGATTAGATTTAGTTTGCGTGGTCTAAGATATACCTGGACTGCCCCTCTGGTTTTTACAGGAATTGCTTCCTAAGTGTTCTGATCCTATCAATGTCCACTCAATTTCTTCCAGAATTTGGAGCATGCATGTCCTATAGGAGTGTAAACAAAAACCTTCAGGCCATTTCTTCTTCATATTCTCCTCGACAGACAATGCAACCCAGTTTCTTGAAATGGCACACTGGTTCTTCAATAATCACCCGATATTTATAAAGCGTTGGGAGCCCATAGATAACCCTTCCAAAGAGTTACTCAAATTCATTCCTCTCTAGGTGAAATTCCACAAACTACCTCATGAACTTCGGACGGAGCAAGGATTAAGCATACTTGGTAGTTTCCTGAGAATCCCAATTTATGTTGACGCTCGTACTGCAAGCCTGGTAAGACTCAACTTTTACCGGATATGCATTGTGATGAATATCACAGGCATATTCCTAGTATCAACTTCCTGGGAAATGTTCATAACCCGTGGATCAAGTACCAAAGATTTCTCCCCCATGTGTGCCAAATGCAAGACATTTAGCCATATCACTTCTAGTTTCCAGAAAATTGAGGAGGCTTCCAATGCAGATCCATTTTCCAGACGGTCAGGAAAGTAGACCGCATCATATATCCACGATCATATCTTTCACTCAAGAAGCATCAATGGCATACCCCCACCACCGAACTATGAAACTTTTCATAGTTGTATGAAAGATGACGACACTAATTTACATCACGTATTCTCTATTCATGAAGGTAGTATGGTTGTTGGGAAGCACAACCCCGACATGATGGAAACTGACCTGACGGTAAATAAAGTCACGTCCTAGCCCTTGCAAGCAAGTCACTCTCTATTTGTTTCTAATGTAATGTCTATTGTTGTGAGCAATGTTATGATCCATTTTTAGTTACTCGGTTGTTTACCATATTTTGTACCTCAAATCTTTTATGAATATTGCGACTTGGAACGTGCGAGGTTTGAATGACCCCACTGGACAAAGAGATGTCTGTGAATATGTTTTAACTAACAACATAACATCATATGCGTGCTTGAAAATTAGTGTTGATGACGTTGATCGTGTTACCAGTTTTATGATCTCTTATTTTCACCATAAAACCAACCACGATGGCCATCGCTATGGTAAAATATGGAATTCTAGAACCCTAACGTTTTTAAGGTTGACATCCAAAGCCTCTCCCCCCTAATTAATTGAATGTAAGCTAACCTTCATTGCAAGAAACATCCACCTATACCTCACGGTCATTAAGGCTTTAATGACGCAAGTGACTGCCGTCACTTATGGTAAGTTATAGGTATGGGCATTCGATTCTTCAGTTCGATTCGGTTCGGTTCTTTCGGTTCTCGGTTTTTTAGAACTAGTACCCATTTAGAAACCAATTAAAATTCGGTTTGTTTCGGTTCTTGGTTCTTTCGCTCTTTAAAGCTAGTACCTATTCAGGAATTAATTAAAATTCGGTTCGGTTCGGTTCTTCTCGGTTCGGTTTGGTTACATTCGGGTTTCGGTTCCAAATGGTTACTTTCTAACCAAATGGTTACTTTGTAACCAGAAGGACCGTTTGGAAACGAATCCAAAAGGAACGAAATGGTTATTTTCTAACCAAATGGTTACTTTCTAACCAAAAAAACTGTTTGGAACTGAACCCCAAAAGAGCCAAATGGTTACTTTTCTAACCAAATGGTTACTTTGTAACCAAAAGAATCTTTTGGAACCGAACAGTGAACCATAGATATTCAACGGTGCTATTGTTTATTCGGTTCTTTATGGGTACTATTCGGTTCTCGGTTCCGAACCGAACCGAACTGAGAACCGTGGGTATTTAAGATAAGGAACCGTACGGGTATTTATAAGGAACCCGAACCGAACGAATCCGTTATTTCGGTTTGGTTCTTCGGTTCCATACCCATATGTCCATGCCTAGTAAGTTATCCCTCATATTGCCAGCGTTAGCAAGCCCTTGTCTAGGTGGCTATGAGCGATTTTAACGCTATCCAAAACCTATTTGAGAAAGTTGGTAGCTCTGACTGCTAGACAAATTCATTTATGGACTTTAATGATTGTTGCTATCTTAGTGGTCTCAGTGATCTTTGCTCTTCTAGGATCTAATTTACTTGGACTAATAAGCAAGTTGACGACCCAATCTCCTGCAAGATTGACCGTGATATTATCAATGGCCCTTGGGATGATTTTTTCCATGATTATTTTACGCAATCTGATATCCCTCACACCTCCAATCAAACACCAATTTCCTTTCACCTCACATCTCCAATCCTTTAAAAGAATAAGCCTTTTAAATACTTTAATATGTGTCATAATCACCCTAGTTTTTCAACTATTATTTCCAACGACTAGTCCTTTACAGGATAAAAAAACCTCTTCCAAATCAAGATTAACCTTGCTGCCAACCCCTTAGACCCATTCCTAATTGAGGCTGAGATCTAGACCTCCAAGACCTATATCTCCCTTAATAGAGCTGATGAGTCTTTTCTCAAGCAAAAATATAGGGAATCCTCGATGAAGTTAACCAATCGTAACTCAAAAATGTTCCAAAACAGTATTAGAGCTAGGAGGGCATGAAACAAAATCCTTTCCATCAATGATGTTAATGAAAACTCCATATCTAACCCAAGGCCAATTTTAATGAGCTTCACGATTTATTTCACCAATTTGTTAGGCTCTCCAATCCCTGCCAATTACCCTAGCCTCAACAGAGTTAGAAAACTCATTACCTCTAGGCTAGACCCGAATGATAAGATCAATATGCTTAAGCCTATTATTGATGAAGAAATTAAAAAAAACTATGTTCTCTATTGATAGAAACAAGACCCATGACCCTCATGGTTTCAACGCCATCTTCTTTAAATCTTGTTGGGCTACCATCAACCCGAATTTTTGTGAAGAAGGAACCCCTCTTGGAGTAAGACGCTAATCACGCTTATCCCTAAGACTGAGTCCCGTCTCACCTTACTGTGTCCCGCCCTATTGTCTACTGTAACATTATTTATAAAGTTATCTCTAAGATCCTGGGGACTCAGATAAAAGACTCTCTTCATAGCCAAGTGGACCTATCCCAAACTGCTTCTATTCCGGGTAGAAACATCTCCGATAACATCCTTCTCACCTAAGAACTCTTACATGGCTACCACACAAACATAAAATGCTCTATGTGTGCTCTTAAGACCGACTTTAGGAAATCTTTTGATAATTATAATATGACTTCTATTATTAGGCGTCATGTATGTGATGGATTTTCCCACTAAGATGATTGGTTGGATTGTGCAATATATTGCATGACCCTCCTTTTTCATTTGTGTAAACGGGAATACGTTTATTCCTTTAAGAGTAAGAGGGACCTCCGAAAAGGAAATCGTTTCTCCCCATATTTATTCGTCCTTGTTATGCAGGTTCTTTCTTACATCATGAAAGAGAAGAGCCAAAATAGGCAATTTGGTTTCCATTGGAAATGTCATAAGTTGAAGATTATAAATCTCAGCTTTGCGGATGACCTCATAATCTTTTGTCATGCCAACGTCCCATTTTTCAGTTTAATTAAGGAGGACTTAGATGAATTATCTTGCCTCTCCGGTCTTCACTTCAACCCCAAGAAAAGCACAATTTATCTCTCCAGAACTGCAGAAAGCGCAAGTAGAGGCCTCGTCGCCATACTTGGATTTAAATAGGGCACTCTTCCCATTAGATATCTAGGAGTCCCCCTAATCTCAACCCGACTGACTTATAATGATTTTCTCCCTCTCTTCCAGAATGTTACCAACCATATTAACTTATGGACTGCTAGACATATTTTTTATGCGGATATACTCCAACTTCTCAAATCCATCCTCTTTGCCAGCCATGTATACTAGGCCTCTGTCTTCATTCTCCCTGCTAGGGTTTTTAAAAGATATTTCACAGTTGTTCAAAGATTTATTTGGTCGGGCCCGGAAATAAAAATCTCTAGTACTAAATTTTCCTGGGAAAAATCACCTTACCCTCAGAGGAGAGCGGCCTTGAGATCATAAACTTAAAATTTTTGAATTAGGTGGTCTCCTTTAAGAATTTTTGCTCTTTTTTACTAAGAAACCTACCTCGATCTGGATTGAGTGGATCAAAAATAAAAATCTTAAAGATAAGAGAATCTAGAGCCTCCATGTTGGCTATTCCCTAAGCTGGTGTTGGAGAAAAATTCTCAAACTCAGGCCCGTCACCACATCACTTTACAAAGTAAACATGAGAAACAGAACCTCTACATTCATCCGATACGATCCATGGCTCTTTTGCAATTCTTTGGTGGATCGCTATGGGCCAAGTATAATCAGATATGCTCATCTTCAGGGTAAAGCCAGGTTTCCGACATAATCAACAATGGTACTTGGACCCGGAAAAACCTGATTTGTTCGGGTCGGAGAGCTCACACACAACATTTGGTTAAAATTGATAATATTATTAACCAATTTTCTCCCCCTTAACATGGAGAACACGTTCCTATGGATTCCCAATAATAGCAATGATAGTTTTACGATCAGCAACACATAGAAATACATTTGTCCTACCACTGGGAATGTTCACTGGGCCTCCTTACTCTGAAACAGATATAATATCTTAAGACACTTCATTATTTCTAGGTTAGCTATTCAGGGTAAACTTATTACTAAGGACAAGTTGGCAGCCTGGTTGATAGAGCGGATAGTCTATATAGAACTGACGGCTCTAAGAAATCAAGAAAAAAAAACGAAAAGAGCACATATAAACCATAACCTTAGGTTAGAGTGAAAAAAAAAACTCAGAGACTCACATAAAATTCTCAATTTTTATTCACCAAAGTCTAACAGAAAAATAAGATATAAGATACTTTTTATAGCAACTACCCAAAACCTAATCCCAAATAATAGAAATTACATAAATGCCTTAAAATAAAACAAATAAATAAAAATAACACCTAAATATAACACCTGGTTTTTTAAGGCTTTATCTGTCGAATTTGGGTATAAAAAATTGTGACAAAGCAACAATTTTTAAATCTGACGGGTTCGTCGAAATCTTTGACTCGAGGACCTGTTTGACCCAATTCCGATATGTGAGCGAGAAACCATTTTGTCCGCAGTCTTAGCTACATCATCCTTCCCCGATTGAAAAGAATTCGACCTCGAATTCAAAACATCAAAACATTGATGGAACTACACTACGAAATTCTGATTTTACTGACTCGAGTGCCTCACTATTAAAATCCCGGGTGATATCATCCAAGTCAGCACCATCGTTTCCGAGCAAATGAATCACGTACTGCAAAATCCGAGTTGTTGTGTTCAACACTTGACGTACTACATAGTGTCAAACTATCACATTATTCATTGATTTGAGAATATTATCGAGTAAGCCAGTATCACCAATATGAATCCTAACTGCATCCCTCGCAACTTGCCGAGTCATCCCGCCATGAACGGACATTGAAAATTATATCTCTTTAAATGCCTCGACAATCACATCAGCTTCATATTCGAGCCGTCTTGCCGGCCATCTGGTGTTCATATTAGCTACGACTGAACTGAACCGTTTATACTTGGGAGAGCTATCATTAGTTGTGGTGTTTTTCCGTTTGACGACCGATTTCAAAATGGAATCAAACATTGTCAAAGTCTTTTGGGAAAGAGAACAAGATTTAACAGTAAGCATAAACCCTAGTAAATCTCTCAAAGTAGTCTAATGGGCTTTGCTTGTTTATATGTAGTTCTGTATAATCTGGGAGCAATTTTCTTCGATGTTGAAATCATATTTGTGCTGATGCAGAACGTGGCTACCACAGTGGAATTTATAACCCCACTTGCTAAACCACGAATGTCCATATGCAGCCCCATAGAGAAGATGGAGTTCCATTATTCGTTTCTTTGCAACAACGGTGATTTGCCAGACATTAAGATTAGTACAAATATGGTCCCAGAGCTCTATGAGTTCTCTGCCACACACAGATTTAAACCCTCCTTCGATTCCATTGACGCAAATCAAATGACCAAACCCATTGGAATGAATCAACCCATGTAGGAGATGCGTTTGCCAATAAAGCACGTCATTATCTAGAGGCTTATGCCATTTCTCTATCAGTAGGTAATACCAGGTGATACATCCTTTTCGAAACAAAGTGATTACTTTAACCTGCACATCTACACTGATCACAATAAGGCTGCAATGACTCTGTCATATTCTCTACAATAGTGTACAGAGGCAAAACCATGCTTTACTCTTGTGGTGAAGAAGTGTACACCAAATGGGCATCCCTTGTACACTGTAATCCTCAGGCTCAGCACATTAATAAATAACCGCAGTCGAAGGAGCATTCAGTAAAGATTTAATAATCTTGATGTACTTTCCATTCTCCCCACCATGAATACTGTACACCTTCCGTATCAACTCCAAAACAATCACCTGAAGCAATTCGTCCCATGCAGAAACTTTATCAACATCGGTCATGAGATAATGAACTGCTTGCTTCTGGGCACAAGTGAAGAGCATCAGAAATGCATTACATTTTGCCGATGGATCCTGCTCACTCAATAGAATCTTTTTAATCAAATCTGGTGCATCTGCCAAAAACTGCTCGCCTTGAGGAAGCTTCTAAATTAACATCACCGCTAATACGGCATTCCTTCGAGTATATGGATTATGATGCTCCAGGTTTTGTAAGATGGAAGTAATTAATGGCTCCACTATTGCACTCACTTAGGCGGCAGAGACACCTCAGTGTTACTCCCCGAATATATTTGTTGGGGTATTGAAGATTGTTTCGCAAGTTATGGCATATCAATTTCATTTCAGGCAACACCCATATATATCATCAACTCATCAAGAAAGCATGGAATTTCTGCAACTCTCTGATCTGCCTCTCTAGCACTCCATTTATGATGCCAGAGAGACGCGATGAGAAAATTTACCCAATCTGCTAGTTCCATAAAGTAATGTCGACACAGTGCGTGTAAATGCTCTTGTAGTATAAAGAAAAGATAGAACACTGATGTCAACTTGAAAATGCCAACTGATAGAGGAACTGAGGCTCCAACAATGTACTGAAAGGTGGAAAAGAATGACAGACTATCAATTTCCCCATCTGGATTGCCTATTCAAATCACTGCGTGGATGATCATAGCTTTGTACAGGTACAAGAAGAAAAACAGCTTCTCGTTGGACGACAGGTCAAATAAGTTCACTCTCTGAAGATTTTGAGTCAAGTTCAAGTATCTTCGGAATACCTCGCTTCCAGTTCCAGTGATGGAAAGATAGTCAACATGGCGCCTTTTATGGGATGAGTATGACTCAAGTATCGCCGACATAATCTTGTTAAGCCTTTGGTTCACTGTCGTTTATACTTATAGAACCTCTAATATTGTATCACTTGGGAATAAAAACTTCATGCTCAAGGAAACGAAAGTAAGATTTCTGTCTGCAAACTCGTTTTCGCCAAATACATGCCGGATAAAATGCTTCCTTGCCAGCTTCTTTCCAATTGTAACGACCTTTTTTCTTTCCTAGTTCAACTGATTAATGAGAACATCCATCGTTTCGAAAAACAATTTCGTACGATCTTCATCTTCATCAAACGGTCCTGAATTGGCAATTGCTGTCTTAATATTTTAACAATACGAATCATCTCATCATCTTTATTTTCTTCATCTTCGTCACCGTCGAATCCATACACAGGTGGTGTCAGTGATTCGTCTTTTGGTCGAACCGATAGTTGTTACTTAGGGAATTCAAAGCGATTAAACCACCGAAATAATGTGATTCATATTAAAAATTCACATGGTTTGTTAAATTGAAAATCAATATAAAAACTAATTAATTTTTTTGCATGTTCTCAACTTATCCTTGATATACTACTTGCGAAAACATTCAAATATTTTACATAATTCATAAAATTATAAACAAAAATATAAAACAGACAAAAACTTCAAAGGTTTTCATATAGTCTGTGAATTTGCGTACGAAATATATTTTAAATTTTGATTTTTTGAAATCTAAATAGCTGAATCCGCACTAGTACAGTTGAATTTAATATATTTTTTCTTATTTGTTTAAAATAATCTAGAAAATCAATTATTAAATATATTTGAAAATATGGGACGTGATAAAACTCAAATTATTATATTAAATTCACAAAATTAAAATTATATGAAATTTTAAATTGTGTAAATTTTATTATTTAAATTACATGAAATTAAAAATTATATATAAAAAAAAGAAAAAAAAAATATGAAAAGATATGAACAACTAATGTATACTTAAACATATAAAATAATTTAGAAAATAACTATAATGCCACACATATTATACACATAAAATACTTATTATTTTTCTTTTCCAGGAGAGAACTCGCAGCCGCTACTCAGAGTGTAGTGAATGCGCGTAAACCCTCGGTCTGACGCAATAGCTTGTGAACCAACGCCAGAAGGTAAACCACATAAGGTGATAAAGTGAGCCAAAAAAGCGTATGTAAAGGGACTCGAACTCATGACCTTTGGTCACAAGCATACCTTATTAAAGTTTATGTATTCTAGATAGTGGAAAAATCTATGAATCTCAACTTTCCAAAATTATGATGGCGTGACTAAAATTAGAAGAAGAAACAACGATAAATAAATCTTAGGGTTTCAAGAACACACATGTTCTCTTAGACTCGAAATCTGAAATTCTATCATCTAAAATAACAACTCTTTTAACATTTAAATATCGAATTCTTTATCAATGAGATATCCAAAACCCTAATCAAATATTTAAAAAATAAAATAAAAATATCAAAAATAAAAATCAAATCAAATCAAATCTGAATGCAATCAGATTTGATTCACTAATTAAATTATTTTCTTAAAATAAAGTAAAAAATAAAAAAAATAAAAAAATAATTTTTTGGACTCTAAAGATTAGAATTTGAGGTTTGAATTTCGTGACAATTGTGTCATGCTTTTGACAATAGCTGGGCTCGTCGAGACATTCAATTTGAGTACCCATTTCACCCAGTTCTAATATCTAAGTGAAAAATAAGACCTATTTGTGTATGTCTACTATAATTACATAGATGTGTGCCATCTAGTCTACAACATCCTCTCTCGGTTGGGAAGAATTCGCCGTAGAGTTTTCAATGTGATCGTCATTAGCTGGTTTTTCAACTTCTTCAATAAATCTTGCTTTTGTTTCTCTATTAATTTCTTGTGGTAGATGTAGCCAAGCATAGTAAAAAAATGCTTCTTCTACATTGATCTGTATCGAATATATGTCAAAATATTCCTCAACATCATCGCTCAATCGCACATTTGGTATCACAATACCCTCACAAATATAATGTATTACTCCATCACCTCGAAAAACTCCTCTGTGTTCCATTACAAAACCTAACTTTGTATCCATTAAAACAATACTCTTTTCTTCTATTAATTTATTCATAATCTCAAACACAAAAGTATAATATTTCATTTTCCCAACGCAACAACATGCATCCACAGAGAACTGAAACAAGAGTTTGATTTTAGGATAACATAAAATAGATACATCTACACGATAAAAGTTATTGTTTCGCAGTTCTTCTTCAACAGAACCTCTAGATCGATGCAACCCTTCTTCAATAAAATCTCTATTGGCTGCAAATTACCTTCATTGGCATCAATTTTATCTTTCATTATGTCGATTTTTTTCTCGTCGCTAGTTTTTTTTTTCTAACAACAACTGATAAAAAACTTAATTTCGAAATCTCTAACTTTTCTGGCGCTGCCAACTCTCCTACATCAATGCTCTTCTCCTCGACCTCATCATCATAATCCTCATAGACTGGTTTCTCAAATACCGGCCTATATGCATCTTTAAAGATGTCCTTATCATAGACTGGCTTGCCAAACACGAGCTCAGATACAACTTTAGCCTCAAAACTAAAATCAGTAAGTGGTGCAGTATGAGCATGAAACTCCTTAATTAGTGGTGGTTTTGGAGACACTACTCTAGATGGAACCAATATAAACTTGTAACCATGTTTCACAAAACCGTATTGATCCGTTTTATGGACGTCCTAAAACTAGATGTTAAACGTCCATAGTAACTACGACACACCATATCGTATCTTTATAATTACCAACATAACATGTATTAGACAACATCTAGAAATCGTTACCTCGATGTACCCTATCAGTCTTAATAGTATGTAAAGGTTTAGAAGAGCTTCAGTCTTCAACGTTTATTTCTGAACAACCTCTTTTAAACTCATATTATCACAACTGTTTGAATCGATTATAAATTTGCAAATTCTTTCATCGATTATGTAGGTAGACTACAAGATGTCGTTCTCTATTCTACTCCTCAAATCAGTAGGTGCCCGAAACATGATTCATGTACCTGCGTAGCATGAATAAATGGGCTCTGATACCAACTGATGGCGTGGCGCAAATTAAAAGAATAAACTACGATAAAAAAACCGTAGGATTTTAAAAACATTTTGGTTCTCTTAGACTCAAAGTCTAAAATTCTATTATAAAAAAGCAATTGTCTTAACATTAGAGTATCAGATGCTTTATATATGAGACATCCAAATACCTAATCAAATATTCTAAAAATTAAAATTAAAATATTAAAAATTAAAATTAAATCAAATCTGAATGCACTCATGTTTGATTCACTAATTAAAATATTTTTCCTAAAATAAAATATAATAAATATAAGCAAATATTAAAATAGATTTTCCAGACCCTAAACAGCAGAATTTGAGGTTTAAACTTTAATATGTCACGCTTTTGATAATTGTTGGGCTCATCAGACGTTCAATTTGAACACCAATTGATATCTGAATGACAAATAAGGCCCATTTGTGTATGTCCAAAACAACTACATAGCTGTGGGCCGTCTGGCCTACATCAATATGATGCATAAGACGTGGGTTAAGGAGACATGCCGCCTAATAGAACCGCTCACGGGAAGTCCACTCTTCTAATCACGGAACCATTCGGTCGGGAGAAGATGTTAGACCGATTTGGTCAGATGGGTGAATGGATGGATTCACTACGACATCAGATGAAGAAATATATAGGAAATATTGAGAGGTTGACCACCATTAGATTTTAAACTCTAACCAGAAATTCAAAGGACAAATTCTTTTTCACAAATCCAACCACATCCATAACTACAATTACGAAATACCAAAGGGGAAGGAAATCCATCTAGTAGCTGGTCGTGACATGAAGGGTTCAAAAATAGTTGACCATCCACTCTTTGATGAGTATGAGGCAGACTACCAAGGTGAAATTTAAACTTGGCAAGAATTGAGAGATTCGATTTGTGATGTATACGACGATGAACGTGAAATCAATGTTAAAGATGAAGACGATTGGGTAACACCAAAACATAATTCTTCTTATTTTAATAAGGTGAAGAATAAAAAACCCATATCTTTCAATTTCTAGTGAAGAAATTGTTACATATTTAGTTGATAATTCTTTCTTTCACTCCAAAAACAAAAGAGGATCTAGGATTAAGAATAAAAAAACCGAAATATAAAAAAAATTAATTTTTTTTGTTTTAATAAATGAAAATTATGATTTTCAATTAGATCATGGGAGAGTCCTTTTTTATGATGAAGACTCTAAGAAAGCTGATATCATGAGTCTTTTTTTCAAAAGATCCAAGTTTTACCAGATAAGTACATGTTTGATTTTAAAATGAGTAAAGTTGTATATGATCGTCTTTTGGAGATGAGTTTTAGATCGAATTTGTATGTTGGAAATGATTTGATCGACATGCATATCGAATTTGGTTGGTTAAGTAAAGCATGCAAGGTGTTCGGTGAAATGCTTCGCAGAGATATTGTGTCTTATAACAGTTCGATTTATGGTCGTATTGTCGGTATTATTAGACGTACTTAAAATTCTTATTGTGGATTTGTGGAGTCAATGTCTTTGCTTGCTGATGGTGGATTTAATTAGGGTGATGTGCTTGAGAAGCCATCTGCTATTCAAAAAAGAGGAATTGTTCATTTCTGCAAGGGTCTTGATGTGATACAACATGTATCTGGAAAAAGAAAGACATCAACTTTTTACTCTAGGATCTTGCAACAACTTGATTATTATCTTGTCCAGTATCATGCTTTGGTCTTGACTCCCACTAGGGAGCTTGGACAGAAAATTGAGAAGGTTATTCGAGCACTTGGTGATTATCTTGGTGTTAAAGTTCATGTTGATTGTTTGCTGTGAAAAAATCAGTTGTTAAACAGACATGCGAGGACTTGCAACTCCAGTGGAAAATGGAAAGAATCTATCTCGGATGCTCTCTTGGAAATTAAGGGACCATGAGTCGTAATATGTGTCATAAAATCAGAATGTCGTAGTACAGTTCTTTCAATGTTTCGATGTTTTGAATTCGAGGTATAATTCTTCCCAACCGGGGAAGGATGATGTAGCGAAGAATGCAGACACACTGGTTTATCGGATCAAACAGGTACTCAAATCGAAGATTTCGACGAGTCCGTCAGATTTAAAAAATATGACTTTGTCACGAAGTTTGATGCCCAAGTTCGATCCATAAAACTTTTAAAAACTAGTTTTTATATTTACACGTTATTTTGTTGTATTTGTTTTATTTTAAAACATGGGCTAGGCTAAAATAAGACCCGTTTTTTCTATAACGAGACTCGGTTATTGTGAGACCCGGCTTGGCTATAACGAGACCCCCGTTATTTACAAAAATGCCATTCATATAAATACCAAAAACCCAAAATTTGTTCCTCTTTCTCCTCTTCCAAACCCTAACTCTCTCTAGCCTCCTAAAACTCGTGATTTTTTAAGCGATTTTGTTTCAAATCCAACGCCAAGAAGCTGTTAAGGTAAGCATTCCCTACTTGTTGATGCAATTTGTTTTCAATTTCCTTGTGTTTTTAGAGATATTTAGAGTTTAACATTCGGGTAGAAAATTGATTTTTTATGTATTTGGAGTTGTTTTGTTCAATTATAACTCCATGCATGTGTTTAGTTAGGAGATTATGATCATTTAGTGGTGTTTGTTTTGGGATTTGGGGTTGATTTGGTACCGGTTTGGATCTGGCAGCATGTTCGAAGGACTGGGTATTTCCACGCATGTTCGTGCATGGAAATGCCGGATGAACGCATGAACATGCGTGCATCCGGTATTCCGACGCACGAACATGCGTGGGAATTCCAAATCCACGATTCGTAGATTTGGCATTCCTAACGCACTCAATTGCGTGGATTTGCCAAATCCACCATTCGGATCCTATTTCCCCGGTTGTGTGTAATTCGAAGTATGTCGTGTGTTATAGTATAATCTTATATCCCTTTTCCATTTTTTTTAAATTTCAATTCGTCTAAGTAATCATTTTTGTCTTGTGTAGGATTCCTACGCGCCCACGTCCTCTTGTTACTGATACAGATACAGATTATGATTCGGGTCATGAGACGGAGGAGCTCGTACGTGGTGAGACATCTCGGAGCGTCCGCCACCGTGTTAGAGGGAGCTTACAGGTCTTCGACCACCCTATCCAGCGTTGCTTATCTACGGACCAGCGCTTCCGTAGATATAATTCTCACATCGTAGACCTATACTCGACATTCCATGCCTACAAAGAGCATGAGGCTTATAGCGTCTTCAAAGGCGATGTAAGTTTTTTAGTTTTAATTTACTTTTTAAAGTTATTATTATTAGAGGCAATTTGGTATGTGCTATAGTTATAGGTTTATTTATTGTCTATTGCATTTGATTGGTTATCCTTTTGGTTTTAACATTGTCTACTGCATTGGATTTGTTATTGGTTTGTGTTATAAATTTTATTTCTTAGAAAATTTATTAGTTTAGGTTAAAATGAATGTATATGTTATTAAATTTATTCGTTATGTGTTTATGTTATATGTGTTATTTATTATTTGATTTATTCGTTATAGGTGTATCTTATATGTTATACTTGTGATTTAAATTATTGGTTATTGGTTTATCTTAGTTGTTATACAGCATATATATTGAACATGTTGGTTATTTGTTTATCTTAAATGTTAGATTGCATATATGTTTATATATATTGTATGTTTTTAATGCAGCCCTGTGTACAGTTGCGCTGTTATGTCATGTACCATACTCATCGTGCCTGGGACTTGAAAGTCCGCCAGACACGGGTACGTGAGCAAGTTAAGGCCACGTGTTACGGGCCCATTGTTGACGCCTTGGGTAAATGGTCTACTAATGTCCATTTGATTGAGGCATTTTTGGAGAGATGGAATCCCGAGATGAACACGTTCCATTTCTCTTTCGGGGAGATGACCGTCACCCTGGATGATGTCCATATGATCACAGGACTCTCAGTTGTGGGTGTCAACTGTGAGATATACGAGTACCCTACTGCTGATGAGCGTACTGCGGCATACGCTCGCTTACTTGGGTGCAGCCTTAGGGAGCTTGAGGCGGAGATTAAGGAAAACAAGTGTGGTGGTAGGAGGCATGTTCGCCTTGCGTGGCTGAAGAGGAGATTCTGCACTGATCAGTATTATGACGATGATATCACTGATGCGGATGCCCGCCGAGCTACCATCGGATACTTGTTGCACTTCTTTGGCTGTACCATTTTGGCCAACAAGTCGGGCAACAACATTAGCCTCGACTAGTTACAGTTCATTTATGATTACAGTAGCTCGGGGAGGTATAACTGGGGACAGATGATACTCGCGCAGCTCTACTACCAGCTAGGCAAAGGTTGCCTACACGTTACTTCGGGTATTTCCGGATTTTTGGACTTCCTAGAGACGTGGATTTACGACCATTTCCAGTCGTTTTATGTTCATCAGTACCCGAGGTATAGTATCGCACACCCTACTTTGTGCCGGCATGCGCCTCCAAAGTTTCGACAAAGTAGGAGGCTCGAGACGGTGTTCGAGATCACCTAGCTACATTCACCGAGCACGATGTAAGTTATAATTAGTTTCATTTCAATTATCGTATATATAATATAAGTTGCTAATGATAAATGGTTTGTTAATATTTTGCAGGTATCATTCATGCCGTATACGACCATGCGGGATGCTCGAGGTCACTCTGATATAGCTTGGATAGATGTGACGCTGAAGTCGTCGGACATTGTCGAGGCGTACTATCCCCTACGGGTGGCTAGACAGTTGGGTTACATCCAGCAGGTAATATTTTGTTACTCGAAATATTAATATTGTTTGTATTGCGCATGTGTGCTACATAGTTTAGAATTTTTTTAAAATACAGGTTCCTGGTTCACTGCCTCCTATTCTTACCGGTTCTAGTAGGGTTCGTCGTGCGAGCACCCTCTACCTCTGGGACGCATTCAGTTGGGAGAACTGGGAGTCACACTGTATTCATCAGAGTCTGAAGGGTGCAGAGTTTATTCCTGGTCAGGAGGATGGTACTACTTTGATCTACTCTTCATGGGTTACGAAGGACTTGTGGTACACTATATCTGATCCAGAGGCTCACCGAGATGATGCAGAGTTAGGGGTGAACCCTTCACCACACACACATGCCACCAGACTGCACGAGCTGACTTCGCACATACTGGATTTACAGGCGTACGACCGTAGCCACCCTGGCATTAGTTTGGAGGACCTTCGGGAGCCTTTGGAGGATGTATACCGTCTTGCTAACGAGTAAAGATATTGATTATCATTTATGTTTTTTGTGTTGACAATTTAAGACTTTTTTATGTGTTGTTTACTTTTGACCGGTTTAATTTTTGTGATATGGTATTGGGTCGTTGTTTAATAATGTGTTATGTTATTTTATTACATTTTAGTGATATAACTTTCAAATGTTTGTTCAAACTCCAACTTTAAAATAAGCATCAGAATGCAAAACAAATGCAACATAAACTCAAACATAAACCCGAACATTTTTGTAAACACGAATAACAACACAAACTCAAACATAAACCGAATCAGACACTTAAACATAAACATAAACTCAAATGAAAAAATCAAACATAACGTAAAACCCATTGTAAAACATAAACTCCATAGATCTTTCGCATTCTTTTTAGTCACGCATTTCCTCTAGGCGGATGTCAATAATGTCAGCGCGGATCAAATCCAGCTGGTCCTCTGTTAAAAAATCCGTGACTTGAGAGTTGAACCGGTTACACGCAACACGACGTTCCAATTCGGTGAGGCCAGAAACTGGATGTTGACGGAATGTGCCTACGCTGGACCACCTAGCTTTCACCTCATCAAGACGCCTAGAAATTCTTGGCGGCTGAACATCATCCCTTCCATATAGGAAGTACATATTGCATAGCAATGCCCACCAGTACTTATTACCCCCCTCTATCATATTAAGGTTACCAACTTCAGGTGATGCCATCATCAGATATTGATCTTCCAACTCAGTCCATGGACACATTTTTTTCAATTGATATATTTGCTATAATTGTTACTGCCTATACAACGTGTTTTTGTACCACTTTTTGTATCAATTATAAATACTTGTAAGATAAGGATAACATAATCCATGTTGACGAATGATTGTGCGACACCTAATATTTACAAAAGTACACAAATGTTGCAGTGCAGATAGGGGTCTCATTATAGCGTAACTTCCATTATCAAGTGTCTCGCTATAACGAGGCACCTATAAAAATTGCCGCAAAAAACACCCGTGTTTAATGCACTTCCCGCCCAAACATCCACGAGCCTATAACTGGATGCTTAGCACTCCTCAAACATAAACAGTGCAATAATGGAGTTTACCCCTCATGAAGACTACCATTTGCTTGAGTCAGTGAAACTTGCCCTGCGTGAGTTGGGTGAAGATAGTAGCGATGCGTTTTTCGAGCTAGTCTTGTGTAAGATGTACTATAACTACGGTCGTTTAGGAACGGAAGGTTTTGTTGTGCGTAACCGTGAACAAATCAAGCAAAGGTACATTTTTTGCAAACCAATGGATCGTTTGTTATTTCTTCCATTTAAAATTAAGCAAGAAGCAGCCGTCGTATGGAACATAACGGTGGTAGTCTACATCACTAGGGATATGGTACTGTATCTTCAGAATAGGATTACTGAAAGGGAAGAGGGGACTGACTCTGACGATAACTTGGGATATGACTTCGACTAATGGGCATTACGTTATGTTTTTAATTGTTTGCATCTTGGAGTTTATGTACTGTTTGTTTAAGTTAATGTTTGAACTTGTTGTATTTTACATTTACCATGTACAAGTGTTTCTTATTTGACTGCCCATTTTATTTTGTTCCCATTTTTATGTATCCAATGTATCGTTTTCTGTTTCGGATACTTTTTACTTTGCGTTTGATATTATAACATTGTATTTATGTATTTTTAATAACAAAATAGACTCTTAACCACCCCGGCAGGAAAAAACAAATTATTGTTCCCGCTAATTATTTTAGAATTGGCACACCAACTTCGAGTCTATAAATACTAGAATCTTAGTATGAAACTTTACATTTTAAGTTATAACAATGGTTGATTCAGGAGTTTTAGCTGTTATTGTTTTTAAGATGAACATCCAAACATAAAACATCCCAAGGTTTACATTCATTCAATCACATGTTGATGAATGATTGTGCGAAACCTAATATTTACAAAAGTACTCAAATGTAGTAGTGCAATAATATGGGTCTCATTATAGCGTCACTTCCATTATTAGACGTCTCGCTATAACAAGACACCTGCAAAAATTGCCGTCAAACACACCCGCCTTTAAAACGTTCCCGCCCAAACATCCACGAGCCTATAACTGGATGCTTAGCACTCCTCAAATTACATAATATTATTTTTTGAAATTTAATTATTTTAATAATACTATTTTAATAGATTTTGTTTTTAATGTCATTTATTATGATTTAACATATCAACTGACATGACGGCATTGTCGAGCGAGAAGAAAAACCCTGTTTCCCGCTAATTATTTTACGCGGGAAGAAAAACCCTGTTTCCCGTAAATTATTTAAGAATTGGCACACCGACTTCGAGTCTATAAATACTAGAATCTGACTATAAAACAAAACATCTTAAGTTATAACAATGGGTGATTCAGGGTGGAACGCGCACGAAGATACAAACCTCCTAGGCGTATTTGACTTCGTCAGAGGTACGATGCAAGAGGAGATTCCTGGTTTCATCGATGCGGGTTTGTGCAGAATGTTCTTCAACCACGGTAGGGAGGCATCGTGTCCAGGATGCTTAATGCCCTGACCACGCGGACGCGAAGAAGTGTTCGATAGGCTAGCTTATCTTAAAACAATGACTATACAGATTGAGTCACTGGCTTACGAAGTCCAAACCAAAGTCCGAAATGTATTCAACATGGGACCCCAAGGTACAATCACGCAGGAGATGGTGTCACATGCGACGCGGCAAATGGAGCAAGAAATAGCCGACGCAATAGCCAGCGCCGTCGAAACTTACTCAACTCCCGACGGAAGTAGTAATGAAGACGAATGTTCATTCGAGAAAAGCTTTGAGTATGGAATGAACTACCCGACTCCATAAAACTAAGTGTGAAATGCTAACTCAGGGTTAGCTTATCTATCATTTATTTTCAGTTATTTGCTTATGTATTTCTAATTATGCAATGCTTTTGATTAAATTGTAATGTTTTTATGCAATCGACATATTTAGAAGTTTTAGTGTTTTTGTTTTTAAGATGAACATTCAAACATAAAACATCCAATGTTTACATTCATTCAATCACAACTTCAAATAACAAAAACTGACGAAATAAAAACTTCAAACAAATACTGGAAAGAAAAATCACAAGTTCAAATAACAACCAATACGAAAATAACAACTTGAAATAACATCAGTGGAAGGCTTATTCGTATCGAAATTTGTATTCAACATCATCAACTCCCCCCTTTGCAATAATATTATCCTCTAGAAATGCTACCGTATCCCTCGTGATGTAGTCTATCGAGCTCAGGTTCCAGACGGTAGCTGCTTTTTGCTTAATTAACGATGGCAAGAAGCACAAATGTTGTATTGGCCAACAAAATATATATATATATATGCGTTTGATCTGATCACGAGTACACACAACGATACCTCTTGTACCCAAACGGACGTAGCCTATGTACATCGTACATAGGACACGCTCGAAAACCTGGTCGCTGGTATCTTCCCCCAGTATCTGGCGACCAATCTTCACAGCTTGAAGCATGTGGTAGTCTTCGTCCGCCGTAAACTCCATATGTAAACGTTAACGAGTTTTATATTTATGTTGAATGCTAAATGTTTGGCAAGTGTATTATGATTTCTTGATTTTATGTCATATTTTATAGGGGATGAGTCAATTTTGGTGGGCGGGCAATAGTAGGGGTCTCATTATAGCCTAACTTCTATTATTAGGTGTCTCGCTATGACGAGACCTCTAAAACATCTCCCGCGTTGATTTTTTGGCAGTATATGATTTCTCGATTTCATGTTTTTTTTTGCACAAGTTAATGTTGAGCTTGTTGTTTTTTTGTTTAAACTAATGCTCGTATTTGTTGTTTTAGTTTTTGATTGGTTAGCCCTTACGGCTTGAGTTTGTATAGAAGTCTAAAAAAAATTCTCAAATAAAGGCCTTAATAGGTACCCATTTTCCATGAATTTTGGTTGAAGGCCATTTTGTTTTGGATTTTCGACCTCAAATGTTGTTAAAACTATGTTTTAAGACCATTGGCAACTATAAATGCGCGAAAAAAAAATTCATAACTGACCTAAAACCCTTTTTTCGAAACAGAAGCTTTTTTGGCACTCGAAAACGTGTGCATGTACAAGTACACGCACTCATATGCGTGGATATGTACATGCACACGTTTCTGAGTACCAAAAAAGGTTCTGTTTCGAAAAAAAAACAAACTTCCATTTATAAAACATAAATATTTTTGCACATCTTCAAAACATAAATAAAAGTCGTAATTAATATCAACCCAAACAATAGTAGTTGGAGGTAGCGAAATGTGTTTCGAAAGGATTAAAAAAGAAAACAAGTTACACAAAATAATAAAAATACAACATCGCATTATGCATCCCCGGTCAAATCGTAGAACTCATCATCCCCATCATGTAATGTTGGAGGTTGTGCTGGTTTAATTTGGTGATACTTGTTGAGATGTTCGCCTATTGGTATGGCCCAATTTGTAACTTCATCGGTAGTGCGGAACGCAAACCAGCTCGGGTATATATCCGGCAACGGTCCGTCTAATGCAATCTGAAAATTTCAATAATATGGAAACATTAAATACGTAGCGGATTTTTTGATAAAATGAAAACTAAGTATCAAGAATATACTAGTTTACTTACTTTCACAAAATGATTATCGTGTACGAAACCAATTCCAACTTCGACAATAGGACATGATCTTGGAGGCACACCACGCAAAGGAAGCTACGTGTATGATAGTTGGAGAGAGACATGATATACTATACATTGATACCGGGTGGCTATCACCAACCCAAAGTCGGGTAATGTCATCCAGTGCCTAGTTCCGCTCTCGTACATTTTGAAACAATCCAATCTCCGCAATAGATTATCAACACGTTGTGCACCATCAAAAACCCTTTCCCAAAGATCACGTTGACTTGAAAGTTCATACATAAAAAATCCCTTCTCACTGCCTCTCATGCATCCGCATTGTCTTTAATCGTCAAAGCTACTGACTTAAATCCACAATTACCGTCTGGAGCAACGTCTTCAATGCTAGTTATAGTGTTGTGCAAGTACTCGGGAAAAAAACTCTCGTATGCGCTTAATCCTTTTTCTTTATTCGATTTTCTAGATCGAGTCACTTTCTCCTTTTTCGGTGGCGCTTTAGCTTTGGACTTGGATTTGCGTACTAAAAATGCCTTAACCGCCGACGCGGCCGTGCTACCTATCGTACCGGGAGTACTAGCGCCTAAACTATCGTATTCCCACTCGCATGGGTTCCGTTTAGTTGACTTGTCGGGACCGGTTTTTTTCCGACCTTTCGTGACAACCGGTTCCTTAGGTTCCAAAACATGGCTTCTAGCGGGATCTAGGATTTGCATCATCCTATTTATTATGTGATCTTGCACTTGTGGACCGTAACCGCGTATGGTACCATCAATTAAGGATAACTTTCTTGTAAGCTCATCTTTGGTACCAACGTTTTCCCTAGGTTTGATCGCTAAAGTACTCCAATAAACATCACATTCACTCTTTTGAATCGACCTACCTTCTTTTGCGATCATAGCACACTCACACGCACAAGGCAAATTGTGTGTTGTCCTAATTACACAACCACACTTTGCGGGAGTGAACCACAAATACCCGGTCTTTCTAATAGTTTCCTCTAATATTTGAATGGCCGTACATGAAAGTTTACATTTGATGTCGTGAAAGATAGCTCCCCTAGATGCTTGTCTAGGACGAAACAAACTTCGTTCGAACGTTTCGAATATGGTAGAGTGTTGAATGCGAAGCAACTCATGAACTTTATCCCAAAATTGCTCAAAAGTGCATAGGCTTGTGCCGATTGCCCGTTTAAGACTAGAGTGAGCACTCTCCGCCTTAAACCATATACTTAGATTAGTTACAAGTCTAACAACTAATTAAATATATTAATGTATATATATGATAATATAACTCACCGGTTGCTAGTGTGGTTGCCCAAATGTTTAATTTTGTTAGTGTAGACATTAAGGAATTTGTGTCCGTAAGGGTCTATCCATTGTTTCATCACATACTCGAGAACCTTAGGACAATATGCGTAGGCTTGGTGCAAGTCGGCGAGGTTTTTGTTATACTCTTCGATCGTCGCCGAATGTTGAACCGCGACATAAAATTCTAAGAACTCCTCCCCCGTGTCCGCTTTGGGCAAAACTTTCTTAGAGTATGAGCTAACGTTCCTATTTATATGCCAAGTGCATAACATATGAGTTGCATCCGGAAATACCTCATCTACAACGTTCATTAAAGCCAACTCCCTATCCGTGACGATAATATTTGGTAATGCGCACATGTTTTTCACCATCACTCTCTTTAGAACACTCATTTCCCACGTGTAGTTCTCTTCTTTCTCCGAGCTCATAAAAAAAGCTATACAAAAGGTCTTTTCGTCGAAGTTTGGCCAACTATTTCTAGCAAAGGAAAATTATACCTTGTAGTCTTGTACGTGCTATCCATTATAAGCACTTGAGGAAAAGTGCGCAACAAATCGATGCTCGTGGGATGTGCGAAAAATAATTCTAGGATCTCGTCGGTTTCTTTGTTTGTGCGCTTCCAAACATAGTACTCGTGCTCATTTAACTTACCAAACAAGTATTACATTTAGGATTTGCTCGCTTTATCAACTAATTGGTGCTTGTGCCGCATGTTGTAGATGGTACGCATACTAGATACATTTTTTGGATCTCTTAACTTCAATCCACGGTATATATCTCTTGGCCGAGAACCGATTGTTGTGAGTTTACGAACATACTCTTCCTCTTCCGCTTTTAACTTCGCGGCCCGTGAATGACCATCCAAATGCAAGAAGGGTTGGTGGTTGTATTTTCCATTTATAACTACCAATTTCCAATAACCGGGTACTTCTAACACCGGATTGCCCCTAAGCATGAACGAACATCCGCATTTTTTGGATGAACAATCTCGTCGTTTCTTCACAATCCCCGGTTTCGGCCTCGGCTTGTAAACACCGTGCCTCTCGCACTTGAAATATAACTGCGGGGTTTTACTGTTTTTACTACCATCGTCATCTTTATCTACCACAACAATAAATCCTATACTCTTGCTCTCTTTATCAAACCATTCGAGCAATTCCGCCTTGGTGTAGAAATTATCCGTCGTAAAAATTTGACTATAATCCGCCATATTACATGGTGATTCCGCCGGTTCCTACACAAACACAAATCATTTCAATAACACAAAATTACAACAAAAATAACTCCATCGATTGTAAACGTGTATTTACAATTCAAATAATAAAGACGAACCCAATATTCAACCAAAAACGGGTATATCAAACCAAGAAAGGTCAAATCTTCGCATAAAAATGTGTAGATTTTGCCAAATCGTCGCAAAATCATGCCAAGTTTGTGCCGAATCTTTGCATGATCATGCAAAGATTAAGGCAAATCTTCGCATGAACACACGAAGATTTGGCAAAATCTACGCATTTTTATGCGAATATTTTGACACATCTTCGAATGAACACGCGAAGATTGTGCCAAATCTTCGCATGATTGTGCGAAGATTTGGCACAATCTTCGCGTGTTCATTCGAAGATGTGTCATCTTCCACGCATGTTCTTGCGTGAAAGTGTACATTTCAAGGCACGAAAATGCGAAAATTTGTTTTGTGCATAAAAAAACTTAATTTTTACCTCAAGTACACTATCCATGTGGTCAGTAAGCGGCTCCTCCTCCTCCGAAAGGAAATCATCAACGTTGCAGCTTCAATCGTCATTATAGTCGCTTAAATCCATGCTTGGAGTAGTTGGGTTTTAACTTTTAATAATTAAGGCTTATTAAATGTGTGGGTTGGAGTTTGAAATTGTTAAATTTTGTGTTTTTTTTTGGAATTTTGGAGAGAGAAGTGGTAGGAAAGAGAGGAGGAAAAGAAAAGAATTGATAGTTGGAAAAAATTATGGTTTTTATATGTGGGGGTATTTTGATAATTTCATGTTTTCAGAAAAAATCAAAACTTTGGATCTCACTATAAAAAAAGGATCTTATTTTAACTGTGCCCTTAAAACATTTATGTAGTTTTTTTGAGTTTAGAGTTTTGAATAGTTGCTATATAAAATATATTATATCCTATTTTACAGTCAAACTTTTTAAATCGAATTTGAAAATTATTTTTTCTACGAACAAGTGGAAGTGCAAAATCTACAAACCTTAACTTTCCACGATTTCCTTCTCAATCAATATAGTAATAGGGTCGTAAAGACATACAGAAAAAGAAAACATGAAAATATAATTCACTAGAAATTAATGTATACAAATAAGTAAATCCTAGAAAATTGAGCGAAATATGATGGACGAAAGGAGTAGACCCTGGCTTCTCTCTCAAGAAAGGTCCAAGAATTGAGTTTGTTTCTTAACCTTTAAGAAACACCTCTAACGTTTTGCATCACCGGAATAATCACACCATTGATACCTACAAACCACCAACTACTGCTGCGTATACGATTGAAATCACAGCCTTAACAGGCACTGCCTGTTTCAGGTGGGAATCATGAGTTTCGATACTCAAGGTAATGATTTTCCACCACTGAATGGCAAGATTGCTGTGACTGAATCGAAGACAGTAACTAAGGATAGGCGATACTCGGATGTTGTTATGGAAAAGAGTGTGGAACCAGTTTACAAATCGGAAGTAAAAGCGTATGGTAATCACAATGTTATTCGTTTTGAAAGAAAGGTAAAAAACATCCTATGTTCTCAATCAAGAACCACTCTAATATGCAAGTTCAACGATGGTATTCCTAAAAGACAAGTGTTTCAAGCATTTCTTGAATCCTTTAAGTTCAAGGGTGTTTTTACATACGTAACAATAGACTCTAGACAAATACTGGTAGAGTTTTCGGTTTTGGCTGATGCTGGAAGGCTCTGGGTGAGCAGATTTTGGAAAGTCGAGGGAAAGATGATGCGTGTGGTTAAGTGGAGTCCGTATAGTACAAGAAACTACGAGTGTCCGATTGCGCTGCTATGGGTTAGATTTGAAAAAGTTCAAGAATTCATGTACAATAGTGCAGTGATTAACGAGCTTGCTTCATCTCTTGGGTTTGTGCATCATGTTGTCATCCCTGAAGTTAACAGGGCAAATTGGAACGCATGTTTTGCCCTGATTGAAGTTGATGTTTCAAATCAACTTAAGAGAAAATTGAAGGTAGAGTTTGGTGATGGTGAAGTGTTCAATCTTAACGTCAGTTACAAAAATGCACCAGCATATTGTAATTTTTGTCATCACATTGGGCATGAGCCTGATAAATGCAAAAAGAATATGGTAATGGAATCAAAGACTGTGAAAGAAAATGTAAAAGAAAGTGTTGAAGAGAACAGAAATGGAAACAGAGGTGATATTGCAAGAAACTGTGTTCAGCAAGATTCGTTACAGGAGAAAGAAAATACAGATAAAGATTCTAGGCCTACAAAGGTTGAAACCTTTACACATGTTTACAGGAGGAAATTAAAGTCGATAATCACAAAGAAAGATATGTCTTCAGTGCCTTGTCCGTCCACGAATGTTGTAAGTCCAGTAAGAGCGAGTGCCTGTAATGAGCCTGATATCATCAGTGCTCTTCAGCATCTTGAAGATGAAGAGAACTGTCAGGCACAGACTTCTCCTCGAGCTGGTAGAACAGGTAGGTACAATCCATCACCAAAAACTAGTACAAATGACCCTGATCAAGATTTTGAGACTGTTATTTTAAGAAAGATTAAATCTGCCAATAGAAATGGTAACTCTAATAGGCTGTCTATAAGTTCTCTTAGAAAGAGAGGAAAGGCTCTAAAAGACTCAACATCTGATAATGATTAAGTTCCTAAGTTGGAATGCAAGGGGCGTGAATAATAATCCTACGGTTGCTAGGCTAAAGTTCATTATTAAGCAGGAGAAAGTTAAATTAGTTAGAATACAGGAACCTATGGCTTGGACTGATAAAATAGAGCTGGTTACTAGAAGAATTGGGTTTGAGAAGTGTGTGGCTAACACATCTAATAAGATATGGATGCTTTGGTCTAATGAAGTGAATGTATCAGTAATTGTGGATCAGGATCAATATTTACATGTTATGATCAACCATGCTTACTTTACTGGTTGTTTCACTTCTATATATGCAAAAAATTTGAGATTACATAGGAAAGTACTCTGGAGTCAGCTTAGTAACATCACCTGTGGAGTTCCTTGGATTCTTGCTGGAGATTTCAATTCCATAAGATGTCCTGATGATCAACTTTGCTGTATAAACTACGATGCAAATGGAGCTGATGACTTAAATGATTTCATAAGAAATAGCAGTCTTGAAGTACCTGGACACACTGGATCACGTTACACATGGAGTAATAATAAAGTTTGGAAAATATTAGATTGGATGCTCACCAATCAAAATATGCTTAATGGTTTAAGCTTACAGGTTGCAAAATTGGAGCCTATTCTAGTAGTCAGAAGAGGATCAATTACCTGGTGTGGAAGCCTCCAGCTATGGGAAGAGTGAAGATCAATGTTGATGGTGCCTCCTGTTTTTCCGGTGAGGCGACTGGAGGGATTATTGTTCGTGACAGTGAAGGAAATTGTATCGAGGGAGCCGGTTTTCTCTTGGTGAGGTTTTTGGTTAATGGAGGAAGAGTCGAAAGATTGGCTATGGTGGTTAACGCTCAGAAATTCTAGGGTTTGTGAAAGAGAGAAGATAAAGAGGGCTGTAAAATTAGGGTTTCTAGTTGTGAATTAGGGATTAAGGTTCTAGTCCTGTCTCAATTAAGCCTAGTATTGGGCCTTTGAGTTCTAACTTTCTAAACCCAAGCTATCATTGGGCTCTTGTAACTGATTATATCATTTAGTGAATATAATAATTTTTTTGCCAAAAAAATAAAAAAAATAAAATAAATCCTAAACACTTTTAAAATAAATTAAATTCCATTTTTTATTAATGGGATCGTGATGGATGAATAAAAGACCAATTAAAATTTAATTTATTCTAATTATCAGTAATCATGAAGACAAGAATATGAGTGATATACACACATCTTAAACATAAAATAAGCATCCACCTTTGGGATCCGACAAGGAAGCTGGTCAAAACACAAGTAAATAAAAGCAGCATTTATGCTCTACTTAGCTGGAAAGCAACAAAAACCCGCCACCATGCTCCGCCGCGTCCTCCTCTCTCTCCTCCTCTTCGTCCGTCTGTCTCCTATCAGCTCTCGAAGCCAAATAATCAACGTATTCGTATTAGCCGGTCAAAGCAATATGGCGGGTCGGGGTGGAGTAATAAACGACACCGTGAGCCACATCGTCTCATGGGACGGAATCGTCCCGGTTCAGTCTCAACCGAAACCATCGATTCTACGGTTGAGCTCAGATTTAGTGTGGGTCCAAGCCCATGACCCGCTTCACGCCGACATCGATTTCAACAAAATAAACGGGGTTGGACCCGGGATGCCGTTTGCAAATTCGATTTTAACCCGAAACCCAGGTTTCGGGTTGGTGGGTTTGGTGCCTTGCGCAATTGGCGGGACTAATATTAGTCAGTGGGAGAGAGGTGGATATCTTTACGAGCAGACAGTCCGGCGAGTGATGGCGGCAGCGATGAGCGGCGGCGGCGCGGTGGTTAGAGGGGTTTTGTGGTTTCAAGGGGAGAGCGATACGAAAAGTATGGAGGATGCTGATTTGTATCGAGTCAGATTGATTCAATTTTTTACTGATTTGCGTCATGATTTGGAGAACCCTACCCTTCCTATAATTCAGGTATTTGAATCTTCATGATTTAGTTGGTTTTGGAAAAAATATCGTTACATTCAAATTATTGTCCAGTTTTTTTTGTTGAGGCAAATCAAAAGTCAACACAATTAAACTTTGGTACTGATTGTGGTAAAAAATAAAGTACTACTGGTACATTAAAATGCGTTCATACATAGTCAACCCTTTAAATTAATGTTTTGACTAAATTATGATAACTATCTCCAAAATTTTAACCAATTTTAAAATTTATCAAAAGGATTTTATAATTCCCGTCCGTTGATACCTTCTCAACCGGTAATGGAAGCTTTCCACCGGATAAATATAGGTGACCCGACAGGTGAGAGGATCTCACCCGACGGATGAGAAGGTTTCACCTGCCGGGAGTTCCTCCGCCGGTTGAGAAAGTCTCAACCAGTGGGTGAACAAACGAGTCCAAAGATAAAATAGTAAAAATTTAAAAACGCTTAAATTTTGGGAGTGGTTAATATTTTTTGGACCCAATTTAGCCTAAACTTTAAATTAACCTTAGATTATTGACTAGGTTAATCGGAATAAAATTGTCGTATAAAACAAATGTTTTAATTAACATGTTATCTTGACGAGAGAAATAAATTCGTAAGATTTGACGAATCATATTATCATATTATTGTTTACTCGAAAATGCACGGTGAAGATCTGGAATTCGGAATGGAAATATAAGAATGCTCCAAAACCCTCAGTTTTCGGTGATCTTTTATTCATCTTCTCATGGATAATCTTAGTATCCATCAGCAAATATAGAAGAATTCCCTGTTTTTCACGGTGCTAGAAGTGTTGATTCATCTCAACAACAAATCAAGAAGCCATATATGGATTTGTTCAAACCAAACACTTCTTTTGTTTTAATAAACCAAAATCTATCAAAGAAACAGAGAGTCACTTCTCTGTTCAGTATTCAGAGGAGATAAAAAAGCATATGCTTCAACAATCCAAAATCACGCTTATTGATAAATTGAGTAGCGGGGTTCCAAAAAAAGCTAAGCTGGATAATTTATTGGATTCATTGAAATTCAAAGGTATATTCAGTTATGAGGTATAAGATTCTCATCACATCTTTTTTGAGTTTAACTTGAGGGAAGATGTTTGCACCTTATGGTCAAAGAACGTTTGGAGATTTGATGATTTCGTGATGAGAATCTTAAGATGGAGTCTAGATTTTAACTAGAAATATGAAAACCCATCGGTTCTGACCTGAGTTCGCTTTGAAAAATTGCAAGAATGTTTATATGACACAAAATTGGCGAATGATCTTGTTGGTGCTATAGGAACAACTTACAGAGTTGTTGTGCCTGAGAAGAACATAACACATACCAACGCTTGTTATGCTCAAATTGAGATTGATATGTCTAAAAAACTAAAGCGCAAAATATGGATTGGTTTTGGGGTAAATGAGGAATGCTGGATCTCCATCAGTTACAAAAACGTGCCATCCGATTGTGATTACTATTATCACATAGGTCACAAACTTTCTGAATGCAAGAAAGCACCAAATATTGAAGATGAAAACAGTAAAGAAGATATTAGAAATGATAAAGATGATTATGGAT
Organism: Limnanthes douglasii subsp. nivea; assembly: GCA_036936605.1. Lineage (NCBI taxonomy): Eukaryota > Viridiplantae > Streptophyta > Magnoliopsida > Brassicales > Limnanthaceae > Limnanthes > Limnanthes douglasii. The sequence goes on along the minus strand of JAUPFV010000002.1, from coordinate 55,353,829 downwards.
TCAGTCTAAAGAAGACTTGAGCAATAATGATTCAAGAACTACTCAAAATACAATCAAAGTTTACAGGAGAAAACTCAAATTTATCGTCACAAAAAAAAATCAAGATTCTGCGAAAAATGAAAGCAATAATGATCTGATTCAAGATCAGAACATACAAAACCAGCCTTTTCATGAACAATTCATTCAGAAGTTAAAGCAGATTAACGTAGTGGAGGAACCGTCTGACTCTCAAAATTACTCTTCTCCAAAAGACAGTAATGAGATCATTGAAGCCGTGGACAAGTTGGAACATGAATGTACTCAATACAACCTTCACAAAAATGACGTTATAACCACTCCTGATCCTGAAAACATAGGGGACAAATCACAAAAAGCATACTCTAATAATGACTAGAATGATTAGTTGGAACCCAATGGGTATTAATAACAAACTAACCTTGAGAAGGCTAAAGGATATGATCAGAACTGAAAGTATAAAGATTCTTGCAATACAGGAGCCTATGGCTAAGTTTGAAAAAATGAAGGAGATTGTTGAGTTTCTTGGCTTCAAGGAGTATACTGCTAATATATCGAATAAGTTATGGTTCTTATGGATGGATGATATCAAAGTAGACACCATTCAAAACATGGATCAATGCTTGCATATGGAAGTGGACTATCCTGCTATTGATGAAAGATCCTACCTAACTTTTATCTAGGCTAAGTGTCAACGCCTGCAAAGATTAGAGCTTTGGAATAGTTTAATGAGTATTGCTGATTCTAGCAAGGCGTCGATGTGTGTTGGTGATTACAATGTCATCTCCACTCATGATGAGCAGTTGGGATGTACCTCTAACTGCCAAACTAGTATGGACAATTTCAATGACACAATCAGAGCATGCAACCTTCATAATGCTGCGCATGGTGAATCTAAATGTACCCGGTCCAGAAGCACTGAATGGAGGAGGCTCGACGATGCTCTTATCAATGACAAATGGTTAAATATCTTCAAAGAAACACAGGTTTTCCACATGGTCAGAACTTGTTCTGACTATGCTCATTTACTTATAACTGTTACCTTTACTAATACTGCTATTTCAATTCACAAAAGAAAAAGTCTTAAATATTTAAATATGTGGTCTAATGATGAATCTTTCCAAAGTGTTGTTGAACAGGATTGGATGTTGCCTAGAAGTGGAAAGCCTAGTCATATTTTCCAGGTACAAGCTGAGGAAGCTTAAGTATTGTCCCAAGGAATGGAATGTTAAGCAGTTTGGCAATATTTTTTATAATGTTAAATCTACTTAAGAGAACGTTAAGAGGATGGAGATCATGCATTACACCAACAACAACCGCAATTCAAAGACCAATTTATCTAAAGCCAACAACCTTCGCATACAAGCGCTTAGAAATGAAGAGACCTTCTGGAAGCAAAAATGCTTCAACAGTTGTTTAAAAGATGGTGATGACAGTTCAAAGTTAGTCTATGCTTATGTTGCTAAGAAAAGAAGAAAAAATGAGATCAATAGCATTAAGGAGGATGATACTTGGATTTGAATCATAAAGATATTGGCAACCCTGCTGCTAATTACTTTAAGAATATCCTGTCTTCCTATCCTTATATCAACAGAAATGAAGAGAATAATATGCTTCAGGACAGCCTCTTTGAGTGCATCACTTTCCTGGTTACTAAAGAAGATAATGAAGACTTACTTAAGAATACCAATGAGGATGAAATATGGAGAATTATCAGCAATATCAAGAGTGATAGTGCCCCTGACATAGATGGTTTTAACATTTTGTTTTTCAAAGTGTGTTGGAACACTATTAAAACTGACGTGTGAAATTCTCTTAATGTTTTCCTAAATGGTAGCAAAATTCCCAATGATTTATTTGGAACGGAAATATGTTTGATTCCTAAAATCATAGATCCTATTTGGTTGAACAATTACAGACCTATAGGGTTGTGTACTATGATGAACATAATTCTTTCTACTCCTATAAATCAAAGGTTATCTAATATCTTGTCCATAATTGTTTCCAATGTGCAGAGTGCCTTCGTGAAGGGGAGACTGATTCATGAAAACATATTGATTGCAAAAGAGCTTCTTCGCGACATCAACAAAAATCCTATAGCTGGAAACATCATGATTCAGCTAGACATTTCAAAAAATTTCTCTCGTTTGGTTTCTATGCTGAGTTCATAAGTCTTATTAAGAAAATGATCAACAGTGTGCACATTTCCTTGCTTATTAATGGAGAAACCTATGACTATTTCCATATGAGAAGAGGTTTAAGGCAATGAGATCCTCTCTCTCAAAGCCTTTTTATCCTCGGGGAAGAGGTTCTGACCAGAGGAATGCATAACCTTTTCAGCAAAAACTCTAAAATGAAATTTGCTGCTAAGACTGAGTACCTTATCCCATATATTGTGTTTGCAGATGACATACTGGTTTTTACTAACAGTTTGTCTTCTTCGATAGATAATTTGAGCAGGTTTCTTGATGACTACCAAAAGATATCGAGTCAATCTATAAACAAGCAAAAGACTAGAATCCTCATATCATAAAAAACTCATCATTCAAGAATCCAGAATTTGAAGCTTCAAACATGATTCGAGGTGGACTTTCTGCCTATTAATCATTTGGGAGGCACCTTGTCAAACAACAATAAAGGAAAGATTTTAAATCCTATTCAAGAAAAGATTAATGATAGAATTATAGATTGGGGTAGTAAGTTCCTCTCTTATGGAGGCAGATTATCATTAATAACTAATGTACTTCTACCTATTACATATCATTGGATGCAAAGCTGTGTTTTACCTAAAAATATCATTAAAACCTGGAAACAATTTTCAATAGATTCTTATGGAGATCAAAGTACAATATAAATGCAATTCACTGGTCTGCTTGGACCTCTCTTTGTAAACCTTTTGGAGAGAGAGGGCTGAATATCAGAAGGTTGGATGATATTCAGCAATCCTTCTCTCAAAAGTTATGGTTTAATTTTCGTAAAAACAATTGTCTTTTGTCAAACATTATACAAAACATTTATTGTAAAACTAGCCATCCTTTAATTGCTACTAACAGAAGAGGTTCTTTAGTTTGGAAAAGGTTGATAAGCATCAGAGAGTAGGCTGATAGTAATCTATCTTGGATTTTTGGCAAATATGAGATAGACTTTTGGATGGACTCATGGCACAACATGCCATCCATTGCAAGCGTCAGCAATATAAACTGGTATTTGGAGGCCAAGGTCCATTCATTTTGGAAGAATAATGCGTGAGATTTCAATGTTATGCAGGGCCTTTTATCTAAAGCAAGGCTAGATATTATCAAGACTCATAAAGTGAACCCTGATACGTATGATCTTATGTGTTCGAAGCACTCTAATGATATGAACTTCAACATGAAGCTTACATGGAACAGTCTGAGAACCAAGCATGTCCAATCGAGTTTGTTCAAGAAAATCTGGAATCCTAACATCCCCAGGAAGTTCTCTTTCATTACTTGGAAGCTAATTAATAACTTTATATTGATTGATTCTATCATGATGAAGAATCATCTAAATTTGGCTTCGAAATGTCTGTTTTCCAACAGTTGCGAAGACAAAAATCACCTTTTTTTCAACTACAATTTTGCTTGGTAGCTTTGGAACTTCTTTGGATGTCTTTTCAAGATTAAAATTAGCGATTCATGGTGATAACTCATATGTTAAGATGCTGGTTCTAGTTTTCGAACAAAAAATTCCATGTTATTCCTAAGATTATATGCTGGGTTATTTGGAAAGTTAGAAATGATGTCAAATATAAAGGTCAACAGATTAATTTTAAAAATGCTATTGACCTGATCATCAATATCATAAAACGAATAGACGTTTCTAATAAATTAAACTATAAGTATTGGTCTAAGTCTATAAATGCATGAGTTGCTTTGGGATGCACATCAATTGAAAGATACAAGAAGCCGGTTTACCTGAAGTGGAATGCTCCAATAAGTGACAGACTCAAGATGAACGTGGACGGGGCTTGTGCTAGAAATGGTGAAGCTTGTGGAGGAGTTCTGATCAGAAATAGCTTTGGTGATATCGTTCAAGCAATTGGTTGTTATGTTAAGGAAACTCTCGCATATCCTTGCTGAATCAAAAGCTCTGCTAGGAAGGTTTAATTATTTGTTACAAACAAAATTGGATAGAGGTTGATGTAGAATCTAATTCTCTTATCCTTATTAATTAGTTAGCTAAGAATCATGAAACTGGTTTCGAGGATACCATTACAGTAGCTTGCAGAAAGCTCATTAGGTCTAGAATGACTATAAAGCACTTTTCCAAAGTCCAAAACCAAGCCGCGGATTGACTTGCGAAAGGGACTCTGAAATGTAAGCAAAAGCTTACATTTAATCAGCTCGATACCCCTCCAAGCTTGCTTGCTACTGTCTTCCTTGGAGGCCTTGGTCTAGACTACTTTAATTCTGATTAATCCCTTTCGAGATATTGCCGGGCTTTTTTGTTTTGCATGAAAGGAGATAGATTTGCGATGATTTTAACCATGAGTCGACTGGTACGTGGTAGCTGGACAGAAGATGGTGAGTTCATAAGCTTTGCTAGAGGTAGGAGGCTGTTTTGAAGATGGTTCGTGGTGGTAGCTTTGTTCAGAAGATGGTTCGTGCATTGGAGAGGATTTAGTGAGAAGATGATGCTGACTTGAGATTGAAAATTTCAAATTTTCTTTCTCTGTTTAGGCGCCAAGATTTGAAGTTTTCAATTTAAAAACTGTCTAATTTTACTAGTAGTTCTCAAGTTTTGTAACACTTTTAATTTAGTAATAAAAAAAATTTGATTAAAAAAAAATTAACATATTACCTCAAAAGAAGAAGTTAATAATAATAAACATGTTACCTTACCTGTTAAGGTATGTAATATTTTTTTTAATTCAACTACTAATACCAATACCACAAATGAATTAACATTTAATATAATAATTTTTCTCCATTTTTTCCCTCCGATATTTCCTCTACTATATTTATCTTCGCTATTTTACTTTTTTCTAAAAAGTAGTGTTTGGAATTAAAATTTTAATATTAACAAAAAAAATATTTAAAGTATTTAAAGGTAATTTCTCTATTCTACCTATCCATTAACATAAACCACTCTAGATGGGGTAGCCGAGTTAATTGAGTAAGGTATGCTTGTGACTAAAGGTCATGAGTTCAAGTCCCTTTATATACGCTTTTTGAGTTGAGCCTATTTTCTGGCTCTGGTTTGTAGACTATTGTGTTAGAATGAGAGTTTACCTGTACGCATTTGTTGCACTCTGAGTAGCGGCTGCGTGTTCTCTCAGAAAATAAATAAATAAACCATTCTAGATATACCCAAAAAAATACCCGAATTGGTGGAGTAAATCATGTTTATGATCAAAAGTTCTAAATTTGAATCTTTCAATTTTCAGAAGTTGGTTTGTAAATTATTATATCAGACGAAATTTTTATCATATGTGCATTCATTGAGTAACGGTTGCGAATTCTTAAAATACGAATTCTTAAAAAAAAAAAAATTGAATGCTGTTATTAGACTATTGAATAGGCTTAATCGAAACTACCTGCAATGTCCACGAACATGGAATAAAAGTCCTAACAATAATAAATATACGTGCTTGTATTGTAATACTAAAAGTCGTATTTCAAGTATGTACCTTCTCATTTTTAATATGATTCCCCAACCTCACATGACATGGCCTAACCATTAAAATAAGAATCGAAGTTAAGTTGACTTCTATATTTAATAAATCTTATTTCCAAACGAATTATAACTCCATCAATATTATATTTTTATTAAAATATAATAAAATTGTTATGGAAAATATTCCGTATGTCTTTAAAATAAGCAAAATAATAATAATAATAATAATAATAATTATTATTATTATTATTATTATTATTATTTTATCATTATTATTATTATTATTTTGCTTATTTTACCTATAAAATTTAATTTAGTGTTAACAATCATGGTTGTTTTTTCATGTTTGGTGATCTTTATAGTTAATCTTAATATTAAATAAAAAATCCATATTTTAAAATCTATAATTTAATGTTAATTTAATATTAGGAAGGAAACCATCCACTTTTCAGATTATTTGAGATTTGAAGGAAACCATCCATTTTTGTGTATTCCATATTTCGCAGTAATAATAAGAGCTAATGATTTATTAACGAGGTAGGTGGCCTTAGCATCCGGAGAAGGACCGTATATAGATATTGTAAGAGAAGCTCAATTAAGCACAAGTCTCGTGAATGTGCAATGCATTGATGCCAAAGGGCTGCCACTTGAACCAGATGGTCTGCATCTTACGACTCCAGCTCAGGTCCGGCTAGGCCAGATGCTAGCTGATGCTTTCCTTAGTCCTGTATCCTTCACCACCACCATACATGCCATCAATTCTGCAACAGAGAATAATATCTATTATACTTTTCTCTCTTTCTTTTTTGTTGCTCCATTTCTTTTCTTTTTAGGTGTCATTTTATAGCAGACGAGATTTTTTAGTCCCAAAAATATATTCAAAATATCTATTTATGATGTATAATTAAAAAACAAATATTGAATGTTACAAGTTTGTTAGTTATTCGATTGTATTCTTTCTTGCTTCTCCATTCTGTAACGCTATAAACTTGGCCATATCATGTGTCGCCGATACCGACAGCTTTGTCCACGGTATCAAACTTTACGCTGTTTTGAAATAAATATCCTCGGGACACAAACATGTGTGTAGTAGGTAGTCATGTTTGTGTGCCGAACATACACTGACAAGAAATCCAACAAATTTTAAGTTTCTAAATTAAAAGAAAAATAAAAAAATAAAAAAATAAAAAAGATTATATTTGTAGTAAGATAGTTTTATATTCAAACTACAGTATTTTATATTCAAAGATTATTGTTATCACGTTGCATTCAACTTGATTTATCAATGCGTTTTCCGTCCCATTTATTTCGTTTTCCTGTTTTTGCTGTTTTTGCTTTGCTAACCAACAGGTGGGAATCACATTCATTCTTTAATATTTTTCTATAGTTGTATCAAATTTTGGTGTATGTTCAGTCCCATTTTTGGTTGGATTCGTGTCAAAATTAAAATCAAAATTTCGAAATTACTTATCACAACGGGTTCGTGTTAGAGAGAAAATCAAAATCAAAATTTCGAAATTACTTATCACTTAAAGAAAAACAAATTAAAGAAAGATATAGACTAATCCAAAAATTCGCTCAATATATATATATATATATATATATATATATATATATATTTCAAATATCAAGTTTTTTCAATATAATTTAGAAATAGTATAAAATAATTTTTGGTGTGTTTTAGAATAGAGTTAAAAATCACCACTAATTTCTTATGTTTTGTTTTTGTCTCAAAGTAAGCGTTTATTTTTACATTCCAGTAGGTTCTCGCATATTAAAATTTTGCATGTTTAACCCATCACTGCGTGATTGTTTAGGAGTTATGACATTAATTTCTCACGGATTAAAATTTTGATGTTTTAATCTATCACCGTGTGTTTGTTTAGGAGTTATGACCTGGGAGTCCAAACATCAATTTTTCTATCCCAATATTGGTGTTTGAAACATTTGGCAAATAATTTGCTCTAAATATCCTATTACATTTCTAGCTATCTACCCTATAAATATTTGTTTTTTAACTTTTTATTATTAACCAACTTTTTTTTATCATTTGCTATTAATTATATATTATATTTTTATTATTATTAACCATTTAAGAGTTTTTGTTTTAATAAATTGGATCGGATTTGAATTTTAAACGAATAAACTTTAATAAATTAAAAATAATTACCAATCTTATAATAATTATATTAATTTTTGTTGTATTTCCTTATTTATGACAATCCAACATTATGTTGGTATCTCATTTATATTTGCATATTTTCTTTTTATTCATATTCGTCCCTACTGATTTTACTTAATATATTTTATAAACTCACACTGATTGATCCATAAAATATGACACAGACGACGATGGGTGTTTAATACTATTTTAGCACTCAATTCTACATTCAGTGGCTCCACTTCAGCGAGAACATACTTCTCCAACTTCGAAGAGGAGTTCGTCGAGGTTATAATAGATCTTCAAGATAACGAAACCATCGTGCTTCATAATATTGAACCAACTATTCCAAATAAAATTCAAAATGCAGTAACCCAGTAATCGAGTTAATTAAATAATTAACTGAATTGGACCTATGGGTGAAAATGAATTATTGGATCAAGTGTAGTGAACATGTTAAATTTGGACATTGCAAAGAAGATGGTCCAAATCTCAACACTTAAGCTTCAACTAATAATTCATGGTATAAATTGATTTATCTATTCATCGGGTTATGGTCCCCAGTCGTAAGAAAGTAAAATTGGATGGGTTTTACAACGTTAGACTTCATGTTGTAAAGTCTATAACTAAAGACCTATGTTTAGGAATTTCTTCATCCTAAACCTAAAATAGTATTAGTCGCTTACTTTCTTTTCTAACTTGTTCAACAAGGTTTTCAAGTTTCCTCAATGATCGCTGAAGAACGAGAAGGAACAACAGAAGAATATGAGAACACTAAATGGAAAACAACAAGAAAACTCGTCAGTGTTCTTGTTTTTCTTATTCTAAATAGGTGAATCTTTTAAAGAGATTCATATTTTTCCGCGTTTTGTTCTACTGGTATGAAGCGATTTCAAATCCAGTATAAAAAATTGTATGAGATCCAGTGAAAGCCCTTTTAAAATCCGATCTAATAATTGATGACATGTTTATGTATCATATATTTCTTCATTAGAGATAATCTATGTTATCGGGTTTATGTGTTGATTAAGCTAATTAAGGCATACATTTAAAAACTATATAAAAAACATGATTATGTGATTTTTTTCGTATTGAAAATCATGTTTATATGATTTTTCCATGCTTGATATGAATAAACTGTATGTTTAATAGTTTGCGTTTTTTTATCAAGTCAAACTATTGGGATAACGACTCATCGAATACTTAACACCTGATGTTCACGTTGATCAAAGACGGTCCAACAATGTTCATTATAGTTGGCAAAAAGCGGACGTTGTGGTAAACACAGTGACCTGCGAGAATTTGTAAACCCATTGTTATCGCGACGATAGCAAGGGAAGACTGTTGGTTGGGCACAAGCTCAGTGAGAGCAGCGTTGATACAGGTGGGGTGCACGCCCAAGACCTGCAGCAAATGTTGCAACTTGCAACAACGTTGTTGCAGACTGAGCGCACGCCTAGGACCTGCAGCAGGTCTGGAGAATTTTAGAAATTGTATTTTATTTTTTTAAAAAAATATTTTTTAAAATTAATTATTTTATTAATTCAAAATGCATGATTTAATTTATTTCACAAATATGATGTGTGGGACATGTTTATTATTTATATGTTTAATTTGTGATTTAAATGGTATATACTTTAATGTATACGGTGAAGCATGACTAAGGTTTCGTAGACCAGAGGGTGAAACTAACGAACTAATTTTGGGTCTTCCGAAAGGTTAAAATAAATTTCCTTTGATGATCCTATGCTTCTAAAGGTTTTGAGATTGATTTAGATCTAGATCTCATCGACCCTCCAGAAGGTTAACGTTTGGGTTTAGATTGATGATGGACTTAATTTTTTTTATTGATAATGATCCTTGAAGTGGATTTAATTCTAAGTATGTGAAGTTGACACTCTAGAAGGTGTCGTTGGTACTTAGGATTACTAAATCCATCCTTATATTTTTTTTGATTTTGAGTAGGTGAAGTCAACCCTCCGAAAGGTTTCATTGGTACTTAGGAAATTAAACTAACGACGATGATATTCTTTCTCAAACTCATAAAATGCATGCTAGTATAATTTTCCCACCGATATCTATTATCAAATGTTTTATATTTTATGTATTTGTCATGTTCATGCATATGTTTTCAGTTATATATCAAGATGTTAAATGTACTTTATAAGTTGTTTGTTGGCTTTTTTTTAGTTCCATTGGTTACAATTTCTTGGGGAATCGTCCACTCATGTTGGATTGTTCGAATTTACAATTATGAAAGGAAGATATGCTACTATACTTGTTGGTACATGATTATGATTATGCAATGTGACATCCGAAACCATCTCCTCTTAGTTCGGAAAGTACATAAATAGTGATGAGTTACTATTTTGCCTTAGTAAATTGTTAAGAGAGAATTCTAGAGAAAAAAAAAGAGCTAGAGAGTTTTTAGAGAGAGAAAATACAAGTACAAATGAGTCATAAAGTAAAAGTGTTCAACCCCTTTATTAGAATAGTCTTGCCATTTATATAGAGGAGCCAAGACTGAGTCTCAAACTAAAATCTATTACAAAAGAGGGGTAATTGCTGTTTAGTTCTCAACAATTATACATAGTTACAAAAATTCTCTAAAACTTACATCGGTTACAAATTAAGGAAAAAACTTACATTACTTACCATTAAATCCTTAAATTTACATTATTTACAATTTAGTCCTCAAAATCCTATTTCCATATCAGAAGCCCCCTATTTCTCATGTCAGTAAATGAATGAGAACTAAAAAGTCTTTGAATCCAATTGTCTTTGAGTCTTAATATCTTCGAAAACTCCCATATGTTATGTAACCTGTGATAAACCTAAAACACTCATTCGAAACAGTTATCTTAAACGATCATTCGAGGCACTTATGAAATTCAATCACTCAAAGTGTATTCAAATCAAATAATAAAAACAAAATTTCCTTGAAACAGTGTAATAGAATGTTGCCTTAAAATCGCCCTCGAAATATTATGTAAACAAATCATCTTCGAATATAACTGTTGCGCATATAAATGTAACTGTTAAATCCATCATAACCCTAGAGGTCTAGCGTGACAGATGTCGAGCATCTGATTAATTCACCGATTTGTATTCCAACCTATCATCATAAAGGTCTTTCCACCTTCACACGTCTTCACTCGTCTTTGTATAAATACAACCTTCCTTTCATCTTTTATTCTCATCACACACAACCTTTTTTAGAGAGAAGTCAGAGTTTTTCGCTAACTTCATCGTGTTCTTCCCCTTTTCTTAGTATTTTTGTCAGAAAATTCAAACTTTCTGACCAATCTTCAGCCTCTCCGATCAACCCTCACTTGGTTTATGAGAAAGAAACCTAGAATTAAAAAATCGAAGGCCATCCTACCCAAAACACCAGAATCTTCAGACTCTGACAGTAATTTAGTTTTCAGATCATACAACTACTTCTGTATTACACAAAGAGCTGAAGAATATAGAAGAGCAGGATTGATTCGAGGATGTCCGATTAGAACTACTACTGAAACAATCTATTACGGTAAATTCAATCCCACTAAAGTTCATGTTCTTTCGCCTTCTCCCATAGTCGAAGAACAATCATCATCTAGAATCTCAGGGCCTAAAACACCTTGAGCCTCCTCGTCTCAGAGTAAAATTGCTCCTATGATTAATGAAAAATATCCTCTAAAACCAAAGGAAATTAACCCATTTTCGAAACACTCTTCAGTAACCAGAAAAAAAACTTCCATCGCCATGGGAGATGAATCAACAATTATCCGAAGTCCATCCCCTCCAAATCCAAATACTGACAATCCTCATCAAAGAGAAGTAATAGAAGAAGCCCCTCGAACTGGTAACCCTTCTTCAGAGACTATTAACCCAACTTCTCAAAATCCTCGAGAAGAAACTTCGAAAGACAACGAAGTTGATTCAGAAGCTACAAAAACCGATCTCGAGGCTGAATCTGACGATGGGAACTCTGCAAATACTCAAAAGCCTCATGAAGAAACGGATGTTTGCTTTATTTCCGAATAAGAAAGAGAAAAGATTGGAAGAAACCTGAGGAACCTTGAAAGCAAATACATCATTACTCTGAAAAAGGTCCGCTACATATACTACAAGGATAACCAAGCAATGGGGAATGTGAGATAATATAACTCTTCGTTTGCCAAAAGAAAGAGAAACTTCCCTGGACTGCAAAGATGATGAACTAATAGTCTACCCCGAAATCATCAACTAGGGTCTTCGGTTTCCACTAGATCCCATGATCGTGGAATACTTCGAACTACTCAGCTTATGTCCTACCCAGGTGACACCAAATGAGTGATTCACCCTTATGTTAGTGATCATGGCATCTCGACTGTTTAAAATTCCCATCAGCATCAAAGACTTCATCTCACTGACCCAATTGTTGAAAGGTCTGAAGCTTCCCTTTTTCTACTTTGCCCTGATGGATGATCTCTTAGAGGCTCACAAATTCTGGAAACAGAAATTCGTCTTTATATCAGGAGCGTGGGAAAATGGCAAAGCGATTTCCGAAGCCAATCCTTTAAATCTAACTCTCGTCTGGAGAAGCAATCGTAATCTCTTCGTATTTTTTATGTTCTGACATAAAATATACATTTTCTTCTTCCTTTAACTTTTTGTTTTACCAATTATTTCATAAATTTCGAAGCGTTACTCAACATTTCAAAAAGTTGCTAAGGAAAACTTCCAAAACTCGCTATTTGGGCTGAGAAGAAATAGAATAACGCATTTCATACTGCCTTTCAGCCCATCAATTTCCTCCATTTTCATATGTTTCCAATCAGAGAAGGTGGCTTACCTCCACAAGATCTAACATCAGAACCGGATTCGAATCTTGTCTGCCAACGAATATCTCAACCTGATTGCAAAGTCTTCCTTCCCATTCGCAACAGATCAGACAACCATTTGCCAAAAAAGAAGAAAGAAAAATCCATCAAAGAAAAGAAAGGTAAAAAGGCAGCTAGCACATCTGATGCTAGCCCTTCCACACCATCGAAGCCAAAGCGTCGAAAATGAAAAACTGCAGAACAACCTGTCTCACCTATCGACGAAGGAAAAGATCAAGAACCATCCTCAAATAAAAAGAAAACTTCTTCTGGTTCTCGTGGAAAGAAAAAGAAGCAAATGAGGATCACTTCGTATACTGTGGTTGACGAAGATGAAAACACCGCTGCCGAAAACCAACAAAGCCCACAAAATCCTTCGATCGAAGAACATCCAACCAAAGATAATCATGTGATAATCATCGAAGATAGCACGTCCAACAAAAATCAGGCTATTGAAAACTTCGATCCTGATATGTTCATTAGCTTCGAAAACACTGAAGCCCTTACTGGTGAAGATGACCCTGTTCTTCAAGTCATCCAAAACCACATGCTTAATTTTAGGAGACCTACACCAGTCGAAGCTTCTCCAGAAGTAATCCGTTCTCATGAACCTATCACCCCTATTATTCAAGGGCATAGCACATCGGAACTTCGTATTCCTCCTCCAAATCCTGCAATTTTTTTCGCACTTCAACCATTTGTCGAGCTTGATACTGCAGCAAAGACGCTTGCTTCTAAAGTAGAAGCTTCTCAGAACCATCTGAAGCAACTGGCCAAAGATATGGTTTATTACAAAGAAGCGTACGAGGTTGGGAAAACAATTAGAGAAGATTTGCACGGAAACGTAGTTGATCAATTTCATGGTTATAAAATGGTAAGGTCCAAACTCATAAAGGGTGCTATCTGCATGAAGAATCATCTGTGAATCACCCACATTGTGGATACAGAATTGCTGACGAATTCTCATGAGGCAGAAATAAACAAACTCAAGGCTACTCATGCTACTGAACTAGCCACTGAAAAATCCAACTCCAGTAAGCTTCCAAATTCTCTCACCCTTTGTGAGACAAAAAATAAAGAGCTAACTGATGAGATAGCCAAATTGAAGGAGAAGTTCGAAGCAGAGAAAAATATTGTTGTAGTTGCTGCCGTGGCTGAGCTTTCAAAGGATATGCAAACAACTATCAACATCGGAAAAGAAGATGCAACAATACTCCTTCTTCGAGAGCTTCACGCTGCTTATCCAAAAATCGACCTTACAAGTTTTTAGAATGACATCTCTGAAGAAAAATGCCCAAGTGAAGCTTTTGATCTTGTTCCTGATTCGTCTTCCTCGGAAGATGATTCATCCGATGAAGAAGAATCCTCTGATTAATTTTACAACCACTTTTTTGTCTGTCATATTAAAAATTTTCTTTTTGTGTACCTCAATGAATTAATCTAAATGACAAATGCTTTTTATATTTCATTATTATCTTTTCATATTATTCGATTGTAAATTTTAAAAACAAAATAATTACAAAATATAAACTTACCACGTTAACTATCTTAACGAAATTGATGAACACAGCTTTTCGAAAACATCTCAATGATTTAAGCCGTTGTAGCTCTTCGACAAATGCTCAATGCGTTGTTAAGGTTTAACAACTCTTTGAAAAATTCTCATTGTGCTATTAAACATGTAATGTGATTATTAAACATGGTTGTTTCTTCGAAAAGTGTCATAAACACTTCGGAACATTCTACTCTTAACTAATCTCAAAGGTGATCAGTCTTTGATGATTTGTTAAGATAGTATTCAAACATATGTAAACAACCATTGGCCAAAAAACAAACTTTATTGATAATATTGAATATGTACACGACGCCTCGTTAAAACCTTCCTGGGCCAACAGGAGAGGAAATAGTGCGTCATTCAAAACAAAAATTCCAAAGTACAAAAACATATTTACTCCCAATAATTTTTTAAGTGTTGGATATTCCACGGATGTTGAAGCATCCTCCTCTCGAAATAACAAAGTCGATAGGACCCCGACTTAATTCTTTGTACAACTGTATAAGGCTCTTTCTAATTCTGACCCATTTTTCCGAGGTTTTTCTCCTTTGTGTGCAAGAAAACGTTTCGCAACATCTTATCACCTTATTTAAATTCTCTTCTCTTCAGCTTCGAATCGTATATATTTCTCATAAGATTTTGATAATGAATTACATTCAGATGAGCTCGAACTCTTTTTTCCTCAATCAGATCCAAATTAGCCCTTCGAACTTCATCATTAGAACTTTCAGAATATTGAGATATTCTAGAAGATGACATCATAGATTCAATGGGGCTGACTGCATCCATACCGTATGTCAAAGCAAAAGGAGTCTCTTTTGTAGCCTCTCTTGGTGTTGTTCGATAAGCCCAAAGTACCTCTTGTAAATAGTTTGGCCATTTTCCTGTTGCCCCCGATAAATTCTTTTTCAAGCCATCTAAAATTGTTTTGTTTGTCACTTCCACTTATCCATTAGCTTGAGGATGAAAAGGCGTCGAAAAACATTGTTGAATTCCTTTAGAAGTATAAAATGCAGCAATTTCCCCGTTATGAAACTGAGAGCCATTATCTGTTGTAATCCTCCGAGAAACTCCAAAACGACAACAAATACTGTTCACAATAAATTTGATGACATCCTTTGCCTTTGTTCCTGATAACGGTTCTGCCTTAGCCCACTTTGTAAAATAATGAACCGCTACAATTATCATCTGTCTTCCCCTAGAAGCCATCGGCAAAGGTCCCACCGGATCAATTCCCAACCTATCAAATGGTACTGCCTCAGATATAGACATAAGCGGTACTTATGGTCTGTGAATAGCATTGGCAAATCTCTGACAAGTATCACAGACTCAGACTAAATTCTTAGCATCGTTCATGATTGTAGGCCAATGAAACCCTGCAAGTAAAACTCGACGTGATAAAGCTTTGAACCCATAATGAGCTGACCCTTCACTATCATGCAACTCTGACAATACTTCTTGTGATTCTTGTTTACTTAAACATCGTAATAATGGCCTGCTCAATGCCATTTCATACAAAATCCCATCCAGTACTATATATCTGAAGGCTTTACACCTCAACGTTTTGGTCAATTGTGAATCATCTGGCAGTATTCCTTGAGTAAAAAATTAAGGATATCTCATCGCCAATCGCTTCGGCTTTCATCGTTGGTAAAACATTCTTCTTTACATTCACATTGGCTAGATGGAGTAACAATTGAAGGATTTTCTTGTAGCAAAATCCAAGGATATTCTTCCTTGTAAGCAACGTTTGCTAAAGAATCAGCCACCATGTTACTTCCTCACCCAATATATTCCACAAAAACGTTGTCAAACAGAAGCATTAAATTCTGAATCTCCCGAAGATACAAAATCAAACGATCCTTCCTTGCTTCGGAAAATTCAGATACTTGATTTGCTAATAACTGAGAATCCATTTCCAAGCGCACTGAAGTTGCCCCACAAATTTTTGCCAATCTCAAACCTGCCAAAGCAGCTTCGTATTCAGCTTCATTGTTCGAAGCATGAAAACCAAATTTAATAGATTGAACCATTGTCTCTCCCGTCAGAGCTATTAACTGAACCCCAACACTGCACCTTGAAACACTAGAACCTCCATCTATTCGAACAACCCACCTCGAATCAACAGGTATGACTCTTTTAGTTTCTTCCCCATCTGATCAGCTTGAGTAGAATTCTGATCAGTTGTGCATGGGTTTCCAGTAGCATTGAAGGGGGCTGCTCCGAAAAATATTACCACTGCCTTGGTCTTTCTTGAAGATTTTTTGCCAAAAATGAGAAAGTAGAGATGTAATGTCTCATAAACGAACTATGTACCATAAAGTATAATAAAAAAGGTAAAATTCGTGAGCACATACTTGGAATGTCTATAATTGGCTAAAAGTTAAAGGCAATCGAGGTAGACATTTGTGAGAAATGCATAGTGAGGTTCACGTTTCAGTCGTTTTCGGACCGGTTTAAGTATTTTCAGTCCACCTATAATTGCATGCGGTAAAAATGGAATAAAAATGAGTTGATTTCCTACGATCCACATGAGGAGGAAAAACTTAAAATGGAATCAGGCGAGGTTAATGTACTAACATCAACAAAGGAGGAAAGCCTAAGCATAAGGTGGATGACAAAGGACTGGGTCAAGCTCTGGTCAAGAAAAAGAAGCCTAAGTAATCGACCGTTGATTGATGCTTTCTCTACAAAGAGAAAAGACATCGCAAGAAGGATTGTTAGACACGTTGGGCTTACATGTTAAGAAAAGGTACTAACACATCTTTGGTTTCTTCAAAAAGTAACAACGATTCTTTGAAAAGAAATACTTGGTGGGTTGATTCGGCTGCACTAACTCATGTATGCATTTCTTTACATGGCATGTCAAGGATCAGGATGCTAAGTGAGGATGAAATATCCATTTTCACTACAGACGGGAGCTCTTGTCACGTTTTAGCTTTATGCGATTTACATATAAAACTTTCTACCATAATATAAATAATACTAACTAATCTTAATAAGTTGTGTGCTAGCGAAATATCTGTTTTTGAAATATGTTAAGTAAATCAATGTTAATGGGCTTGGAGGATGATGGGTCTGGCTCGTTTCCATGACCCGACCTGATTGGCTTGTGAACCTAAAATAATCTATAAATACTGAAAAGTGCAGCATTTAAGAGGGTTGATAATTATCTCTTTAGATTTTAGATACATGTACCTCAATTATCTATCTAACTTCTAACTTAAATTTAATACACCCTTTAAACAGTTACATAAATACCCATGGATTAAGTTTTATCTTGTCAATCTACATCATCCTTTCCTGGTTGGAAAAAAGTACCTTCGATTCGCCATCTTTTTGCCCTTAAAATCATTTTCTCCTCGTCGAAACCATGATCCACATACTTTTTAAGGTTCTCAAGTAAGCTCCAATGTTTGTGCCAATTCCAACTCTTTTACCCGCAAGAAGCTCCATAACTCGTGATGGTTTATATCCAAATACACAAATTTATCCAACAAATGTCAATCCCGCTGAACACAATAAATCATTATTTTTTTGCAAGTTCACACAAGCCTCCATATGAGAATCGTGTAAAAACAACCTGGTCATAAAAAATAATTCTTTTATAGCACACTCGCTTTCTATTTGATAGCACAAATTCAGTAGCTCTAACATCTGAATAGTCAATCTGGAAGATGTTTTCTTGAACAAGAATTTGTCCAGCAAATGTTGATCCTATAGAACATAAGAAATCATTATTCTGTTGCAAGTTCAAACAAGCCTTCATATGAGAACCCTGTAAAAACAACATGGTCATAAAAAATTCTTTTAATGTATACTCGCCGCATTCTTTTCGATAGCACAAAGTCGGTAGCTCCAACACTGAATAGTCAATCTGAAAGATGTTTCCTTGAGAGTTGTAAGGATTAATAATACTAATATTATTGCCATCTACTCCATTGTTAACTAATTCATCTGTGATTTCTGCAATTATGGGAGTTTAAAACGGATGATTAATAGTTTTTCCATATGTGACAAAGATGTTTCCTTCAGAATTGTAAGGAGTAATTATACTAATATTATTGTGATCGATTCCGTTGCTAACTAATTCATTTGTAAATTCTACAATTATGGGAGTTTCAGTTAGATGATTAATAGCTTTTCCTACTTCAGATTTTTCCGTTGTGATATGATCTATCTTGGTATTTTTATATGCTTATTAAT
Organism: Limnanthes douglasii subsp. nivea; assembly: GCA_036936605.1. Lineage (NCBI taxonomy): Eukaryota > Viridiplantae > Streptophyta > Magnoliopsida > Brassicales > Limnanthaceae > Limnanthes > Limnanthes douglasii. Next base: position 55,335,405 of record JAUPFV010000002.1, on the reverse strand, counting down.
AATATATAAAAAAATAATGGGTTCCTGGGCACCCACAGTAGCTCTGCTCCTGGCCGCACGAAGGAAAAATTATGCATTGAAATTATAAGTTTGGTGTTAACTACTTCGAGGAACAACAATAACATGCATTTAAAATATAAGTTTGACGTTAACTACTTCCAGGGACAACAATATCATCTTTTCATGGTGAATGACTACGATACCATCACCATTTTTAAAAGTGTTTAAAGGATGAGCAATAATGACTAATATAATATTTTCTCTAAAATACAAAATAAAATCACTAAAAGAATATTTTTTCTAATTCGATAATATTTTCAATCAACAATATATTGTTGAAATCTTTGACCAATTAATCAATTAATTGATATCTTTCAAGTTTAATTTGATTTTGTACCAACAATGTCTCTCTTGAATTAAGCTTGCTTGTTGAAGACAACATTATTTTGAAGACTTGTGGGTGGCTTTGTGAAGATATGGTCATCGATCTAATATCTTTTTTGGCTTGTTCTAGTCACCTTCGATCTTTTATGGTATTTTTTTAGTTTGTTTCATTCACCTAATCATCTACCGTATTTTCCGGTCACCTCCGATCTTTTACGGTTTTTTCTCGTCTTTTCCGATCACCTCCAATCATCTACGGTATTTTCTTGTTACCTCCGATCTTCTACGTTTTTTTCTAGTCGATTCCGGTCACCTCCCATCATCTACGGTCTGTTCTAGTAACTTGTGGTCCTCTAGATGGTTATTTTCATATTCTTCTTCACTCATCTGTTTTTTCTTACATTTTTATTATATTTTTTCTTTTTTTGTGTCATTTTTTTCTTCTTCATTTTCTCCTTTTCTCTTGTCTATTTTCTCCGACGGATTCCGATTCTTCAATCCTTTTTTTCATTGTTTTTTTTCTCTCTTTTGCTACGAATTCTGCTTTCTTTGTCCTTTTTCATCTTATTTTTCTAACTCTTCTTCTCCGACGGATTCTGCTTCTTTTCCACTTTTTTTTTTTATCTTTTTTCTCGTTTTTTTATTTGGTGGTACTTTTCTTTTACTTCCTTAGTTCTGATACTAATTGTTGGATATATGAGGATATTTTAAGAAAATAAGAAAAAAATTAGAGAGAATAAAAAATATTTTTATTTTATTTTATTTATTTTTTCCTTCGTACCTCTTTTATATTTATATTAATATATTACTCGTGAATAATATATTTTGACAAGTATAATATTTTTTCTAAAATAAAAAATCAAATCACTAGAAAATATTTCTCATAATATTTTCAGTCAATATATTGTTTAAATCTTTGACCAATTAATTAATTATTTCAAAATTAATTTGATTTTGTTGGAGTAAAGAGCATCTGGCTCTTCTTTGTGGGAACAGTAGGGTTCCTAATAATCTGTCTGGTGAAGACACCACCAAGAGTCTCACTACCAAGGGAAAGAGGAGTGACATCAGTGGCGTAGCCACGATTTGATCCCTATGGAGTCCTGGTTATCGTCCAAGAACGAAATAGAGACAATATAAATCTTATTTTTTTTTTTTTGCACTAAGTATGTTTTTTTTTGGGTTAACTAGTGTTTTTTGTATTCATGAATCCCTTATGTATTAGTTATTTTCTTTAGTATTTTGTCAATCTATAATCATGACCACACCAAAGTTATAGGGCTTGACGATGTTGCCTCACATTTAGGTCTTTTTATCCTAGTCTTTTTTTACTTATCTTCGTATAATGTGTGTATCTTGACACGTATTTGATTTTCTTAAGATCTGTAGGAGTCCAAAGACGACAAATTTATGATATAGTCAATGTTCTTGAAAGTGTTGGATTAAAAAAATTCTTTTGATCTTCGAATTTTAATTTACTCGAATTTAACTTACTTAGCTAGTGTTGAAATTAGGTTATTGTTATTAGCAAAAAAAAAATGTACATGAAAAAGATTTAAAGCAATCCTTTGAATTTTCTAAAACATAGTTAGTTTAAGTTAAGTCTATTTATATTTATTAACTTACTTTTCTATTTAAATGTTTTAGAGTAGTAATTCCTTTCCTCGTTATAACATTCCATCACACCAAGTTATAACATTCCATCACACCAAATTATAACGTTATTATCTTAAAATATATATCGAAAATAAGAGTTAAAAAAAACACAGTTAGTTTAAGTTAACTCTATTTATATTTATTAACTTACTTTTCTATTTAAATGTTTTAGAGTAGTTATTCCTTTCCTCGTTTTAACATTCCATCACACCAAATTATAACGTTATTATCTAAAAATATATATATCGAAAATAAGAGTTTAAAAAAAATTAAATATATATTATTAAAAATAAATTTAAAAAAATAAAGAATTAAATATATATTATTGAAAATAAAATTTAAATATATATTTAAAAATAAGGAATTAAATATATATTGAAAAATAAAAGCTTAAATATATATTTTTTTTAATTGGTAGCTTTATTAATATAAACCAAGTTCTACAAACAAGGCCCAAATGAATTGGACTAGAAACAAACAAGGCCTAACATTTTTAGACTTAAGTAGTCCAACTTGGCCCAATTAAGACATCCGATTCAGGACTAAGCTATTAGCCCCAAATAGATTATGGCTGTCTTAATTGCAAACCCTAACCTATCGACTCAGACTTCTCTCCCTTATGAAACCCTATCTTTCATCTCAACAAACCTTTTGCCACCATTAACAGCCAACTCAAGCTTTCAACTTCACAAATCAAACACCCATTTCGTCTTCTTTCATACTTCAGTACTTCCTTCATTCCTTAATTTCTTCTTTCCTTCAAACCCTAACCTGGGTCTATATATCCCACGCCCATGCTTTCAAGCACAATAATCGCTCGAAGCTGGTTAGGGATATCATAGACTGAAAAGGAATGGCTTTCTTTCTTGTCTAGAGTCCATTTTGATATCCAATCAGCCACAGCATTTTCCATCCTGGAAATGTGGCTGATTTCCATTTCTGGTCGAATTAGGGATCTACAAAGCCTTTCTTCGTCTGTACTGGTTCCGTTCACGTTGACATTGAGCCTACTGACCAGCGTCCAACAGTCAGACTCAATGTCAACAAAGCTCCAGCCTCTTCTGTTGCAAAGCAAGAGTGCCTCCAGTAGCACTCTTCTTTCAGCTTGAAGTGGTGATAGCTTCCCAAACAGAAATCCAGCACCTTCAACACAATTCCCTTGTTCGTCCCTTACAATTAGCCCACCAGCAGCTTCTCCAGTGTAACAGCAAGCAGCATCGGTGTTAATCTTCAATCTACCAAGAATTGGAGCCTTCCACGTCCTGTAAGTTATCTTTCTCTGCTCTATAGACATAGCTCCAATCATGATTCCTGCATCAATTGCATTTCGCCAGTGCTTAGTTTTAAGTTTCATGTCCAGCACTAAAATCAGTCTGTTTATTCTGCATATAGCATTGTAAAAGTTATCTGTTGGTTTGTCAAACTTACAGTGATTCCTATTAAACCATATTGTCCATAAAATCAATTGTGGAACAATATGATTAATATGGAATTTGCTGTGAGATGAATTAAACCATATGAATAGCATATGCCTAATTGTCATAAAACGTTTCACTGGGACTTTAAATAAAACCCCGTAGTAATTCCATAACTGCCAGCCAAAACTGCAACTGATGAAGAGGTGTGTTGTATCTTCACAGTTGCAGCAAAATTGGCATTTAGATACAATTGATATATGTTTCTTTGCAAGTTCACTGTCAGTAGTCACAAAACTCATTAGTATCTTCCAGGTTAAGAATGAAAATTTTGCTGGTATAAAGCTATGCCAGATTTTATTGAAAATTAAAGGACAATTGTGTTTTACTCTTATATGTTCCCATGTGGTTTTAGTACAAAACTTTTTATTTTTAGAAATGTTCCATTCTATGCAATCATTCTGTTCAGGATTGATTTTAACACAACAAATTTGTTGAAATCTTTCGTTAGACAGAAATGATTCTAGAATAGGATCCCAACAGTTTTGTCTCCAAAATGTTTTTATCATAGCTGGAAGATACCATGAGTTTTGGTCAGTGACAATTGGACCAGATTTTATCCATGAATCCCTCCAGAAATCAACCTCACCTCTACCTACTTTCCAATGAATTAACTGGTCAGCCTTTTTCCTAACTGAACAGAGACCTTTCCATACAATGGAATCATTGACACCACACTTTGCATATAGTGGATGTCTATCTCTACAGTAGGCATTAGTAATTAAATCAGACCATAGTGATCCACCTTTCCTAAACAAGTACCAAAGTTTATAAGCAAATGTGAGTTGAATGTCAGGCAGAAGTTTGACATTCAACCCACCCTCCCTAAAGGGCTTGCATAGGTTTCTCCACACAGTCCAATGTATTGCTTTTTCATTCACTTTTGGTCTCCAAAGGAACTTGTTAAAACAGAGTTCCAGTTTATTTAAAATTGTTTTTGGTATAAAACAGTTTTGCATCCAAAAAAATACGATGGGATAAAGAACATGTCTAATCAGTGACAACCTGCCACTGTAAGACAGGTTCTTTAAATCCCATTCACTAATTTTATTATAGATTTTGCTTAAGAGAGCTATATAATTCTTCCCTGTGTTGTTTGATGCTATTGTGATGCCCAAGTAACTGAAAGGTGCATTTTCAGTCTTGAAACCCAAAGTAGTATTAATTCTTGCTGATCTTGCATTTGAGCACCTAGAAGATGTTATGACCTTCGTCTTCTCGCTATTTATCAGTTGCCCTGATTCTTTTTGGTATTGGTTTAGCAGGTCACTCAAACACTTGATGGAGGATGGATCACTATTGGAGAAAATAATGACATCATCTGCAAAAGCCAACACTGGTAAGACATTTCCAGATTTAACATAGAACTGTACTTTATGATTCTGTGCATATAAATTCTCTAGCCCTCTCAGTAGGGCTTCCTCTGCCAGGATAAACAGACAAGGAGAAAGTGGATCTCCTTGTCTGAGTCCTGTTGTCTGAGGAAAATATCCATTACAAGACCCATTCAATAAAATAGATACCATAACATTTGAAATAAGACTGTAAATTAGTGAAACAATACTTTCTGTAAAACCAAAACATTTTAATATCTTAATAATAAATGCATGAGATAGCCTGTCAAAGGCCTTAGACATGTCTAGTTGTAGGATAATATTGCCTCTTGAAGGCTTCCTCCTTATGTTATGCAACATTTCTTTTATGGTCAAAATATTATCATGTATCAACCTATCTTTTACAAATGCACTCTGGCCTTTAGATATGATTCTAGGCAAAATGAGAGAAATTCTCCTATTAATAAGCCCAGAAAACAATCTGTTCAATATTGTACACATACTCAATGGTCTGTAGTTACTCCATGTTATTGGATTTGCCATTTTAGGGACTAAGACAATCCCTGTAGCAAACACACCCTTAGGAATAGGTTTGCCCTTAAGAAAAGCATTTAGAGAGCTACATAAATCAAGTTTAATTATATTCCAACAATGTTTAAGGAAAAAAACATTGAACCCATCTGTGCCAGGTGCGCTATCCTTCTTCATGCTCCATATTACTGCTTTAACTTCATCAGCACACGTAGGTTTAGCAATTTCTGTATTGTCACTGTCCAAAACTAGCTTAGGAATGTTTGTTAGTATTGATTCACTGTCACTAACATTATTCAAATAATCAGGTTCATTTGAAAGGATCTTTTTAAAGTGCTCAACTGCAGATGCAGCAATCTCAGTTTGATCAGTAAGCCAAACCTCCTATCTTTAATTCCAGCAATAACATTTCTCTTCTTTTTCTTTGCAACAAAACTGTGATACAGTTTTGTATTCCCATCACTCTCACTTATCCATGTATTGAAACATTTTTGCTTCCAATAGCATTCCTCATTCTTTAATGCAAGGATGAGAGTGCTATTGGCTTTTGACAGTTTAGATTTAGATTCATTGTCATTTATATGTTGATGTATCAATTGACAGTTTTCCACTTGCAAAGTAGCATCTTTTACTTTGTTAAATATATTTCCAAAAACTGAAGAGTTCCATTGTTTTAAACACTTTTTCAATCTTTTGAGCTTGAGCCAAAATATCATGTTATCCTCACCAAAACAGTCCTTAGACCAATCCTGACTTACACAATTCATAAAGTCAGGATGGTTTGCCCAAGCGTTGAGAAACTTAAAAGACCCTTTCTTCTGCCTAGATACATTTTGTTTGTTAACTGTAATTAAAAGAGGAGCATGGTCAGAACAAGTTCTGACCATGTGGCAAACCTGTATGCTTAAGTTGTTAAGCATCTGCTGGTTTATAAGCACCCAATCCAGCCTTTTCCAGACCTTGTTGTTACTCCAAGTATAACGAGTTCCAATGTGTGCAGGCACATCCAGATTACAGTTCCTTATGAAGTTGTCAAAGTCATCTACACTAACTCCATCATAAGTTACGCAATTTAACTGATCGTCAGGACACCTTATAGAGTTGAAATCACCAGCTATAATCCAAGGGATGTCACAGGTAACACTACTAATCTGTCTCCAAAGCATCAACCTCTGCACTCTCATATTCTTTGCATAAACATAAGTAAAACAGCATCTAAATGTAGCATAGTTAATCTCAGCATGTACAAACTGGTCTTGATCATCAATAATAGAAACCCCCACATCATTAGACCAGAAAACCCAAATTTTGTTAGTAATATTAGACATCCAATTCTCAAATCCAATTCTCTTAGCCACTATCTCCAATTTGTCCAACCTAGCCATTGGTTCTTGTATTGTAACTAGTTTTATGTTCTCACTGTTAATAATGAATTTAAGCCTAGCTAAAGTAGGGTTGTTGTGAACTCCCCTTGCATTCCAGCTAACAAACTTAATCATTATCAGATGCATAATTTTTAGTATCCATTTCTCTCTTCCTAAGAGAGTTTATAGACAGTCTTCTGTTATTATTATTTATATTAGCAGACTTTATCTTTCTTGCAATGATGGTTTCAAATTCTTTCTCAGGGTCATTAGAGCTTACTTTTGGAGAGGGATTGTAACTACCAGGATTACCTCTACGAGGAGACACCACGTTCCTATCCATATCATCCTCCTCCTCCTCGAGGTTTTGCAAAGCACTGATGATATACAGGTCATTATTCAAAGCAGTTCTTTCCTTATTAGGACTTCCAACACTAGTTGAAGGACAGGACACTGATTGCCTGTCTTTCTTTGTAATGATCGACTTTAGTTTTCTTTTATAGACATGAGTAAATGATTGAATCTTCTTAGGCCTGTCAATCTTGTTTGTTTCTTGTAAACTTTGTGTAGTTTCTTGCTGAACACGATTTTGTGCAATAACAGTATTAGTTTCTTGACTTTTCTTGGCTTCCACTCTCAATTTCTTTTTGCATTCATCTGAGTTATGTCCAATATGCCTACAATCATTACAATAACCAAGAGGATTTTTGTAGCTTACCACAATAGGGAACTCCTTTCCATCCCCAAACTCGACGCACAACCTTCTCCTTAAGGATTGAGAAACATCAACTTCTATTAAAGCGAAACAGGCATTCCATTTTGCCCTGTTTAACTCAGGAACAACCACATGATGCACCTTTCCAATGGTTGAAGCTAGTTCTTGAATAAGAGCAGCGTCATACATGAATTCAGGTAACATTTCAAATCTGACCCAGATAAGAGCCACAGGACATTCGAAATTCTTACTGCTTTGCGGACTCCATTTGATCACCCTCATCATTTTGCCCTCGACTTTCCAAAACCTATTAACCCACAGACGCCCTGCATCCTCCAGTAGTGTAAATTCGACCAGTATTTGTCTTGAATCAATGGTGACATAAGTATACAAACCTTTAAACTTAAAAGTATCAAGAAACAGTTGAAAAGCCTGCTTCTTAGGAATTCCGTCACTGAATTTGGCTATCAACGTTGTTCTTGATTTAGAACATAGATCAGCCTTTACCTGACTATGAAACTTAACTATAATGCCATCTTCACGTGAGGTTACATCTAATGGCTTGAACACTGAGGCCTCCACCTTCTTCCTTATGATATCCGAATAAGACCTAACAGTTGGAGCCACCACCTCTTTCGACTTGATACTCTCCTCCGAATTGATTAATGGTGGAAACTCTTCATCATTCAGTCCCTCCATATTGAACCACCAGCCCTTGGCAGCACCACAACCACCGGCAGTGTCTGCAAGCTGCCCAACACACAGCAGTAACCTTTCTTCCTATAATCAGATCCAAAACTAAGGGTTTTTATTTCTTAGAGTTTAAGAAAGCTTAAATATATATTAAATGGAATATTTCCATTAAAAGTGTTTCCATTTTAACCTTAAATAAAAATTTGGAAGTTTTCTAAGACCTCTGGATTTCTGCCTCAGGTTTTTCCACCGACACAAACGCGCTTTAAAATTTAGGAATGTTTATTATAATATATAGTATATTTCGTGGGTTCCTAGGACCCAAAGACACCACTGCAGCTCCGCCAGTGAGTGACAAGAAGCAGAAATCCTTAACGTCAACACAGTGAATACCAACGTGAAGAGCAACTCTCATGGCAACTGTCTCGTCAGGGTTCACATATTTGCTAGGGCTCTTTCCAAAAATCTCAACAGCTACTTTATGTACTCTACAAACACGAGTCATTCCTCCTACCAAAAGAACCTCATAAACCTCCTCAGCAGTAACACCGGCATCCTTGAGACAGTTTTTGCATGGGTATCTAGTCTTGTCGATCAAGTTACTCACCAAACTCTCGAATTTTGATATAGTCAAGATGATTTTTTAATGTTTCGTGCCAATAGCATCAGTTATCATAAAGGGTAGATTGACTTCGTTTGGGATGTAGCTAAAATCTCAACTTTAGCCTTTTCATCTGCTTCACAACGCCTCTATAGTGCCAGCTTATCATTATTAAGATCAATTGCATTAGTCTTCTTAAATTCATTCACTAAGAAGTCCAATAGATGATTATCAAACTCCTCTTTTCCCGAAAAGTCTATTCCCATTTGATTACTTTAACTTCGAGAGATCGCCCGAATTCCGTAGTAGGTGAGAAAGAGGGCTCCCTATCGTTTTACTATTTATTTTATCAACAAAATTGGTGTCTAAAACAGTATTATCTTCCCGTTTTCCTTTTTACCGTGAGGAATTCTCCTATCAGTAATATCGGTTTTATGGAAATATTTTTCGTATTTATAATTTATAATTTTTCCTATAACCCTCTTTTAACTTTATCGGCTGATTTTTCCGCATGAGATTTGGATAAATTCGCATGGAATTTAGATAAATTATTTATTGTTGCCGGGTTGTGAATGCATGAATATGTGTAGCGAAATATTTCTATAAACTTTTAAAGTTTTTTTCGGTTTTTTTGTTTTATCATCAAAATCTTTGTTTAAAAAAAAAACTTCCAATCTCTTTTTTAGTCTTTGATTCCTTCCAATTTCGTTAAAATTAAGCGTAGATTTTTTTTTTTCATTTATAAAATTAGAGAAACCCTAATAAAACCAGAAGGACTAGTAATCTTACATTTCAGTATTGACGATGTACACCACCTCGCAAGCGACTATTTTACTAATCATCATTTATTGGCTCTCAACAATTTCGTGTATAATTAAATGGTAAAAACTCTTCTGGCCGAAGACTTCCATGGAATTTTAGAACCTTATGTCTAAACCCTGATTCTCTTCAGTTTTGGGTATTATGATTGTAGTTGCGATCAAGATGATGTTCAAAGACTTGATGGTTTTGTTGAGGCAATTGTTCCTTACTATACTCTCTCATCGGAGCAAACAGATTCTCATCATAGTGATATTCTGTTTCGGGATACTTTGGGTGGTTACTAGAATTTGGAGCTCAAAATCTCATAGTGGCCAATCTCTGAATCACTTATCTTATCTTGGCAAGCTCAAAGTCCATCGACTCCAAAATTACACGTATTTTCGGGCATGTCGCTCATACGACTCATTCCATCGCTCGTTCGTATTTCAACGTATGTCGTCTCTATCTCCCTCATTGGTCTTTTGGAAGCATCTCTCTTTTTCTTATTTAAAAAATATTTAATTCAATCAAATCTGAATGCAATAAGATTTGATTTTTTAAATAAAATAACTCCCTTATATATTAAAAAAACTAAACATTAGATATTCAATATTAGGAATTCTTAGCTACATCAGAAATCCTAATCTAGTTCACAAATTCGGATTCGATAACTCAGTAAGAAAAATAAACAAATTAAAACCTATAGAACTCAAGGAATCGCCTTAATACAGTTTATCATAAACGCGAGACAAATAAACTACAAACCCTAATTATATAAAGCCCATTTACTTTTATTGTTTTTTGATTGGCGAACACAACCACTAAATTGGTTTTATCAATTTAGTCCACGAATTATCGGTTCAAACTTTAGTATGGTCACCACACTTATACATATACAACACCTATTCACCTATATAATCAATTATTATTTTTTTAAATTAAAAGAAATTTTATTAAATAACAATGAAATAAGCGTAGATCCATAGTCCATAGCCTTTTCAAAGATATACATTCGAATTAAGTACCAAAATTTTATCTTTTCTTTGAAACCATAAATTTGGTGCTAATTTTTTCATTCTCGTCGCCAAATCTTCTTTTTTTGTTTCTTCATTCTTCTATTTTCTACTATTTTCGTTAAGCTTTTAATAGTTTCTTCAACCTTTCTTTTTTTCCTAGCTTGAGGTAAAGCTTTTAATAGTTTCTTCAACCTTTCTTTTTTTGCCTAGCTTGAGGTAAAATAGTTTTTTTTTATCAAACTTATCCTTCACTCTTATAATTTAAGATATTTTTTAATGAGAAAGTCCTTCATTGTGAGCAATCACCTACGTCTTCTTTTTAATATTTAACAATTAATTTTCCGAGGAGTATTTTTATTTATTCTTGAGACTTTCATAGATTATTTCTTTCTGAATATCCATGGTATTCGCCTATATTTCCTGAGATATGTTTAAGGTAGCTACGTTCCGATGTAAATATTTTTTTTTCCCAAAAGGATATTCGTATACCCATTTGTGATTCAATTTGGATTAATTAAAGAGCTTAATATCAATTGTTCAATTGAATTTCTAATTGAATACTAATATTTCATTAGTCAGTCATTTCGAGAATCCGATTTTAGTTTAGCAATAAGGTAAACTTTTTTCCAGTAGATTTCATAACTTTAGTTTTATATATTTCCAATATGATTATCCTTTTTTACATAAAGAAATTGAAAGTTTTATATAATATTTCAGTCTTAAGTAGCCGATGTTTAAGCTTTCTAGCAGTCTAATAGCTCTCAATTGTGATGAAGCTTGGTTCATATTATAGTCTAGTTCCAACATGTCTTTTAAAGTTTTCTTTCTCATCCAGTCAGGTACTGCATTTTGTTCTCATAAAATATAAGTTATTATTATACCATTTGACATTAGATCTCTACAACAATTGATTAGAGAATATATGAATCAGGGAAACTCCCTCTTTTAATTATTTGAATAACCTTTATAGAATCCACTTCTATATATTCAGTTGAGTTAGGTTTTTTATCATGTATGTTTAAAGACTGTCTAGAAGTGCCATACATTCTACTAGAATAAGAGACTGTTTTCTATAAAACCTACTAAAAGCTAAAATAATATTCCCTGAGCTATCGCTTATAACCCATCCACCTAATGATTCCTTTATAAAGATTATATGCCCCATCTGAATTAAGCTTCATTTTATTTCATAAGAAGGATTACATTTGATTAATATACAAATTCTAGGTCTGTTTGAATTGATAATATCCCAAATCTGATCCAGTCTTACTAATATATTCTAGATGTGGTTTATAACTCAAATTTCACTAATGTTTTGGTCTGCGTGCTTAACTTTATTTCTAGTAAAGCATATTACCCAACACATTATTGGCAGGATGATGGTTTTTATATGGATATCTTTGTTTGTATACCATAACCAAGTTCTAATAAAGTGAGAAAAAGTCATGTTCCCTGGGATATATAGTTTCAATACTCAAACAAATGTTTTCCGAACTTCCCATATCACCTTGCACTCTACAAAAAAATATTTTACAGTTTCAATTCCATTGCAGAATTGATATTTTGAAGATAAATATAGGTTTTTATTTTGTAATATGGAATCTACTGGGATTCCGCCTTTTAAAATCCTCCAAAGAAGAAAATAACATTGAATTCCATATTCTCTTGTATGTTTTTTAAATATTTAACTTTTCTCTGATCGTATGCCATGTTTTTCTAGATTTGAATTCACATATAAGATACATAGTCTATATGATTGATTCTTCTTTATTTTGATTAATTTAGGTTCTTTTTATCCTTTCAATATCAGATGGAAGTATAAAATATTTCAGTTTATCAATATCCCAAGCTACTTCAGTCCATAAATTTTTTATCTTTTCTTCGATAATGATATTTAAGAAAGGTATGAAGGCCTACTTATAAATTCATTTCTCCAAGCAAAAGTCAATCTCACGCTTACCTACTTTCCATAAGGTATAAGTCTTAGTTTTTATTCCTATGCTCAATAATCTTCTCCAGTTATTGAAACTGTTGTTTGTTTGCTGCACTTGTAAAGGGTGTGAACTTTTACAATAACGAGAAAACATATTAGCCCTAAAATTTGAGTTTTTTTGAAATTAAACCACATTTTACAAAATAAAGTTTCTTACATCTTTTCTAATTTTCTTATGTTTAGTCTTTTCTCACTATATGGTTTTCATATGTTGTTTTAATTAGACCATATTATCGTCGTTTTGGCTTCAAAAGATCCTTATAGGAACATGTTGTACATTTTTATATCATATAGATCACTTCTTTAGGTAAATTAAAGATTTTTAAGTGATATATTGCGATAGTTGTACGGATAGTTTGAATTAGAGTGACTCGTATATCAAAAGAAAGTAGATTACCATCCCATTATTGAATCTTTAATCTAATCTTGGTTACAAGGTCATCAAAATTTCCAATGATTTTTCTTGAGTGAATCTGGATTCCCATGTATTTGAAGTGTAATTTGTCTTGATTTAAACCAGTTTGGTTTTTTATAATGTTTATTCTAACTTAAAGTTATTTTTTGAAGAAACAACAAAGATGGTTTTGTCTTTATTTATCATCTGACTAGAAACATTCTCATAGTGATTCAGGAACTCAGTTAATTTCTTAAGATTCAAGGATGAGCCCTTCCCAATGATTATGAGGTCATCAACAAATGCAAGACAATGTAAATTATTTGACTGCTTATTTTATATCTCAATCCAATGTTATCTTTATATAACTTCTAAAGTCCTCTTATTAGGTATTCTTCTGCCAAAATGCATATACTTTGAGATAAATAATATCCATGTCTAACTCCTCTAATGAATTTAAAACATCCTTCTACTTTTCCATTTAAAATAATTGAGAACCAATTTCCATTGATGCAACTTCTGATCCATTTTTTCCATTTGTGATCAAATCCAAATGATTTGAAGATGTTTAAAAATAATATAATTTGTTAAATGTGTTTGACATATCTATATTTATTATCATATTACCTTCTTGTCTTTATATTGAGTTCATGTGTTAACTTGGGTGTCAATATGATGTTTTCATGGATATTTCTACCATTCATAAATCCACCTTGTTCCGAAGATACAATCTTTAGAATAATTGTAGCCATTCTCTTACTTAGAACTTCAGATAAAAATTTGTTGAAATATGTACATAAGTTTGTTGGTATGTATTCATTCTAGGTTTTAGGAGAATTTACCTTTTGAAACAAGAGATATAGTTGTTGCGAAGAATCCTTTGGGCAATAGGTGACCTTGAAAGAATGTTATGATTACTGTACAGAGATCATTGGACATAATTGGTCAAAAATGTTGAAATAATCTAGCATTAGAGCTGTCAACACCAGCTACTTTATTTACATTTAGTATTTTCACAGTACTATATATTTCCTTTTCTGAAGGAAACTTTTAAAGGTTTTCATTGTCTCAATTAATAGTTTTTAAAGGGGATCATCGGCTGATGTTTCTAATTCTTCTTGATCATTGATCCATTTGTCTCCATGTTTTATGCTATGAATTTTATTTCTCATTCTTCTCTATTTCACATAGTTATAAAAAGCTTTCGTGTTTCTTTCTCTATTCTTTATCCATCAAATTCTATATTTGTATTCCCGATAACTTTTCTCTCTTGTCATTAATTGGAAATGTATTGTTTTTTCTTTTGATGGCTTTATTTTGTATTTTATATTTTGACTAACTTTAAAACATTTTTTTAGATGAATAATTACTTCTTCAAATTGTGCAATAGCATCAAGTATGTTTCTAAATGTTTCCTAGTTCCACCTTTTTAATCTAGACTTGAGCCTTTTTAATTGGTTCCATAAAACAAATATATGAGAACTTAGCAATTCTGCCTTCCAACTTTTTTCCATAACTTTTAAAAAATAATTATGTAATTTCCACATATTCTGGAACTTATAAGAATATTTAATTTGATTTTTCTATATAGAAATAATTAGGCACAATGGTGAATGGTCAAAACCAGTTATTCCTAGGTGCCTAACTCGTGTGGTTTCAAAGTGATTCATCTAATTAAAGTTATATAATACTCTATCTAGCCTTTTCCTTTTACACTTATTAGTCCTAGTGTATTTCAAACCATGGTAATACACATCTTCTAAATGACAGTCTTGTATTGCATTATTAACTTCATTTATGCTTCTCAAACATAATGTAGCATAATATAATTATTCTTGTGAGTTAGAAATTGCATTAAAGTCTCTTATGAAAATTCATTCTATTATTTGATCTATAACTTCTATTACACCTTCACAGATATCCATTTTTTTGCTCTCATAATCCCTTTGCATAAACCATTATGACTAAGAATTCTTTATCCATTGAAGAGTGACTGGCCTTAATATGTAAAAAAATTTCTTGGTAATAATGATATCAACTTTAAATTTCTCATTCCAGAAAATCCATATCTTATTACTAGTGTTAGCATCTCTTGCGTTAAATTCAAATTTTCTAGTAATAATAACTAATTTATCCATATGTATCTTAGGCTCTTGAATATCAATAAATTCATTTTTCAGCCTTTTTTAATGTATTAAGTCTTCTTATAGTCCCTTTTATTCCTCACTCCTCTCATATTCCAATTTAAGATTGTGAAAGTTATTTAGATACTTTTGACAAAGAGCCAAAATGACCCTTGTAGTTTCATACTTTTTTATACTATCATCTTTCTAGGATTTATTTTGGACTTTTTATTTCTTATATTTACTACCTTTATAAATTCTTGATCTTACTTAATTTTACCCATTATATGAGATGAAATGAGGTTTCTAGTATTTTCTTTTTGTGATGATTTTGAGTTGGAATCAATTAACTCTATATCTTCTGATAAGGTAAACGGTGATCCAATACCTATGATTTGCAGAGCTTCTATTGATAGGGTCAAATTATACTGGAGGATAAAACGGTAAAGAGGGTCAAATTTTTCTTAGAAAGGTAATTCACACCTAAAAAATAAATCATGATGAGTAAGCAGTAAGCCTAGTGACTCAGCTAAGTTCCTAGTTCACTTACTTCTAGGCCTGGGTGCTCACAAGGCTTACCAAAATGTATGACCCAATTCAAATGGCACATGGATCCAAAAATACTATAAATCTTTTGGCAAACAACATTAAATGGGTTTAAAAGTTCTGTTTCTACACATTAAATACAAGCACCTTTATTATCTTTCTACCCTTTATCCAAAATTTAATACTAAGTTAAAAAACTTACCAAAAATACCCTTAGAGCAGGTTTTACCATCACCAGATTGGCGACCACAGTGGGAGCGTGAGGTGCCCGAATAGCGTTATTCAAAACCCGACTTGTAAATCGTTCTTCGAAATTCTTTGAGGCATGGATCTTGACATGCAAGTTGATCCATTGCTACAAAGTAATGTCTTTTGGGTTGAAGAATGTTAGAGCTACTTATGATTGATTGGTTAATAAAGCATTTTTTCAACCAAATTGGAAGAAATTTAGAAGTTTATATCAGTGACATGATGGTTAAGAGCCCCAAAGAGGAGAATCACATCTTCGACCTCCAAGAAATGTTTTCTAACCATGAAAGCCATTAACCTAAAATTAAATCCTAAAAATTGTGATTTCAGTGTCCGATCGGGTAAATTTTTGGGCTACATCATAAGTGAGAAAGGTATCAAAATGGGCTTAGACCAAGTGAATGCTTTGTGGCCATGGATCCACCTCGGACTACTAAACAAGTTCAGATATTGAGTGGGAGGTTAACAGCATTAAACATGTTTATTTTAAGGTCGTCAGATAAGTGTGCTCAATGTTTCCAAGTCTTGAGAAATGCAAAAGACTTCAAATGGTCCCCAACTAAGCGACATCTATCTTCACCCAAATATTTATTCAAACATGTTGATGGAGAAATACTTTATATGTACCTAGCAGTGTCGAATTACGCTATGA
The DNA here is from genome assembly GCA_036936605.1 of Limnanthes douglasii subsp. nivea. Taxonomy (NCBI): domain Eukaryota; kingdom Viridiplantae; phylum Streptophyta; class Magnoliopsida; order Brassicales; family Limnanthaceae; genus Limnanthes; species Limnanthes douglasii. Next base: position 55,318,878 of record JAUPFV010000002.1, on the reverse strand, counting down.
GTGCAGTATTGATACGATAAGTTGATAACTATCCCCGCCCGGTTCACTATATCCGTAAGAGCGTGTTGGAAGCTGAGGAAATATACTTGAAATTGGAAAAACTATCTTTGGCATTGGTCATATGGGCCATAAAAATTAGGCGATATTTTCAAGCGCACTCTATCACAATTCGAACTTCTTTTCCTCTGAAGAATGTGCTACAAAATCAGATATATCAGGACGAATAACTAAGTTGTCAGTTGAGCTCGGGAATTAAGATATTGACTTTGCAACTCGAAATGCAATTAAAACTCAAGCTATGGCTGATTTTCTAGTCGAGTTTCATTCCAAAAGGCCTCATGAGGAAGCTCGAACCAGTAAGCCTGAGAAAGAATGGGTGGTTCGAACTGATGGTGGATCTAGTAGAATAGGATGTGGTTCTGGAATTTGCCTATTTATTTATTTTTGGGAGTCAATGTACCAAACAATACATTTCAGTTTTAGAGCATCCAACAATGAATCAGAATATGAGGCGGCAATAGTAAGGTTAAGACTAGCTCAGATATGTGGTGCCAAAAGAGTCCGACTATCGACTGATTCACCATTAATCATTCATCAAGCACAGGGACAATCTAAAACTAGAAAATATCATTTGGTAAAGTACTTAAAGGTGTTAACATAAATATCGACCAATTTTAAACATGTTAAGTATGAACATGTGCCAAGATTGGAAAATTCATTGGCTGATTCTCTAGCCACTATAGTTTATTCTGAAACGTACTCTTGGATCCTTGTACAAGAATATCTTTACATAGTCAAAAATCATGAAATAAAAGATGATATGAAAGAGAACTTTCAGGTATCTGCCATAACCTCTCAATATTGGAGGAACGATATCCAACAGTATATCACTAATAGAGTTTTACCTAAAGACAAAGCTTCTGCAAAAAGAACTGAAATACAACGCTCATAGAATTTTGGTTTTAAGAGAGGTTCTTTATGAAGATCGTTCAGCATGTCCTTGTTTCTTTGCCTCAAATTCAACAACTCTCAAACTGTCCTAATCAGAACTACATGATGAGGAAGGATCGACACATTGTGGTTACAAGGCTTTAACTAGAAGGGTCTTGTTGGCAAGGTACTATAGACCATCTATTATGGCAGATTATAAAAACTTCATAGAAGATGTAACCCTTGTAAAAAATGTGGGAATGCAATCCATGCACCAGCAGTCCTCATGGAGTTTGTGTCTGAAGCGGTACCTTTTGACAGATGAGGACTTGATTTAGTCAGACCACTTCTGATGGCTTGTGGGGGCGCGCGCTATGATTTTAGAAATCAATTACTTTTCCAAGTGGGTAGAATCTGCACCACTAGCCAGGACAATATCCAAAGTAGTAATAAAGTTTATTCTTTCTAGCATATGTTGTAGATTTGGCATTCCCAGACGTATGACTACATACAATAGTCCTCAATTCGATAACAAAGATATGGCAGTATTTTTTACATCAAGATGAATTCATCATTGTTTCTCTTATCCTTTTCATCCTCAAGCCAATAGACAAGTAAAAGTAGTAAATCGAACAATTTTAATGGGCTTGAAGAAGAACTTTGAGGGAGCAGATGGCAAATGGCCAAATTATCTACAAGAAGTACTATGTGCGTACCGAACTACTCCCCATACAACTACTCAAGAGTCCTCATATTCTTTACTTTATGGAATGGATGTAATCACACCTATAGAAGCTACTCTTCCTTCTTTCAGAGTTCAAAATTATTTTGAAGATAATAATGAGGTTTTAGTAAAGGCCCAGTTGGATCTGATTGAGGAAGGAAAATAAAAGCTCATCTTAGAACCGTTCACTACCAAGGTTTGATGAGAAGTGGGTATGCATCCAAAGTTAGAAAAAGAGATTTTCAAGTGGGAGATAAAGTTTTAATAAAAATATTTTTACATACAAAAGAAAGGAAGATCAGAAAACTGGTTCCGAGCTGGGAAGGACCGTATAATGTGTATGTATGAAAGGATCAAGTAAGGAACATACAATCTTCTGAACCAAGAAGAAAATCTTTTGAAGCACTCATAGAATATTGAGCATCTAAGGTTATATTTAGAGTAGACTTATCTTTTAAATATTTACTTTGTTTTAGCTTAATGTAAATATTAGGGGACATACTCTTTCCTACCTTGGTGGCGCGGGGAGGTTTTAATGAGGTGTCCGGATCACAATTTATCTATTATCTTTTGCCTTTAAAAACTATTTTTGCTATATGTCTTATTGCCTTCGAATGGATTACCTTCATATGGCTTGGTTGAGTTAAATTGTGTTGCCTTCGAATGGATTACCTTCGAGTGGCTCAGTTATTACAAGTTTTTGGAAACTTTGAATATAGCATACTTAATTAGGTTTTGATATGAATGGAAGTGAAAATATATTGGAATATGGAATTAATTAGAATAAAAATAACATAAAGTACCTTGGGTGATCCAAGGGTTAAATAAAATTGAGTTGAGTTACAAAATACCTTTGGCTAGAAAAATGACTTACACAAAATTATCCGATCTAAACATAACAAAATGCCTTGTGTGTATCAAGGACTTCACTTCAAAAACTTGTTTAAAAAAACACATATTAAAACATATAAACCTTAGGGCTTGTTCCCATCGGTTTTCCTTCTTCTGTCTATTCTGGATTCTTACCATCAGAATCCTCTTCATCAGAGTCATATTCTTCTGAATCATTAGAAATATTAAACTTGTCACCTAAATCCATATTGTGATAAGGAATATGATCAGCTGGTACATGTCTCCATAGATCCTAAGAGACAATTTGGGGAACTTTTATGGAATAACATCACCATATTCAATTTAATCGACTCTTCCCTCTCTTGCAGAGACTCCAACACTTTGTCAGCATATGCATCCTCACTGTCGGATACCTATTGAGAAATATTTGCCATGAGAGAAGTGATTTCATCTTATTTATGTTTAAGGAGGTCCTCAAGATTTTGTTTCTCTTTAGATAAGTGTTAAATGCTAGACTTGTCCTTAATTTGCTGAGTTTGTAAGGAAGTAATTTCCTTAGAGCTGGATGACTGCAAATATTTTTTGTTAGATTGTAGTTTATCATGGTCAGATTTTGTTTAAACCAACTTCTCTTTAATGGTTTTTATTTCCTTACTCGGACTTTCTACCTTATATTTTTCTGCCTCAACATAGTTTTTTAGCCTTTGATTTTCACCTCGATTCACCTGCTCCCTCACTTGTCTTTTTAAATCAATAATTGGCCTTACATAACCCAAAACAGCATATCTTAGTTTGTCATTCTCCTTAGATACTTCAAATAATACTCCATCATATGTCACAACATTCGCAGAATTTGTAGATTCTAGAGAAAGCTTGTTCGAAGTCATCAAAGTTAAAGTTACATATGTCATCCATTTGTAAATCACCTCCGAAAGCTGGTATATCGCCTATGGGAAGTAGTGGGGAAGGAAGATTGATATATGCATCTATTTGAGGAGGAAACTTGATGGGAGTGATTGAAGGGAGGACTTCAGGTCGAATAACTATCTCTGAACCAACTGAAGTTTTCTTCTTCTTCACTTCTCTCTTGTCACTGCCCTCTTTATTTCTCTTTTGGCCCTTTTTCTTATTAACAGTAGGAGAGTCTGATGGTTTCTCAACCTCTCTAACAATGACTGCAACAACTTCCAGCAGAGCTACATTAATTTTATCCCCATACTCCCTAGTTTGGGAATAACATGATACAAACTATCCTTATGCTTTTTCTTATTTTTGTTCTTGTCACAGTAACTAGGAGCCCTATTTCTAGATGGTAGATAAAGTTTACCATTAGTCCCCTCAGTCTTTCTAAAAATTTCTCGAGGATCGGGGAGGAGTGGTGAACTATTTCCGTAAAAGTTCACAGATAAGATTGTTTCTCCATATATGGGCTCTCATCATATTTCGCGGAGTAAATCAGTTGTGAAACTCAGTCCACCACTTCTCATTGGCCCATTGATTCAACTTTTTAAAGGTTGCTTTCCCATCTTTCAAATGTTGTGCAAAGGGCTTCGAGAACACTATAAAAAAATATGAAGTGAGAAATGATAACATTAAATGTGAAAACGAAAGAAATCTTTAAAACATTTGCGTGAGCTTTTGTAGTATCTTGTGAGCATACTCGGGTTTCCTTTAGAACTAATCTGTCTACCATTTCCCAGAAACCACTTCCTGAGGCATAATTTTACCAATTGGAAATATTTCACTGATAAATTAAGAGTTTGCTCGAGGGTAATTTTGTGTAAAACGAATATCCGAGGGACTAAACTGTTATAATCAATTCTTTATAAGGATGCTTTTTAGAGAGAGAAAGTGATACTAAAAATAGAGAGAGAAACCGCTAAAGGTTATGCTTCCACCCACTTTCTAATAGTACCCCTGGATTGTGTATTACATTGGCATATCTTTGACATGTGTCACACCTTTTTACCAATTCTTTCGCATCACTGGAAATAGTCGGCCAATAATAACTGGCCAGAAACACTCATCGAATTAATGTTTTATATCCACAATGGGTCGACCCTTCCTCGTCATGCAGTTCTGACATGAAAAATTACGACTCGTCCTTGGCCAAACATCTAAGTAACGGTCTACTTAGGGTTTCTTGTATAAGACTCCTCCCAAAAGGATATAACCGTGAGATTTAAACTTGATTCTTCTAGCCTCTGATTTATCTGCTGGTGAGCTATCCTTTTCTAGAAAATCCATAATTTTTGACCTCCAATCATCTGTAACAACATTTCTTAATTCCTCCACAGTCATCAAATGCTCTGTATTGCTTCTAACCGAAGGATACTCCTGAGTTATGACCCATGAATGACCTTCTGATCGTGAAGAAGCTGCTAAGGAATCAGGGATCAGATTTGCTTCCCTTCGAACATGCTCATACTGAACTTTATCAAAATTTAAAACCAATTCCTTCAAGACTTTCAAGTACTTAACTAGTTGATCCTTTCTTGCCTATGACTCTCCCGAAGCTTGGTTTATCACCAACTGTGAATCACTAATCAGTTTAACCTTTCTAGCCCCGCACACTCGAGCCAATCTTAACCCGGCTAAAGCTGCCTCATATTCTGCCTCGTTATTAGTTGCTTTAAAACCGAAACGAATAACTTGAAACATCACTATCCTCTCTGGGGAAATTAACTGAACTCCAGCACCACTTCCAGAAATATTCGATCCCCCATCAGTCTGAACTAACCATTCAGTCTTATCTAGCTGATCAATAATCTCCATATCTGCTCTTTCTGAATGAAATTCAACCAAAAAGTCAGCCAGAACCTGAGCTTTTATGACCATTCGAGGCTCAAACGTTATATCAAAATCTCTCAACTCGACTGACCATTTCGTCATTCTTCCAGATATATCCGGCCTCTGTAACAAACCTTTTAGAGGAAATATTGTTCGAACTACTATGGGATGGGCTTGAAAGTGCGGTCTCATTTTTCGAGCAGCTGTTACCAAGGCCAAAGCTAACTTTTCCAACTTTAGATACCGTTTCTCTGCATCTAGCAAAATTTTGTTAACATAATATACTGGCTTCCAAATATCAACCTCTTCTCGGAGTTACACAGCACTGACTGCAAAATCTAATACTGACACATAAACGATTAACTTCTCTCCCATCAAAGGTTTAGAAAGTACCTCTGGGGACATCAAATACACTTGAATCTGACGAAATGCTCCAGAACATTCCTCGGTCCAATTAAATTGTCTGGCTTTTCTCAGCAATTTAAAGAAAGACGCACATTTATCAGATGAGCGAGAAATAAACCTATTCAATGCTACCAATCTTCCTGTCAAAATCTGGACTTCCTTAATATTCCAAACTGGAGTCATAGTCGTCAAAGCCTTTACTTGTTCTTAATCAGCCTCAATTCCCCTTTCACTTATCATATAGCCAAGAAACTTCCCCGACCGTACACCAAAAATGCACTTTTCAGGGTTTAACTTTAGATTGACTTTGCTCAAATTATTAAAAGTTTCGTCCAAGTCAGAGAAATGATCTTCGTCTTGTAAACTCTTTACTAGAATATCATCAATGTAAGCTTCTACATTTCGGCCAATCTGCTCCTCAAAGGTTTTGTTTACCAAACGCTGATAAGTTGCCCCCGCATTTCAGGCAAAATGGCATGACCTTATAACAATACAATCCTCTCCTAGTGATAAACGATGTGCTTTCTTTATACCTTGCATCTAATCTGATCTGATTATATCCTGAATAAGCATCCATGAAGGACAATAACCGATTACCCGAAGTAGAATCCACTAGCTGATCAATTCGAGGGACCAGAAAAGGATCCTTTGGACAAGCTCTATTCAGATCCTCGAAATCCACGCACATTCTCCACTTGCCATTCTTTTTCCTGACTAAGACTGGATTCGAAGCCCATACAGGGTATTGTGACTCTCGAATATGGCTTATACTTAATAACCGTTCAACCTCTGTAACAATAGCTGCAGACTTCTCCTGAGAAACCGGTCTCCTTTTCTGTATAATAGGCCGAACATCATGTCGCACTGTGAGTTTATGATATATTATCTCTGGAGGCACACCTGTAACATCTTCTGCACACCAAGCAAAGATATTTAACTTTGTTGACAAAAATGCAATCAACATTTCTCTAAACTCAAAAAAAGCTTTACTCCAATTTTTTTCAAAAATCCATCTTTAAACTTGTTTTCCTCATGATCATCATTCGGAACCAGAAATCCGGGGGACTCCCTGGATCATCACAGGGAGTGATTGTTGAGGAATCCTCTTTAGCTGCTATGCTTTTTCCGATGCTCCTCCCTGAACTCCGTTCGAGGATAAAACTATATGATAACATTCTCGAGCCATCTTCTGGCTGCCTCTAATTGTCCCTATATTGTTCCCTACTACATACTTCAAGAATTGATGTACCATTGAAATAACACCATGCATTCTTGACAACGAGGAACGGCCCAAAATCGAATTATAAGAAGTTGGTGCATCTACCACTATAAACAAAACTTCAACTTCCTTTTTGAATGGTCCCCGACCGAGCTCCACCACACACTGAAAATCTCCCACGACAATTGTTGTTGCTCCTGTAAAGCCCATTATAGTTCTGTTGGACCGCGTATAACAGGCGGGTCGGAAATTCTCCTGTAGGTACTCATAAATAAAATATTCGTAGAATTTCGTGTATCAATAAGTATTTTCTGAACTTGGTCACCAGCTATCCCTGCAGCAATAGCCAGCGCATCCTCATGCGGGCCCGCTACATTCCTCATATCATCATCATCAAAACATATAATAGGGGAGGGCAAGCGATGCATCTGCGCTGAAACCCCTGCTTCAATCTACGTAGTCAGATTTACCATATGTCTTTTTCGCGAACTATTGGAGTTCCCTACAATAGTATCCCCTCCAAAAATAGCTAACGACTCGAAAAAAACACATAGTTCATTTACTTTCCCTCTTGGAATAATCTCTTCTACCATATTCACATTGTTTCTCCCTACCTTGGGATCCAGATACTCTGCTGCAATATCAAAAGTATCAACTTCTTCGGAAATCACCATTACCGTGTCCGCATTCTTTGGGACAGCCTTTACTGCAACATTTTTCTAAGTATGCTTTTTTACGAACTCTAATAACATTTCATTCTCAATTAAAGCTTGCACCTCTTTTTTCAAAGCGATGTATTCCTTGGTGTCATGCCCAATATACTCGTGGTACTTACATAACCTATTAGCACTTCTGCTTTCCCTCGGAGTTTGAATAGAAAAATGCTTTTTGACCTGTACTGTTGACCTTGCCTTGTCAAATATCGTAGCCACATTTTCTGTTAACTCAGCAAAATAGTCCGGACGAATCTACTTATTCTAAATAGGCCTTGCTCCTTGGTTATAGCTTTGCTGATTATTATAGTTTTGCTGATTCGTTCTCGGCCTCGGCGGATACTGACCCACAGCCTTAGCTTGAACATTAACACGAGGCCCTTAATTACTAGACTTGGACCTTTGAAATTGATTATGGTCTAGCTGATCACTTGATCCTTTTTCTGATGTCTGGGTCTCCTCCACCAAAATTATTTTCTCAACTTGATCCAATAATGCCCTAAAAGTCATCGCCTGACTCTCTGCCACCGTATTCTTTAAAATTCCAGGGAGAAGTCCCATCCTGAATGTTGCTAACGCCACAAAATCTTTTTAGTATTCCATATCTGTTTTCGTTTTCACAAATTGATTGGTGTAATTCTTTAAACTCTCCCTAACGTTTTGCCTAAAATAGATTATTGTATCTTCATTGGCCCGAAATTTTTTACTCCTCACAAAATATTGTCTAAAGATATTCCAGAATATGTCAAAATTCTTTATCGAGCCCTGTGGAAGCATGTTGTACCACTTGGAAGCCACCCCTTGAAGGTCTGAGAAAACGCTCTACATAGCAATCTATCATCATCATCAAAATTGATCATGAAATTTTTGAACTGCTCGATATGATTGCCAGGATCCTGCGTTCCGTCGAACTTTTATAGCTTCGAAATATCAAAGTGCTTTGGGAGGTTGCCTGCTAGAATTTCTGAGGACAAAGGAGAACCTCTCCAGTTATGACCTGTCCTATAAACATTAGCCCTTGAATTCTCATGGTTCGGAAAGTAAAGACCCTCCTTGGAAGGCAAAGTATATTGATTCTTCCACTATGTATTCCGCTGGTCGACATTTTGGTTTCCAGAAGGAAAATTCATTTGGTCGTAACCTTGCTCATTAGCATGAGTATGATAATTCTTTTCCCTTAGAGATTTTCTCTCCAAACTTCTTCCCCTCCGGTTCTCCACATGCTTTCTGCCATGTATTTTCTTTCGACGACTCCTTTCAGGAGACGACTCTAGTGAACTATAACGAGAATAATCACTTGAATCAGAAGATTCCAAGTGACGTTTTCTTTTCCTCCTTGAAGAACGTCGTTCATGTCCTTTATATATGTCATCTCTATTTCTAGGACGAAGAACAAATTCACGCTCATCGTTTCCGCTATCATGCTCTCTTCAAACCTCGGAATGAAAATTTGCTTGGAAAGTTTCTTTTTTTGCCCTCAATTTTACGATCTCCAATAGTAACTCATTCCTCCAAGCCAACAGAACCGACTTGTCAAAGATTTCTCCGGCGTGCTGACCACCATGCGCTTCATAATCCATATCGTTCCGATAAGTATTTCCAACAAGATTCTCCTCACAATCGTTAACGAAATCATCCCAATGCTCTTCCATAATTCCGCTCAGATTAAGAACGATTTCTAGAAAACAATTACCGTCAGGACAATCTTCGCTTTCCCACAGACGACGCCAATGATGAATTAAGAGTTTGCTCGAGGGTAATTTTGTGTAAAACAAATATCTGAGGGACTAAACTGTTATAATCAATTCTTTATAATGACGTTTTTTAGAGAGAGAAAGTGAAACTAAAAGTAGAGAGAGAAAATAGTATTATCTTAATCCACCAAACCTCTCAACTCGTGTGGGGTCCTTTTATAGTATAATATCGGGCCTCACACGCTTAAATTCTTAACTATTATACACCTAGTTCGTATATTTTACCACTTATTCATAATTAATACTTTCATAATACATTTTACCATCTTTCCCCAATAAAAATGCTTCTTTCCAATTTCCCCTTATATATTTTATTCTTTCTTATCACTCACTATCTATGGATGTAAAGGAAACCGAAGGCCCCACTTGAGCACATCAGTATAAACTACCGAATCTCTAGCCTTGATATCCATCAGAGTATCTTCAGGTTGGGGTAGCCTCACTTTGACTGATTTAGGGAATCCCCGTCTTTTTCGAATCCATCTTAGTTCGGATTCGTGAAAATAAATCTATGAAATTCTCTGTAAAACCAAGAGATACTTGATGCTCACCTGAGTAAAGTTGGGTCCAACGAGGGACTCGGGAAGTGGTTCGGATTTGGGCGATACAACCTTTTTTCTTTTTTCTTGTGTCACTTTCTGAGTTTCCTTAGTTTGATCGGATGTCTCTAAAGAGGTATCCTCACCGCTATCATCCATATTTTCTTCCATCACGTGTGGTCCTTGTCCCAAGGGTTCACTAGGTTGAATATAATGATTATCTTCCTCAATTCGAGGAGGCTCAGTTGATGAAATTGTGGGATTTTCTTCTAGAATTAGTTTGAAGGAAGTTCTGTTGTAGTAGCTTCTCCTAGGATCGGAATTTTCTTTGGGGGATTACAAGTGTTCGTAGGAGTTTCAGCTAATTTTCCGGCTGCTTTATCCAATGGAAAAGGCTTGGTTTTTGCCTTAGAAAGCCTAATGACTCTAAGATGAGTATTTTCATTAATATCCCATCTCATGGTGGTGGAGGTTAAATGAGGTTTGCGATTGATAACCCTTTTTGTTAAGAATGTTTTAGTTGACTGAGCAGATTGATCAGGAGATGTAAAATATTGGGCAGTTGGGCCAGGTTCAGAAAGGATTTGATGTTTGTTAAATGAGTAAACCCTACCATATTTTAAAGTTTGAGTCACAACTACTCTACCTGGTGAAGTTAGGTAATCTGACAGCGATTCTGACCTGCCTACTTTCTTCTTCCAACTCGGATAAATTGAGAAACAAAGTAAAAAAGAATGTAAAATTCAATTTGCGAAATTAATTCTTTCTCTGTCTAAAAATTATAGTTTGAACTCTTTCTAGAAATACAAACAGTGAAAATTATTACTCTTATAAAGATACGGAAGAAACGTTCGAGTGTTTTTACTACGGAAAATAAACCGACAATAACAATTAAACTAGGTTATTAAATATGGTCGTTTTCCTCTTTTCTGTACACATGATCACCGAGAGAAAAACCGGTCAGTAGGTCCAATAACTACTTTGATGTGTGTCTTAAAAAGGTAACGAGACTAAATTCGTGACCTTTGGGAATAAGTTTTTTGAATATATTATTCGGAAAGTGTTCAGAAATCATCTAATATATTAGCTCTCCCAAAGTAATTCTGAGATAGCTAAATGAACTAGATGATAGGACCGGATTATATTGGAGGATAAACCATAAAGAGGGTTGGATATTCATTAAAAGGGCAATTCGGACCTGAAAAATTAATCATGATGAGTAAGCAGTATGCCTAATGACTCACCTAAGTGCCTAATTCAGTTACTTTTGGGCATGAAGGCTCACAAGGTTGACCCGAATGTATGACCTCATCTGAATGGTCCATGGATCTAAATAAAACTATAAATAGCTCGACAAACGGCATTTGATAGGTTGAAAAATTCACTCTCTACACATTAAATACAAGCACCTCTATTATCTTTCTACCCTCCAAAATATAATGCTAAGTTCAAACACTTAACAAAAATACCCTTAGATCAGGTTTTACCATCACCATCTATGATATTATATTTTATATTATTTGAATTTGAGATTTCAATTACTTTAACACCTTAATTATTTTTCGTCGTTTAATTATCTTATTCCCATATATTATTTAATGAATCTTCTTCTGTAGCTGTATTGATGATTAATAGTTGATTTCTCATGATAAAAATCATTTGATTTAGTCTTCAATTGATTAATTTTGTTGATTTTCCATCCTTGTTTGATAAGAGTTTGTTGCAATATTAGGTATTATGTCCTAGATGGTTACATTATTTACAATATAATAGCATCTCTTCATAAATAATTTCCTGCCATAATCCTTCAAATTCACCAAATCCTACCCAAATTGATGATATTAGTTCCTTGAAGACATCTACTTCAATCCATGTTTTGCAAATATTGAACCTAGCCTTATTTCTTGGTGGCACACAAACTTTTATTGGTTTCCCAATAGGTTTAGATATATCATTGATAGCTTCCTCATTGTTTAAATATTTTGGTAGATTTGGTAGAGATATCCATACTAAAGTTATTGGATATTCAATTTGAAGATTGAAGTGTGGATTCCATTCTATTCGCATATAATACTAATATATTGACCAAATGTTCATTTTCCATACTTTTTTTTGTACTCTTCATATTTATTAAATTCAATAAAAATATGTTTAGAATACCAAAGAGATAGAATATATTCACCAATGGATCCAGTGTTATTAGAAAAAATTGTAATATTTCCGTTTGAGGTCTTCTATAGGAGAATTTTCTTATTATAATGGGTTTAGAATTGGTATCAAATCTTGATTTGTCTTGGGTTGAGAAGTGTATAACAATTTTATCTTATTTATTACCAATAGTAACTTTAGAACAGATGGTTCCGTTAATTTTGTAGTAATAACTTCAACATATGATTTTTGGTCTGACTCAAAAACTTCAATTTTTATAGGGTTTGGTTAAGTGATTTAGACGAGGAAGGATTTTTTTATAGATCAATGTTGTGTGGGAATATCATTGCAGGCATTCTGAGTAATGAATCGATGTTATTTTGGAATTTGATTTGGTTGAGGTGGAAAGGATTCTCAATTAAGGATTGAACTATTTCTTGGTAGCTTTGGTTTTGGTGATTTGATGGTATTGCTTCGTAGTGGAAAGATGAAGATGTAGTCCTGGTCTGAAGATGCATGATGACTTTCCTTTTGTCATCTTGTGGTCGGAAATCTAAACTATATTTTTCAAAAAATAAGTAAAAATCTTCTAAATTTTCTAAATCTCTTTGAATGTAGGAGCTACTAATGTGCCAAAACAACCAAACTAGTATTAAAATCAATTTTTTTTATTATATATAATATGATTATTTTGATTATTTGTTATTGAACTACTTTATCCTAATAACAAAATATATATATATAACAGCGTATCTTAATTCAGCGTATATGTTATTTGATTATGTATTAAGCTTTTTTAAATAATTGAAAATAATAGTTATATAATAAATAAAAAACGATATTTATTACTTGAGTATTGAAAAATATTGGTCGTCAATAAAAACACATAAATTATAATTTGATTTTTATTTAAAAAAATTAAAAATAAGTCGATTACAAATTTAATTTTTATAATACTATAAAAATGTATATTTTAAAGTAAAAATAACCAAAAGGCGATAACGGGATATAGCTTACCGCTTGCTTTTCTTCTATGAATAAGAGTGGACAGTGGATCTAGTGGTATTTACACGTGACGAAACCCTAAGCAACCACGTAGACAAAACGTGTCAACTGTTCAAACCCCAAAAGGCGTGTCGAATATTCTGGATTCTTCGTTTCTAGAGTCTATTCGGATAAGGGAGAAAATATCTTCTAGATTTTAGATTCTGTAGATCTCATTGATTCTACGACTTTTTTTTACGTGCCGAATCAAATCAAACCAAACTAAAATTATATTTAAATTTAGACTTAATTTTTATTTGATTATATACAATATAGTTAATTCACTTTAAATATTGTTGTTCTTAAGGGGGTAGCCGAGTTGGTTGAGTATGACATTCTTATGATCAGTCCTTCTACATATACTTTCTCGGCTGAGGCTCTCATTTTATGTGGTTTATCTTCTGGCGTTGGTTTGCAGGCTATCACGTCAGACTGAGGGTTTATCCTGTGCGCACTCATTGCACTTTGAGTAGCGGCTGCGGGTTCCCTCCTTTTCTTTACTTTAAATATTGTTGAACAGTGCATGATAATGATTATATATAATAAACAATTGTTTGTTTTTTTTTTAAGGAATTAATGGTTTAAGGTAAAACGATCCAATATCTTTTAACTTTTTTATTTTGATGGAGGAATATCTCATTCGAAGTATCAATTACAGTTTCAATGTCCATCTTCAGATGAAATTCAGATCTCGAAACAGTTTTATGTGAATTGTTTGGTCTTTGCAGATGACTTTGTTATCTTTACCAATGATTCATTAAAAAAATTAAAAATCTTAAACTCATTTCTTAACCATTATCAATAAACTTATGGCCAATTCATTAATAAAGAAAAATCTAGTTTAAATTTTTCTAATAAAACCAGCAATTCCAGAGATGACTTTAGAAAACAACGCTGGTTTCAAAAAAGAACTCTTCCTATCAAATATTTTGGCTTCTTCATTCACAATAATAATAATTCTAAGCTCTACGATGATCTTGTTATTGAAATTAGAACCAAGATTCAAGAGTGGATGCAAAATCCCTCTCTTTTGGTGGCATAATTTTTCTTATACAAACTGTCTTGATGACCGTTTTTTGTTTATATACCCAATGTTATAACTTACCCAATCTATTATTAGTAGAATTAAGAGGTTGCTTAATAGATTTTTATGGGGATCTAAAGATACCTCTAATCTTATTATCTAGACCAATTGGAAAAGCATTTCTAAACTTTACAAGGAAGATGGACTAAACACCAAAAAAATAAATCATATTCAAGACACATTATCTTACAAATTACGGTATAAATTTTGTAAAGTAACAATCTCTGGTCAAAGTACATGCACTGAATTTATTGTAAGAACCCCACCATCTTCTTAACCTTAACCCCAAAGTTCTAAAACGTGGAAAAGATTTTTACACATCAAAGACAAAGTTGAAAATTTATTAGATGGAAAATTGGTAAAGGGGAATTCAAATTTTAGCTTGACAAATGGTTTAAAGATAAACCTCTTATAGATTTAACTAGTGAAACTATATGTGATTGGTATAAAATTGATAAAGTAAATTTTTTATAATTAATGATAGTTGGGATATTGATAAATTAGAACATACCATGATACCTTCTAAAATTAATCTCATTACCAATCAATCTATATGTAAAGATACATAGGATAAAATTATATGGTCTTTAGACAATTCTGGTAAATTCAACACTAAATTAACTTGGAAAAACATTAGAAACCATTATAATGAGTGTGATCTCTTTAAAAAAGTATGGCACAACTTTATTCCAACTAAATTCTCATTCATTCTTTGGAAGATTATGAAAATATGGATCTTATTTGACCATAACCTTCTAAAACTAAGCTTTTTATTGGCATTAAAATGCCCATTTTTTCCCAATAATGAATTTGTCAACCATTATTTTGTCAACTGTCCTATCGTCTGGCATCATTCGGGCTAACTTTTCTTTATTTTAAAAATTGATATAAGAAGTATCATGACAATTTATTACTTAGTAAGATATTGTTTTTGGTCCACAAATAAAATAATTCATATTAGAATTATAATCCCTTATACAATGTGTTGGACCATTTGGCATTTTAGAAACAGATCTAAGTTTAACGATATAAACATAACTACTAACCAAATTTTATACAAAATTAAATTTATTCTTTCAAGATTAGACATTGCAAACATATTAAATAGAAATATGTGGTTAGATGATCTTAATATAGCTAAAAACATAGGTTGTTTCTTAAATATAAATGTTACTAAGAAAATTTCTTTTTATAAATGGATTCACCCTATAAAAAAGACTAAAATTAAATGTTGATGGTTCTAGCATGTATAATGAAAATGTGGTGGAGCTTGTCTTATTAGAAACATTAGTGATGATGTTCTTCATGAATATGATAGACTCTATAATAGACAAACCCCCTTAGTTGCTGAGTTTAAATCATTATTGGATAGTTTTATTATCTAATTCCAAAAATTTATAGAAACATAGACATTGAAACTCATTCATCCATTCTGGTAGAAATGATAGCTTCATGTTTATCTGCTTGGTATTTATGAAATTAATCTTTCCTAATATGAACATTAGACATATCTCTAGAATCCAAAACCAAGCAGTCGATTGGCTTGCCGATTGGACTACCAAATGCAAAATGCAAATAGATTATAATGATAACCATCTCCCTAATCTTTAGAGAGCAATAATCTTGCTCGAAAGCCTTGGTACATGATACATGGGGTCTGATAATTAGTTTTGGTGTTATATCAAGTTGTAATTTCACTCTAGTTTTGTTTCTAAAGTATTGCTTACAAATTTCAATTGTATTCATACAATGTCTCAAGGGCTTAAAGAGACTTTCTATCATTTGGAAGCTTCTCATATTCTTATGTGAAGATTGGCTTGTGGAGAAAGTATTCATTCAAATCTCTGAATCATATCAATTGTGTCTTGCAACAGACTATTCAACCCATTTCAAGTCTCATAGACCTTGGCTGCTCTCCAATCAGATAGTCTAATCAAAATTTGTAATTTATAATTTTTTTATAATTCTTATTACAAGATTTTTTTTTGTATTTCCAATTCAAATATCTCTTGATGTATCAAGTTCATATCGAATAAAATTTATTTTTATTAGAAAAAATATATTAGTCCATATTTATTATTCAAAAACAAAATATATAAATTTGTAAAATTTAAAATAAAATAGAATAAAATTTCTAATATGCCCCGTGGACAATTACAATGATAAATAATAAATTTAATGTTTTTTTTATAAAAAATGTTTTTATTATAAAAAATATTTTATTTTATTAGTAATACATAATTAAAATTAAGTAACTAATTAAACATATATTATTTAATTTTATATATTATTATTTTTAATCAAATAAACCTTTATATTGAATTAGAAACTTTGAGTACAAAGATAGTACTAGCCAAAACTACAGACGCACCAAAGTCAAAATACAAGCGTTAAAATTAATTTTTCAACATATCTTGTGAGAGCAGCAAGGAAAGAGCTTGAAGGATTCCAAGACTTCATTTTAGACTTGGAGGTAAGCTAGAGCTTCGAGCTGAATTCACGAGAGATTGGATTCTGATTTTTTATTGTATTCAATTCTGTATTAACACTAAAAGTCGAGGAAATGAAGCTCAATCTTTCCGAGTTCATATTGTGAATGAAAAATGAAGCATTTAGATTTCAATTTTAAGAATCAGGAGTATGATAAAGATTCAGAGAAAGGAGACGATCTTCTAAGTTACGATATTGATGACTTTATATGACTTCAACTTCCACATCTAGGATTAATCTGCATTTTCATTATTGCTAGCTTCTCCAATGTTTTGTGACATGAACCCAAATAACCTCAAACACATTTAGGAAACAAAGACTGGAATATATTTGTCAAGAGACTTATAAGGTGTAAGTTAGGATTAGCTGACATATTATTAGTAGAGTGATTTGAAATTAGAGGTTATGTGATTTCTAACATAACCTAAACCAACACTTTCAAGTAAAGTGATAACACTCAATTGAAGAGGGCCTTGAATGTTGTTAAATTCTAATTTCATTTTATACTTTAAAGTCCAATTTTCTAGCCAATCGACACATTTTTTTATCTCTTAGTATATGAGAGATCACCATTGATGGGGAGATAAGAGTTCTACAATATTTCAAGAATGTTACTTGTAGATAGGAGGTTAGCTATGATTTGAGAATCTAATTTTATATGGACATATACTAAACCTTTGGTTTTGCAGATTTGAAGACCATCAAGAAGCGCTCTAGCTTCTGCCATAATTGAGTAATTTTTCCATATAAATTTCCATAACCAAGAATTATGTCTCATTTACTATCTCTAAATAATATTCCTACATTGGCCTTACCATTTTCTTGACATGATCCATCTGTGTTTAGCTTGACTCAATCAGTTTGAGGGGGAGTTCACGTAAGGTAGATTAGCTTCTTCTTGTCTTGTAACTGATTATAACAACCATCACTGTAGCAGTATAATAATTAGGATTCCAATATTTTTTCTTGAATAGGTTAGCATGATCCATACTAGAGATGAGGTGCTTTATGTATTTGACACTAATGTTAGTATAGTAGGTAAGGTGTTTGATTTTGGACTTGTTCCTTGATTTTCATATGACCCAGCATATGATGGAAGGCATGATAGTTAGAAGGTGAACCTCTTTGCAAGTAGACCAGAACCAACTCCTAGTCATGTGAGCTATAGTCATGAATCTTCCAATGTCAATTTTGAAAATGCTAACAAAATAGGACCATATAGCCTAATAGTAGTTACAAGACAAAAATAAGTGATTAAAAGTCTCAATGTTCTAAAAAAACTGGACTTTAGAAACCCTAACCATATGTGTCTTCTGCACTGTTGAATCAGTAAGAAGCCAGTTATTGAGAATTCTCCAAGTAAAAAAAGAGCATTTCCTTGGGATTAAATTGTTCCAAAGTTTACTTAGAAGACCAGATTGATTGTGCTTGGTTCTAATATGATTCCATGCATCTTTAGTGTTAACAATCCCATCCTCAGAGATCAACCATCTGATAATGTCTTCATTATTATATCTAATTGATAATTTGTCAATAAGATTAATTTCATTAGGAGATAAGATACCAATGAGCTTGTCATTGTTCCAAGTATTATTCTCCCAAACATTCTTGACCTTAATAGGTACATACCAACTATTGTCGTGTTTTCATCTAGCTTAATTAAATGAGATTTTCTATGTCAGTTTTTTCAGCCAAAAGTCAACATCACCACAACCAATATTCCATTTCATATTAGCTTTTCTTGTGTTCTTTATTCCCGCTAGCCTTTTCCAAACCTATGAGCAAGCTTTAGATGAGTAGTTAGTCTTAAGAGGATGAAGATTATTTCAATAAGTATTATGTAGATATATAGCTCATAGGGCCGTGTTCTTCCTGAATCTCACCCAAAGTTTACTTGAAAGAGTGTCTTGCATATCTATAAGATTCCTAACACTCAGTCTTCCTTCATTAAAAAGCCTACAAACATTGGACCAGTTGGTCCAGTAAACTTTATTAACATCCTGAATTGAACACCAGAGGAACTTGTTGAATATTCTTTCAATTCTTTCTGTAATACACTTAGGGATATTGCAACTTTGAATCTAGTACATTGGTATGACCATTAATACAAAGTTAATTAGGGTGAGTCTAGTATTATAAGAGAGTTTATTGCATTCTCATTCATTAATATTTTGCCTCATTTTGTTAAAGTAGAGGTTCAAAGTTTTTGACTTTGTTATTAGTGTTTAAAGTGATACTTAAGTAGGTAGTATGGATACTGCTTGACTAAAAACCAGTTTGAGTTGGTAATGTAAAAGCTTTAGTAAAAGGAAAGTTATTTGATGTAATGATCTTCGTTTTGTCCTTGTTGATAGTCTGGACAAAGATGTCCTGATATTTCTACAAATAGATACCTAAAACAAAGATAGTAGAGTTAAGGCCATTGGTATATATAAGTAAATCGTCTGCAAAAGCAAGATAATGAATTATAATAGATCTTCTTGATATATATTTCATTGACTTATTATAATAAAAAAGCTTACTAAGGCCTCTTATCAGGACTTCCTCAACAATAATGTAGATACTATGGGACATAGGGTCCCCTTATCTAATTCATCTTTTGGTCTTGAAGTAACCAATAGCCTCCCTATTAATAAGGATAGAGACATGTACAACTCTTATCATCTTGTCAATAATATTAACAAACTGTGAATTAAAACCAAATGCAGATAAGACTCTAGTAATGCAACCGTAGGACATTCTGTTAAAGGCTTCGGCCATGTCCACTTTGACCATAATGTTTCAAGATTTTATTTTTCTATTTAGATCATAAACCAATTCTTTAGCAACAGGAATGTTATCATGTATGGATTTATCAATAACAGAAGCTCTCTGCACATCATATATAAATTTTGGAAAAGATTAAACAGCTGACATGATTCGATTCATTAAAGTGAATAAGCTAATCGGTCTATAATATTACCATATTGTAGGGTTACAAGATTTTAGGATACGGTAAATTCCAGTTGTTAAGATGCCTTGAGGGATATTCTGACCAAGAATGAATGAAGCCATTATAGAACATAAGTCATTTTTAATGATCTGTCAACATGTAAGGAAAAAATAACTATTGAAACCATCCATGCCAACAACACTGGATGGGTTTAAGCTTTTGATAACACTGTAAATTTCATCTTCTTTATGAAGGATTAATAGCATGTTATTTTCCTCTTCGTTAATAAGCTTAGGAATTGTATCAAATATACGGTAATGTATACAATTAAACTCATCATCATGGCTCATGTAAGGCATTTCAGTTAGGGTATCTTTGAAATAAGATTCAATTGAGGTGACAATCAGGTGCTCATTAGTAAGCCAGTTAGTTTCATCTCTAATTTTTAAGATTCTATTTCTCGTCATTTTCTTCTTAACAAAAGTATGATATATCTTTGTGTTAAGTCATGGAGAAGTAAGGCATTGGCATTGAATAGGCTTATACTATCATAAATACTGTTAGCTTCCGCGAGCTTCCTTTCTATATTCTTAAGATTTTCCTCAGCTTCAAATACTTTATCAAAAATATTACCAAAACTTTGTCTATTCCAAGTCTTAAGGGTCGTTTTGAGTCTCTTGACCTTATTCCAGAAGATGTACATAGGATATCCAATCATTTCATGATCCCAATTAGTGTTTACAATTGTAAGGAACTCATCATTTAGAGACCATATGTTCAAGAATATAAATCCTTATTTAGATATGTTTCTATCATTGGATATGATGACACAAATATGGGTATGATCAGAGCATGTTATGGCCGTATGCATGACCTTAATATTGTTGAAGTAATCAAACTTGGTTGACTTGAATAAAGATCGATCCAAACTTTTCAACTTGGGTAAACTTGGTTCCAGCATAGCCATCCTTCTCTAAAAAATATTCTTTTATTGTTTCATTGAAATCTTCAAAACTATTAAGACAATAAGATAAACACTCAAGTTTCTTATTAAAAGATGAAATTGTGTTAAAATCCCCAATGACAAGACACTGCTTGGTTTTTATAATAATGGTTTTAAAAGTGTGTCAAAGATCTCTTCAATTTATTCTTTGATATTTCACATATACTATAGTGAAATAGAAGACTTTGTCCATGGTTTTGTAGGTAATTTCAGTATGAATTAGCTGATGATGATCCAGAACTATGTTTACTTTGAAATCATCATTCAAAAAGAGCCAGAGTTTATTGGAGGTGTTTGCACTATAGTTGTGGAAGTCAAGTTTAACTACAATGGAACCCATGTATTCTTCTTTGATGAAGGGATCTTGAAGGGTAATGAGCTCGATATTCTCTTTTCTTATGATGATTTTAAGCATTCTTGTAGAGGCCTTGTTTTCAATACCACAGTTGTTCTAGCAAAGGATCTTAATCATGATGATGAATATGGTTAGGATAATTGTTGGTCCCAAATAAAGACTTGATTACAAAATTTATTTTTTTTCCTTTTATTTTTAGTTTCATTTAGTCTTTTGTTAAGCATTTCTTGAAAACCCTTATCAACTTATTTTTTCTTGAGTATAAGAATGGATAGCAAGCTACCAATTTTCAGCTAATTTGGGGTATGACTTTTATACACTAAGTTTTCATATTCAAGGTTGGAAGATAAAGTGTAACCCTCTTCAAGGTTTTGGATAACTTCTATAAACTTTTCTTCCACGAGAGTATCGATGCCTATCTGGTGAGTAATCTTTATGTTTTCAATGTTACCAGTAGCTATATTATGACCTTCTGGATTTAGGATACTTATTGAACTTTATTTTTTATTAGGCTTAATTATGATTGACTTTAATTTAGGGATCCCATTCTTATTTGTTAGAGATTTTTTCACATGCTGCATATCATGCTTGTTTTCTTTCTTGCGCTTATGGTCTTTCAGTTGCTGTTTGTTACAATATTCTTGATTGTGATCTAGATGGTAACAATATAGGCAATACTGTGGAAGATCTTTATTATTTAAATGGACTCAAGACCCATCATTGTCTCCAAATCCAACCTAAACACGATGTTGAATATTCTTTGTTATATATAGTTCAATCCATGCATAAGAAGCATAATACATGGTTCTATTCTTGTCTGGCACTTATGCCTTAAGATGCTGACCAATTGTTGAAGCGATATAATAAATAATAGCATTATCATATAGATTTCCAGAAACTTTTTCAATTCTGATCCATATAGAGGTTATTGGACATTCATATTTCGGGTTAAATGTAGAATTCCACTTGAATATTCTCATGGAATGTTCACCCACTGATCAAACATTTCTAGCCCACAATTTGTACATATCATATTTTGAGGATAATTCTATCATGATACGTCTTGTGTCCTAATTCGATACATTATATTCTCATACCAATTTCTTGACTTCAAATCATTAACTGAGGAGACTTCGTTTAGGAAGACATTGAGAAAACTTCCCTATTAATGTGTATTTAGTGGCAGTCATGAGCTTTTCTTTATCACTTTTTAGGAATTGCATGGAAATATGACGTTTTTTTTCTTTGACCTCTAACAGATTAAGGGCAGAGAAATGAGTTGTTGTTCTTGTGATATCATCGTAAGTTTTGCGTGATTCTGAGTTGATATTTCCTAGGGAATCTTCTTTGTTGTTGTTGCCTAAATTTCCATTAACATTACTCTGATTTATAGTTGTTTTTTAGATTTGCAGCGTTGAGAATTTCCTGATGAAGAGTATTTTTTTGGTACATTCTAGTTTTTATTCCAAGTTGATAGAGAGACCAAAACAAACGGCCGGACTCAATCAACTGGGTTAAATCAGACATCAGAAAAATCAGTCGGAGAAGAAAAAAAAAAGATAACAAAAGTTTAGATTTCAAAATTTGAAAATCTCTTACGTTAATTATTACTCCAACTTTTTAATTTATCGAATTAATCATATTATTTGATTTTATATATTAGAAAATCTTAAATATTATAAAATAATAATTATACAATAAATAAATATAATAATTATTATTAAAATATTAAAAAGTATGGGTGGACAATAAAACCACCTAAATTATAGTTTGGTTGTTTTGAAAGTCGTTTTAAGAAACAGGTCGATTAAAATTAAAATTTTATAATATTATAAAATTATATTTATAAAAAATAAAAATAATTGAAAATACCCAACAAAAACTAGCGATATCTACTATAACTGGATATAGCTTAGCAATGCGCTAGTTGTTTTCTATAAATAACAGTCGGTAGTGGATCTAATGGTATTTACACGTAGACAAAACCCCAAGCGGCCACGTAGACAAAACCCTAAGCGGCCACGTAGACAAAACGTGTCAACTGTTCAAACCCCAACTCTAGCGCGCTCTCTCTATATATGGATCTAAAAGCCATGTCGAATATTCAAGCATCGCAACAATATGGACAGGTCAAAGGTATCATCAGATACACTATGTATCTATGTATCCGTTTCCCAAAATATTTATCGGTTTCATAAAATTATATTTGAATTAAACTTACGTCGTTTTTGGCAGGGGAGTGAAGAAAACGAAGATAATAATATGAAGGCTGTGAATACTATCCATAATAGGTCGTCTGCCGGTCAGACAAAAGAACCGAACAAACTTAACGTTAAGGTTGTCCATATAGTTGATGATGACGATAAGCCTAATTCAGGTAAGTCTGACACCGGATCTCGTGCACGTGATGCCATGCTGAGAAGTAGTGATGCGGCTAAAAAAGCAGTACTGGAGGCGAAATGAGACTGAGACTGAGACCGACGGTTGATCAATGTATTTAGTGTTTGCTATCCGGACGGTTTGATGTTTCTTGAATTTTTGTGAAAAAATAAATGGTTGTGTGAATACTACTTGATAGTATGCGTTTTAACCTTTTTCTTTTTATTTCTTTCGTGGGAAGCAAATATAATTACTTGCGTATTGAAAACTTTGCATAAGTTAATGAGATTTTAGTGTTTTTAGTGTTTTTATTCGGAAGTACTCTTTCCCTTCCAAAATTCATGTCCTTTTAATCTTTAATATTAAAAAAAAATTGCTTATTTTACAAAATACAAAACTTATTTTCTAAAACTATATGTATTTTATATTCGAAAACATAGTATATAGCAAAATATAATTTAGTATTGATATTTGCTTTTAGAAAAATTGATGACGAATTTAAAGGGAAGCCACTTTTATAGAAAATCTAAAGCACACTTTTAGAAAAATTGATGACGAATTTAAAGGGAAGCCACTTTTATAGAAAATCTAAAGCATTAATTTATACGTGGACACGGATATCTAAATTTAGTTTTTAAAGATTTTGGTTAAATTAGGGTAAAAAAAATGTTAACCATTTTCAAATTCTAGATAATATTTTTAATAAATAGTCAAAGACGGTTCTATCTTTTGATCAATAATATTTAATTTTGTTTTCTAGTGCATTGTGGGTATACTTAACTAAATATAAAAGAGCACAAAATTACTCCTCCCAACAACCCTCTTATATTCAAAATTTAATCAAAAATTCAAAAATTCAAAAACTGAAAATAATTCTAAAAGTACAAAAAATTCAAAAACTCAAAAAACTCCATACACTCTCAAACCTCCAAAAATCAACTATTTTTTTGGAAAAAATTCAAATCATTGAAGAATAGATTCAACACATGAAAAGGTTGATGAAGAGCGTAGAACTCCAAACATGGTACTTGTTCTAACCAATCTTTCGGAAAAAGTTTCCGTTTTGGTAGATTTTCCATTTTTAGAAAGCTGAACCCGAACTACCCCGCCGGCGCTACCCTCCTCAACCGGCGGGGTTGAAGAATATTCATCTTTGATGGTGAACGTCCCCCGCCGGTCGAGGTCATGCCCAACCGGCTGTCGCTTCGAGTACCATCCGCCGGTGTTAGCATTAGGGTCCCGACGGGGGTATTGTGTCGTCACCGACGGGACTGAACCCTTAGAAATTATTAGAAAGGGTTGCAAAATAGGTAGGGTCAACTCCGGCGGTTGAGGAATTTTCAACCGGGGGTTGACAACGCGCTCCTGGCGGTTGGTGAATTTTCACCCGCCGGGGTGTTTATTACACCGCCGGGAGTAGATCTTACACAGCCGGTTCGAATTGTCCAACCCACTGGTGGGGTATTTGTGAACCGGCGGGGGAAGACGTTAATAATTTTTTTTAGAACCCTAACATAATCTCCCGTTTTTGTAACGTAGGCCGAAGATTTAAAGAATGAAAATTATAAGGAGGAATATTTAAAGAAGGAAGATTTTAAGGCCGAAGATTTTAGTTCTTGCATGGTGAAGGAGGAGGAAACGCCGGTGCCATGCTCGGTCGATTATAGCCATTTGTTCGACACCAAATGTCACTACTCTCAAGTGGAGTTGATCGAATAGGTGAAGCAGACCGCAACAGATAACGGGTTTGTGGTAATATTACGACGATGCGATAGACTTGATAGAAAAACTCCGAGAATTGAGTTCGTGTGCGAAAGATCTGGAGTTTACAAAAAATTGGTAGATCCGAAGCATCTAAAGAGGAAATCAACCGGCACGAAAAAATGCGGATGCCCTTTCACCCTAAAGGGAAAGAAGTTGGGGTTTAGAGGTCGAATGCGGTGTTCACAATCACGACACTACATCGTACAAAGAAGGTCATTCTTACTTGGGACGATTTAACAAAGGAGAGATGGATTTCGTAGTTACTTCTATGAAAATGGGATCCCGTCATCGGGACATTCTCGGTGGGGTTAAGAAGTTGAACCCCAAGAATTCTTCCTCAATGCGCACCGTCTACAACGCTCAACTAAAACATCGGAAGCTCGAGAAAGGTGGTCGGTCGCAATTCCAATACTTGTTGGGCGAACTTAAGCGGCTAAACTACTACGAATTTCATAGAAAGTCCGGAGACGGAAGCGATGTCATATGCGAGCTTTTCTTCGCGCATCCGGTTAGTTTGGATTTGTTACGCACATTTCCAAACGTGATTGAAATGGATAACACGTACAAGGTGATCAAATATGGGATGCCATTGTACGAGGTCGTCGGAGCCACTTGTACGGGGAAGACTTTCTACATCAGATTAACGTTCATGTCGGGGGAAAAATTCGAGAACTACAAATGGGTGTTAGAGTGCTTACATTCTTTGATGGTAACTCACTCCATCGAATTACCATCCATCGTTTTGACGGATAGAGACTTGGCGCTTGTGAAGGCAGTGGAGGATGTGTTCCCCAATGCAACACACATGTTGTGTCGATGGCACATCAACATGAACGTCCTAGGGAAAACAAAAATGATCATAAAGGATAAGAAAGTGTCTAACGCATTCTTGAAAGTGTGGAATGAAATGATGTTGGCTGAAACGGAAATAACGTTCAACGACTACCGAGCCGAATTGCACCGTGACTTCAAAGAGTATCCGCAAGCAATTGAATATACGGAAAGTTGGTTAGGGCCTTACGGTGACAATTTTTTGACGTGGAGAACCAACAAGTGGATTCATTTTGGTAACCAAACCACAAACCGCGTCGAGAGCGCTCATTCGACCCTCAAACGTTTTATCGGTACGAGCAAAGGTAACTTTGAATCTTTTTGGTTGAAGTTGCATACCTTGATAGAATTGAAACATGGGGACATAAAGGGTTCATTCGAAAAGAGTCGCTTGTTAGCCCTACACAAGTTCGCAAACAAGGTGTACGACAAATTAAAAACCAATGTCTCACACTATGCCTTGGATATTTTGTCCGACGAAGTAGATTGTGCTCGCAACATGACAACATCGGGTTGTATGCCTTGCGGTTTCTCAATACAAAGCATGCACGGTATCCATTGCGCGCACGATATCTACGAGTTTGTTGCCAAAGGGTTAGAGGTGCCGCTAGAGTTGTTTAACGAACATTGGAAGAGGTTGGAAATTTTAGTCCGTACAAACCTCGAGAGTATGGAACAACTAAAAGTGAAGCTTTCCAAACTACTATGTGATGTCATGGAATCCAAAGATGAAGCGCGAATAGAGCACGTCTACAAAAAATGGTTTGTCGTCGTCCATCCGGAAACAACTACCATTTTGGAGCCATTGGTGAAGCCAAAAGTGCGCGATCGTTCACCTAACAAGCGCAAGCTTTCTATTGCCGTTGATGATACATCCACTAAACGCGACAAAAGTGGGCACGAGTATGTGCGTGAATCGGAAAATGCTAGTTCTCTTTCATTTGCGGATGAATTCAAATCTCCTCCGGCAACGTCAACTAAAGAGGAAAAAATTCCGGGGAATAAAATTAGTTCTGATAGTGCTGTCGCTCGTAAGAAAGGTAGTCCGATTCCAACCCAAGCAAGTGGAACGAGACTTTCTAGTGGAACGGTTGGTTGATTAATTGCACCCGACGGTTGACATATTTTCAACTGCCGGGGTTGTTTTCACCAACTGGTTGAAAATTGTTACACCGGCGGGGAAAGGGCATTCTGGCAAAAAAAACTTGTATGCAGGAGCCTACTACATAATTTGGTTTTTGTAGTTGGGGAACTTAATTTGGGGAAACTATCTTAGCTATTACGTTTTTTAATCAACAATGTGAGTGAAATATCGATTTCGAAAACGGATAGTACAACAACAAACTTAAATTAAACGAACAACAAATGCATATTAAAATTGAGCGAACAACAAAAAACTTAAGGTTTAGTATTGGTCTGTAATTAAATACAGAAAGTAGTGCAACAAAACATCTAGAATGACATCTAGAAAAACACACATATTAAGAAGCCAAATACGATAATCAAAAGCCACGGACCGGTGATCTCCAGCACCTTCCTCGCAAACGATTAATCGTGTTCACCACATCGATCGCGGACGCCTCGGTAAGAATCTGAGGCGTGATGTTAAACCAACCGTACCTCTTTACGTATGCCTTGTACTGGGGGGATGACGTGTGAGTACTCCTTTCCAAGGGCCTCGAATACCTATCAATCACGTATACGTGCTCCCTCTAGTTAGTCCAATGCCTACCCTGAAGCGCATAGCGAAGATGATCTCCTCTAGAAAGATCGGTTCTAGCAACAAGGGGGCCAGCGGCTTCTCTTGGATCCAACCAAACTGGCGCATCACTCGGTCCGGGTAATATGCCTCGCTCACCAGCATAAGGCGAATACGGTTTCGGTACAACCCTATTACCTGCTCCGGCCACACTTCACGGACATCCTCGTAAGGTCGGAATATAACCTACAAAAAAACAATTACTCATACTACATTTTATATAGAATAGACAAATATGAATAAACATAAAGAAGCTAACTTACATCCGTCTCTCTTTGATCCGCGAGGATGTCACGGTAGAACGGCTTCCCGCGAGCTAATGATACCGGGACCCTTTTGGGCAACCACTCTAGCATTTTCGGATCTGTTGGGCTATAACCGCTATTCATCGACGCCCGAAAAATAGGGAAGTGGTCATAGACTCAACACTCTAACAAGGCCGAGAACCCGACCAAGCTCTTCAAGGAGTGCTTTGAAATGCCTCCCAAGCTCTTGTACAATCACACGAGTGCATAAGTACCCCATGCGTACTCATGAAGCTTCATCAAGTCCTCAAAGTGATGGAGAAAATCGCACTGGATGTTCTTCTGGCTCGTGTTGGTGAAGATGGTATACCCGATGAAGAACATGATGTATGCCCTAGCTGCTGCCTTCTTCATATCCGTAGTCAGGGCGGCATTGGAATCTATATACTCGTCAGCGGAGAATGTCATCCTAAGCCATCGGAGGCCGAATCCACTCCCGTCATGCGCCTCCATATTCTCCCGCACAGCATCAGCCAAAACTCCCAACAAGTCTGCATAGCGTGCGTATGTCGCCTCTATCGGATCCGTCCTAAAAAGATCGATAATTCTCCCCTCAACCGGGAGGCCAGTAATCACGTACACGTCATCGAGTGTCAAGGTCATCTCCCTGAAGCAAAACTGGAAGGTGTTCGTCTCTTGGTGCCACCTCTCAATGAACACCTCGGCCAACTGCACATGGTTGTTGAACTTTGGTAGATGCCACATCAACGGCCAGAACGGTGTCCCTTCCAGGTAAGCCCTAACCCCCATTTGTTTGCTAAGGTCCCACTGACCAAGAAAAACGTACTTTGACTGGACCATGATACCCGAGCGCGACTGTAAAAAAATTCAAAAAAATATATATAATGTTAACAAAGAAATTTAACTAATAAAACATATAATTAATTCGATAACTTACGTCATCTTTAAAGGCGTAGTACGCCTCATGTTGGGCATAATCTGGGAAAAGAAGGACGTTGTTTTGGGATAAAAATAGATTTTTCCATCCTTCCGGATCGGTTGGACGCCCTTCCGCACAGACCTCTCTTTGAGGTGGTGGTATTGGGACCTCCGTTTCCTCATCTGTGTCCTCGTCTATTAGCGCACGTCGTCGTTGAATGGGGACCACCTCTCATGGAGGAGAAGATTGTTCTACGGCCTCTCTTGGAGCACCGCGATCCTTTGTGGCGTCATATTTTCTATGCCGCAAGGATCGTTCGGTGTGGCCCTGGCGCACCTCACGCTCGGTCCGATCACGCTCGGTCTGATCCTTACGTCCGGGGCGATCGACCACCGGTTGTCGGCTACCTTCGTCTTTCCTCGCCGCTTTAGCCGCCTTCTCCTTCGCGGGGCGAGGTGCTTCGTGTCTGCAGGAACAAATACAACAAAATAAGTTAGAAATTTTACAAAATGTAACTAGGTCCCTGCCGGGTGGACACTTTTCACCCGGCGAGGAACTATATTTATTTAAAAAATATATTTCGAACAGACCCAAAACCTCCATTAACAACCTAAAAAAAACTCCAAAATCTTCCTAAAACATCAAATCAGCCACACCAAATCTATCTTAGCATCAATATACAACTCTAAACAACTACATAACCTTGCTTCGCCTAATCTAACAACCAATGTATATCAAAATCTCAAAAACTTAAGAAAAACTAAATATAGAAAAAAACTACATTTAAGAGTAAAAACTTACTCTTTTCCCTTTCCCATAGCTGTTTTTGACTGGGTATTGATCTAGTAGAGTTCTTCAAATCTGATTTTGGGGCTGATTTTGGAAGGTTGTAGTAGTAGAGAGATGAGAGGGAAAGTTGGGTTGTGGCTGGTTTAGATTTGTTTTTGTTTTAGGAATGGTTAGTGATTAGGGTTATGACTTAGTAAAAAACGAAAAGGTGTTTTCGGTATAATATTGGGGCTACTTAAAATATGTTTGGGTATGGTTAAAATTAGGGTTGGTTATCCAATTGGGCCCTAATTAAGCCAAAACCATTTCTAAATATATTGTAGTGATATGTAGGAGTGGATTTAGGGGTAGTCAAATATGCTATGACATATCTTAAAACTCTCAAAATGTGTTTAGTAGTACTGGTAAGAAGTCTTATTCTTTTTTAAGGTGAGGGTTCGAACCCTATGAGACCCGACAATTATTATATTATATTTTATTATTATTATATATATATATTTTCTCAACGTCTTATTTTTCTTTCGTGATTTTCGCCACAATTCCTAAACCTCTAAAATCATATCTTTAAATCAAAACCCTTTTCCCCTTCTTAAAATCGGATTTCCATGGATGTGTTTAGTCATTCAATAAAAACTCATTTTTTCCGGACGAGTTTAGTCATTGAATAAAAACTCATTTTTACCTTCTAAATCTTCTAAAATCACATCTTTAAATCAAAACCCTTTTCTCTTTTTTGAAATTGGATTTCTATGAACATTTCCCTTCTTAAAATGATTTTTAGGTATTTAGTTAGTTATTTTCAGTTACTTTTTTTAATTGTTTAATTGTCTCACTTACTAATTCTAAGTTTCGTAAGTAAAAAAGTTGCTACAAATTTAGTATTTTCATGAAAATTTGTCTATTTTTAATATAATTTTAGTTTCTTTCATTGATTTGGGTTTTCTTCTTTGACTGATTAAAAACTACTTGATTTTTCTAGGAGGAATATAAACATAAAAAAATAAACAAGGTATCATGTATATTTAATTAGTAAATTAATTGTATTAAATTTAATTGTTTATTTTTTTATAAAATATGTATATGAATAACTTATATAATAATTGTATGTAAATCAATTTGTTAATGGTTAAATAGTTACATATATTATTATTTATAAATTTAGTACATAAATTATATATATATATATATATATATATATATATTAATGGAAATATTGATATATTTTTACTATGTAATACTCAAATATTTATTTTTTGTCAAAAAATTTAATATTATTTTTGACATACTCTTAATTTGAGTTCTGGATCCGTCGCTGGTGATATGTACAATTGCCACGTACGATTCATGTAACTGACTAACACAAGACCCTACTCTCACACACATGAATTTTACACGACCCGAATCTCACAAACACACGACCGGTTCTATGATTCCAATTGTTAAAATCTAAAATAATCAATTATTTTATTTATATATATATATTGGACAAATTTTATGATTTTGATAATTAGAATCTTATAATAATCAATTGTTATAAACTACTATACAATTATCACAAATGGCTTAAGCACATAACACAAATAAAAAAATCAACTGAGAAGAACACAAGATTTAACGTAGTTAGACAATTGTCTACGTCGACGGACGCCGTCAGAGAAAAGTTTCACTATAATAGAAAAGGGTTACAGATTTCAGATTATGTTTTTAAGCACATAACACAAATAAAAAAATCAACTGAGAAGAACACAAGATTTAACGTGGTTCGACAATTGTCTACGTCGACGGACGTCGTCAGAGAAAAGTTTCACTATAATAGAAAAGGGTTACAGATTTCAGATTATGTTTTTATGTAGCCATACTAATTTATTTATATGGAATAAATAGATTTATTAGATAATGGTTCTAATGAGCTTATATACATCATATTAAAGATGAAGTTATCCATTTTAGCTTCACTATCAATGACACAAAACTGTACCGCTGAACACGGTACACTGTCAAGGCACAATGACACTATCATAGATACAAAACTGTACTGCCAAACATAGTACATTGTCAAGACATTATTCGACTCATTCACAACAAATTTTCCCATTGAGGT
This sequence comes from Limnanthes douglasii subsp. nivea, assembly GCA_036936605.1. Taxonomy (NCBI): domain Eukaryota; kingdom Viridiplantae; phylum Streptophyta; class Magnoliopsida; order Brassicales; family Limnanthaceae; genus Limnanthes; species Limnanthes douglasii. Next base: position 55,287,088 of record JAUPFV010000002.1, on the reverse strand, counting down.
GAATATCATTTCTTCACTGTCAACAAGGAAACTTCTCTTCTTCTGACTCAGCACATGCCCTTAAGGAATTCACTCTATAGTGCGAACACCAATCCAGTTTAGGCACTCCATAAACTTTCGAACTGATACTTCTTCGGTCATTATATCTGTTGGATTATCGTGTGTAGTCATTTTCTTCATATGAACAATTCCCTTTAATATTATATCACGAACAAAAAGATACCTGACATCTATGTGCTTTGTACGTTCATGGTACATATGATTCCCTCTAAGGTGTATGACGATTTGACTGTCGCAAAACACATTTGTAGTACTCGTATTGTTCTCAATTATATTATCCAATTATTGAAACTCTTATTGCAGTTGTAAAATGCGTGAACTTTTACACTGACGAGAAAACATATATTTAGCCTTAAGAGATGAGTTTTTTATGAAATTAAACTAGATTTTGCAAGAGAAAGTTTCTTACATCTCTTCTAATTTTCTTATGTTTAGTCATTCTTCACTATATGGTTTTCATAGGTTGGTCCAATTAGATAATATTACTATATTGTTTGTTATTTTTCACTCATGTTATCTCCCTCACAGATGGTGAACCTCTCATACATCCAACAAAATACCATATCATATTAGGTTTACTATAATATCCATTACACACACTATATATATCGCTTTTGTTGTAAATAAATCAAGCTAGTTTCAACAGAGTCCTACAAATATACACTTACAAGCTGTAAAAGAGTGATTAAATACTTATTTGAGAGTAGATATTTGGGTATTTACATCAAGCCCAACCCTAATTTTCACCTCAGATATTTGGGTATTTACATCAAGCCCAACCCTAATCTTCACCTCAGATATTTGGGTATTTACATCAAGCTCAGCCCTAATCTTCACCTCAATGGTTCACTGATGCACATTGAGCTTTCTTTCTAGATGAATGACGTTCTATGGGCGGATATCGTGTTTTCTTTGCGGACACTATGGTATCTTGCTCTTATAAAAATAGAAATATGGTGCCATGTTTGAGTACCCAATCCGGATCTCGTGTCCTTTCCAATAATTTGTAGAGCTCATTTCGTTGCGCTCTGTTCTGGATGAAATTTGTTTTTCAATCAAATGTCTATCGGTTATTTTGTGTGATAAATTAGGGGCTAGCTCTTTCGCCTCCAACCTCGTGTTCTATGTTAGAACATAACACATCAAACTAGACATTTATTTTGTAAGGGATCATGTCATTCAAGTCATTCTCGACATCCATTATGTCTCCTCTCATAATCAGAACGATGATCTCATCCTTTGTTTGAGGGGAGAAGTGAGAAATTGACTTTAAAGACTGCTTTAATAAAGGTCTTAGGCGACTGAAACCGACAGGCTAATGAAATTTTCGCTAGGTTTCTTTGGGTGAAGTCGAGAATGAGAAGTGAGATCGGTTCTAAATGTTCTGAATTCAAGTCGGTTCACGTACATATATTCTTTTATATCTCAAGTCATGGATCAACCCGAACCCACGAACTTCTATGCCGAATCGAGCAAGAGTTTGCTATAGCATTTGTATCAAACAATGACCCAAGTTTTTCTACATTAAAACCCAAAATATTTTATAACAAATAAGAGTCCATGTTAATACATTTTGAATAATACTTATTTTATGTAGTAAGAGTTACATGCTCCTAGTTTTATATAGAATTATGGATAATAATATCTTATAATATTTTGTGTAAATTTAGAAAAATAAAAATTTCCTCCTTTAGTTAATTATGTGAAAAAAAGTTATCCATTCAAAAAAACATAAAAATAAAAAGCTTAAAAATAAAAAAAGATCTCTTCTTTTATAAATTTAGAAAAAAGCGCACCATCATATATAGTAGTTTGTTTATTTAGTTTTTTTTTGTTTGAATTATCATCTAAAGTAGAGTAGAAATTAAAAATCCAGTAGCTGAATTTTATTTATTGTCACAAATCTAACTATACGAGTTGGTACTAAAAGTCTTATCTTTGAGGTACTAAATGAGAGGTAAAAATAAGATAATATTCATAAATTATTTAGTTTATATTATTTATCTTATTAAACAAAAAAAGGTTGATATTTATATCACGAAATGGCCACTATTAGTACCATATTTTTTTAATTTGTTAAGTTTGGATACAATGTTTTCCAAAATGTTTTAAATTAATCATCATTTGGATATTAGCCGATGAATATTTATCATTATTTATCTATCTATAAACTCTTTTATTATAAAAAATAAGAAAATAAAAATATTTTTTATCATAATAACATATACATATTAAATTTTTAAATTTAATAATAAATTTAAAAAATTTAATAACAAATTTATAAAATATAAATACTATTTAATTTTTTTATATTTATCTAAATTTTTAATAAATTATATTTATTATTTAAATATATAAATGTGTTAAAAATGATCCAAATGAATGAGGGGAGATGCTCCAAGAAATGAGTTCTAGAATCCTGCATTCATGAAGCCAACACTCTTCTTTCTCCTTCAATTGGAATGATAGATGGTTCCTCTACATCGCTTGTGTGCTGAAAGTCCACCGGGTTTGTTCACTCCTCCAAAATGAAATCTCAACTTCCACCTTAAGAAAGAGTTCACAATTAGCGCTGTATGGACCTCTCATCTAAACATCCTGAATTACATATACAATGAAGACATTGTAAGGGTTATTGCAAAGGCTATTGTCAACCAATTAGTTGTCTCGATCCCTCAAAGAATATGGGTAATATACAACTGCTCAAAAGCTTGGATAAAACTGGACAAATCTATGCATCTCTTGAACAAAGTTTGGGTCAGTTTTGGAACAACATAAGGCTATTGGCAAGAAATTCAATACAATGACATGCCTAGCTATTATTCAGAGTGTTTCCACATAGTTCATAAACAAATTGACTGTAGGAAATATTTGGCATCCCAAACACTACAAAAAATACACACACAAAATGCTGAAACCTCAACTGCCAACAAAACATTCAAATCAACAGATAAATGGATACTCAAGCTAAAATCAATAATTGTCAAGAAAGTGGATCATAACAACATAGTCAACAACAACAATTAAAGAATAATGAAAGGATCAAAAGTAGTCAACCATGAGATAGCATCAATTGATAATGTTTCTGCAATCCAAAATCCTAAGTCAAAGCAACATTCAACCTTCCTTCAATCTCTTATCACTACTAGAACAAAGTAAGCTGAGACAACCACCATTAATTCTGAGAAATACAATCATTCACTTGGGATCAAAGATGATGAGATTATTGAAGCCATGCACACAATTGAAACGAACCTCTTGTTCTCAGCCCCCAATGATTTAGATTCACCACAAGTAAACATTGTCTCACATAAGACAAGACAAGACAAAATGGCAAAGATTTCAAGAAAACTTTGAGTAAGAAAATAAAAAAGTTAAGCTACAATGGATATGGAAGTAAGAGTTTAAGGACTAATTTGTAAATAATTTAAATTTAAGGGTTAAACTGTAAATAATGTAAGTTTAGTCCTTAAATTATAGAACATGTAAGTTCTAGAGAATATTTATGACTATGTATAATTTTTAAGGACTAAAGGACAATTTGTCTTCTTTTGTAACATATTTCACTTTAAGGTTAAGTCTTGACTCCTTTATATAAAGGGCAAGACTAGCCTAATAAAGGGGTTGAACGCTTTTTCTACTAAACTCATTCGTACTTACATTTTCTCTCTCTAAAAAATCTCTAACTCTTTCTCTCTCTAGAATTCCTAAACTCACCAAATTGGCGACTTCACTAGGGACTGAATAAAAAATCAGTTACTTTATTTGTTCGAATTTGATACAATCTTGTTGTATTTCTTGTTCAAAATTAATATGATGAATCCTGAGAACAATCCTTCGCTTTGATCAGCGATGGAAACTTTGAAAGATGATTTACAAAAAGACGGGAATATGCCTGATGGATCATCTCCGATCCAAACTCAATCTGACATTGAGGTACGAATGAACCAGCTTTTAGATAAGATAGATGCATTAAATGAAAAGTATGAACGAATATAACAGGAGATCCACTCAGCAAAGCTTAAATCCGAGGTTAGGCAAGAAACAGAAAAGATTGAGATGGGAGACCAATCTGATCGATCCTGTGATGATTGACGAACTAAAACTGAGCACAAAAAAGTGTGTTTCATGTCTCCTAAAGAACGATATTATTCTCGCAAGGGGAGAAAAGACAAGCAAAAGTATATAACCTCTAGTATTGAAGAGGTAGAAAGCTTAGCTTTGGGTTTTAAGAGATATATGGGTTCTTCGAAAGAGGAATCAGACAAAGAGCAGTCGAGGAAGTATAAAAAGGAAAGAAAATCTAAAATTGACAATGTTCCACATTCTACATGGTGCGAAGGAAACAATTCGAATCATTATGTTGAGACTGATGAAAATTTATATATTACAATGGGAATATATGATCAGTTTGTTCAAGGCGTCGACTGGAGAAACTCTCCGTTGACAAGTGAAACTCTCTATAATGCTTCCGAAGCGTTTTGACATTTCCAAAGTAGAGAAGTTTGATGGTATGCAAGATCCCGACGATCACATCGAACAATTCAAAAACTATATGATGAACTTTGAAGATGACGACCGGCTGGTGTGTCGTGCATTTTCACAAACTTTTAAGGGAACACCTTTAAAGTGGTATAATCGGATTTTGAAAGGTTCAATTTCAAACTTTAGGGATTTTTATACTGATTCTCGAAGACAGTTTGTGGGCAGTAAAGAAATGAGAGAAAATGGTGATACCATAATTCAGTGCAAGCAGGCACCTGAAAAGAAGTTGAAGGACTATACGAAAAGATTCGTTTTGACTAAAGCTAGTTTGGACAATTGTGAAGAGAATGTGGCAATGGCAGCTTTTCGCCAATGATTATTGTTAGGGGATCTGGCCAATGAGAATACGAAGAGAAGAGCCTTAAATTTTGGAGCTTTGATGGCTCAAGTTGAGGATCTGATTAAATTCGAGGAGTCAACTAGAGTCTGGGAAGACGTGTTAGCACTCCAAGGAATTCGAACCAGACAGCCAATAACCAAGGGCAGCCTTCGAACGGAAATGGTAATCAGCAGACCAGAAAAAAGAATAACAATTTTCCTTCTCGGAGTGGTGGATATTCAAATCACACTCCATGTAATAACTATAACAGGTGATACCAAATCAATGGGTTAAACCAGAGTATTATGATGATCCGACAGAGAATGTACATGTGATTTGGGATAAGACCAACAACTTCGTAAATTTTTAAAAGCCAGCTCCAATTAGTAGGCCAAGCGAGGAAAAGAACAACAAATTTTGCAAATATCATGATGATATTGGGCATGATACTAATGATTGTATTGCTCTGAAGAAAGAGGTTCAAAATTTGATCGAAAATAGAAAGCTCATGACTTACGTAAAGTTGCAAGGGAGTGGTTCGAAGAATAATATTGCATCGACTTCGAAGGTTGTACCAGCTGAGAAATTGGTGATTTTAGATTCAAATATTGAAACATTTGATGCTTCTTCTGAGTATGTAGAGAAAGATCCGAACAAACTGCTTCTGATGGTAGTTGAAGAGCCGATTGAAAAGGGGCATGTGCGAGAACTATGTAAATTCTTTGAGTCGTTAGCTATTTTCGGAGGTGATTTGATTAATGACAATTCAGATAGTTCAAGGAAGAGACATGTTGTCAACCTGAAAACTCAAATTGAAAGGAAGATGTCTATGAATTTGTATGGAAAAAAGACTATTCCTTTTATCTTGTTTGACCAAGATGATCTGCGAGGTACAACATGACCACATGAAGATGTTGTGATTATTGGAACAGAGGTGCCTGGCGTTGAAATTCGACGTGTGCTTATTGACACTGACAGTGTGATAATGTCCTTTTTAAGTCCACCTATGATAGAATGACAAATCCACCTCGGATTTCTTAATCAGATCAGACAATTATAGGATTTACGGGTGTAATAGCTCGCGTTGTTGAGGAATTCGAGGGTGAAGTAAGTTTGGGAAAAGGACCAGTTAAGAAGAAGCTCCAAGTATTTTTTTTATGGTGGTGGACTGTCCCACGAGTTATAATTCTATTTTCTGAAGATCATGGCTTTCAAGAATGTATGGGGTGGTGTCAACAGTTCATCAATGTTTTAAGTCTGTGGTTGGAGATCGGATTGGGGTCGTTCGAAGAGACCAAAAGGTAGCGAGGGAATGTTATGCCACTGCACTCCGGATCCGAGGATCTAGCAGTGGGGATTTAATGCATGAATAACAGTTAGAAGGGATGCCCTCGGATTTGGAAGAAAGGGTTGACGATCCGAGAGAAACCACAGGGTCTTTAACGGTGAGTGAAGAAATTGAGGAGTTTACTTTTTCGGAAGGAAGAGTGCTTCGAATTGGAACCTTATTGACCCCACTTTTACGTCAACAACTGCTAGATTTTTTATCTCATAATTTGGATATCTTCACTTGGAAGACAGAGGATGTAAATGGAGTACCAATTGAGGTGATTCGTCATAGCTTGGGTATTAATCCGAAGGTGAGGCCAGTTATTCAGAAAAGAATAGCATTTTTCTCGAAAAAAGCAGAAGCAATTGTTGCTGAGGTGGATCGATTATCTAAGGTCGGACACCTAAGGGAATCACAATACCCTTTGTGGATGGCAACCCCGGTTGTGGTAAAAAAGAAGAATGAGAAATGGAGAATGTGTGTGGATTTTACAGATTTGAATCGAGCTTGTCCTAAAGATCCATTTCCCGTCCCTCGAATAGATCAGCTGATTGATTATACCACAGGTAATAAAATTTTAACTTTCATGGATGCTTTTGCAGGATACAATCAAATTCAAATGGATCCAAAAGATCAAGAATGCACAACTTTCATAACTGATACGGGCTTGCACTATTATAGGGTTATGCCCTTTGGTTTGAAGAATGCTAAAGCCACTTATCAGAGGTTGATGAATAAAGCGTTTGCTATTAAATTTTATTTTCATACTTCAAACAATGAAGCTGAATACGAAGCTGCTTTGGCAGGTTTGAGGTTGGAAAAATTTTGTGGACCAACTTCGGTACCCTTGGAAACAAATTCTCAGTTGTTAGCAAATTAGGTATCTGGATTTTTCAAAGCAAGAAACGACCGTTTGATTTTATATTTTCGGGAACTTCGGAATTTAATGCTTCTATTTGACAATGTTGTTGTGGAATATATTGGTCAAGGGAGTAACATGGTGGCTGATTCTTTAGCAAATATCACTTACAAGGAAGAGTATCCTTGGATTTTGCTACAAGAAACCCCTTCAATTGTTACTCAATCTAATGAGTGCGAATGTATAGAGGAATTCTTTGCTACAGATGAAATAATTCGATCAGATTGGCGAGCAGATATTCTTAGTTTTTTTACTCAAGGAATATTACCAGATGATTCAACTTTGGCCAAAACATTGAGAGGAAAAGCCTTCGGATATGTAGTGATAGATGGAATATTATATAAAAATGCATTGAGCAAACCATTATTACGATGTTTAGGCAAGCAAGAATCACAAGATGTGTTATCAGAATTGCACGATGTTGAAGGGTCAACTCATTGCGGGTTTAAATCTCTATCACGACAAGTTTCACTTGCACGATTTTATTGGCCTACAATCATGAATGATGCTAAAAATTTAGTTCGAAATTGTGATACTTGTCAGAGATTTGCTAATGCTATTCATAGGCCAGCAGTGCCGCTTATGTCTATAACCGAGGCAGTACCATTTGATAGATGGGGGATAGATCTGGTGGGTCCTTTGCTGATGGCTTCAAGAGGAAGACATATGATAATTTTACTTGTGGATTATTTTACAAAGTGGCCCGAGGCAGAGCCGCTATCAGGGACAAAGGGAAAGGATGTGATCAAGTTTATTGTGAACATCATTTGTTTTCGTTTTGGACTTCCTCGAAGGATTATAAAAAATAATGGCCCTCAGTTTTATAACAAAGAGATGGCTTCATTTTGCACACCGAAAGGAATTTAGCAATTTTTTTCGACGCCTTTTTCATCCTCAATCTAATGGACAAGTGGAGGTAACAAACAGAACAATTTTAGATGGCTTGAAGAAGAATTTGAATGGGGCAGCAAGAAAATGGCCAAACTATTTGCAAGAGGTGCTTTGGGCTTATCGGACAACTCCTAGAGAGGCTACAAAAGAAACTCTTTTTGTTTTAGCATACAAAATGGAAGCGATCAGCCCCATAGAAATATGATGTCATCTTTTAGGATAAACTAATATTATAACAGATCCAATGATGAAGTCAGCAGGGCTAATTTAGATTTGATTGAGGAGAAAAGAGTTCGAGCTCATTTGAATGTAATCCACTATCAAACTTTTATGAGGAATAGATATGATTCGAAGGTAAAGAGAAGAGAATCCAAAGAAGGTGATAAGGTGTTGAGAAAGGTATTCATACACACAAAGGATAAAATCCTTGGAAAAATGGCCCCGAGTTGCGAAAGGCGTTATATCGTTGTTGAAAGGATAAAGCCAGGGTCTTATCGTCTTTGTGATTTCGAAGGGAGGATGCTTCAACATCCATGGAATATACAACACTTGAAGCTTTATTATGAATAAATTTGTCTTTGTACTTTGGAATTTTCACTTTCAAAGGGGGAAGTATTTCCTACCTGTTGGCCCAGGAAGGTTTTAACGAGGCGATGTGTACATATTCAATATTATTAATAAAATTCGTTTTTGGCCAATGGTTGTTTACACACGTTTGAATAAAAATATCTTAACAACTTGTCAAAGACTGATCATCTTTGAGGTTTATTAAGAGTAGAATGTTCTGGCGTGTTTATAACACTTTTCGAAGAAACAACCATGTTTAATAAACACATTACAATTTTTGTGAAGTGCAACGCTTAATAATGCTTTGAATTTTCTTCGAAGCGCAACTATGTTCACCAACTTCACTAAGGTACTTGAAATGGTAAGTTTATAATTTATAATTATATGTTGAAAGTTCAAGTACTTGAGTCATATTCATTTTAAAATTTAGCATCGGATAATATGTGAAGAGAATAAAAATAAAAAAAACAAGGGAACCATTTGTCGATTAGATTAATTCTTTGAAGCACAAAAAGCAAATTCCTAATCTGGAAAATACAAAAAAAAAAAGTGATAAATTTAGTCAGACGATTCATCCTCCTCGGATGATTCTTCTTCTGAAGATGATGGATCGGGGATAGGATCGAAAGCTTCACTTGGACGCTTCTCAATGGGGATGTCGTTCCAAAAAATTGTGAGGTTATTCTTCTGATAAGTAGTGTGAAGTTCTCGAAGAAGGAGAATGGTTGTTTCTTTTTTTCTATTGTTAATAGCAGCCAACATGTCTTTTGAAAGTTCAGCTTCAGTAGCAGCAACAAAAACAACCTTTTCCTCCTCGAAATCTTTCTTCAGTTTAGCTATCTCTTCGGTTAATTCTTTATTTTTTTCTTCGCAAAGCTTAAAAGATTTTTACAGACCTTTGGATTTGGATATTTCAGCAGCTAGTTCAGTAGTATGATCAGCTTTGAGCTTATTCATATCATTTTCATGAGTACTCACCTGCAGTTCTTTGTCAACCATATGTGTTATTTGCAGATGATTTTTCATGCAGAGGGTGCCTCGAATAAGCTCAGACCTCGCTACTTCATATAAATGAAATTGCTCAACCACCTTGCTCTGAAAATCTTCTCTTACTTTTTTCTCATCTTTAGCAAGGCCTTTGTAACGAACAAAATCCTTAGCCATTTGTTTCATATGGTTTTGAGAAGCTTCGACTTGGGAAACAAGTGCTTTTGCTGCAGTGTTGAGATCGGTAAATGGTTGAAGTGCAACAACGATCGTAGGATTTAGAGGAGGAGGAGGAATTTCTGTTTCCGCTAAACTAGGATGTTGAATCATATCTAAAGTTGTGGTTGGAGCAGGTGGACAGATAATTTCTGGAGACGCCTCGATAGGTGTTGGTCTCCCAAAATTAAGCATATGATTTTAAATGACTTGAAGAACATGGTCGTCTTCACCAGTAAGCGCTTCAGTGTTTTCAAAATTAATGAAACTATCAGGATCGAAGTTTTCAGCATTTTAATTTCCGTCAATAGCATTGTCTTCGATGATGATCACGACGTTGTCATTGGCTATCTGCTCTTTGACATAAGAGTTTTGTTGATTTTCAGCACTAGTGTTTTCTTCTTTATATATAATCAAATATAGTTTGAAGCCCTTTATAATTTTAGATTTCATTCATCAATTCCCTTCCAATTTTCGAAACTATCGATTATCAAATATTTTGAATTGAAGATGATTTATTGATCATTATTTTTATTTATTTTTTAGTCAATTTATCTGAAATATTATATAAAAATTATTTTTTTGAACGAAAACTTTGATAAACAAAAACAAAATTAGAATATAAATGGAAAAAATTCGCTGTGATTGTATTTTTTAGAACTAAATTCTTAAAATTAAATTATAAATTCAAAATCTTTCGTACATTTTATGTAGTCTCAAGAGTTTTACATGGGAATTGCTAAAAAAAGCCATTTTTACTCCGTAAAGTCACCTTTTTCTGATTTTTAATATTTACAAAAATGCCACTAAGCAAAAATTCGAAAAAACCCTTAAATACCTAATAAATTACAATCAATGCCATTGAGTACTTCAAACTACTCCATGAAGTTGCAAACACAATCTCAACCATCAAACCATGATTCATCTTCTCCAAACTAACAAAAACCTAAAAGCACAAAACCCATAAACCCATTGTTTCAAAACCTTCATAACATTACCGAAATTGAGTTGTAATTAGTTCATCGACACACTAACATAGAACTCGCGAAGTTACATTGCTTTTCACTTTTTTTGCAAAATAAAGAGTTTTTAAAAAATCTATTTTTTGTGTTCTTCGTCATACGTTGGCGTGGAGATAGTGTTCTTCGCCAATATAGTGGCGAAGAGAACATTCCCTACGCCATCTCATGGCGTAATGGTTGTAGTCTACGCCACACATGTGGCGTGTAGCTGATATGTTACGCCATGAGATGGCGTATGGAGTATTCTAGGCGCCGTACCACCGACGGAATAGTCTAATCTAATGCACCACTGTTGTTTCCTATCTAATCTTTACTTTTCCCAACTATTTTCATCTCTAATTTGCTATTATCCTTTGGTTTGGAGGTTTCTTTTGATTTTAAACTAGATTTTATTGATGCAGCTTTAGATTTGCTGGGTGAAGCCCTTTTGCAACTAGTTAAGTAATTACCACTTGAGTTTCAAAGATCATAATATAAGAAAGACTAAAAAGATTAAATCGTTTACCGCATCTTTTCAACAAAACACCAATCTTATCTTTCTTGGTAGATTGATCAGCACCTGTTTTGGTCTTCTTCTGATGTTTCCTCCATATAAAAAAGAGTAGAAGGGCAATGTACAAAACAGACAAGCGCATGTAATAAAATACATGTTCATTCTCATAGTTAACATAATATATCCTCTAAGTTACTTTTATAGTATTTTATATAATGACACCACCATCAAAACAAGTATTTCTTAACATCTTAGCTAATTTTGAACAAGAGAGGGATGGGAATACGCTAGTAAGTCTCGATCGCTACTAATCCGTTTTTTCGTCCAATTTATTATTCCTCTCATTCGAAAGCCATTACCAAACCTAAAGCGGCAACTGGATATAACCTGAAATAAAAACATAGAAAATATGAAAGATTGCTTAAAAATGTCAATCACTGGCGAAGAACACCGATGGCCATAAACCCACCTGCATAAACATAAATACAAAACCCTAAACTACCAAATACGGCCGGATTCGACACCCAAAACCACCGGACATTAACACTTTTACCCCTTACAGTAGATTTGAAAATCAAAGGGTTTCCTGTTGCCCGCTTGGGTGACTGCTGCTGGCCGAGGGTTTCGTTGGTGAAAGGCGTTCGTGCTAGGCGTTGGTCCAGGATTTAGATCTGCAGGTTTCCGTTCGTGGGTATGTGGGTACAAGTATGTAACTGTTAGTGGAAATTTACCGTTCGAGGGTTTGGTATGGGTGTACAGGTAAGTCCCTCTAACTTTAGTTTTACTTAGGTTTAATTTTAGTTTTAATTAGATTTATTATCTACTTAGATTTAACTTTAGATTTCAATTAGGTTTTAATGTAGGCGAACTTGTTTAGTATTAATTATTAATTTAGATTTTCAATTTAAAGTTTTGGGGTTTTAGTTTTAGTTGAGTTTCTAGAAAAGGAAGAGAGAATATTAATTTTTTTGAAATTATGATAACTTCACGAGTAATTTCTTCTATTTAAAGAATTTAGTGGAAGACAAAATCGTCAAAAAAATTAACTTCACAGAGTAATTTTCAAAATCCGAATCAAGTGACTTTACGAAACAAAATTGGCTATTTTTTTAGCCATTTCCGTTTTAAATATTTGTAGGGTCAGAGGCCGAAGACAAATTTAACTATACAACTATGATTCAATATGTCATACAGCTCAATGCCAACTTCCTATCTAAATCTTGAATCTCGTGATAATTATTTCTTATTAATCAATGGTTTAAACTTTATTTGACTCATAATAATCAATGAATGTAATAAATATATTAGTTAAATTATGGCTTGATGTATAGTTGATCAATGAATGCAATGAATATATTATTTATGGATGACTAAAGAGACACCAAACCACGCCTGACCCAAAATAAATGTGTTGTTTTGTATTAGTTTTAAAAGAAACTAAGATAATTTTGACTTCAAAAAGCTAGTCAAACATTGTAATAAAAATAATTCATCAACCTATTGTAACTCTATATAATGAGAGATTTTCAATTGAGTTGAGATAATGTGCCTAATTTTATTTTGAGTTTCTATATAGGGGAAATATTCCCCAAATTTGTTTATGGTGAAATTTTTCTAAACCATCTGAAGATCTATACAAACCTTCAACTTCGTACATCTACAATGTTGCAGAAGAATTGAGCTCATGTTTAATAACGATTCATAATGCCAAATTATGAAGTTGATAAAGTTGATCGGCTTATTATTAATTTTAAATTTAATAAGTATTTAGAAGTTAATTGAAAATATTAAAATAAAAATAAGAAAATAAGTATAAATTAAACGGAAAGATTTAATATATATGAGATAGAAGATCTAGAAATGACAAGTTGGTTATATATATATATTGCGATCTATTATTTTAGCTAAACTCAAACATAACACCTAATTATTTGGTTATAAATATGGTTTCAGAGTTTAATGATGGATATAGAGGATTCCAAAAGAAAAACATATTAATGTTTTGGAAAAGAGGGGTTAAAAACACCACAGGTCCTCTATATTTGTCACTTTGTAACACATCAGTTCCTGTTCTTTGTCTCTGTAATAAACCGGTCTTTTATGTTTTTAAAACGTAACAAACAGATCCTTTTCTGAAAATTTGAAGGACCTGTTTATTACAAATTGAAAACGTGAAGGACCTGTTTATTATAGACATGAAGGACCTATTTATTACAAAAAAAAATATGTTTGTTACATATTTAAAACATATGGGGACCGGTTTATTACAAAGACAAAGAATATGGACTAATGTATTATAAATACCAAACATGGAGGATCTGTGGTGTTTTTTACTCGGAAAAAAGGCACGAAAACGAAAACGCTAAAGAAGTTTTTTTAGTTAATTTGTTATATATATAAATAATGATTACCATGAGCTAATTAAATATTTTCTAGGATTAGTAAATAAACATGGTTGAATGCTCGTTACAAAATTTATTTTTTATTGTCGGAGCATGTTTAGTTATATATATATATATATATAAATTGTGCATGATTAATTCATTAAATAGTTTTTTTTTTAAGTTTTATTATCTTTAATTAGGATTCAATTTCAAGAGGTAGATAACTCTTTATCTATGATCTAGGTTCAGACTAAGAGGTACATTTAGGTTAGATCTTGGTAATAGAATCGTAGATTAAATGTTTAGATAGAGATATTAAATATATTTTATGAGTGTTCCATGAATTATTAAAACCTCACGATTTGACTATATAAAAGATTAAGTTTAGATAGAAGTTAAACAATAGATAAAAGTTATTATCATAATTTTGGAGATAAACTATTCAACACTATTTCGTTTGAAAATAAGGGTTTTTTTATGTTAAATGATGCATTTAGTTATTTTCATAAGGCGGTTCAATTAATACGTAATCAAATTAAATTTTATAAATATAATTAAATAGGAATTGAGATAATAGGTGAAAACTTATTATTAACGTATAAAAATAAATTTCAGGTTGAATTTGGGCTATATGAAGGATTGAGCCCAAATATCAACACTGGAGACTGAACTGATAAGTTCAGAGAGTACGTTGATAGAAATCAATTTAGTGGATTATGGTCCATGATCAAAAGTAAAATAGTGGGGTCTAACATAATTAGGTGTGTAGAACTAATTATATTATACTATATGAGTGTGATTTATGATATATAGTCCTTCAATCTATCGTACAATAGGTTTTTTGCTTTTTGGTTAGATTGACTATTACAAACCCTAATTTGTGTCTCCTTTAATTTAAGATTGCATGTTTTGATGTTGTATGTTACTTGAGGATTAAATTAAGGTTCACTTCTTTCATTTAGTTTTATTTTCTTTGATTTATTTTTTGTTTTTTACAGTAAAAAGACCCTAGTTTGAGGTTAAATAGAATTAACAAAAGGTGAAGGCGAACGAGACCTTTATTGTGATCCACCCAGTTGTGATCGTAGAGAAGTTTGCTTGTTCTTCGTAACCAACCCTGAGGTGATCATGGTGAAGTGCTCCTGCTTACAACAATCACCAATAGCTCTGTCGCGCCAAGCATGAACTGCTACAAATAATAAGTTATTCGTTGTGATACCAACCAATAAGGTTGTTAGGCTTGGGTATTCTTTAATTTTGTGACATGTGACCACATGATACGTGTTTGGGCATGCTGAATTTTGTATGTGTATGTGGTTAACATAGGTTATGTATTTAAATTTTTATGTGGACATGCATGAGCAAGATTTTCAGATTACGATAGGTAAAGCACAAAATCAATTAGTCGGTTCGAATAAAGGTTACTTAGTAGATTAAGGTTCTTGAGTTTTGAAAGGTTCATGGATTAATTTATTGCAAGTATTGTCGGCCCAAAGAAAAGTCAGTACTTGGCATGATAAAATCATGAACTATAGAAAATCAATTGAAATTTTATCATTATATTTTTAAATAAAGTATATAGAATTAGCTCAAATGAGGATTCACCAACACTTAGCAATTAAAATATTATATTAATAGTGATTTTTTAAAACTCATAAATATATGTTAGTATGTTTGCCAAAATGTATCTTATTATCATAGGTTGTTATGTATTACATATATATGTCACATTTAATTAAGTGGTATATGTCAATGAAGTGTGTACATATTTTTTTATATATGTAATATTGTTTTAAATACCTACAACTCATAACACAATAGAACCTTAATTTTGATGTGTTAATCTTTCCAATAAATTAAGGTTTGGGAATTGTATTTGAAATCTTGTGATCATGATATGGCATTAAGGACTAAAAAACCACGACCCTCGCCAAAGAAAGGAAAAAAATTAAAGCGTGGAGAAGTCATATAATTTAATATTGATAATCATGAAATAGTGAATAACTTTAGAATTCCAGGGGACTGTCTCGAGTCAGATTACTTATGCAGTTAAGTCTCTCAAAGAAATTAAGAATTTTTTTCCAAGGTTCAATAAGGAGGAGATTAAGATGTTAATGTTTTAAATCTCCACCCGGAAGTTTAATAAAAAAAGGACAATAAGAAAACATGTTTTGTATGTCAATGATCACCTTTAAGTTAAATGAACTTAAAGATTTATATTTCCAAAAGAGTTGTAATAGGGTTTGCGCTTCATCCTCAGCATGATAAGTCGACAGTTAGTAAACTAGTTTCTCATGATACTTAGTAGGAGGAGGAGCTGAAACAAGAACGTCCTAAGATGCATAAGGTAAGCTCTCAATATGCAAAATATAAAAGAGAAAGTATGATAGTCTGTTTGATAAGACTTTTGGTTAAGTAGTAAAGAAATATAAGGAATCACGTTCTGCAGGTTGATGTTTCTTTTGCAAGACGAAATGACATCTCAAAAGAAGAGTGTAAAAGTTACCAAGCTTAAACAAAATCTAACGATAATTTCATAACTCTAGTATGCTCAGAAATAAATTTAGTTTCAGTTTTAGAATATAGAAAAATATTACACATAGAAAATGCTCATTCTTACTATGAAGACTATTGAAGGGGATGTTACCTACTGATACCATCATGTAGAGAAAATACTTCCCACTAGTCTCTAAATGCCAACATTATAAAGACATTGGATCCATCAAACATTTATTTGCAAAGTACGAAATTTCCTAGGAAGTTTGGAAACATTTCTCTAGATTGTTCAGCATTTACATATCAAAACATATAACTATATTACATATAATAAGATCCTCGTTTTGGTCAACTAGAAAAGAAAATCACATTAGAGTCATCATGCCTCATATATTCTGTTAGTCAATTTGAAAAGCAAAAAATCAATCTAAACATCAAGAAACGTTTACATCTCCAAAATCATTGATAAATCAAATCAAATCACTTATCTTATTTACAAGTTGGACAAGACACTACTTTTCCAACCCTCTCACTACAAAAGAGACTTGCAAATTGCTCCAAAATTATGGTGCTACTTGAACCAACCAAGAAGAGTCATTGCTCACTAAGGCACGACATAAGGCTCTTTGGTTCATATCATATCTAATCGAAAGTTGTAGAAAACTATTTAAATTTGATATGTCTATCAATCACATCTACAGAGAACAAAATCTAGTTGTGGATTGGACAAAAAAAACTCTTGATCAAGCCAAGAATCTAAACTACAACAAAGACTCATCTCCTGCTAACCTTAGAGCAATTACATTCCTCGAAGGCTTAGAGATAGACTACCTTAGAATGAAAAATTAGAAGTTCTCTTACTTTCGATCAAGAACTAAAGAATAAACAAAGAAATGAATAAAACACAATTAAAGAATCGAACATAACCCAGAATAGCGTAGTTTCTGGGTTAAACCAAAACAACAATACCAACCTCAAGAAAGAATGAATCAATCCCCATAAAATTGGTCAATTAAGTAATATACATAGAACATTAATTCAACAACAAAATCAAAAAAGGTCCTAAAATCCAAGGAAAAAGGAATTAGTAAGCCAAAACCTATATAGAAGCTTTCAAAATAAACCTATCTGGAGCTCATATCGTGTTGTTTTTTTTCATCCAAATCTAAAAACAACACAAAACAAACTACTACTATAAACTAACTAAAAGATAAGACATCCAAAAGATTTTAATGAATTGGCGCTAAAAAAGCTTTGAATCTAATTTTCAGAACCAAAAATCTTAATCTTCAAGACCTGAATCTATTTATTGTAACTCAATTCATACTAATACAAAAATTATTTTTGTTAAAAAAAATTAAAGAATAATAATTATATGATAAATAAATATAATAAGTTATACAATACTTATAACTGTAGTATCGGTGGAGGATAAAACATATAAATTATAATTTGATTGTTTTGAAATTTTTCTTATACAATTTTTGAAAGAAAAAGTGGATTAAAATTTTAAAATAAAATTAGCACCATAATAAAAATAGTAGGACAAGATACTCATTCTCCAACCCTTTTATACATTTTCAGTATGAAAAAAAAGTAAAAAAACAATAGAACAATCTAACGAAACTATCTCGCAGAAAAACGATGATTATAAATAATAGAGAGCAGTGGACCTGCTCCCAAGGGGGTAGCCGAGTTGGTTGGGTATGGCATTCTTATAACCAAAAGGTCATGAGTTCGAGTCCCTCTACATACGCTTTCTCGGCTGAGCCTGTCACCTTGTGTGGTTTACCTTCTGGCGTTGGTTTGCAGGCTATCGCGTCAGACTGAGGGTTTACCCTGTGCGCACTCATTGCACTCTGAGTAGGGCTGCGGGTTCCCTCCAAAAAAAAAAGAGAGCAATGGACCTAGACTAGTGGTGTTTATAACAAAAAGACATTTACTCAAAGTTAATAGGTAGGACGAATTTTTAATTATGTCGGTGTTATTTAAAGACAATAATACACGTAGCAAAACAATAAACGGACAGGGACGATAAAACGTGTCACCTATTCAAACTCCAAACTTATATGTTTTGGTTCCAAAAAATTCTAACCGACCCTGAATAAAAAAAGTGTTTGTTTTATCATTATTTTGTTGCGTTTTATTTATTTATTATTATTTTTTAATCTAATTTTTTTTATTATTCAAATTGAAAGTATTATAAATTTGAGGTATTTGTAAGCAATGAGTATATATACTCAATATTCCCAATTTTTCAGATCAAATCTCTAGTTTCTCGCTCAACCTCTTCTCTCTCTTTTTCATAGCTACTGAAGTTCTTTTTAGCAATTTGCATGCCTCTGTAGTCTTAGCATTACTTTTTCCTGAATCAGAAGGAGGAATATCCTTTAAGTAAAGCAAGTGACCCACTTTTTTCATGTCAATTTCCAGGAGATTAAATTTGGTGATGCAAGCTTCACTCTTCGAAGTTAGGCTTGCAAATTGAAAGCTAAACTGAGGCATGCAAGTTACTTGAAGCAATTCTTCTCGTTGTAGATCAGTCATGGTGAGTATTCCTCGAAGTTACTTGCATGCCTTAGTAATTTAGTCTTCCTTTTTCTGAATCGAATAGTGAATGACAATCTTCATATCAAATTCCATGAGATACCATGTCAGCAAAGACTTGAGTTGAGTTTCAGGGTAAGCTTAATTTTAGTTCTTTTCTCTGTTGATTGGAACATCAGTTCTTTATCTAACAACGCTTTTGATGTTCATGATTCACAATCATCATCATTGAGCTAAAGTTGATCAGAGAATCGGATAACAAGGTCTTCGGTGAGTAAATCTCTTTACAACTTACATTCTTCCACATCCACTTTCTGAATTAAAGAGGCTCAACACCTGATACTTGCTTCTGACTTTTCTAAATTCCACTTCGAGGCACTTCACAATTGGAGACGTCCTTCAAGCGCTAATCCTTAGGCTCTGATACCACTTCAAAAAGAAAAGTAAGTTAGTCTTCAATACGTATATATCCTATATTCAAACTTTCCAGTAATATAATAACATCTAGCATTCTGGAGCTTTAAAGTCTTTGTAATCGACTTTCATCTTACACCTTTGAGTCTATAGAGCAAGCCAATCAGCTGCTCGATTTTGCTCTCTAAAGATATGGTGAATTGTCATATTAGAAGAGATCAAAACTTTTATATTACTGAGAATTGAGTTTAACTTAAGAGAAAACTTTCCTTTAGATAGTAGTAAAACCAATATTTCTGAATCTGTCTCGATATCTATCTTACTGTATCCTTTAATTTTACACAGGAGAAGTCCGTCAAGGAGAGCACGGGATTCTACTTGAATTGGAGTGAGAAGACCATAGTTATTCCCATAGCCAAGGACCAGATTGCCATGTCAATCCCTTATAACTATGGCTCAACTTGCTTCACCATTGGTGGAGCAATTGGCATCAGAATTTAGCTTGAGGCAACCTACAACAGGAGGATTCCAGGTAAGAAAAGATGCTTAACATGTAGGTGATTTATACAGCCAAAATTCAGGGCTGCATCTTCACATCCTTTCTACTGCTTAGTTTTAACCATTTTAGCAAAATCTAGACCATTTATCATATTAATGATATAGTTTATAGCAACAGAGGAAGAAAAGTGAACAGATGTCATTTTCTTTTTGTTCCTATGTTGCCAAATGACCCAACGTATTAGAGTAGGCAAAATGGTCTTAATGTGAGTTTTATTATTAGCAGACCAGATCCAGGTTAGAAATATGTGTTTTACTAGTCATAAATCTCTGAATTTCAACCTTTAAATTCCTAGCAAAACATGACCAAATTTCCCATGCAAAATTACATTGAATAAACAGATAATTTGTAGATTCAACGTTAGGAAAGAATGGACATTTAGATACCATGGTAATGTGTATGGATTGAAGGGTTAAGTCAGTAGGAATTTTATTAAGTAATAGTCTTCATGCTAAGAAGGAGCATTTTCTAGGCGATATCTGGTTCCAAATATTGCTAAATAACCTTGATCTATTTAGGGGAGGATATAAGCCTTTAATAGTTTCTTTTATACTAAAGAAACCATCCTTAGATAAGTTCCACAAAATATTGTCTTTTTTAGAAAAGTCAATAGTAAGCTTAGAAACCAGGTCTATGTTGTAGTCACTTAGGATATCTCTAAGCTTAGAAAAGTTCCAACTATTATTTTCTCATAGTGTACTAACACTTTTACCCTTAAACCAATTATTAGTATGGTTAGGGTTAAGTTTATATAAAAGAGGTTTACCAAACCAAATGTCTAACCAAATATCTATGTTACCACAACCCAAATCCCATGTAATATGAGATTAAGCTAACTCCCTGATCTTGACCAGCCTTTTCCAAGTTTGTGAAGCATTTTTGCAGTCAACGTGCAAATAATGTTTTCCTGAAAAATATATATTGTTAAGTAATTTGGCCCATAGAGATGTATTGTCCCTAAACCTTAGCCAAAGCTTACATGAAAAAGCTTCTTGAATATTAGCAAGACTATTTATATTAAGACCCACATCTTCAAATGATTTACATACAGAAGGCCAAGACGACCAGTAAATTCTTTTAAACTTACTATTAGATCCCCACATGAATCTATTCATTAATATTTTGATTTTTGAAATGGTTATTGTGGGGATCCAACAACTCTGTAACCAGTGAAGATGGATAAACATAAGAACTGATTTTATTAAAGTTAAACGACCTCCAAAAGAAAGCATTTTTCCATCCCAACTTGAAATCTTTTCACTGATTTTTTCTAATAAAAGATTAAAGTTAGAAATCTGATTATGGGGACTAAGTTTTACCCCCAAATAGGTTGTAGGAAAAAGAGCTGTGGCATAACTTGTTTGAGTAGTTAGACTACTTCTTCTTTCCAAAGACATTCTTGTTGCAATGATTATTTATATTTTCTTCTTATTAATAGACTGACCAGATATTTCTTGATAAACCTGCAGGAAATTTGCTATCTTTTCAAGGGAGACTTCAGAGCCATTAGTAAATATCAAAACATCATCAGTAAATGCAAGCACAGGTATATTCATACTCCCTCTACTAGAATATTTCAAGTTTTTGTTTTCTCTAAATATCTGGCCAATCTCTCTAATAAGCACTTCCTCAGATAGTATAAAGAGGGTAGGAGACAAGAGATCTCCTTGTCTCACCCCTCTTTTAGCTTTGAAGTAACCAATAGACTTTCCATTGATAAGAAGAGAAATATTAACAGACCTAATAATGTTATTAATTAGTTTAATAACTTGATAACTGAATCCATAACTTCTAAGAACTTTGATAACAAAGTTGTGGGCTAAGTTATCAAAAGCCTTAGACATGTCAAGTTTAATGACTATTTCCAGCTTTGGTTGTTCTTCCTATATCATGAATAAGCTCTTTAGTGA
This sequence comes from Limnanthes douglasii subsp. nivea, assembly GCA_036936605.1. Lineage (NCBI taxonomy): Eukaryota > Viridiplantae > Streptophyta > Magnoliopsida > Brassicales > Limnanthaceae > Limnanthes > Limnanthes douglasii. Next base: position 55,265,429 of record JAUPFV010000002.1, on the reverse strand, counting down.
TTAGGATATTATCATGAATATATCTCTCTATCACATAGGCGCCTTGAACTTCTGAGATAAGCTTAGGCAGAATGGTAGCAAGTCTATTATTGACTAGCTTAGACACTATCCTATTAGTAAGTGTACAAAGGCTTATAGGATGAAATTGATTCCAGTTATAGGGATTAGATGTCTTAGGAATCAGGCATATACCAATAGCTAGGACACCTTTAGGTATAGGTTGGCCCTTCATAAAGTCTTTAATGGCATTACAAATGTCAGTTTTGATAACATTCCAACATGTGGTAAAGAAACATTTATCAAAACCATCGATCCCTGCTGCACTAGAGGGGTTTAGACTCTGAATTGCAGACCAAATTTCATCTTTTGTTAACTCTGCTAATATCATCATATTATCAGTTTCTGTCACTAGCTTAGGAATAATATTGAATATGTTGTTACACATGCATTTAGATTCAACATATTTATTTAAGTAAGATGGGAAAGAGAGTATATCTGAGAAGTAGAATTTTGCAGAAGTGTTGATAGTCTCCTCATCAGCAGTCCACACATTGTTGATTTTGATGCCTTTTATAGACTTTTATCTCCTTTTTTTCTTTACATAATTGTGGTAGAGATTTGTATTTCTGTCACCATCCATTAACCAATTTTCATTTGTTTTTTGTCTCCAATAATTCTCTTTTATGGAGAGAGCAAGCAGGTGCTCAGCAGTGGCCTTAGAGAGACATTATTTATCTTCAGGGCTATTACACCTTCTGAGTTTCTCTTCACAAATCTGTAAGTGTTCCTCCGCTTGCTTAATTTTATTAAATAAGTTCCCAAAGTGGTCTTTATTCCACATCTTTAAGGAAACCTTCAATCTTTTTAGCTTATTCGAGAATATATGCTGAGGAAAACCCATCATAGGAACAACCCAGTTTTCTTTCACAAAACCAATAAAGTCCCTGTCCATGGTCCAAATATGAAGAAACTTAAAAGACCTGCCAAGTTTCCTAACTTCTTTAGTTATAGTAATTCAAATTGGTGTGTGGTCTGAACAAGTACGGGGTAGGTGGGATACTTTGGTGAATGCAAATAGATCAAACCATTCCTGATTGAACAATACCCTGTCTAATCTCTTCCACCTGGTTTTATTAGTCCAGGTAAATTTAAGACCAATATACCCAGCATCCTCTAGGTAACAGTCCTTGATCATGTCTATTAAATCATTTGCACTGTTTTGACAAAAAGTTGTACACCCGATTGTTCATAGGGAGAGATAATAGCATTGAAATAACCAAGTAGAATCCACTCATTTACCATAGGCATAAATGACCTTAAGTTATTCCACAGTTCTTTCATTTCTGCCCTTTGACATTTAGCGTAGACACAAGTTATAAATACTCATTTTTGAATTAAAGAGTGAATAACCTCTATATGGCAACATTGAACTTTATCCTCTAGTATGTTAACTTCCAAATCTTCATGCTAAAAACCAAAATTATATTATATATATTTGCAAAATAATTAGTAAATTTGAGTTTGATAGAAATGTTACTTATTTGATCCTTGTTGATCATAGGTTCTTGCAGAAACAATAATTTAATGCCTTTCTTTCTAATTAAGGATTTGAGTCTTCTAACATACGCTTGATTACTAATTCCACGAATGTTCCAACATAGTAGCTTGATCATTTGGGACTTTTCAATGAAGATCTTTTTGTGTCTTCCATTTGAAGAGATCTAATGACAAGAGGTTTGTTTCTTTTACTTATTCTTGCTATTTTTAACTTTTGATCTTCTGAAAATTAGGATCCACTTTTCTAATTCTTCTTGTAAGGGTAGATGGAAGACTTCCCATGTTTTCTATTGGAGGAGTTTTGGCAGTTGGAGAAGTGACTTCAACACGAGGAATTGAGATGTTATAAAGCAAATTGATAGTATCCAAGATGTCGTCATCGTGATTTAGAAGATCATCATCAGAAGCCCTGGTAATATCTTGAACACTTCCAGAATCATTGTTTTCAGGAATAACATCATTTTCTTCTAGTTCCATCTCAGGGATATTAGGGCCATTGGTTGAGTCCACCATTTCTTTATTGGTAGGTTGCTGTTTTTCAACAGTTGAGTTCTCTTTATTAATATGTTTGGTTGAGTCCACCATTTCTTCATGCTTCTTCTCAGTGTCTGCTTTGACTCTTTTACAGGTAGAAGTCTCATGGCCAACGTGATAACAAGTATCACAATACTTAGGGACGTTTTTATAACTGAGAGTGATCGAGGCTCCTTGGTTACTTCCAAATACCAACCACACACTCTTTTGAAGAAGCCTTGATATATCCATCTCCACCCAGGCATAACAAGCGTTATACATCGCTTTGTTCTTGGGGAGTATCCAAATATTCAAGGGAGTACCTATCGAAGACGCTATAGAGCTAACAATCTCTTCATTATACAACTCCTCATGTAACTTTTCCATTATAGTCCATATAGGAACTAGGGGGCATTCTCTTCTTACATTAAAAGATGGTAACCCTCTTAAAATTCTCATAGAATACTGACCTATTGACCAAACACCACGCGACCAGATCTTACTTAAATCATCTTTTAGAGAGAATTCTAGGAATAGATGCCTTGAATCCCAATTAGAATACAAGAAGTCTCCACTGATTTTTCTTCCCTCAAAGAATCTGTCTAGATCAGATTTTTGAGGCAGTCCTTTAGAAAATTTACCGATCAAAGTAAAAGATGATTCTTTAACTAACTGCTCATAAACCTGGTCTTCAAACTGAATTGATATGTGATCTGATTTATTTTGAACACTAGATGGCTTGTTTTGCTGGCAAATGGTTGATATTGATTAACTACCTGGGCATACGATCTATGGTGATTAAGATATTCACCATTTCTTTCATTATTTTACAGCGAGGGGAGAGCTGGAAATCCTCCATCAGGACGCTTCTAAGGAAGAATGAAAATAGATTATAGTATTGAAGAGAACTAAATTGCGAGAATATAACACGTGATCAGTGAAGATTCTTCATTTCCAAAAAAAAGATTCTTGGAGAGAAGGTTGTTTTTATTTTACAAAACGTAGAAAAATCCGTTGTTTATTTGATTTTTCATTATTTTGTCATTTGTTTTAAGTAAATTATGTGGTGTCATCTGTCGGGATGAACCTTCTCATCCGGCAAAAAATATTTTTTTAGATCCATTTTATGGTAATTTTTCCGTTAGGGGAAAAAGTCCACCGAACGGGGCCAAAAGACATTTTGTAAGTTTTAAAATTTAACAAAAATTTGGGATTGTTTATCTGTTTTTAGACGAGACTTAACCCACATCTATATATAAGATATGTAGAATATTCAAAAATAGAATAAACCGAATGTCTTTTTTTATATCGGTGATCCTCATTTGGATATGGATTTGTAGTTCGGTTTATGTTGTAGTTACCAATTTTGTAGATTTAGATTAAATACAAAACTGAATTATACTTTTATCTTCATAAATAAATATAATTATAAATCTTAGTGGTATAAAATTTATTTATTTTTAATATTTTACGATTCGGGATCACAACTATTAAACTGATTTTATCAATTTAGTCCATAAATTATCAGTTCATACTTTAGTATTGAGATTTGAATCCAATATTTCGTAGTGTTTAAATTTAATTCGGATATCACATTTATACATAGATAGAACGCTTTTTCACCTATAGACTCAATTTTTATTTAATTATATATAATATAATTTATTTAATGAATTATTATTACTGGACTACCTTATATCAATGATCATATATATATATATATATATATATATATATATATATATATATATAGCATATCGGTCCATAATTGCACCGAAAATGGTATCCAAGTTGGTGGAGTAGACGAGCTCGTGACCAAAAGGTCATGCGTTCGACCCCTTCTACAAATGTTTTCTTGGTTGAGTCTATCACCTTGTGTGGTTTACCTTCTAGCGTTGGTTTGCAGGCTATGGCGTTAGACCGAGGGTTTACCCTGTGCGCCCTCGTTGAGTAGCGGCTACGGGTTCCCTACGGAAAAAAATATCGGTCCATAATTATTATAAAATAAAATAAAATATATAAATTCATAAAAATAAAAGGGTGTGACTCAAGCCTATTTTCAAAACGATGAACTCTCTCTATTATTATTTTCAACAGTTTCTCTCTCTCTACTAGCAAAAAGCCCAAAAGCAGAAAACCCTGAAAATCGATTGAAAGCCCTTGTCATCTTTGTTGTTACTTGTTGTCGACCAACGATCGATTCAAATATCATACTACTATTAAATTCATTCTACATTACTATTTTTGATCGATTCAGATATCATAAAACTATTAAATTCAATCTACATTACTATTTTCCACTGTTTCTCTCTCTCTCTCTCTCTTTACTAGCAAAACCCCAAAGCAAAAAATCCTCGAAATTGATTGAAATTCATAACGAGCTTCACTGTTACTTGCTACCGGCTGACAATCGATTCAAGTATCATACTAAATCTTAATCTGGTTTTGATATTTCTTATACTCAATTTATCTTTTTTATTACATCATCTGTCTAGCTGAGCTTAACAATGAGTCTCGTGCGATATTCATCTACAATTCCTATCAGCTAGTTTTATGTCATATGCGTTAACTTATAGATTATGCTATTTTATGATGATTTGGTATTGAACAATTACTGATTTTTGTCGGATTTGGATTCAAAATAATTAGTATTTTATGAATTAGTGTCAGCCTATTTGTGTCTCCAGTTAACTATTAACAATCTTCTACCTTTATATTGATACTGAATCGACGGAAATTGTTTTGTTTAGTAGTATTTTGTGAATTAGTGTAAGACTGACTATGTATCAAGTACCTATATACGTAAGTTATGGGTGAATTTAAAGTACATTTCATATGTCGGTACCTTGTGAACAAGCTTATAGTTCGTAATCAAATTTTTAGTTATCTGAATATCTCGTTGCTAAATGCCTTTCAATAGTCAATGTATTAATTTTATTAGTTCTTGGAATATTGGTTGAGTTTATTTTATAGTTTCCCTCCTTTGCATATATTCAATCCCAATAAATAACAACTCATTTTGTATTTAAAATTTTGACAAAAATGAAAAAAACAAACAAAAGACTTAAACAACAATATGAAAATTATATATATATATATATATATATATTATGAAAATATATGAGTACTATAACAACAATATGAAAATTATATATATAAAAGCCCAATACATATATATTATATGTGGGTTAGTGAGATCTTTAGTGTTTAACCCGCCTATCGACTCACCAAGCATATTTCTTGTTGTTACCGTGATAATATATTATTTCTTCTAGATTGATTAACTGTATGTTCTTATTGTTTAAGGTTTAATATTACTTTTATTTCTCAAAACAACATTTTTAAAAATGACTCGAACAAAATATTGCGCTCCAAAAACAACAAAAAATCCTAAATCCATAAAACCAGTTCGTCAATCCACGATATTTAGATCGAATTTAGAGTCGGTATTTAAATTATGCCAAAATTATGGAATTACACAAAATCATATTGATATAACAAAAACCACTATATTTTATAATTTGTTAAACCAATTTTTTAGGGTTGATGGTCCATTCAAGATTTAAAAAAATTGGGAGTTAACGATAAAAAATTAAAGATTATTAAAAAGTATAACCAAATAAGGGATGGTTTTTTATTTGGGGGAAGCTAGTGCATCTAACAAAAAATGATACAAATGTGATATGGGATGGGCTGTAGGAAAGAAGACATCAGAGTTTTCAATGATAGAAAACTCAATTAAAACACAAGAGAAACAGTTTTGTCTCATATATTACAAACTTACTTCTCGAAAGTATTGCATATGCAAGAACCCCAATATGTCACCAAGAAGAAGTTAAAAGGAAAGATTAAATAAGTTGCCAAATTAGATAACGAAGAAGTTGTGAAAGATGTAGGTATAATGTTAGTCATGTACCTATGTCTCACATTATGTTTTTCTACTTGTGGAGAAAATTTGTCGCAAGCTCTTGCCAGATTTATAGAAAATGAGTTTTTAAGATTATACAAGTACGATTTGGTTGATGTAATTGTGAACAAACTAACCGGATCATGTCTCCCAAAGCCCCGAGAAAAAGAAGAAGCATTGTTTCTATTTTTTATCCCTTTCAAGAAGATTCTTAACTACCTTCTAATCACGTCCGAATGTAAGAGAGTACAATGAGAAATATGGATTTTTGGCCAAGCCAGAAAGGCCAATTAGTCCCTCTATAGAAAAAGGGATCCAAGAAATCCTGGAGGCCATGATGGAGGCCATAAGGGTGAACCACATATTAGGACCAGCCTGGGTATGACATAGGTCAAACTTGGAAAAATATTCTACGAAGAAGGGGTCCAACAGATAACGAAGTCCCTAATTCATTATCTCAATATATAATATTAGTTCATTATCCTTAACTGATAACGGAGTTTCTCTGAAGGTGGGGAAGCGAATGAAGATGGATGAAGGAATCCCCCAACGAAGTCTTAATAATTCTTTTTCGTACGGATCGAAGTATTTATATTGGATTTTATGCAAAGCCAATAGATTCCTGTTTTCGAAGAATTTGAGATTCTTTCCCACTAAGGCATCGATTTCCGGGGAAAATGGGATATCTTACTTTAATTTATTATTTTTCTTTGAGGGATGGTTATTATCCCCAGTTAAAGAGCCACCAGCCTCGGATGTATTTTCGAGGAGATCCACAGTAGTAATATTTTCCTTAACGGTTTGAGGAATAACAGAATGGGATGCTTCTTCAGGAAGATTTTCAGTAGTAGTTATCTCTTCAGAGATTGGAGAAGCAGCATCAGTTAAATTCCCCTCGGTAATGGGAGTTTCTTTTTGCTCAAAATTTGTTTAACAATTCTCCTCATCTTTTGGAAAGTTGGTTTCTGGAATGACCTCAAGAGGTTGCTTTGTCATTTGAGCGACATCGGTTCTTGTTAGTTTTCGAGGGGGTACTTTAGGTGTTGGCCTTAGAATTCCTCAAGGTGTGGCAGACGGCGTCGAAGGAATTTACGACGGGGATTCTTTAGAACGTTTCAAATGCTTGTGTTTGTTGTATTTATGGTACCTTTTTCTCTTAGAAGAAGATCCCTTTGAGTGTTTATCTTTTCCCATCATTCTAGAGTCACTTTTGTAAATAAGTAAACAAGAATGACTGACGGACTGAGAGCAGATATTCGAGGGTATAATAGCAGTTGAGTTTTCCGTGGGAGGCCAAGTACCATAGTAAAATACTTCCGGGTGAGTTGTTTACTTAGGGGTAAACTGTCCAGAATATGACTAATGAGTACCTAGGAAAGTGTCATGTCGCCCCTAGACTAGATCGTGTCAAAATGAAAAGCAAGAAAATGATTTGTCAATCGACATTTGTCAAGAGACATGAGTTTTCATTAGTGGTGTCAGAAAAGGGTGTGACGTTACAAGTGTAAAAAATTGAGAAACGTTTGGTATGGATATCGAAATTTTTTGGTTAAAATTTGAGGGAAATTGATTCATCTTAGAATTCGAGGGACAAAGATTAATATCAAAGACTCGAGGAGATTTCTTATGAACAAAGATTTATAAGGACAGATTCATTCTGTCCATGAGGGTCAACCAAAATCCGACAAGAAAGTAACGAGCAAAATCCAACGAAGTTAAGGGTAATTATACAACAGTCATTGTCCAAAACATTTTCATAAGTATTTGGGTGCTACTTGTAAGGGAATATTAAAGAACTAAGAAAGTTAATGGTGTTTTATTAACAAATAAAGTTTCTTAGGAGAAATTGATAATTATGTAATGGAAAAAGTCCAATTTAAAAACAAATAATAGACTTGAAGATATGACCACAATTACTAAGTTGTTAGACTTATAGGACCTACTATTTGTACTATAAAAGCACCAACCTTTTCTTGGAAATCGGTGATTGATAAATGATTGAGCAATTATTACTTTTACTTTTTCTCTCTAAAAATACGTCTTTCTCTCTCTAAAATATTGGTTAAGTAATCTGAATAACATTATTCTACTCAAAAACTTCCTCCAAATATTTCTGGTACGATCATATTTAATAAGATATTGTTCCAACACCCTGTAACAAGTAACATAAACTATTATAAGAATTTAAAATCAAGTAAAATCATTTAAAATATTGTTGAAACACCCACTAACAAGTAACATAAACTAGTTTAAGAATATCAAATCAATTTTTTTTTTAAATATTGCTGAAATACATTGTAACAAGTAACATAAACAAATATGTGAATAAAAAATAAAATATACATATAAAAGTAAAATACAAAACCAATAAAGTAAGTTTGTTACCTTGATTTTTGTCCTTAGATATTGCCGAAAGTAGAGTTCCTTTGTATTTGTGATGTAGCCCACTATTTAAATTCAATTATTTAAATATTTTAGTTTCAGATTTATTTAATTTTATTTATTTTAAGGATTTATTTAAGATAACAAATTAAATCTGATTATATTCAAATTTAACAGGATATTATTTTATTATGTTTATTTTTGTTTCCTTATTTTGTATTAAGGATTTGGGTGATTTCTATTTAAGGCGCCTCAAACCCTACTTTTATTTTTAGACTTTGATGAATAAAAATTGATATTTTTCTCTCAGTCTCTGGATATCTTATACTCTAACCTAGGATTAAGTATATATATTGTTTTGTATATTTCGTCTTGATTTTTACCGTTGACGACTGTATAGTCGCCATCATATTGGTATAAGAGCGACAGAGCTCCTATAACGTGGGTAATGAAGGTATGCCGCCAAAGAGATCCTTGCGGCAGAAGTCCACTCTTCTGATCGCAGAATCGGTCGACCGCGATGAATTCTGTCAGTTCCGATCGCAGCTTGGTGAACAGATGAGTTCGTTGCGATATCAAATGAAGAAAGCGATGGAAGATATAGAGAAGATAACCGCCACCGGATTCCAAACTCCAATCATAAAGTCAAAGGAGAAAGTTTTTTTCACAGAATCCAACCATAGCCAAAGCTACAATTTGGAAAAACCAAAGAGGAAAGAAATCCATCAAGTAGCTGCTGGTGACATAGAAGAGTCGCTGATACTCGACCATCCACTCTTTGATGAGTATGAGGCTGACTACCATGGTAAATTTTTTGATGAAACTTGGTCAGAATTGGGAGATCCAATTTATGATGTCTACAACAATGAGGGTGAAGACAATTAGGTAACACCAACAATAGTCTCTCATTATTTCACTAAGGTAAATAATGATAATCCTTCGTATGTATCAATAAAATCTAACGGAATTTTGGATGATGGTTACAATAAAATTGTGATTTCTGCTAAAATTTTAGTGGATAAAAGAAAAATTAGAAAAGAAAAAAACAATAGAATTGCTTCCAATGATATAGTGGAATTTGGGGTCTTCTCCTATCCATTAGCGGTATTCAAAATACGATTAGCATCCGATGGAAGCGAAAGAGCCCTAGATACCGTCATAATCGATTGGAGATGTGATTTTGCTGCTCTCTGTCAATGGATGATTCATAATTTCCCTAAGATTAAAGGTAGATCAGTATGGAACAAGTATTTCGATGTCGGAGGTTTCAATGGTCGTCTCTTTGTTTACCTTAAGGAATACTCACAAGCTTTGTTTGACGCACACAAGGTGTTCGGTGAAAATTCTAAGAGAAATTTGAGTATCTGCAAGATAAATAATTTGGACCACACTCTAATGTATGGGTCAGTTTTATTTTTCGAATCAGCATTTGTTAATTTTTACTTCAAGGTCTGGCAAGTGGGATATGCAAAGAAGGTGTTCGATAAAATTCCTGAGAGAGAAACGGTTTTATGGAATACGATGGTGTTTGGGTTTGTTAGGAATAATCTATTCGAGGATGCTATTAAGGTTATTGGTGAGTTTATTTAGAGCGGTGATGTTGATCGCCTTGATATGATTAAAGGTACAATACAGTCTGTAGGGGATGGAGCAATTCTGGTGAATCCTTGGAACATCACAAAAGTTGTTTCTTTGATTGGACACGCTTTGGAGATGTCACCCAAAGAAAGAGAAAAATGCCATAAACATAACTTTTATCATGTAACAACCCATACTGATGAAGAATGGGCTGAAACGTTTGTAAGTGAAGGTCATATAGAGTACATGAGAGTGTTGACTGATGTCATATGCAAACTTGAAGAGATGTAGAATATTGATGACGAAAGATAACAGTTAGTCGTCGAGAACTCTTATCTAATCCGACGTCTACTCAGTGGAGAGTTGGGAAGATAGTGGGTATGTCTTCTGAAGATTTAAAGAATGGGGCGTTAATCGCAGAGAAAACAACCAAAGATGAGAATGTTGAGCCATATAAGATACAGATGACAGGTTAAAAGTGCTCGAGATGCAACGAACCAAAAGTCTGTGTGACCAATGTTATCTATTTAGTGCAGGAAGATCGTTATCAGCTAATGCATAATGGATGCGGTCATAATTGGTTTGCATCAAGAGACGAAGCCGGCATAGCTGAACCTGATAAGCCAACTACTGTTACAACTGCGCAAACACAATCACCAGTCATTTGTATATCTGACTCTCGCCATAAGAAGGATATTTAAGTTACAGTTTTGGAAGGAAGCTCACTATATGAAGTTAAAGTTGAACCCTAGAAATACAGATTCAACAACTGTGGGAAAGAGCCTTACAAAAATCAACTTGGAGATATACTTTTTCAGCAGAAGCTAAACCTGAGTCAATTGCTGAGTTACAAAGGGTTGAAAGGGATGGCCACACAGCTGTAAAGCGTAGGATGGCCGTGATCCATGAGTTTAATGATTCAGAAGATATCTTATTTTTACGAAACAACATTATTTCTAACTCAATTCCATCAGATATAGGAGAATATCAGCTTTTGAAACAAATAAACTTGAGCTTCAACCAATTCCAAACTCGTTATTTAATTTACGTGGACTAACTCATTTGTTTCTTAGAAGTAATAAATTGAGTGAAGCTTCAAGCATTAGTATTTTACCGTCTGGACTGGACTGTCTTCGAAGGAATTTTCCTTGCAATCGAGGCGAACCATGCTTTCTCAGACTACATGAAGAGTTTTTATTTCCATAAAGAAGTTATAAGGGAACATATAAGTATTTTTCCCGCAGTTTCTCCAACTGTTGTTATGAATTCTTCAGTCCACTCAGAAGGAAAGCCACCAAATTTAAACGATAAAATTCAGACTATTTCTGCAGTAGCTATTGAAGTATATAACACACTCCCTATTTTACATTTGGTTTTTCTTTCTCAGATGGAAACCGACACTAGTTTCTCGTCCCCTACTTTGTCAATGGTTTTAGGAGTACCTATTACACTCATGTTCACAAAAATTACGATAAAAATTACGAATAGAGTTCGAAAATATCTAAAGCTATTTCGACAAAAATCTTTCACTTGTACGTATATATATGATGGTCAGCGTGCTCAGATTTATAAATTACTCGATGGTCTCATATGTGTCTTTTTTCGGAAAAGGTGACGACACAACATCAACATTTCCAGCTCTGATTATTACAATTTTTGGATTTTGTAAGCATGGTTCTATCACATTCATCTTTGATGAAAAAGGGTAAAGAAGGCGAAGAGAATTACATAGGTCAAATCCTTGAATTTTTCAAGACAACAGAAGAAGATTATTTTAGAGTCCAACTGTTGTTCAAAGCGAAAGATACTGTAATCCAATTTCAAGCAAACCATCAGGACGAGAAGCGTATATTTTACTGTGATACGATGAATGAAAATGTATTAGATTCCATTGTCTCAAAACTCAAGACTATACAGCTCGAGCCTAATGTTAACCTCAAGTCAAGACATTACGACTATTAATCTGATATGAAGTTTTCGGTAGACTATTTTACTTTCCACACATTTGGAAATTCTATTAATGTTTCATCCTTATCTGTTGAGATGAAGCAAAGTTGTACGGATGTGAATATGTCACTAAAAAATACAAACGGTTCCTACAAACAAGAGCTAGCTCTATTGGATTTATATGGTAGTTGTGGTGGAATGTCAACTGGTTTGTGCCTTAGTTTAGTGCCAAAACCTTGGGCATTAACTTGGTAACAAATTGGGTTGTGGAAATCAACAATACGTCTGAAAACTTGAAGTTGAATCATCCAGAAACACAACTTAGAACTGAAGCTACTGAAGATTTCTTTGACCTATTTACGGAGTGGGACAAGGTATGTAAAAAATACATAGTAAGTGATACGAAAGGAAAGGTGAAATTGAGTACACATACCCCTAAAACATGTAGAGATTTGCGTTCAAATAGTGAGGGAAAAAATTCATATAAAGAATTCGACATTGCGAGCCTCGTCGACATATGCTACAATGGTCATAATAAAACTGGCAAGCGTGGACTTAACTTTAAGGCATTAAACAGTACATCGTCCCTCGACTATCGCGTTTGGTGGCAGATAGTCCATTGACTTTCAAATGTCCGTTGACAGTCCCTGGACTATCGCGTTTGGATAAAGTTAGTCCACAAGATCCTTTGATCCATGAGAGGCTGCCACCTGTCACCATAGTCCCCAGATTTTTGTATCACCACTGGTCCCTTGACTTTAGGTTAAACCCAAAATGTAGAATATTACGGATAACTAAACTCAAGGGACAAGTGGTGATACAAAAATCCGGGGACTATGGTGACAGGTGGCAGCCTCTCATGGATCAGAGGATCTGGTGGACTAACTTTATCCAAACGCGATAGTCCAGGGGCTGTCAACGAACATTTGAAAGTCAAGGGACTATCTGCCACCAAACGCGATAGTCGAGGGACGATGTAGTGTTCAAAGCCTAATTTTAAGGTTGATCTAACTTGTGAGGTTTTAATGAACGACATTTTTGTTCCATATGACGGCAGTGGACGAATTGGAGGGCGGATTCTTTCCATCCAGGAGAGGATGATGTAGCCCACTATTTAAATTCAATTATTTAAATATTTTAGTTTTAGATTTATTTTATTTTAAGGATTTATTTAAGATAACAAATTAAATTTGATTATATTCAGATTTAATGGAATATTATTTTATTATGTTTATTTTTGTTTCCTTATTTTGTATTAGAGACTTGGGCGATTCCTATTTAAGGCGCCTCAAAACCTACTATTATTTTTAGACTTTGATGAATAAAAATTGAGATTTTTCTCTGAGTCTCTAGTTCTCTTATATTCTAACCTAAGGTTAGGTATATATAAATCTATTGTCTTGTATCTTTCTACCGCCGGCGACTGTGTTTCGACACTAGTCGCCAACAAAACATTTACTAAACACAATCGTATCATGTTTATATTCCAATTGAAAATCACTACTCGGATCTAGATTTGTTAATGCATTGATATAATCTTTTATAAGACCATAGTATGTAGAAATATCTGCAAACACTTCACTCATTATTTTTTCTAGAGCTTCCCAAGCTACTTTATAGGTAATATTCAACCCATATCTGGTTTTGAGAATTTTTTTTTTATAGTAGTAGTAATAATGTTATTATTACATTTAACCTCTGATAAAAGTTTCTTAACCACAATGTTAGACATCAAATATTTATATGGGTTGTTCTTCAAAATAACACAACTTGTGTGCTCACTTACATATTCCCTAACAACCATAAAAAATCATTATCATTATCATTATCAATAAAAGTATATATCCTCTATAGACAGTTTTTTTATACCTTGAATTCATAAGAAGCACCAATTTGATGTTTTGTATTACGGTCATAATTAAATATAAATCCATTTCCTATCGCAAACTTTGAAAGTGAATGCCGAAGCTTAACATATCCACCATTAAAAATCTCACCAACATCTTCAATTTCAGTACACTAGAATTTTGTGGCAAGTTCTTTAGTGTTGTGGCTAAAAATGCTAACATTCAAAGTATCGCCACTAAAAGGTAAGGCTAAAACATTATTACTTTGATGTGTATTCGAAAGTAAAACTAATATGATTGACATCATTAAGAAGAACATGTATCTCTACTTAGAAGTGTCCTGATTGTTGAACAATACATATCATCGACATAATATCATCTTACCTTGACAACAACCCGTTCTTAATATAACCACAATTAAACTTGATATTAATATTATCTTAATTCAGATCCAACCATCTATCTAAAACATAATCAAACATACCTTCCAAATTAGCAAAAGAATATAATAATTGGATGACAATGTTTCCATTATACTTAAAACGTGCAAATGTAGTCGCGATATTAAAACCGTGCAAAATTCTAAACTACACGCACTGAAAATAGTATATTAATATTATTACCATGACCATTGTTGATAAACACGCATTCAAACATTACATAATAATATTTTAGTTAATACCTAACTAAAGGTTTATTTTTTTTTAATTTAAATATTAGGCTTAAATCTATCCCAGAGAAGTAACCTTAGCTAGTAGTAAGCTTTAATATGAATAAATGTTGTAATTACATATAGCTAACTCGATAGTTGTTACATCTAAGACAACCCCATTCAATTCTAATAACTAATAAAAATATAATTGAAATTGAAGTTATCTTATTTCTTATTTATAATTCAATGGTGTTATTTGTCTGAAACGGATTATAATACAAAATTTCCCTATGCACATATGGATAACACTAAACTGATAGTCAATTCCATAGAAATTTTGTTATCAAATTTGAGCGGAATAAACTTTTGAAATCTTAATTAAATAACATTATGATATTGTTTATCAAGTAGGAATTAGTATTTATAGGAGGGATTGGTTTTTTCCCACCTAACAAGGTACATTACAAACTCTTATGCTAAATTTTTTAGCTTTAACTAATATTACAACTAAGGAATTTTCTGATAAGTGATATTTAGGTCCAGGATTGGTCTATTTCGGGTCTTACATGCTATTATTTAAACAATTTGTACTAGTGTAAACGACTTTTGACCATCAAAATCTAACATAAGTTAATATCTAAATAAGCAAAATAAATTATTTTGATTTGTTTAGGATTTTTATTGCTTGAATGTGAACTTATTTTCACGTGAAAACAATGATATATTCTATTTATGTGGTTGATTTTAATATTAAAATTCAAGAAATATGAAATTATACATTAAAGCAACAATATGGGAGATTATATTCCATTTCATTATAATAGAAGGCCCAAGTTTAAAAAAAAACGAAAAAATTTGTTTTATAGATTTTATTAAAAAAAGTTATTTAAAAAAGGCCGATTAGAATTTAATTTTTTCAAAAAACGGGTTTTATAAGATACCAAAAAAGAAAATAGCCATAATCTAATCGTAAAACGATAACTGCATATAGCTGAGCAATAGGCCTAGTGATTTCTATAAATAACAGTGGATAGTGGATCCAATGAATTTATAACAAAAGAAAAAGCATTTACTCCAAGTTAACAGCTCAGACGAATTTTTAATTATGTCGGTAACCCCTAAATTTTTTTTAAAGACAATAATACACGTGCCAAAAGCTTAAGCGGCCACGTAAACAAAACGGGGCAACTGTTCAAACCCAACTCTAGCCCACTCTCTCTATATATGTGTCTAGAGGGCATGTCAAATATTCAAGCATCGCAACAATATGGACAGGTCAAAGGTATCATCAAACACACTTACGTATCCGTTTCCCAAAATATTTATCGGTTTCATAAAATTATATTTCAATTAAACTTATGTTGTTTTTGGCAGGAGAGTGAAGAAATCAAAGATAATAATATGAAGGTTGTGGATACTGTCGATTATAGGTCGTCTGCCGGTCAGACAACAGAACCCACCAAACTTAACGTGCAGGTTGTCCATCTAGTTCATGATGACGATAAGCCTAATTCGGGTAAGTCTGATACCGGATCTCGTGCACTTGATGCCCTGCTGACAAGTTGTGATGCGGCTAAAAAGGCCCCACCGGAGACGAAATGAGACTGAGACTGCCGGTTAAGTGTGTTTAATGTTTGCGATCCGGGCAATTTGATGTTTCTGGCATTATTGTGAAAAGATAAATGTTTGCGAGTGTGAATTTAATAGTATGTGTTGACTCTTTGTTTGTCGTGGGAAACAAATATGGTATTAAATCTTTGAATAAGTAGACGAGATTTTAGTGTTTTTATTCAGTGTTTAATATTGATAACAAATTGATGACGAATTTAAGGTGAGGCCACTTTTATTGAAATTGCTAAGGGGTGCCTAAAACTAATTTATACGTAGGACACTAATACCTTAAACTGGTTTCTAATTTTTTTATTAAAAACATTAAATTTAAAATTAAAAAAATATATTTATACGATATTTTGAGGTATACCTAAAAAGATAATAAAATAGAATGATATTTTCAGTAAGAAACACAACCAAAAGTGTAAAGTCAAACTAACATAATAAAACATTGGGTATAAAATGATGAACAAAACAGTGGAAACATAACATAAGGGTACATAACAACTGGATACCAACATTATAAGCAAAGGATACGAGATTTACTGGTTATTGATGATCATGTTATCCTCGGGCAGGCGATTGATTTCAGACTTTGTGACAGGTCGTAGTCACAGACAATGGAAAACTGATTTCCACCAGATCCAAGTCAGAATCGAATCACGAAACTTGTTGCTGTTAGTCTGATTGCGATAACAAATCAGATGTGGCGTGTTGGATAAACATTGAACAGACACGTGTTATTATGTTAGTTAGTAAGATAAGATCTAACCGTTAGTAATTTGTCTATATAAGAGACAAACCCTGTACATTTGATCTTTGAAATGACCGTTATCATTTCCACATTGATCTTAGAAATGACAGATATCATTTCCTTATCATTTCCACATTGATCATAGAAATGACAGATATCATTTCCATATTGATTTCTCAAATGACCTAGTCCCCTCATTTGGTATCAGAGCCTGAGTTGAAGGATTAAATCCTACTTTCTAAAGAAGCAGATACATTCTGAAGAAGCAGAGGGATTCAATCCAGCCATTTCTCAAGACGGAGAAACAGAGGCAAGGCAGCCATTTCTCAAGGCGGAGAAACAGAGGCAATGCAGCCATTTCTCAAGGCGGAGAAACAGAGGCGGAGAAACAGAGGCAAGGCAGCCATTTCTCAAGGCGGAGAAACAGAGGCAAGGCAGCCATTTCTCAAGGCGGAGAAACAGAGGCAAGGCAGCCATTTCTCAAGGCGGAGGAGAAACACACGGCAAGGCAGCCATTTCTCAGGTCGGAGAAACAGACACAACCATTTCTCAAGCGGAGAAACAGACGGCAAGGCGGCCACCATTTCTCAAGCGGAGAAATAGACGACAAGATGGCCATTTCTCAAGTGGAGAAACAAATGGCAACAAGATCTGCAACAACTCTTCAGATAAAGAGGAAGATCAGGCAAACGACGAAGAAGACAGGAGTCGAGTTCAATGTTAAGGGGGAGAATGTTGGATAAACATTGAACATACACGTGTTATTATGTTAGTTAGTAAGATAAGATCAAACCGTTAGTAAGTTGTCTATATAAGAGACAAACCGTGTACATTTGATCTTTGAAATGACCGTTATCATTTCCACATTGATCTTAGAAATGACAGATATCATTTCCATATTGATTTCTGAAATGACCGTTATCATTTCCACATTGATCTTAGAAATGACAGATATCATTTCCATATTGATTTCTGAAATGACCTAGTCCCCTCATGGCGATATAAAGTTGTGCAAACAGTCTACTAACAAGTATAAAACAACCTTGAAACCCACTTTGAAACAGCATGCAAGCTACCTACAAAACAGCTTGCAAACCGTCACGAAACCACCTTGAAAAAGCCTGCAAGATGCGTACAATTTTCCATGAAACAGCTTGCAAACAACAACAAGAATCAGCCTGCAAACAATCATAAAACAATTGGTAAACAAATTCAAAACAACCAACAAAGAGTCTCCTGACAGCAATGAAAACAACCTTAAACAAGGTTGAGGCAACCTAAAAACAGCCACATAACAACCACGAAACCAGTCCACAAGCATCCACGAAACAGCATGGAAACCTGCCTTGAAACAACCAGCAAACAACCTTCAAATCTGACTTCAACTCATAATTGATACGAAGAACCAAGTCGTAGGGCCTGCTACAGACCAGAGAACTGAGATTTATAAGATACATACCAACATCACAAAGCCAACGTAACCTGCAACATCAGGAGTGGCACCATAGGCCCTCCGTATCATCGGTCATTAAGAATAACTCAAGGATGAGACAAAACACAAGGATCACGCAGAAAAATATTAAAACACAAGATTAAGTCGCACATATACATCCAATGAGGGTCTGGCCAAGATCTAAAATACGGAGAAATTTCACTAATCGAAAGGATGAACTTTAAGTGATGTCGATTGGAGGGGTATAAAGACTAGGTTTCATCGAAACAGAGGTAAAACAAGCCGATCGAAGCACGAGTTACCACCGAAACAAGCGGTATTGTAATGGCGGAACAGTTACCGAACCCGATGAGGGGTTCAAATAGGTGCCAGATCTCCAGATGCATCGACGAACACATAAAGGTTAGCAGCCAAGAAGGATCCCAATTGTCAGGGACGTAACGAACGGTTGTTATAAAGGATATTCGTTGCATGATATGCAAGATCTACGTAGGAAGGAAGGTGGGAGAAGGAACAAAAATACTGACCTACATATGTTATGGCGAGAACCCAAAAAGAATAGTAATGACAACAATGTGAACCTATGTAGTAGAGCTTATAATAACTTAAGGAAAACGAAAAGGCTGAAACAATGGCTGAGAAGAAGAGAAACGTGGAAGAGATAGAGACAGAAGAAGAAGGGGTGGCTGAGACAATGGTGGCAGGAGAAGGTACTGGATTAGGGTTTGAGAAGTAACGAAGTCTTGGACAGGTTACTAGCTAACAAAGGATTTATGTGTCGGACCCTTAGTTGGAGCGGGTCGACACATAAACCATGGACTCAGCCCATGAAGACCATTAATAATACTTGTGGACCTATACATATATTAAACCAACTACCTTAGGCTAACTAAATGTGTAATAAAATATAACAGATGTAACAAGAATTTGTTACATTCTTAATAGTCCAAAACTTGTATAAATTTTACAATGTGTGACATAATGAAAGTAACAGAAAATTTACAATCTTCAAACTCATCTATCTCTCCTTTAGCTTTAACTTGGTATCAGAGCAGGTATGATTCTTGCAATGGCAGGGACTGATTCACCCTCATTCAGCTCAGGATCAGCTGAGCAATCTCTATCCTCGATGGACAACTTGTTGACAAACAAGAGCAGTCATATGAATCAGATAAGTACCTTCAATAATCTAAGGCTTGACATGAGTAACTTTCTCATGTGGAAAACTATGGTGTTGCCAATAGTAAGAGGCAACAAACTGGGAGACTTTCTTGATAAAGATAAGCCATGTCCTCCTAGAATGGTTTGTGGTACTGATGGTCTGTTGGTTGAAAACATTGAATGATAATTGGATCGCAAAGGATCAATTACTTCTAGGGTGGCTATATAACACCATGAGTGCAGAAATTGCATCTTAAGTCATGAATGAAGAGACCTCAAAAGGTCTGTGGGATGCCATTATTAGGCTTTCTGGCTCCCAAACAAATTCTAGAATAACTCTTTTCAAAACAGAGTTTCAAAGGACCAGGAAAGGAAGTTCTTTAATGGAAGATTACCTGGTCAAAATGAAGAATATTGCTGATAACTTAGCATTGGCAGGGTCACCAGTGACAATGGATGACTTAGTGTCACAGGTATTAAGGGGACTTGACACTGAGTATACTCTTGTTGCTGTTCATTTAGCAGATAAGGAGGTTAAAAGTTGGGTAGATTTACGAGCTACGTTGTTGACTTATGAGAGCAGACTAGAACATTTAGGCAAGATTTAAGTATCCTTGGCCAACTTAAATCTTACTATTGTTAACAAATCTGAAGCTAGATCTTCTGGGAATAACAATCACTACTACAATTCTGGTTCTATAGGTGTGAAGAGGGACAATCTAGAGGATTCAGAGGAAGGAACTCTCCCCATTACAATAACTACAGAGGAAGGAGTAATTACAGAGGCAGAGGAGGCAGGTATAACTACTCTAATAATAAACTTACTTGTCAAATTTGTGGTAAGTATGGACATGGTGCTGCTTATTGTTACTTTAGGGATGATCCTAATGTAATAGAGCAACTATTATCTGACCAACAAAGGAGTGATCAGGAACAAAGTGTTATGACTGTTTCACAGGACACAACTAATGGTGATGAGAATTGGTACATTAACAGTGGTGCTAGTCACCATGTCACCAACCCTGCTAAGCTACTGACTCAGAAATCTTAATACTCAAATAACATAACTGTGTCTGTAGGAAATGGTAACAGATTGCATATTAAACATTTAGGTCAGACTTTCCTTTCAACCAAAACTAACAAATCAATTCAACTGAACAACATTCTATATGTTCTATATATCAACAAAAATATGTTATCTGTCTCACAATTAACCTTTCATAATAATATATTTCTAGAATTTCACAGTTCTAAATGTTTTGTGATAAACAAGAGAACATGGATGACTCTACTAACAAGGAGAGTTGAAAATGGTCTATATAAGCTGGAAAGTTCATCTGATTCTTCCTATCTTAAGGCAGATACTCCAAACTGTCATTTTTCTATGTCTAATGTCTCAGTTGTACCTAACATAAGTTAATATCTAAATAAGCAAAATAAGTTATTTTGATTTGTTTAGGATTTTTATTGCTTGAATGTGAACTTATTTTCATGTGAAAACAATGATATATTCTATTTATGTGGTTGATTTTAATATTAAAATTTAAAAATATGAAATTATACATTAAAGCAACAACATGAGAGATTATTCCAATTCATTATAATAAAAGGCCCAATTTTTTTTTAAAAAATGAAATTTTTTGTCTTATAAATTCTATTAAAAAAAGTTATTTAAAAAAGATCGATTAGAATTTTTTTTATTTTTTAAACGGGTTTTATAAGATACCAAAAAAAGAAAATAGCCATATCTAACCGTAAAACGATAACGGCATATAGCTAAGCAATAGGCCTAGTGATTTCTATAAATAACAGTGGATAGTGGATCCAATGGAATTTATAACAAAAGAAAAAGCATTTACTCCAAGTTAACAGCTCAGACGAATTTTTAATTATGTCGGTAACCCCTAAATGTTATTTAAAGACAATAATACACGTGCCAAAAGTTTAAGCGGCCACGTAAACAAAACGGGGCAACTGTTCAAACCCAACTCTAGCACTCTCTCTATATATATGTATCTAGAGGGCATGTCGAATATTCAAGCATCGCAACAATATGGACAGGTCAAAGGTATCATCAAACACACTTACGTATCCGTTTCCCAAAATATTTATCGGTTTCATAAAATTATATTTCAATTAAACTTATGTTGTTTTTGGCAGGAGAGTGAAGAAAACAAAGATAATAATATGAAGGTTGTGGATACTTTCGATTATAGGTCGTCTGCCGGTCAGACAACAGAACCCACCAAACTTAACATGCAGGTTGTCCATCTAGTTCATGATGACGATAAGCCTAATTCGGGTAAGTCTGACACCGGATCTCGTGCACTTGATGCCGTGCTGACAAGTTGTGATGCGGCTAAAAAGGCCGCACCGGAGACGAAATGAGACTGAGACTGCCGGTTAAGTGTGTTTAATGTTTGCGATCCGGGCAATTTAATGTTTCTGGCATTATTGTGAAAAGATAAATGTTTGCGAGTGTGAATTTAATAGTATGTGTTGACTCTTTGTTTGTCGTGGGAAACAAATATGGTATTAAATCTTTGAATAAGTAGACGAGATTTTAGTGTTTTTATTCAGTGTTTAATATTGATAAAAAATTGATGACGAATTTAAGGTGAGGTCACTTTTATTGAAATTGCTAAGGGGTGCCTAAAACTAATTTCTACGTAGGACAACGGGATATTAGTAAGAAACACAACCAAAAGTGTAAAGTCTAACTAACATAGTAAAACATAGGGTACAAAACGTTGAACAAAACATTGGAGACATAACACCTGGATACATAACAACTGGGTACCAACATTATAAGCAAATGATACAAGATTCATTCGTTGATGATCATGTTATCCCCGGGCAGGCGATTGACTTCAGACTTTATGGCAGGTTGTCCTCACAGACAGTGGAAAACTGATTTCCACTAGATCCAAGTCAGAATCACGAGAGTTGTTGTTGGTCTGATGGAAATAACAAATCAGATGTGGCGATATAAAGTTGTGCAAACAGTCTACTAACAGTTACAAACCAACCGTGAAACCCACTTTGAAAAAGCCTGCAAGCTACCTACAAAACAGCTTGCAAACAGTCACGAAATCACCTTGAAACAGTCTGCAAGATGCGTACAATTTTCTATGAAATAGCTTGCAAACAGCCACAAGAATCAGCCTGCAAACAAACCATGAAACAATTGGTAAACAAATTCGAAACAACCAACAAAGAGTCTCCTAACAACAATGAAAACAACCTTAAAACAAGGTTGAGGCAACATACAAATAGCCACATGACAACCACGAAACCAGTCTACAAGCAGCCAGGAGACAGCCACGAAACAGCATGGAAACCTGCCTTGAAACAACCCGCAAACAACCTCCGAATCGTACTACAAACAGTCTCAAGACCACCACGAAACAGCCATGAAATCACGAAACAGCCATGAAATCAGACTTCAACTCATAACTGATACGAAGAACCAAGTTGTAGGGCCTGCTACAGACCAGAGAACTGAGATTTATAAAACAGATACCAACATCACAAAGCCAATGTAACCTGCAACATCAGGAGTGGCACCATGGGCACTCCGTATTATCGGTCATTAAGCATAACTCAAGGATGAGATAGAACACAAGGATCACGCAGAAAGATATTAAAACACAAGATGAAGTAGCACATACACATCCAGTGAGGGTCTGGCCAAAATCCAAAATGCGGAGAAATTTCACTAATAGAAAGTGAGGGTCTGGCCAAAATCCAAAATGCGGAGAAATTTCACTAATAGAAAGGATGAACGCTAAAACGATTTAGATTTGTTGAGTGATTACGTAATTAGTGGCTATTGTTTAGGAGTGTTTAATGTAACTCCGTAATTAGTGGCTATTGTTTAGGAGTCGTTTCGTTTATTTAGGAGACGTTACCTTAATTAGATTGGTGTAAGTTATTATATAAACACAGGAAGTGAATCAATCGAGGCATCTCATTGCTTTGCAATCTAGTTCACTCCAATTTTCTTTTAGGGTTTTTCTTTGAGCCATGTCTTTTCATGGTATGAGAGCCTGACATTAAACACTCTTAAACAATAGCCACTAATTACGTAATCTCTCAACAAGATTGGAGGGGTATAAAGACTGGGTTTCATCGAAACAGAGGTAAAACCAGCCGATTGAAGCACGAGTTACCACCGAAACAAGCGATATTGTAATGACGGAATAGTTACCGAACCCGATGAGGGGTTCAAACAAGTGCCAGATCTCCAGATGCATCTATCAACACATAAAGGGACGTAACGAACGGTTGTTATGAAGGATATTTGTTGCATGATATGCAAGATGTACATAGGAAGTGAGGTGGGAGAAGGAACAAGAATACCGACCTACATATGCTCTGGTGGGAACCCAAAAAGAGTAGGGACGACAACAATGTGAACTCTAGGTAGTAGAGCTTATAATAGCGGGGTAACCCCGAATGACAAGAACAGCCGGAAGAGAGAACACGAAGATAAAATAGAGGTAACTAAGTATGAAACAAACATGGAAATAAGATCGGTGACTCTCAAAACTAAGGTTGAGCCAAATCAAAAAATATTTACCGAGGGCTGGCTGGACTCTAGGCTTCCTAGAGAGAAAAGAGAATTTATCTCTACAAACCCTGTGTTGGCGGAAAATATAAAACAACACTCTTTAAAACAAACAAACAACTTTGATATAGATAGAAAAAGAGAAATATTACAAAACACTCTTACAACTTACACTAGAAGAGAAATAATTTTTCAAACACTCAAGAGAGCTTTCTTGTCTCTCTTTTCTCTCGCTCTAATTTTCTCTCTAACTTTGATTCTTGGTGTGTTTGTGTGATACACTAGATGGTGGGAGAACTCCACTATTTATAGGAATATAGTGGAGACAAAGATCCACCATCCAAGAGGCTTTTGGATACTAACACACTCAACATCAATACTACACTCAAAGTTAAGGTGTTTCTTACACTCAATCTAAAAGTGTGTCTTGCACTCAACCTAAACTACTTAATATTAATTTAAATGTTTCTAGAATATTCTTTCTAGATGGGCATTATTAAGTGGGTTGGACCCGTTGAGTGGGTTGGGCCCTTTAAGTGAATCAAGTTTATGATCCAACACTCCCCCTTAAACTTGATCTCGTGACCCCTAGTAGTTTCCTTAATCGTTTGAAGTCTTCGCTTTTCAGTGGCTTGGTGAAAATATCAGCAGCTTGATCTTGTGTCTTCACATATTCAACTTGCACATCCTTTCTTGAAATACACTCCCTTATGTAGTGGTAGCGGACATCTATATGCTTGCTTCGATCATGGAATACTGGATTCTTGGCTAAGGCGATTGCTGACTTATTATCGATATAGACCTTAGTTGGCTCATGTTGTGTTAGGTCTATCTCCTTCAATAGATTTCTAAGCCAAATTGCATGACTAACACAGGTAGTGGCAACAACATATTCTGCCTCACAAGTGGATAATGTGACTATCGGTTGTTTCTTTGACATCCATGTGAAAGCAATGTTTCCCATGAAGAATACAAATCCAGTAGTATTCCTTCGATTGTCTATGTCTCCACCCCAATCACTATCGCTATACCCAACAAGTTTGTAATCATTAGAAATTGAATAGAGTAATCCAAAATCACTTGTACCTTTCAGATAGCGAAGGATTCTCTTTGCAGCTTTGAAATGAGTTGTTGTTGGAGATTCCATGTAGCGGCTAACCAATCCAACTGCGTGAAGAATATCCGGTCTCGTGCAAGTTAGATAGCGTAGACTTCCTACCAAACTTTTGAATAATGTCGGATCTACACTTTCTCCTTCTTCATGCTTGGACATTTTGACTCCAAACTCCATGGGTGTGCTTATCGGGCTACAGTTCTCCATCTTAAACTTCTTCAGTATATCTTTGGCATAGCTTTCTTGTGAGATGAAAATTCCATCTTTTTGTTGCTTAACTTCAATGCCAAGGTAGTACGCCATGAGCCCCAAGTCTGTCATCTCGAATTCCTTCGTCATTACTTCCTTGAATTTATTGAACATATTTGGGTTGCTTCCGGTGAAGATCAAATCGTCCACGTAGAGAAACACGATCAAAATATCTCCATCTTTGATCTTGGTGTATAGAGCGTGCTCGTACGGACATTTGTTGAAGCCGTTCTCTTGGAAATACTTGTCGATTCTACTGTTCCAGGCCCTTGGTGCTTGTTTTAGACCGTAAAGAGCCTTCTTTAGCTTCAACACCTTATCTTCGTGGCCTTTGATCTCATAGCCTAATGGTTGTTGAATGTAGACTTCTTCTTCAAGGACGCCATTGGGAAATGCTGAATTTACATCCATTTGTTTTATCTTCCACTTGTTTTGAGCTGCCAAAGAAATTATTAGTCTGATAGTTTCTAATCGGGAAACGGGGGCGAATACCTCATCATAGTCAATTCCCGCCTTTTGACTATAGCCTTTTGCAACAAGCCTCGCTTTGTGTTTTTCAATCTCTCCCTTAACATTTCTCTTAGTTTTGTATAACCATCTGACGCCTATTGTCTTGCACCCTTTGGGAAGTGAAGTGAGTTCCCATGTGTCATTCTTCTCGATGGCTCTAATTTCTTCATCCATCGCGTCTCTCCATTGTTTCTCTTGTGTAGCTTCTTGAAATGTCACTGGCTCACAATCAGCAAAGAGACAAAATAGTGTAATGTTATCCATTGGTTCGGTTACCTCATAAAGATCACTAAGGCTTCTTGTACGTTCCATTGCTCTCTCATTTTGACTACCATTTGACGATGATGAAGGTGGCGAGTCTCGATGAGTAGTTGTTGTTGGTGAGGCATGTTGGGTAGCAACATCTTCTGATTGCTCATTTGGTGTCTTCTCATCTTCTTCAATTTGAGGGAAAAATGTGAACTCATTTGTATGAGACCCAAAATCCCATTCGCCTTCTTCATCAACTATCACGTCTCGGCTTATCACAACCTTCTTGTTGTTTGGGTTGTATAACTTGTAGCCTTTGGAACTTGAGTCGTAACCGATGAAGATAAAACTTTTGCTTTTATCATCGAGTTTGGTTCGTTGTTCGTCTGGTACATGGACATGAGCTACGCTTCCAAATACTCTCAAGTGGGAAATTCCGGGCATTCTTCCATTCCACGCTTCTTGTGGTGTCTTTCCCCAAACACTTCTTGTTGGAGATCGGTTGGACAAGTAAACCGCACATGCCACTGCTTCCGCCCAAAAATCCTTAGGCAGTTTCTTACTTTTGAGCATGCTTCGCGCCATATCAAGGATTGTTCTGTTCTTTCTTTCTGCCACACCATTTTGTTGAGGTGATCTAGGAACTGTCAAGCGGCGACGAATTCCATGTGCTTCACAAAACTCTAGGAATTCATTGGATGTGAACTCCCCTCCTCGGTCAGATCTCATGGCTTTAATCTTATTTCCGCTCTCTTTTTCCACAACTGCTTTGAACTTCTTAAATACTCCAAAGACTTCAGATTTCTGTTTCAAGAAGTATACCCACGTTTTTCTTGAAAAATCATCAATGAAGAGAAGGAAGTAGTTACTTTTACCTAGAGAGCTCGGCTTGATTGGACCACACACATCGGTATGAATAAGCTTGAGAGGTTTATTGGCTCTTGACTCTGACTCTTTTGGAAAGCTTTTTCTGAATTGCTTTCCAAGTAAACATCCTTCGCATAACTGGTCAGGATGATTGATACACGGTAACCCTCTCACCATTTCCTTCTTTGACAATAACTCTAAACTTGAAAAGTTTAGATGCCCAAATCGAACATGCCATAGCCACGACAAATCTTTGTAACACGCCTTAAGACACTTTGCAACATCATTTTGAATATTCAAAGGAAACATTCTATTCTTTGACATTTGAACTTTAGCAATTAAATCCCCTTTTGCATCTCTCATAACAAGACTATAATTTTTCATATGAATATCATAGCCTTTTTCTAGAAGTTGTCCCAAGCTTAAGATGTTGTTTTTCATGCTAGGTACGTAATAAACATTTGAGATCATTTGGTGACTACCATCTTTTGCACGAATAAGAATGTTACCTTTTCCTTTCACCGATATTTTGCTATCATCTCCAAAAGAGACATTTCCACTCACGGCTTCATTGATCTCTACGAACATGCTTCTTTTCCCACACATATGATTGCTTGCACCGGTGTCAAGATACCAAGTGTTTTCTTGGCCTTCATCACTGGTTTTATATGTTAGTAGTAACATATATTTCTCCTCCGTCTTATCTTCCACATAGTTGGCCTTCTCCTCAACTCTATTATTGGGGCCTCTACATTCTGAAGCATAATGTCCAAATCTTTGACATTTATAGCATTGGATTTGAGATTTATCATACCTCGAGTTCGGATTTTGTCTTCCACGACCTCGTGTTGAGCTGTCTCGTTTCTCGTAGTTGTAGTTGGAATTATTGTTGTTGTAATTCCAGCCACGTCCACGTCCATGATAACCACCTCGTCCGCGGCCTCTGCCTCTGCCTCGGCCACGTTGGTTTCTATCATCTTCTTGATTTGCATGCATGTCCTTGAGTTCGACTTTGAGGAGTTGCTCGGTGATTTCTTGCTTCTTCTTGTGCTTTTCTTCATAGGCTTGTAATGATCCTTGGAGTTCTTCGATCATCATTTTCTCCAAGTCTTTAGTTTCTTCAATCGTCACGACGATGTGCTCAAATTTAGGATCCAACGAGCGGAGTATTTTTTCGATTACTCTCACATCTTCTAACTTCTCACCATTTCTTTTTAATTAATTAGAAACGGTTGCTACTCTTGAAAAATATTCCGAAATAGATTCGGACGCTTTCATATGTGAAGATTCAAATTCACCTCTTAATGTTTGGAGACGTACCTTTTTCACCTTTTCGACTCCTTTGTAAGAGATTTGTAATTTCTCCCACGCTTGCTTGGCGGAAGATGCGCTTGAAATTTTTTTGAAGCCATCATCATCTAATGCTTGATAGATGAGGAAGATAGATTTTTTGTCTCTCTTTCTTGAATCCTTCAAATTTGTTTTCTCCTCTTGAGAAAGGCTTGCTTCATCTTCGGGTTCGTCAAAACCTTTTTCGACGGCATCCCACACATCATGTGCTCCAAGGAGAGCTTTCATCTTGATACTCCAATTGTCGTAGTTGTTGTTGTTGAGTGTTGGAATTTGGAAGGATCATACACCATTTACCATATTTTTAAATATGTTGAATATTTAAAAACAAAATTTCCAATATGTTGAAAATTTAAAAACAAAATTTTGGAAAGAGCTTGTGGCTCTGATACCAGTTTGTTGGCGGAAAATATAAAACAACACTTTTTAAAACAAACAAACAACTTTGATATAGATAGAAAAGGAGAAATATTACAAAACACTCTTACAACTCACACTAGAAGAGAAATAATTTTTCAAACACTCAAGAGAGCTTTCTTGTCTCTCTTTTCTCTCACTCTAATTTTCTCTCTAACTTTGATTCTTGGTGTGTTTGTGTGATACACTAGATGGTGGGAGAGCTCCACTATTTATAGGAATATAGTGGAGACAAAGATCCACCATCCAAGAGGCTTTTGGATACTAACACACTCAACATCAATACTACACTCAAAGTTAAGGTGTTTCTTACACTCAATCTAAAAGTGTGTCTTGCACTCAACCTAAACTACTTAATATTAATTTAAATGTTTCTAGAATATTCTTTCTAGATGGGCATTATTAAATGGGTTGGACCCTTTGAGTGGGTTGGGCCCTTTAAGTGGATCAAGTTTATGATCCAACACCCTGACCTTACGATTTATCTACATGAATCTTACGAGACCCGACTCTCACACATGAATCTTACGAGACCTGACTCAAACAAGACCAATTCTATGATTCTAAACGTTAGAATCTACAATCACAATTATTTTGAATTAGATATATCAAAATAAAGTGACTTATTTCTTAGAACATAGAGTTTAATGGAAGCTAGGAAAATATCCATGAATCTTAATCCCTGCAATAATGGAAATATAACGAACAAAAAACAATTAAATGAATTTGATTATAATCATAAACTCAATTTCTGAAGAAATATGACTGAAGCTTCAAATAATCTTGCAAATCCATATTCGAGAGAGTTTTGTAGTTTTTGAAAAACGGCGAAATATGTTTTGTAAAAGATTTTGTTTTTGCTTTTGAAAAAGGGTATTTAGTACCGTCGTACTGAAATTTGGATTAAACATTTAATTTTATATTAAGTGAGGTAATTTTATATAAGGGAAATTACATCTCAGATACCTACTCAACTATTTTATTGTCATCTAATACCCCATGTTTGATCAATTATCTCTTAATACCCATCTAAACTATCTCATTACCACCTAGTACCTAACATCATTTTAATACCTAACTATCCTCACCGTTCATGAACAACCACGTAACCAAAATTTATCTTTCCTACTTTTTATTTTTATTTTATTTTTAAAAGATCCGTATCTTTCAAACCGGAGCTCGAAAAAAATAAATGAACGTACCATCGCTTTTGTTTTTTAAAAATGAACAATACTAGATCCATTGATGATATTTTTTGATTTAAAATAAAATAAAATTTCACCAGTAACAATTCACATCATATCATGAGAATTGTTCAGGAAATCCTCAGAGTTGCAAACAATTCACATCATATCATGAGAATTGTTCAGGAAATCTTGAGAGTTGCAAACAATTTGCATCGTACCATGAGAATTGTTCAGGAAATCCTGAGAGTTGCAAACTATCCTCACCGTTCATGAACAACCACGTAACCAAAATTTATCTTTCCTACTTTTTATTTTTATTTTATTTTTAAAAGATCCGTATCTTTCAAACCGGAGCTCGAAAAAAATAAATGAACGTACCATCGCTTTTGTTTTTTAAAAATGAACAATACTAGATCCATTGATGATATTTTTTGATTTAAAATAAAATAAAATTTCACCAGTAACAATTCACATCATATCATGAGAATTGTTCAGGAAATCCTCAGAGTTGCAAACAATTCACATCATATCATGAGAATTGTTCAGGAAATCTTGAGAGTTGCAAACAATTTGCATCGTACCATGAGAATTGTTCAGGAAATCCTGAGAGTTGCAAACAATTCGCATCCTATCATGAGAATTGTTCAGGAAATCTTGAGAGTTGCAAACAATTCGCATCCTATCATGAGAATTGTTCAGGAAATCCTGAGAGTTGCAAACAATTCGCATCATATCATGAGAATTGTTCAGGAAATCCTGAGAGTTGCAAACAATTCGCATCATATCATGAGAATTGTTCAGGAAACCCAGAGTTGCAAACAATTCGCATCATATCATGAGAATTGTTCAGGAAATCCCAAGAGTTGCAAACAATTCTCATGATATCATGAGAATTGTTCAAGAAACTCAGAGTTGCAAACAATTCGCATCCTATCATGAGAATTGCAAACACCTTGAAGTACCAGCGGGTATATTTGGTCGGGGGTATTTTTGTCCAACTTTCAATTCGAGGTACCAAGTGACACTATCCAAAAAGCGGATACCACTGGGTAATTATTTTGGTGAGAAGGTATTTACTCGTAACTTTCTCTTTATATAATTACATTTGTTTTAATTTTTTTTTAATCTTATTATCCACTTATATATTTTTATTTAGTCTTTTTATTATCTTAACCCTTCGTAATTATGTTTTGATACATTTACCACTACCAAAGATCTTTATCAACAATTTAGTTTTTTAGATTTAATACTGAATTTTTCATATATCTGGATTAAAAGATCTTCTTTTTATATAAAATTTAGTTCCAATTAGTATCACATTTTATAGGCTGTAGTATATAAGTAAAACACGACTGTATAATCATCACGTATACTATACAACTTGTCCTAGTAATTGATATCACCGAATTTATAATAAAAAAGTCAAAATTGAATTGTTTATTGAGTTAATATGGAGTATTAAAAACTAAATCATTGTATTATTATTATCTAAGTGTAGGCGTACGTACGATAATAATAAATATGAAATATTGAAAGCTTATTTGAATTCAATTCTAAATTGTAATAAAAAAAATCTATCGTATTAAAAACAACATTTCTAGTGAATCTGAATGTTTTCGAGACTAAGAACTCCCACATAAATGTTGTGCTCGTAAAGACTTTTGATGTTTGAAATTTTAGTAGATAGAGATAGGAAAGAGTAAAATAATTCTTTCTAGTTTTGTTGTATTTCAACTGAATTAAAGCAGTTTTCTTAATATATCTATCTTTATTGCTTTGATTATATGGAACTGTATTAAATGCTATTAGGGGTGCTACAAATTTTATCCCCATAGAGTATGTCGATTTAAATCACATTATAACACCAACTTATTTTATTAAGTCATGCATTCTAAATTGTCTCCTTAATTACCCACTTTGATGTGCAATGTTGGATTCTTAATATTGGATGATATATATTATATGTAAAATGTCCCATTCCTAGAATCACTAAAGTATTTACTTACAATAGTCCATATTTAGAAATTAAAATTTTGAATGTGATCATATGGAAGTTTAAAGTGAATTTTCCACTTACACCATAATATTTATAATGTTCTATGGAGCTCTTTATAGTGTTACAAGAGTATAAACTAAAATTATTTTGTTTTACCATAAAAGATCTTAATGTTTTTGTAAAACTCCTTATGAAATTATAAAATTTGAAGCCAAATTCTTCTATTGGTAAAAAGAGACTTAATGTGCTTGTGGAACTTTGTTATGATGTTAAAAAATTTAGAACCAAATTTTTATGTGGATCACAACTAATATGAATGTTCTTATGGAACTTTTTTATGAAGTTACAAAAGGTGAGCCAGATTCTTCCGTTGATCATATATAACTTTAATGTTATTGGGAAAATTCTTTATGATTTTATAAAAGTTGTAACTGTATCATTTTATTGATGATAAAGAATCTTAAAATTCTCGTGCAACTGTTGATGACATTACAAAATATTAATTCTTTTATAAGCTACTTATTTTTGCATAATTTCTTGAGGATGTTGAGTTTGTCCTTCATGAACAACTACAACTTCTTAATTCTTTAGGTGGTACTTTAAACGTTTATTCGTAGAGGAGAATGAGGAGATGATAAGAATACAATGATCCAATCCTTATTTTTTTAATCTAAAAAAATCATTTATAATTCTTCTCAAATATAATGGTTGTTCACTAAATAT
Source organism: Limnanthes douglasii subsp. nivea (assembly GCA_036936605.1). Taxonomy (NCBI): domain Eukaryota; kingdom Viridiplantae; phylum Streptophyta; class Magnoliopsida; order Brassicales; family Limnanthaceae; genus Limnanthes; species Limnanthes douglasii. The sequence continues at coordinate 55,232,835 of JAUPFV010000002.1, read as the reverse complement.
TTTCTCTCCAAACTAAATATCTTCAAAATAACTGAATTATCTCATATGTAAAATTGGATAATGGTCTTCTAATATATATATATTATAAAAATGAAATTAATTTCGAATGGAGATAATGAATATTCTATCAGACGTTGTGTCGCAATAGTAAGCATGTAAGACTTTGTTTGTACTGGACGTCTCTAAATGTACAAATTTCGTTAAAAAACACTCGGTTATGTAAATTAATGCACCTAATTTGCTAGTTATCTTCATATGAAATTCGGTTAATAAGAAATTATTGCACATATGAACTGTTAAACCTAAAATTGATGTTGTTTACTGAACTGCTACACCTCTCTTGAGTAGCAACGACAATTGGAAAATATGACAAACTACTTGAACTTGTCAATAAAATCCATCTATACTGAAACATGTGTGTAAAAGAGCAACATGTCTACGAAAAAATATATATGCTTTTATAGTTATCTGCGAATAGTAACATCTTTCTAATAGTAACATATTCCTGATAGTCGAAAAAATTGTTCAAAGAATTCCATTACTTTGTGTACATCTATTTTTTTTTTTGTATGTTCCTGTTGTCCATCAAGATGAATAGTCACGATACTCATGGGGTTCTGAAAAGTATTATCAACTAGATTACCCACTTCATTTTTGAGAAATATAACCTGAATGTGTTTGATAAAGATATATTCATTGTCATAATATATTAATTTATTTTGTTTAATGGTACTTAAATTTGGATATCATCATTACAAAATTTATTAGCTCCAATCGTTAGCGGAGACAATATGAGCTAACACACTAACACCCTATACAACTATTTCATTTTGCAATTACTTTATACTTTAATCACTATTATATGTTAAGTCGTGTTACCATCAACAAATTTTGAGGATTCAATGTACCTCTGAATGAAGAACAAAGATTTGTAATAGTTGTAAGACAACATTGAATCACCATTATATGTAAATATGTTTTTACCATCACTTATTTTTGACGATTTAATGTATCTTCTGAATAGAATTTAATGACCCTTAGTAACTGGATATAAATTGAAATATAAACTAGCCTTACTTAAGGTTTTAAAGTTGGTGCAATATTATCCTTATTATTATTATTATATATATATATATATAACTTCTAAGTCTCTTTATTGGTTAATCGATAAATTTTTGGGACTGAACTACTCGGCCATTCAAACTTCCAACTCAATAATATGTAGATCTTTAAATTTTAGATGAAATAAAAAATGAATAATCTAAATCGAATAACCAAAACCCATGATATAGTTTTTAAACTCACTCAGTCATGTTGTTTTTTCAAACTCACTTTGAATACCAAAAAAATCGAAAATTTGACTTTTAGAATAAATTAGAGATTATTTTTTTCGAGTTTTAGGTCTGAAACTTTACCATATAGTTAAATATAAATTTATTTATTCTATAATTTTTTACCACAACCTTAACTTAATTCATGATTTGCATAAATTTAAGGTACTACTACTTGAAAAAAATTAAAAAACACTATTTTTTAATATTGGCAAAACAATTTATAAATATATAGAAAATATTCCATGATATGTTCTGAAGAATGTTCCATGCAATTTCATCACTGTATATATGGTTGGATTATTAATATATTTTATGAAGAGTAGTCAATTTCCATATTTTGATAGATATCAACGTAATCTTACCGAATAAACATATCATTCTTTCCACTCTATATGAATAATTTGGAATTGGTTACCTTAGGTAACAAAATATTTTATACTCACAACATTTAAACATAATCATCGCATATATACAATATAATAGAGATTAATTTGTTATATTAGTGATAATGATTTGACATTCATATATCAGAATCAGTCACTGAGACGATAGACGCCAATGCGTTATACATTACCTATGGAGCCAATACTCTAAGGTTATGCAATCTAGGTTCTATGCCAGATCTGATCAGCCAAGCCTTTTGTAGGGGTAGTACATGACTGATCATGGTAATTAAACAAACCTTTCAACACTAAAAACCCAGTGATGCATGAGTATGGTGCATAAGAACGCAACAACAATATCAAGAAACACGTGCTCACCATCGAAAAGTATGTGTGGTAGTATTCCGTATAGGCAGCCATCAACACACAATAACTATTCTTTAAGCTGTAAACCCTTAAACTCTTTTTCTTTTATGACTTGCCTACCATTTCCCAGTTTGAGGGGTTATGAGGCCTGCCAATCTATCATAGAGAGTAAGCATCTAAATGCTTGCACAAACTCATTTTCTTGCATGACTCGCATGGGAAAATCTCAATTAGATGGGGTTACGAGTTTTGTCAATTAGTCTGTAGAAATAAGCATATGAATTCTTATATTGTATTGCGTACCGCCGGAAATTGATGTCTGTCTTACTAGATAAGATCTAAATTCTTCGTACCGTAATATACTTTGAGAGGCTGAAGCAGTTCAAGGATATGATATATCCCATCTAGTGTTTAGACCTCTAAAGGGAGATGAATACTAATCAAAATTCCATGTACCTGAAACAAACAATACCTCGACATGCAAGTCATCACTCCGTACATCCTAGAGACCAACTACCAGCATCAATGACTAATTATATTATATTTTATGACCGTACATTCACAACTATTGATTTATTTTTAATTCGTATATAGTGGGTTCATATCATTGTGAACCCTAAACAAATAGTACAATACCCAAACATGGTAAATATTTGGATAATCAGCCAACCTAAACGTGCAACATGTACTAAATATCCCATTAGAGATATGTTGTTGCATCATACATACATATATAACTTTACTAAACATATTTTTAATCTTGCTACACATATATGATATTTTAAATTTTTTGAATATCTTGGTTGAACCTCTATATGGGGGTATATAGAATAACTTCACTCGTAAGCATCACAACAAAGAAAAACAAAAAATGAAATTACATCTAATACAGTTATGGGGCTCAATCACGTGGTTACTAAAAGCATAAATGAATGATCATATAGATCCCTGAAGTTTAGGTGAAATCAAAAAACAAATCACCTTTATCAGATGACCGAGCGACAAGTTATGGTCTTCTAAAGGCAGACATCCAGATATGAAACTGTAGTACGAGCTTGCCATGACCACATCAAAGGTGATCGTGATTAACTACAATTTTCCATGACGACCATGATACTGGTCGCAGAGAACTGTACCTATATCGAGTTCACATCAGCGATCACCTCTTGGTCGCGCTGAACTCCTTGATTTCTCAAAAAAATCAAAACCGCACTTTCTTAATTAGGATTTAGTCTTGAGTTTTTTTCAAAATTGGTCATGCACATAAAAAATACAATAAAAAACAAACATTTATGTGATCTCGATCGTACAAATTAGTTCATAAACATGTGATTATAAATTCACCTAATTCATATTTCATGGATAGGTCTCCAAATATAAATTGATAAATTAAAAAATATTAGTGTGAGTTTTTCTCCCACCCAAATCAATTAAAAATATTTTTTTAATTTAATTTTGGGAGACTTGATTTTTCAGTTCATATTCCTACACGAAGAGAAATCAGAACATATAATCGAAGGTATCCATAATCATTGATTACATCTACGAATTCTAATTCTACTATATAGAAATATAACAGATGTAAAATAGTATAACATGACACTTACAGTTTTGCAATGGTGATTCCATGTAGTGTTAGTGTCTTGAAGCATAAGCCTTTTAATGATTTTGAATAGAGAACGACGAAGATGAGAGTTATAAATCTTCTAATAACTTATGAATTGACATAAACTCAATCCCTGAAAGATATATATTGATGCCCTAGATAAACCTGCAAATTGATGTTAGAGAGAGATACAAGTTGTACAGCTTTTGAAAAGCGGCAAATTATTATTATTATTATTATTATTATTATTATTATTATTATTATTATTATTATTATTATTATTATTATTATTATTATTATTATTATTATTATTATTTGCGAGTCCAATATTCTAATTGATTATTTTAATAAGATTTTACCACTACATTGGATATCATAAATTACCCATGATAAGACATTTTTATTTAAAACTTTCTTACATTATTTCGAAGATAAGTTTAAATAAAATTTTATACACTTAAAGTGGATATTTTGGAAGAATATATATAAAACACATTTTGTACGTGAAAAAACAAATGATTATATGCACGCACGGTAAATAAGTTGATAACGTGGTTATTGTTTTTATATAAAATTAGGTGATCAACATCAGATGATGTTAATAAAGATCAGTGTTATTTTTATCCAATTTTTTATGCCAGTTTGGTTTGATGTAAATATTTTCATGTTAAATCTAAAAAAATAATAGTAGAAATTACAGTGGCCAATTATGAAACAAAATAGAATGGTAGGTTAATTATGAAACAAAATTAGGAGATCAAAATATTTTCTTGTAGTAGAATTTTACTTTCAATTGGAAATGCATACAATACTATTGTAACCAAAATATTGTGTTTTATATTACTTTATACTAGTTTCCCAAGTGTAATGTGAGTGAGAAATCGAGCTTAAGTATGCTCTTTAGTGAGTCGGACTACTGATCAATCAAGCAAGAGGTTTTGGATTAGGGAAATGTGGCCAACGTTTTCTGGGGAAAGTCGAGAGTGAGAAGTGAGGTAGGGTTTAAGTGTTTTGAGTTCAAATTTGAGTCCACAAACTTATATCCAAGTCCAACAATACTTTTCTACTTGATCCATATTAAACAATGTTCCAAATCTTTTTATACGGAAGTCTTAAACAATTTCATAATAAATAACCGTCCACGTTAATACATTTTGAATAATATCCTTACATGTACTAGAAATTACAACTCATAGTTTTTTTTACAATTGAAGATAATAATATTCTATACTATTTTGTATAAATTTAGGAAAGAAAGTAGAACCCTTCTTCTCTATCTATCCCCGTAAAGAAACAAATTATTCATTTAGTGAAAATATTATAAAAACCAGGAAGAACTCTTAAAAGCATACAGGTCTCTTCTTTTATAATTTTAACGTAATATCAGAACCTTTTATACCTATAATCACGAACCTTGATTCATCAGCACTAACGTCGTAGACTCAATACAATGCCTCTCATTCCACTAGTATCCTCAACAATAGCGAGCATATGTAGTTGAATAAGATGAATACTTTCAATTTTACAAGATTTAATACAAGCAACTTATGTTATGGAAGACCATGGTTTTTCCAATAATCATAGGCAATAAGTTAGGAGGTTTATAAATGGTGAAAATCCTATCCCACCTAAACAAATTAGTGAAACAAATGGAGATATTACTAAAAAAACTCTATTGGTAGCGTCAACCTACGAGATGGAACAGGTGGCTGAAAAGTCAGAGAAAGAAGACGAATAATAGAAGATGGATAGCTCTAATCGTAGGTCAGAGTAAAAAGAGACTTTAAAGAAAATCAAATTCTATTAAAAAAAGTCCGAGGCAAAACTAGGGTTTGAGAGCCTTTTATAAAAGTGCTCGAAACTCTAGCCCAAAATTACAGCTTTTTCCTTGTGCAATAAAATAAAGCCCAGCCCAATTTCAAAGCGATTGGAGCTGGTTAAGTATTTTAATAAAATCCAACAAAAATAGGAAAATGCAGAAAATTTACTAAAACAGCAAAACAAGGGTTTAAACGATTAAATATAGGGCCTGGACTTCATCACGTTGTGATGCTTTTTAAAATCGTTGGGCTTCTCGACGCGTTCGATTTGAGTGGTCGCATCGCCTAATTCTGATATCTGGGCCCCAAATAAAGCCCGTTTTCGTTTTTCCAAAAGGGCCATATAGTCATGGGCTTGTGCAACTACATCATCCTCTCCTTCTTCAGAAGAATTCGCCCACGAATTCTCAGCGTCATCATCCTCAGCAGCAGCGGTAAATGGCACCAGGTGTTTCACGTTGAAAATGTTATGGGTCTTCATGTGGCTGGGTAGTTTCAACCTGTAGGCGTTGTGATTAATCTTTTCAACAATTTCAAACGGACCCACCTTCTTTGCAGCCAACTTGTTGTACTCGTGTGCAGGATAACGATCGCTGATCAAAACAGCCCATACAAAGTCCCCCACTGCAAACTCCACCAGGCGGCACTTCATATCTGCGGAAATCTTGTACTTCTGTGTTGTTTCCTCCATGTGTTTACGGGTGTTCTCATGGATCTCCCATAGATCAGCAATGTCGTTCTCGACCTTAGCTGGAACCTTATCAAGCGTTGGGAAAGCTAAGTCCATAGGACCCCGTGGGTTATAACCATAGACTACCATGAAAGGACTATACCCCGTGTAAACTGTTTATTGGACCCACGAACTCGCTTTACCGTAGGTAAAACCATCCAATGAAAGGAGAGAAATGGTTACACTCCTCTAGAGCCCCCTAACTACCATTGTCGATTCACATTCCATAGTAGGGCAGTCAAACATTTTTTAGAATTTATATAAACTTCTTTTATTTTCCATTGTTGGTATTTCTAGAGTGGGAAAGATCTTATATTCTACTTCTAAATAGAGAAAGTATTCTCCTTCCCTTTCTAATTTATTTCCGGAAATATTTCTCCTTCCCCATCATATTAGCCACCGTAAATCACCTTTTTTGGCATCTTTTTAGGGTTTGTATATTTTTCGCAAGAACGATCTAACTAAAGGTGGTTGACTAAACGTATCCAAACTAAAAGAAGATAAAAAGATAGGAAGTGCCGCTGCTGCGTTACCTGCCTCCTCGGGCACAGTTGTTGTAACTCAATCTATTAAGTTCAGAGGGGTTTATCCTTACAACAAGCACCATATTCCTTCTAAACCTACACCAACTTCCTAGTCGTTCACATTACCCGACCACTCTCCTCAAATAATTAGGTCATCACAATCCCACAAAGTAACTAACCATCAGAATCCTTTCACCTTCAAAACAATGGGATCATATAACAATGAGAGTACTCAACGTTGAGTTACGAGACTTTCTACAGAAAAAAACAGATCATATACAAAATTGATCGAAGAAACCAGTCCACACTCATTAATATCCCCATACGATCGATTCCGAAGAGGGGAGAAGACACTACTGCCCTCGTAGTCGAACCCCAATCAGACCTAAGCATGGGATCATATGACAATTTTACCAAGGTTAGTGTCAAGTATCTCATGGCGTTGCATAAAACTTCTTACGTCTACTTCAACGAATCTGAACTGGAGGTAATCCGAGCCAAATGGGGGTTCCCTGATTCACTTAAAGTGTGGTTTCCCCAATTTGGAGAGAAAATCTAATAGAGTGTGTTGTTATAGACCTGGTGGTTTACATCGATGTGCTCAACCGTGGTCTTCAATTTCCATTGGACCCTGATTTAGTGAGGTACTTCAGTCTGGTCGGATTGTGCCCAAGCCAGGCTAGCCTAAATGTTTGGTTCTCACTGATGGCGTGCATCATGGCCTCAAGGCTTTCTAAAATTCCGATGTCAATGGAGAAACTAGCTGCTGTGGCGGGTCTATATTGTAATGCTTATATTCCTTTATATTATTTTAATATGGAGAATAATTACAAAGTGGTAGATGACCTCTTGGAGGCAAACATGATCTGGAAAACCCAAATCATATTCATCTTTGGCTATTCGGAAAACGACAGGAAGATTACCTCTAAAGGGAATGCGGGACAACTTACAAGGCATTGGAAGAACACACGTAAGTCTCTTTGTGTTTATTTTATATTCCTATTATTTTATGTGTCATTTTTCCTTTATTTCTGATATTTTTTATATCAACCATTTCAAAGCCAGTCCTATAACATTTGAACAATACAAAAGTGACCTTTGGGAAGCTAAATCAATGGGCCCATAAAAAGTGGTCCAATAAATTCCACAACTCATTTACTCATGGTAATTTTTTCAAACCTTATCTTTGGATAATCAACCCTGTTCGAGATTTATCGTGGAAGAAATTGACCACTCGCCCTCGAGTAACTGACATCCTTAAAAGGATTGAGGTTGCTGATGAAAAAGTTATTTTTGCTGGCCAGTTATAAAGCTCCCACCCATAGGAATTAGAACAAAAATAGCAAGTAGATTGAGCAACCATGTTGGATGACATTGCTACCACTGTTGAAGAGGGTAGTGATAAAAGATAAAAAAAAAACTTCGATTGGTTTGAAGATTATACTTCATGTAGAATCTCCTTCTCCAATTATCCCAGGGACCTTCGATTTTGGTGCTTTTGATTCTGCATTCCTTGAGTCTATAAGTACCGCAACTGTTGTGGTATACGATGGGGTTCTCTTCAAAGTATCTAAGGAGAATGATGAGCTAGGGTATGCAGTTTTTGGCTATGTGAGTAAAATAATTGACTTTGAGAGACAAGTAAGGTCTCAAGTTGAAGAAATCACCTCTCTTCAGAATGAGAATCAGAATTTAAACTTAGTTGAGGAAGAAAAATGAAAGGTTGAGAATATAAACAGAGAGGTGAAGTTCGTTAAAGATGAGTTAGTCCAGGTAAAATCTAATCGTGGAAAATTGCAATCTGATTATAAAGGTTTGCAGTCATCCACTTCCGGGGAGATTACCTTATTGAAGAATCATCAATCTCATGACAAAGTCATAATTGATTGCTTGTCGGATGAAAATAAAAAACTTGAAGATCTTCTTAACTAGCAAGAGAGTGAGATTACCTCTCTCAAGAAAAATTATACTCAAGATGTAGTCGATGTTGTGGATGCATATGCTGAAATTGTGATAGATTATTTGCAAGAGAGGGATAAGTTGGTCAAATTGGATATGATATTGCTATTTCACAAGAAATTTCTTAAGTTAGTCCTTGGGAAATTGTAGGGACATGTTTCAGTTGATCTGTTGCCTTATGAGATACCTTTAGCTGATCGGCTTGGTATTTTTAATAATTCATCCAAAGACAGTCCTAACAAAGAGGACTATAATGGTGAGAGTCCAGAAGGAAAAGAAAAAGGAAAAGTCGTTAGGAATGAGCCCTAAGGCTAGTATGTTTTCATGTATTCGTTTATATGCAAGCGTTTGATGTGTGCAAGGCATTTTTGTTTCAATTTTAACTCAGATACTTTTGTACAAGTCTTTGGCATGGCCAAGATATTTTGTAGTCTTCACATCAGATTTTGTTTTATTTATTCATATATTCTTATTTATCCAAATACAATTAAATTTAAGTCATGATTCATTCAAATGCAATAAAAACTTACACTTGATCCATTCGAAGGTAATCCATTCGAAGGAAATAAAAACTTGATCCACCTAAGCCATTCGAAGGTAATCAATTCGAAGGAAATAAAACTTGATCCATTTGAGCCATTCGAAGGTAATCCATTTGAAGGCAATGAAAACTTGATCCACTTGGCCAATTCGAAGGTAAGCCATAGAAAGGCAATAAAACTTGATCCACATAGAGATATTTGAAGGTAATCCATTTGAAGGCAATGAAACCTTAATCAACTTGAACCATTAGAAGGTAATCCATTTGAAGGTAAGGAATACTTGTACTTGAGCCATTCGAAGGTAATCCATTCGAAGGCGTTAAAAAGTTATATTTGAGCCATTCGAAGGCAATAAAAGCTTGATACAATTACAAATAATTTTTTAAAGGAAAAAATATATTAAAAATGATTCAGACACATCACTAAAACCTCCCCGCACCACCATGGTAGGAAAGAGTATGCCCCATAATATTTATATTGAATGAAAACAAACTAAATATTTACAATACAAATTTAGTCAAAATATAACTTTATGTGTTCGACATTCCATGGGTGCCTCAAAATATTGCCTTCATGGTTAACTAACTTATGTACCCTGTTTAATTTTCTCACACACAATGTATGGCCCTTCCTAGTTTGGATCAAACTTTCCGAACTTTTTATCTTTAATCTGCAAAAAATATTTTTATTAGGACTTTATCCCCCACTTGGAAATCTCTTCTTCGTACTATAGATGCATATATAATCCTCATCAATTCTTGGTAATGTATGGTTCTTAAATGGGATTTTATTATTTTCTCTTCAATCAAGTCTAATTGAGCCATTATTGTAGGTTTATTTTCCTATTCATAATAATTTTGGACCCTGAAAGAAGGAAAATTGCTTCTATTAGAGCTATTTCATCCATTCCGAAAAACCAAAACAAAAGGAGATTCATGTGTGAAAGTATGTGGAGTAGTCCAATAAGCCCACAATACTTCTTGCATATAATTAGGTCATTTACTAGCGTCTCCTTCTAAGTTTTTTTAACACCTAACTCTATCTGTCCATTGGCTTGGGAATAAAAAACGAGCAGAAACAATGACAAATTTACCTTGATATACAAAATATTTCATGTCCTTGTTGTCGAATTGAGGGCTATTGTTAGTGGTAATAAGTCTAGAAATTAAAAATCTACAATAAATATTGGAAATGATAAATTTAATTACCACTTTGGAAGTTTTTCCTGAGAGGGGTGGAACTTCAACCTATTTTGAAAAGTAATCAATTGTCAAGATAATAGTCAAACATCCTCCAGGGGCCATCGGAAGGGGTCCGACCAGGTCTAGTCCCCATTTATCAAAGGAACTCCTTCAGATATAGTCTCCATGAGAACTTTTGGCACGTGTATTGCATTTCCATACCTTTGACATGAATTACATCTTTTACCCAACTGTCAAGAATCTGTCATAATAGATGGCCAATAATACCCTGCTAATAAGACCCTTATGATTAAATCCTTGTAACCATAATGAGGCGACCCTTCCCCGTCATGTAACTTAGATAAAATTGCTTGAGATTTCTTGGATCCGAGGCATCGTAGTAAAGGCTTACTGATTTTTTTATAGAGGATCTCTCTCAGAAGCAAGAAACCATATTCTTTGAACTTTAATTTATTCGTTAAACTTTTATCTTCATGTAGGATCACTTTGGTAATAAACTCTTGGATGTCATACCTCCAATCTTGGCTAACTGTGGTTGACATTTGGAAACTCTCTTTATTATCAACTTTCATTTCATAAGTTTCTGTTAGAATGACATTCTTGCACTAGAATCCAATGGTAAGCTTCTGAACATGCAATACTGGCTAGGGAGTCACCCATCAAATGTTTCTAACCCGGGCACATGTTTGTGTTTCATATATCAAACAAAAAGAAATTTATTTTAAAACTTGTAAATATTTTACCAAGTGTTATTTCTTAGTTTCAGATCCGCCATAGTGCTTGATGTATGACTAGTTGCAGATCACTCAACAATCAGATTCTTTTGGCACCACCTATCTGAGCTAGCCTTAAACCTACTATAGTTTCTTTGTATCCTGCTACATTATTTAGTGCCTTGAACCAAAAACTTATAGCTTAGTACATTGAATCCCCAAAGGGGGAAGTACGAAAATTCCAGTCTTACACCTCATCAAACTGAATCCACTATTTGTTCGAATTATCCATTATTTTTAAGATTTGTGGGTTGAAGATTCCTAAATCCAAAGACCACTTGGTCAATCTACCTGATATATCTGGTTTTTACAACACCTTTTTAAGAGAAAAAAATACGTTGGAACCATGATGGAATGCGCCTAAAAATACGGCCTCATTTTTATATCCGTTATTACGAAAGCTAAAGCTAGCTTTTCTAACTTAAGGTATCTTTATCAACATCCAATAAACTCGTACTAATGTACTAAATAGGGCGGGGATAGTTGTCAACTTCTCGAACTAATACTGCACTTATAACATAATCTGAGACTGGTAGATACATGTAGAGTCTTTCTCCAACATTGGGTTTGAGTAAATTTTTAGGCAAAGATAAGTGTTGCTTGATTTCAAGGAATGCCTTATCATAATTTGGGGACCAATCGAAGTCTTTGGAATTTCTCAGTACTTGGAAAAATTGTGCACACTTATATGATGACCTTGAAATAAACCTTTTCAAAGCTGCCAACCTCTTAGTCAATACCTAAACTTCTTTGATGTTTCAAGGAGGATCCATAGTTAATACTACATTTAATTGGTCTGGGTCAGCTTGGATCCATTTCTCACTGATGATATAGCATAAAAATTTACCGGACCAGACACCGAATGTACATTTTTCATGATTCAGTTTTAAATTGATGGAATCCAAGTTTGAAAGCGTTTATTGGAGGTCAAATATATGATATTCCTCATTTGGGATTTTTACCATCATTTCATCAATATAAATTTCCATATTTCTTCCGATCTGACTGACAAATACTTTATTAACCAATCGCTGGTAGGTGGCCCTAACATTTTTTAACCCAAAAGGCATTACCTTGTGACAATGTAGCCCTTATTAGTAATGAACATGGTATGGTCTTGATCGCTTGGATCCCTTTGTATTTGATTGTATCCAAAAAAAATCATCCATATAGGACAACAATTTATTCCCTGAAGTGGAATCCACCAACTGGTCGATTTAAGGAACAAGAAAAAGATCCTTAGGATATGCTATATTGAGATCCAGGAAATTAATGCACATTCTCCATTTGCCATTCTTCTTTTTAACAAGCACCAGATTTGCAGTTCAATTCAGATATTGAGATTCTCGAATATTTCCCAACTTAGTTAATCTGTCTATTTCTTGAACTATAACTTCATATTTTTCTTTAGAAAAAGACATCCTTCTCTGGAATAGTAGACTTGTGTCGGATTGTACAGATATTTTGTGGCAATTGATACTTGATCGTATACCTTTTACATCTCCATTACACCAAGGAAACACATCTGAAATTTTGGATAAAAAGGATACAAAAAACATCTTCAACTCCGATTGCAATTTGACCCAAATTCTAACATTTTTCCTATATGCTAAACTATGCACTTCGACCTCTTCTTTTGGGATAACAAAACTAGGAGTCTATCTTGGATCACCTATCTTATTTGGATCGAAAGAGGACTCTAGTAATTGCTATTCTCTTTTAGTTACTACAATTTCAAAAGATTTTGGAGCAAGTGCGGTGACATAAAAATCTCTGGCCACTTTTTGGCTGCTCCGAACCACTCCCACTTGACTTCCAACTGCATATTTTAAGTACTGGTGAACTGTTGATGCAACCGCGTGCATTTTTGACAACCACGATCTGCCAAAATTTGCATTATAGGGGTTCAGACAATCCAATACCACAAACAAAACCCTTACCATTTTCTTAAATGGCTCTTTGATTAAAAACACGTCACCCTAGAATTATCCAATGACATCAGCAAAGTTGTCTGTAAACTCCACTATAGTCATGTTTGACCGTTAGATAATTGATGGGTTTTTCCATATGTTTTTAAGTATACATAAATAAAATATTGGCCAAGCTATCCTTGCCAATCAAAATTATTCGGATCTTTGTTCCCTCAATAGACGCCCCTATTACCACATCATCCTTATGTGGGCCTGCGACGCCTTTCAACTTGTCTTTGTCAAACACTATGAAAGAAGCAGGGTTTTGACAAAGGTGTGTTGATATTTTCCCTTCCAATTGTGTGATCAGATTCATCATATGTATTTTCTTGGAGCAACTCAAAACTGTTGTCACTGTGTCTCCCCCGAAAATGGTTAGTGATTCGAAAAAACAACATAGCTTGGAAACACTTTTAGTATTTTATGTTACCATATTGATTCGACCTTGATCTGGATGAGGATTCAGATACTCCAAATAAAAATTAAATTGCTCCATAATTACCATTGTACTTTCTTGTTTAGAGGCTTTAGTAGTCTACCTTGGGGCGTTGGGAGATGTTGTTTATGCCCCACCTGCACTAGGTTGTAGCCTGTTATTTACTTGCCTATTACCCATTATGACTTAACAAAACTAGTTAGTTTTCCATTATCGATCAACGTTTGTATCTCTTTTTTAGAGTAATAAAATCTTGTATGTCATGTCCCAAATCACTATAATATTTACAAAAATGCGTGTTTTTATTTTCCTTTGGAGTCTAGATCAATGTTGGCCTACAGAATTGTACCACATTTTGGCCCTATCATAGATGGTAGCCACATTCTCAATTAGTTGTGCATAATAATCAAGTTATACCCATTGATTTATTCTTGGCCTAGACTGTTGGCCATGATTGGACTGGCTCTGCCTAGGCTGATGAGAACCTTTCCTTGAGTCAACGGACTGTGGGTTATGACCGGTTACTAGCTTGTGGGAGAGAGGCGGTAGGAGCAAGCCTATATTGATGAGGCTGCCTCAGTCTCATGGTTTCTTCCACAGTAATGTGCTTTTCGACTTGATTCAACAATCCACCCATGTCATTACTTTCTTTCGAGTCACTGAATCAATCAATTCTCCAGCTAATAAACCTTGCCGCAACAAAGCTATAACCACTTTATGAAATAAGTCTGCCAACCCATCTTTAGTGTTCACAAAATGGTTTTTATGTAATCAGTTACAGATTCATTTGGATATTGTCCATAATAAATTATTGTTTCACCATTTTATTTGAGCTCTTTACTTCCCACAAACTGCCTTCGGAATGTCATCTAAAACATGTCAAAATTTGTGATTGATCCATGTGGCAATATGTTATACTACTTTAAGGCACTACCCTTGAATATTTGAGAAAAAACCTTACATAACAACTTGTCATCATCATTATAACTCATCATGAAGTTTTTAAATTGATCTAGATGATTATAAGGATCATGGCTCTCATTATATTTCTCTATCTTCAAACTATCAAATCGCATGAGCAAATTTCTGGAAAGAATATTTGAGGACAACAGTGATTGTATCCAATTGTGCCTTTGGTTAAACATATGGTTTTTATTGGGAGTGACAAATATTCTAGTTTTTTATTACACGATGAATTGATCACCTAACAAATGATCTATACCGTGGTATGCTAACCCTTTCATTTTCCCTTGGTAGTCTTTTTTTTCCTTTAACCTTCCGGTCCATTTTGTTGCCCGAAGAGTCCTCATTACTTGACCTTTGGTGTTTTTTATTAAAATTTCCAACTTTTATTTCTTATGTTACGACCATGATCACTACTTGAAGACGAAGAAGAAACATCTGATTTTGGTTTTGATTTCGATGTTGAGCCCCCACAGAATCCGAGGTGCTCAAATATGTTTTAGCCTGATATTCCACTTTAGACCCTTTGTGGGCCTTAATAGACTGGTCATTTGAATTATGTTTAGGATTATTATCTCGCTCATTGGATTTGGGATATTCCGATGGATTCTTTCCACCTAGATCCTTTTCAGCCCGCCTTTGGGCTCTTAATGCCTCAATCTCTGCATGCAGCTGATCATGCTCTTCATGTATGAAGAGTGTTTACTGAGTATCATGATTCACATGGGACGTTTTCACGTGCTCCTCATCGTCTCTAGTACCCTCATTTTCAAGAGAGAAATCTATTTGCATATCAGGATCCATACCTAAAAGAACTCTAAAGGCTAATCTGCAAGTCAAGTTTTGGATACTGCTAATCTGGTACTTTCTGCTCCCACTGTGGTCGCCAAATTGGTGAAGACAAAATCTGGTAGGGGGTTATTTTAGGTAAGTATGTAGACAAATTATTAAATTATAGGTAGAGAGTATATAGATAATTGAGGTGCTTGTATTTAATATGTAGAGAGAGAATGTTCCAACCATATTAGATGTTGTTCTTGGGACTATTTATAGGATAATTTCGAATCCATGTGCCAATCGGGCCGGGTCATGTGTATGGGTCAAGCTCATGAGCCCCCAAGCCCAAGAACCATTCGTACTTATGATAAAATATATAACTGGATCCCAGCTTAGTCACTATTTACCTAGCTTACTCAGTATGGTTTTTATTATGAGCCTAAAATTCCCTCTAAGATAAATCCAACCTACTTTCCATTTTTAGCCCCAATGATTTTTAAACAATTAGTTATCACGGATAAGTTAGCTTGTTCTTCGTGATCAGCATTATGGTGATCGCGATGATGGGCCTATTCTCAAAGCGAACACCAATAGCTCGTCGCGACAAGCACAAACTATCGCAACGAATAATTTCTTTGCTACAGTAATAGACTCATAAGTGTTGTTAGACTTGAGTCTTCCTTCATTTTGTGACCTCTGACCACATGATACATGCTTGGGAATGCTGAATTTTGTATGTGTATGTGGTTGAAATAGGTTATATTTTTAAATTTTATGTGGATACGCATCAATAAGGTTTTCACATTACGGTAGGTGAAGCACAACATCAGTTAATCGGTCCAAAGGAAGTTTAGTTGGTAGATTAAGGATCTTATAGTCTGAAAGGTTCATGGATTAATTTATTATAAGTATTTATCCAAAGAAAAGTCAATACTTTGCATGACTAGTAGAACCTCCATTTCTATGTGATAATCTTTCCAATAAAGGGAGGTCTTGGAATTGTATTTGAAATTCTGTGATAATGATATGATATTAAAGACTACAAACCCCACGATCCTCACTAAGAAATGAGAAGAAATAAGTTGAGGCATGCAGAAGTTACATAGTTTAAGATTGATAATCATAGAGTATTGAATAACTTTATAATTAAACGGGGGTGTCGCGAAACGTATTACCTATGCAATTGAGTCTCTCAAATAAATTGAGAAACTTTTTTGCAAGGTTTAATAAGAAGGAGAATAAGATGTTGTTGTTGCCAATCTCCACCCTAGATTATAATAGAAAAATGATAATAATAATAATAGTATATGTTTTGGGATGCCAATGATCACCTCTAAGCTAAAAGAACTTACGATTGACATTTTCAAAAAAATTGTAATAGGGTTTGCATTTCATTTCCGCAAAATTAAAAGTGGACAATTAGTAAACTGGCTTCTCATACTCCTTACGAGGAGGAAATGCTGAAACAAGATTATGATAAGGTACATAAAGTGATTTTTTAATAAGGAAAACACAAAACATAAACTATGATAGTGTGTTTGATAAGATTTCAGTTAAGGAGTAAGGAAATATAAGAAATCACATATTGGAGGTTGATGTTGCTTTTGCAAGAGGAAATATAATCTAAAAAAAGAGTGTGAAAAGTACCAAGCTTAAATAAAATCTAACGAGAATCTCACAACTCTGACATAGTTAAGAAATCAATTTAGTTTTAATTGTACAAAGCATACGGTAGGTTGGCACGACTATGAAAAACCATGTTTTTATTTCTCTTAAGGTTATGATAAGGAGTCGAAGCCTGAGTGATGGTGAAAGATCCACCCATCAAGTAAAGAAAAATTTGTGCTGAGTGTATATCAATTGGGATTTTCAGTTGTTCCCTTCCAGTGAAGGTTTATTTTACTTTAAGATGTCAATAAGAATTTAATTTTATTTTCCTTACGATACACCTCAGAAGATGCATGAAAATAATCAAATGACTCTTTCTTTTAATGAAAATATGATAGGAATTATATATAATAATTTATAATAACTTGTATTTATAAAATATTGTTAAGTATCATAAAGAATTAATGAACATACATGTAACTGACAAACTAAATTGACAAGCTAAAATTTGGTAATTTTTGACACAATCACATAAGTAATATCCTAAAATGAAAAATGGATAAACTTGTAGTTAAAAGGAAAAAAAATTCTTAATTATTCTGAATTCGATACTTGTATCGAATATATCAAATGGAAACAAAACAAAATGAAAAATCTGAGAAAAGAAGGCTTAGAATTGACCTATACCGACATTTCTGGACTGTCTCCTAAGGGATCATGAAACGAGGAACGATACTTCATATCGTTCATATGTAGATTCTCCCAATACGGATGCCTTACCTTCTTCATGATAAATAAGAATCCATAGATCAGTTCTTAGTTTTTAAGGTCGAAGTTGAAAAACAACTAGGTCAGAGCATTAAGTGTGTTAAATTTTATCATAGTAGTGAGTACTATAGCAGATGCGAAGGTTGAGGTGAAAAGGGTCAATGACTATTTTCCAAATACATGTATGAGTGTGATATGGTTCTTCAAAAAATAAGTTTGGGGTTCGATGAGCATAAAAATGTGTATATGAGAAACAAAAAGCGTATGCTTAAGAATACGGTGAGAAGTGTGGTTTGTCTATCAAATCTACCTAAAATTTTAAGGCAAGTCTATAAAATATGCAGCATACACTCTCAAAAATATTTCGAACAAAGACAATCATAAATACCCCAAATTAGCTATAAATTAGGCGCGGTACTAACTTTAAGCATTTTAATGTTTCGGGGCGTCCATTTGAATCGAATGAATATGAAGAAATTAGACAATAAGAGGGTTAACTATTATTTCATTGGATATTTTGACCCTTCAAAGGGTTCTAATTTTATGACTCTCCCAATATAAGTATGATTATAGACGAAAGCGTTAAGATTCCTTTAGGATGTTGAGTTTAAAGGTAATAATTTGAAATATGTTTTCATTTATGGAAGAATCTATATAGATTCATAATAGTTGTAAAAAATATAAAAAAGTCATCCAACCAACATATCGACCCAAATGAAGGTTGTTGGTGGATTAATGATATCGGCTCAAATGAAGGTTGTTGCTGGATTAAGTCTCGTGCATCAAATGATTAGTTTTAATGTTAGTCATTGAAGTTTGGTTCGAACATTAAGTCACTTAAGATGAATATTATCTTCCATACAAGAAACGAAATGAATTTTTCAAAAGACGTTAAAACTTTACCTCCTAAAAAAAGTGCAAAATTAATAAATAAACCCCTTAAGTAGACTGAGTTGAGATATGAGTACTATATCTTTAGATTGTGTAATTTATCTTCAAGAACATAAAAAATCACGTGCATAATGATAAATAATTCATCTTGTTTCCATGAATTCATGAAGAGTTCTGATTCTCACTTGTGGATCAATGCTACAAATAAAGTGTATAAGTAAATGCAGATAACACAATTATAAGCCTTTCCAATTACCTTAATAATTGAAGTTGATTATTAATTAATAATGTTACAAAAACCAACCGAGATTCTAAATGTCATATAAAAATACATAAAATGTGATTTATGACAATACTATATACTCAACGTAAATGAATAACTTTAAAAAGACATTCTCTTAAGTTTCATTAAGGACTTAGTTAGAAAACTCATGGCACTTGTAAAATACTTCACCTTAGAGCTTCATGAAATAGATGTTAAGACTGTTTTTCTTAAACAATAACATTGGATATTTTTAGTATTTTAATGCGTCCAATCAGTCACTATGGTTACGGAATTAAGTCATACTGGAAGGCAAATAAAGTACCATGAGGCTATGATGTGACAAAAATTCTACAATTAAGTTTTAGAAGATTACTTAAGTCCAAACATATAAATATCAAGTTCATTTTTGTTAAAAAGAGATTTTAGAGAGGTCAAATAAGTATATAGCACATTGACACAAACTTCTTGGTGGCGTATCCTCTTATAAAAGAAGTATTACCTGGTTTTCATGGAACATACCAGTAGAGTAAGTGTAGTTGATTAGAGTATTATTGATTTCATTCACACTGTTGCAGTAAGAACAAATTTATACTTACACTTTGAATGTATACAGTTTGGTTTATTGCAATATTGGGCTCAATTAAAGCTCATAAACTCCTATAAATCATTAAGTAGATATCTAATTCAGTAGGACCAGTTAAGAGTAGATATATGCAATTACAATTCATATTATTCTTATGTAATATACGATAATTGATCAATATAATTGACTGGTGGCAATACTGTGATTATTATTGTGTCATATTATTTACATTACAAAGAATAAGTCTCTAGTACATTGTCGTTCATGGTCATGTATAAAATTGTTTAGTTTGTCTATTGACAATATAATTAACATATTTATTAAATAAATTGTTATTTGATAGCGTATGAGAATCAAGGTGGAAGATTATTATAAAATAATGGACCAATATACTAAATGATTTATTTAATTACTATCATAAGACTAACCAATTAATAATTAATTAGTTAATTATTATAATATAATTAAATAATAATTATACTAATAGGTGAAAATACATTATAGAGGTATAATTGAAGAATCTAGATTAAATTTGGGTTCGTGAAGGATTGGACCCAAGTATTAACAATTGAGACTGACTCGATAAATTTATGGACTAAATTGATAGAAATCAATTTAATGGGTTATGGTCTCTGATAAAAGCAAAATAGACGGTATAATGTAGTTAAGTTAAAATTGAAACCTAATTACATTATTGTTTCCAACAAATTAGAATTTTATTAGATAAAATTGATACATACATTGTTATTTGGGTAAGACCCTAATTTGATTACAACACATTACTTGTGAGGTAATAAACTTAATAATTAGTTGAACAATTATTTAGCACAGCGCCTGTATGGTCTCTAAGTCTTGAATTCGAGGTGTTGTGATCCGAAAGTGATCCAAGACAGCTACAAGGCTGATTGATCAGCGAAAAACATATTGAAGATTGATGGTACAGTTGGGACTTGAATCTGCAAAACTAACAATGATTAGAACTAAAATAGATTAACAATTTTATGGCTTAAGTTAACAAGTATCAAGGCTTTCAAGTATAGTTATGGCCCATAGAAGGTTAGGAAGCTGATTATCATAGTAATCAATCTTCGTTTTACATTTAATGATCCAATGGGCAAGCCAGTCGGCAGCTTGATTTTGGAGTCTAGAAATATATTTGATGGTCATATTGGGATATATTAGATTTCTACATAACTTTAATATAATTTTTAAATACCAATGAGATAGACCAATAGATAACATATCAACAAGAATCGCATAATCTGTTTCAATATAAATATTTATATAACCATTTGAACTGAAGATAAGGCCATGTAATAATTCTCTACACTCGGAAACTAATGAGATATGCCTATTGTATAATATACCAAATGCAATTAAGACATCACCATTGTTAATTATAACTAAACCAACACCACTTGAGTGACCCATCATCCTAAAATCTTGGCCTAGTTTCATTTAAAAAAGGGTTTCTCACCTCAACGACCCCTCATCCTAAAACCTTGTCCAAGCGTAAACAGAAGAAGGTCAATCATCTGCGTGAACCCTCATCCTTAAAACCTAGCTAAATATCAGACAAAGAGGGATCTCTCACATGAGCAAGCCCTAATCCTGAAACTCTTTCCAAACCCTATTTAAGGAGAGTTCGTTCATATGAGAAATCCTTATTCTAAAAAACACTAGTGTGGTTTCATTCAAAAAGGAGTCGCTCACGTGAGCGATCCCTAATCCTAAAACCCTGGCCACTACACAATTACAGAAGGTTTGCTCACCTCAACGACCCATCATCCTAAATATTTGGTCATGTCTCATCTAAAAAAGGGTCTCTCACTTGATCTACCTTTCATCCTAAAAACCTTACCCAAGCCCTATTACAGATGGATCACTCACAGGAGCGGCTCCTCATCTCAAAATGACTCATGAAGTTCATTTAAAGAGGGTCGCCCGGGGTAATAGACACTTTATCTAAAAATGATGTAAGTCTATTTTTTAAAAGAAAGGTCTCTTATCTGAGAAACCATTCATCCCAGGAACTATTCAAATTCTATTATAAAGAGGGGTGCGCACTTATGGAATCTCTCAATCTAAAAAACCAATCAGACTCTTGTTCAAAGGGTTTCTCAGGTGAACAAACCTTCTGTCCTCTCGAGTCCATGCACCTATTATCCCACCATGGCCCAAAATTGGTTCCACCCAAGTGGGATTAAAGTCAATCACCACAACCATTACAAGATACAGGCTGAAAGAACAAAATCTATACAAGATGCAGCCAAAAGTAGCAAGCATACCCGAAAAAACAAAAACGACAAAGGATATTTTACTTAGGATGATCTAATTGAGGGCTACAATATAAGGAGTATGAAAATAATTCATGGAAAAAGGTAAAATTTAGACTGAATAATGTAAATTGTTAAGTGTGAATTTAATTTCTTGAGAAATAAAGTAAAAGAGAGAGTTTAATTGTAGAGAGAGAAAGTACTAGAGAAAAGTTATATAGGTCTAATGAAAAAAGTGTCACAATGTATTCATTGCCTCAACCTTTATTTATAGGCGCGACAGACTTTGTTAACTGAATTGGTTATACTTGAGTCGGTGATTTGAAAAGAATGGTGCTCCAAGAAAGGATTTCTTGATCTTCAAGATTCTCTTTCCTCATTCTTCCTTCGTCCTTATAAAATCCTTATTCTTCCTTGTTTATTCCCTTCTTTTTATTACCATGTCTATACATATTGATAAAGCTAGCAAGAAACCATTCAACAACGAAGAATTTCCAGTTCTTCAGTCCTCAAAATGAATTCAACCCAAACACTAATCAATGAGAGTATCAAGTGTTAGAAACATGGAAGCAAATCAGATCAATCAAAGCTCATTTCTAAATGGAAAATCCTTCGTAAAAATCACAAAAACACCTACACAAAGTACATCAATCTCTCTTACAGAAGTTCGAATATAAAAAGATCATATATCTTTACAAGGGTGAAGTCAATATCCTGAGCTGGGATTTTCGAAACATTTTCTTTGAAATCGCTCTAAAAGAAGATATGTGCAGGATTTGGTCAAGAAATTCTTATCTGTTGGAGATTAATTTATGCGCCTATTCAAATGAACTCCTGCCTTCAATCCAAAGATTGAATGTCTAATAGTTCATTTTTGGGTAAGAATCGAAAAAATTCCAGAATTTCTATATGACAATGATATTATTCATTATATTGCTTCTACAAACGACCAACCTCTTAAAACATGGGTTCTTAAGAAAAATTGTGCTATGTATAATTCTAGCTAGGCGTGGATATAGATAGATAATACTAAAAAGCTTATGCACAATGTATGGGTGGGTTTTGGAGATAATAACGGAGTATGGATACAAGTCAGCTACAAAGATATTCCAAAATTCTACAATCATTGCCATCATATCGGTCAACAACTATGATAATTGCAAAAACTTTAACCAGAATGACCAGAGCAACAAATATGTTCTCCATAATAGTCAAAATTCAATAAGAAAATAAACAAGTAGCAAGAACAATCGAGAAGGACCTAAACTGAATTCCATCATCATCAAGCCCAACCAGAATCAACCCAAATTGAAAGACAACTCTTCAACAAGTAAGAAGAAGATATCTAATGAACAACAAGTTAAAGACAAGTCAAATTACATGGCAAATAGCAAAACTCATCTAAATGAATAAATCATAGAAGCTAAAAAGAATATTGAAGATGGATACCCATTATACTCCAACATGGAAACTGAAAACCAAGAAATAGAAAACTTTACTCTTATCCAGGAAAATACTGGAAGCCTCACCTCTTCTCCCATTCTAAAGAGAAAAGAAATGGATAAAAGCTTTAAGGAGTTACTCAAAAAAAATTCAAAGAAGCAAAGAGCAAAAGAGAGAAAGGCAATGCTGTATTTAGAACTCTCTTTGAGAGCAACCACTCCTCAAATCAAAATCATTCTAATGATTAAGTTCTTATACTGGAACATCCGAGGAATTATGAATAGATCTTCAATGAAAAGTCTCAAATTTATTATCAAAAAAGAAAACATCTGCATTTTGGCTATCTTTGAACCATTCATCAAAGCTGAAAATGTGTGAGCTATTGCTAACAATCTTGGTTTTAATTTCGTTTATGCTAATTTACTAATAAAATTTAGTTTCTTTTTAAGCAGGATCTTAGTATTAAGATAATCATTGATCATCCCCAACTACTGCCTTCTGAAGTCATTCATACAAAACTGGATAAGAACTTCTACATTACTACAGTTTATGCCAAATTCCAAAGATTAAATAGAATTAATCTTTGGAGCAATATTAAATTTATATCTACTCTAGTAGTGGTTACTCTTCGGTGATTTGAACACAATTTGTTCCCCTGATGAACAGACTGGTTGTATAACTTATTGCAATAACAATGTTGATGACTTCAATGACACAATTCGTGATTGCGGCTTTAAGATGCTGGTTATGCCGGTACAAGATACACTTGGACCAACAAAACCAATTGGAAATGTCTTGATCAAGCTTTATTCAATTTAGCATGGTCTGTTTATTGTAACAGGACTAATTTCAATCATATGACTAGAATGTGTTCTGATCATACGCCGGTGTGTGTATCTATATCTAATGATAAAAATCATTCAAATTTTGGTTTCAAATTTATGAATATGTGGACACTAAATGATACATATCTCCCTATAGTGGAAACTAACTAGAACATTAAAAAACAGGGATATCCAATGCATATTTTCTAGAACAAAATAAATAGGCTCAAAGATTCATTGAAGATATGGAACAAGCTGAGTTTTGACAATGTGTTTGATAGGGTTAAAGAAGCTGAAGAAACTGTTACCAGTATGGAAAAGAGACTTTAAGATAATAATAACTTTAAGAATATAATTGAGCTCTCCAAAGCTAATGTTACACTACTGCAGGCTCTTAATCAAGAATAATTATACTGCATTACAAAACCTACACACCATAGATCAAATATGGTGAGGGAAACACGAAATTCTATCACAACTTTGTGGAAAACAATTGAGGAAAAATAGAATTCATAGCGTCAAAGATGGTAGTAATTGGATAACAGGGGATCATCAAATTGGAGATTCAGCTATAGACTACTTCAAAGATGTTCTCACTAATAGGATTTAATCATTCTCAACAACAATCTTATATTTGAAAATACTCGTAACATGATTAATGAAGAAGACAACAAGTTTCTTATGAGTAATCCTACTGAAGAAGAAATTCTTACTGCCATTACAAGCCTCAATCCTGATAGTGCCTCTGAAATAGATGAGTTTAATCGATGCTTCTATATAACCTGTGGGTAACATCATCATAAAAATTGACTTTTGTGAAGATATGATTTATTTCATAAAGGGCCAAAATATTCCTTATAGTTTATTGGCCATTGGTTTATTTTTTATTCCTTAAACCACTAATCCCACTAGATGGAGCAACTACAGATAAATTAGTCTCTGTTCTTTAATGAATATAATTATATTTAATCTTCTAAGTAGCAGACTCTCAAAATAACTGTCCAAAATTATCTCTGAGGTCAAATGAGCTTTTTTATTGAAAAATCTATACATGAAAACATATTAATCGCTAAAAAATGCTATATGAGTTGACAAGAAAACTAAAGCTAGGAACATCCTTATCAAAGTGGACATGGACAAAGCTTTTGATAGGATGTCCCATAGTTTTTTTATTAAGTTTCTTATAGCCTTTGGATTCCATACTAAGTTTGTTAACGTTATTGACGGGATAATAAGGAACATACATGTATCAATTCTCATTAATGGAAGGGTTGAGGGATACTTTAAGACTAAGAGAGACCTTAGACAATTAGATTCCCTATCCCTTGCGTTTTCATCATAGCAGAGGAAGTTCTACTTAGATGTTTGAGCAATCTATATGCACAAAATAAAACTTTAAAATATGTTACAAGAAGCAAAATAATCACACCATGCTTAGCTTTTGCACATAACTTGCTCTATTTACTATTAGCCTTCCTAGCACAATTTCTACTCTTAGCTCCTTTCTGCAGGAATATCAGAATACATCATGTTAGATGATAAACAAGGAAAAAACTATGATCGTCGCAACAAACACTTTACTTCCACCAGAATTAACACTTTAACCAATTTTAATGGTTTCGACCATGGTAACTTACCTACTAAGTATTTGGGAATTAATCTCAGTACTAATAGTAAAACAATAAACTTTGATTCTCTAATCAACAAAATTAATGTCAAGATTAATGAATAGGATGGAAAAAGTCTTTTATTTGGTGCAAGAATAATCATAATCTCATCTGTGCTTATGGCTATGCCTATCTACTGGACTCAAAGCAGCACTCCCCCAAAACGTATCATCAACAGAATTGAGAAAATGCTCAATAAAGTTTTTTAGAGGTTGTCTCAATAAACTAGTAAAATTTATTGGACTACTTGGAACAATGTCCGCAAGCCCTACAGTGAGGGTGACCTAAATACTAGAAGTATTAAAGAAATTCATGATACTTTTTCCTGCAAATTTTTTGGATTAACTTCAGACAAAAAAATATCTTTGGGCTAGATATATTCATAGCATATACTGCAACAATATTCATTCTCTTCAAGCAAATTACTCTTCTAAGAACAACTCTCAAAACTGTAAGAGATTAGCTTTTATAAAGAACTCCGTTGAGCCTAAAATTAAATGAAAGATAGGTTGTGGTGAATTTGATTAAGGCTGGATAATTGGTTCAGATTATCTCCTCTTATAAAGCTTGATGATAATGCTAATAGCAGTAGCTATAGGAAAGATAAGGTGAAGAACTTCTTGGAAAATAATACTTGGAACATAAGCAAACTGAGCAGCATTATGAATACATTTGATCTAGAGGAGGTAGGCAAGATATTTAATAAAGATAATCAAGATAACTTTATCATCTGACAGGCATCAAACACTGGTATGTTTAACTTTAAAGAAACTTGGAACTATATTAGAGATCATCATAACAATTTTAGTCTCTATGGCAAAATATGGAATATAATAACTCTTAGAAAATGTTGTTCTCTCACTTGGAGACTCATCAATAATTGTTAATTGCAATGTTTCTTAGACTATTTGGATCTACTTCTCTAGCTTATTCAAAGTTCAAATTAGTAAAGAAACTGGATGTGGTCTTCTAAAAAAGAAATTTACATGTGCTATATCATTCCTACTATAGTTTGCTGGGTGATTTGACATGCCAGAAATAAGTATAACATCAAAGGCAACACATATGATCCTTTTAATTCAATTAAATACATAAATCAAATTATTAATACCTTAGATCAGGACGCTTTTCTAAAACAAAAGCATTAGACTCCTAATCTTTATGCTGCTAAGGTTTTAAAATGCTATAATCATTTAAATAATAGCAATAGGCCCTTGTATACTTCTTGGAAACCTCCTAAGCCTGATAGGTAGAAGTTAAACATTGATGGTTCAACTCTTCCTAATGGGGACGCTGCTCGAGGCATAATTATCAGAGATAGAAATGGTAAGATTATTCTTGTATATGGTAAACTTAACCCTATCATATCAGAAGCTAGAGCTCTCCTGGATGGGCTTCAAATCTGCAAAACAAAATAAATTATTCAATATCGACATTAAAATATATTCAGAAATTTTGGTTCATTTCTTTATTTTCGGGAACATATCATTCGCCTTTGGTACTACTATTAAATGTTGTAGAAGATTAATAAATCCTTTTATGAATATTTATCATATTTGTCGCGAGAAAATAGCACTGCCGATTGGCTCGCCAAATGGACCTCTAGGTGTAAAATGAAAATTGATATTGATTAGTTCAGTATTACTAATCAGCTCAACTCTATTATTTTTCTTGAAAGTCTCGGACGTGGTTATATCAGAGAGAATATGTAGTTCATTTTATTATTGACTAACTCTATGACTAATGGTTGCTGCAGTTCATAAGGCAAGCATTGCCATCCATGTTTAGTTGTTTCTAAATGCAAGGAATTAGCTAATGCATAGATGTCTAGCTTCCCAAATAGCACCACCTCTTCATAAGGAATTTCTGCTTCTTGCTTAGTATCCTCTGAAGATATTCTTTCTGATGTTAAGAATTAGCTTCCCAAAGAAATTATTCTCGTTATCTTCATCGGTCATTGCTGGATTTCGAGAAAATATTTATAGTATCTTCATTGATTGTTGAAGTAGAGAGTATTTATGAATCGTAGTTCTTCATCATTTCTAATCTTCTGAATTCCAAATATTAGATTCTAAGATGATCTATTCTGAATTCTAAGAAATTGGTGAGTCATTATTGTAGCTTTGCATCGAGGAGCTCTGAGAAGTATTCTGGTTTTTCAAATGATCGATGAATCGATAATCACTATTCTCTGTCTAGATCTTCCTCATGATTTGAAGATTTGGAAATATTGTAGGTGTTGATACCAAAAACATTTGGAGAAATTTCTTTCTCTAAGTTGTTCCAGCACTCATTTTTTTATTAGGCCCCATTGTAAATCTCTGTAAACATTTTATTATTAATATTATTTATTTTATTATTTAAAAAACACTAAATGAGTTATACAAATGTGTAAATTACACTTCAACCCTCTATATTTACAGGTTGTTTAAATACTCTATTTTAACTATACAATTTATCACATACAAGCTTATTTGTATTACATTTAGGCCCCTAACATTTCACATCCTACATAATAAATTTTACTGTACTCTAAAACATAAAATAAATACTAGTCTTCATCCAAAAATATTCTGGTTTTATTATATCATTTGTTTTTTCGATCTTATCTACGTTTTACAATAATCAGATGTTCATTCCTATTGAAGAGCCATCCGAAGAGGTTTTACTTGCATTGCAACCTTTTTCCCATCTTGAAGCATCAGCGAAACAATTATGCATATAAGTGGACTTTGCTCAAAGTCCTAGAACTTATAGCCAAAGAGATCTTCCAATATAAAAAAGATGCTGCTCAGAGAAAAGAGTGAAAGAAATATTTTGCAAACAAATCGACGAAAAATTTCATGTGTTCCAAGCTGACTATCATAATACATTAAAGGGGCCATCCACCTAAAACGTCATCTATGCTCTGTTCATGAACAAAAAATAGAAGAGCTAAAGATTTTTCATCAAACTTAGATGGATGAACTTAAAGTTAAACATGCCAGAGAGAAATATTTGGGAAACAAATCGAGGAACAACTACTCTTCTTCTTATCACATTTACTTGCTAAGTTTTATCTTATCATGAATATGTTTAATTTCATGAAGACACTATAATGACCTCGAATTCCAATATACGTCACATATATATCTGTAATTTTTCAAATAAAAATAGTGCATTTAGAAAATGTTAGCACCTCGTATATAATTAGGGTGTTTAGAGAACGCAACACCTCAGATATAAATAGTGCGTTTAGAAAACGTAGCACCTCGAATATAATTAGTGCGTTTAAAGAATGTAGCACCTCTAACATAGTTGGTGCGTTTAAAAATGTAGCAACTCGAATATAATTGGTGCGTTTAACGAACGTATCCCCTCGAATATACTTAGTTACTCTTGGTAAAAAACTTCAAGGATGATCAGCCTTTCACCAGTTACTAAGATAATATAAATACTGGTATTTAAAACAACCACTGAAAAAAACGAATTGTATTAATAACCTCGAATATGTACACGACCCCTTATTAAAACCTCACTGGGCCAACATGGTAGGAAAGAGTGTGTCAATTATTCAAAAAAATCTTAATAAGAAAAAAATCATTCCCAATATAGTTTTAAATGTTCTACATTCCAAGGATGTTGAAGTATCATTCCTTGCTCATCAAAAAAGCGATACGTAACCAGCTTTATTTTCTCCATCACCATATGAAGACCCTCCTGGTTCGGGACCATCTTTCCAAGTCGTTCGTCCTTTTTATAGAGGAACACTTTCCTTCAGATTTTTTCACCTACTTTAGAATCCCTACTTGTCACCTTCGAATTATATTGACTCACCATCAAAGTTTGATAATGAGTCATATTCAAATGAGCTGTAACTTTTTTCTCTTTGATCAAGTCTATGTCTGTTCTTTTGGCCTCTTCATTTACATCTTCGGAATAGTGAAGTACTCTATAAGAAGGTAAAGTAGATTTTGATGGACTAACATCATCTATACCATACACCAAGGCAAAAGGTATTTCTTGAATGTCCCCTCTAGGAGTTGTACGATAAGCCAACAACACCTCTTGCAAATAGTTAGGCCATTTACCTATACCATCTTATAAATTATTCTTTAAACCTTCCAAAATATGCCTATTAGTCACCTACACTTGACCATTTTCTTGAGGATGAAAAACTGTAGAAAAATACTGTGTGATAAGAAGCGCAAAAAGTAGTCATTTCTCTCTTGATAAGTTGAGGACCAAATCTGAGGTTAAACTCTTGACTGTTATACATTCATCATATCTCCACTATTGGATTGTCGAATCCTGAGTGCAGTGGCATAGCATTCCTTTGCAACTTTATGGTCACTTCAAACGACCTCCACACGGTCTCCAACAACATTCTTAAAACATTGGTGAACTGTTCACACAACATCATACATCTTTGACAACCAAGACCTTCTAAAAATGGTGTTGTAACTTGTGGGACAATCCACCACCATAAAGAATACTTCCACTTTGTACTTGAAGGGCATTTTTCCGAGACTCACCTCTCCTTAAAATCTCCTATTAACAGTGATGTCACACTAGTGAAACCAATAATGGTGCGTTCTGACTGAGAAATTCGAGGAGGATTGCGCATCTTGTCATACATCGGCTTACAAAAGACGTTTGTAGAACTCTCAGTATCTATAAGCACACGTCTAATTTCAACACCATAAACTTCTTCCTTAATAACTACTGCGTCCTCATGCGACCCCGCAGTACCTCGCAAATCATCCTCATCGAACAAAATATAAGGAATGTCCTTTTTGCTATAAAAATGAGTGCACATTCTCCCCTCAATGTGGTTTGACAAATTGAAAACATGTCTCTTTCTCAAACTATCAATATTATCAGCCATCGAATCACCCCCCAAAAATAGCCACTGACTCGAAATACTCACAAAGGCTTTGAATATGTCGTTTCTTTACTGGATCTTCCACACTCGTCAAAATTAATCTATCTGGATCTCTATCCAAATATTCTGAGGCACTATCAAACTCATGAGCCTTTGAATCTAAAATCATCAAGTTTTCAACTTGCTTATATGGGTTTGTTGGTTGCCAATTCGATGTTGGATTTTTCGATGCACTGCGCTGTGACTTCACAAAAGTCAGTAGCTTTCCATTCTCAATTAGAATTTGGACTTCCTTTTTAAAGCAACACAATCATTAGTGTCATGACCAATGTCATTGTGACATCTACAAAATTTGTTGTTTCACTCCTCCCTTAGCCTGTTAATTGGAGTTGGCTTCCTGAAATTCACGAAGTTCTTATTTTTGTCAAAAATTGCGGCCACTATCTCATTCAATTCTGCATAATACTCGGACCTTATCCACTTATTCGGCCTCGATCTATTGAAACTGTTGTATGATGGGGCTTGATTAGAATATCCCCCGATTCAATGTGTTAAATTTTGATTTCTCGGACGCGCTTGCTGGTTAGCCTTTGAAGATTGCCCTTGGTTATGGGGCACCTATCCTGAATTTTTTGGAACATTAACCGCTCCTTATCGGACCCTAGTTGATTCCTCAACTTTAATTTGGTCTTCAACATGAGCCATAAATGCTCCAAAAGTTAAAGCCCTCATTTTCGTTGTCTCATTAGCCAAGTCCCCCGGCAATAACCCCTGGCGAAATATTGTCGTCGCCACTGACTCTTCATAGTTACCCGTCAAAAAAATCGTTTCAATTAATCCTTCAACTTTTCTCCAGCTGCTTGCTTTCCCGTTTTCCCTTATCTCTTCACTTCCAACAAACTGCCTTTGAAAAGCAGTATAGAAATCTCGAAATTATGAAATGGATCCCCTTAGAATCTGATTGTACCATTTCAGAGTTGTTTCTTTAAAAGTCTGTGAGAAAGCACGACACACCAACCTGTCGTCGTCTTCAAAGTTCATCATATAAATTTTGAATTGTTCGATATGATAGTCTGGATCCTGCATCCCCTCAAACTTTTCAACATTTGCAATATCAAAACACTTCGAAAGCGTAATAGATCTGATTTCACTTGGAAATGGAGAATTCCTCCAATCGACATCCTGAATATATTGATCTTCAGTCCCCATGACTGTATATAAATTCTGATCAGCCTTATCATATTGATTCGATGTGTTCCATTCACACCAATTAGAGTCCCCCAAACATCTGCGTATACTATCTCTGTTAGATTTGTTCTCTTTCTTATATTCTCTAGGTTGTTCCTTCTCTTCTTTCGAAGAACCCATATACCTTTTCAAACTTGAGCCAGAGCTCTCAACCTCTTCGTTACTAAATATTATACATTTTTGTTTATCTTTGTTTCCTTTACGAGAAGAATAACACTTTTTTGGAACTTCGAAGTGCACCTTCTTATGTTCATTCCCAATCCGTCAATCAGTGCAAGATCGATCACATTGGTTTCCAATTTTAGTTTTCTCATTCATTTTCCTCACTTCGTACTTCAGCTTTGCCGAGTGAATTTCTTGCTCTCTGTGTTTGTATTTCTTATTTAACGCGTATCTTATTTAAGAGCTGGTTTATTCGCATTTCGATATCAGATTGAGTTTGGATCAGAACAGATACTTCTGGTCTATTTTCAGTCCTCTATAAATCTTCTCTTAACATTTCGATAGCTGATCGAACCAACGGGTTGTTTTCGGGATCCATCGCAAAGTTTCAAGATCGCTTTTCAAGATTAATAAAATTCGAACTAATCATCCTAAATGAAGTCGCCGATTTGGTGAGTTTGATTATTTGGAATTACCTTAGTAAACACAAGAAGAATAGTTTTAGAGAGATAAATAAATTATAGAGAGAGAAAATTAAAGTGTGCAAGTGTTCTAACTCAGAAATCCAACCCTTTTATTAGTTCAGCTTTGACCTTTATATAGAGACACAAAGACTTAGCTTACAACTGAAATGTGTTACATAAACAAGGTAAATTGGACTTTTAGTCCTTAACTAAAATACAAATTCTGAAATCCTCCTCTAATTTTACCATTTGTTCCATTACATTTTATTGTTTACACTTTTAGTCCCTGAACTTCTATTTCTTTATCAATGATGATCTGGTATATTTCAACAACGAAAGAATTTTCGACTTGGCCCAGAAGGTCAACTATTTGGTTGAGGTAGCGAAGAGCGTTACAATTGGTCGTCCCACCCTGCAACCTACTGGTCAGGATGAATAAATCCTGACACCACCAACTATGACATGATCATCGTCATAATACAGAGAAACAACATAGGTCTATCAAACAAGATCGAAACGCAACCCCCATAGGAAATTTATTTGAGACATCAACCCCCATATGAAATTTATTTGAGACTGATGACAAATCAGTGCGGCGACATGCACCATATTTTAATAAATGAGACAGTTCACACGTCGCGCCATAGTTTATGGGTGCTTGGTCGTCCATATATACCAGATGTGGTGGAAGCTAGTATCTCTTCTGAAAGCCTAAAGAGAGTGCAAAATGATTTTTTGGTGCATATGATACTCTGTGCATATGTTAGTCGGACTAGACATCATGAAGCTGCAATACTTCATAAGAACAACAGATCTCGAATATAAGATGTGTTACTTTAGATTGTTGATGGACTACCTTCAGTTTGAAGATGCGGTGATGTGTTTTTTGTTCCTCCTCAGCCTCTAGGGCGACACACTTGTATAGTTCCATTAGATTTAAGGCTTGGTCCACACATTCCCTAGTTGAGAAATTTATATATTGAGCAGTTTTCCTTCAATAAGGAGTTAAAAAGAGGAGCAAGGTATCTATGGAAGCTCAAGTAAAAACAAGGAGATATGTTTAAGGATTTTTTTCGGTAAGAAATCATCAACGAATTTTCTAGGGTTACTCCCCAAGCAGTGGCGGAACCAGGAATCCAGGTCAGGAGGGGCTGAAGTATTACATAAACTAGACATGTTTTAATTTTTTTTTCATTCACCTCGTATTTTTAATTTATTTTTTAATAATTTGTCTGGAAATATTAAAAAAAATTAATCCAGACAGTTTTATTGATTAAGAAAATCATGAATATTTATTGAAATTAAATATATAAAAAAAATTATACATTTGATTTATGGGGCATATGTCTAAATAATCTTATGTTTATATATGAGTTAGTACCAGTGATAACATTTATGTATAAAATCAAAAGACTTCATACTAGTTGAGATATGTTCTTACTTATTTGTCATTGATCCTTCTCATACCTATCTGACGTGGAAATTTGGTCGCACATAACAAATTCTACCACTTTTACCTCCCCTCGGTTGACTTACCTAAGGCTCCCTCTAATTAGGTTGTTTCATGATTCATATCTAACTCATAAAGTTTTACAATGGATATATTTGTTCACTCTTATTAGATCATCTTAGAAGTTCCTTAGCGTCACTTCAATTAATTAAGTGACACTATCTTTATGCACTCTAATAAAGTCACTCCGTTTAATGGGCATCACTGATGGTTCATCATCTTCGACATCCAAGAATTTCATCCATATCACGTTTTCGTCTGGGTATGGAGATCTAATACCAACTATTAGACCCAAATAATAATATATCAACCACAAGCGAGATTAAATTCAAAACAACCAACCAAATAATAAGACAACCGATTTATTAACAAAATAAATCAACGGTAAAATAAATCAACAACCAGAATATTTATATGAAAAGACCACTTCGTTCTGAAGAGTAAAAGACCGAGAGACTTATGAATATTCCACCAAAAACACTTCTACTATTATGATAAGTTGAAGGTAAAAGTATATCCAATTCAATATAATAAATATCTACAACCCACCAACAATTTTAAACATAATAAACTAACAAAAAAAGAAACAAAAATGAATAATATAACAAAAACTACTCCAGTATTCCAAAAATTATTTCTCCCGAACCGTAGCATCAAATAACAATCAACAGGACATATTGAAGCTTTATATGTCCCAAACATGCTGTCCAAATTTCAGCCAAAACCGACACCGTTTGACCATTGATCAAACATTTTAAACATAACTTCTTTAAAAATTCCGAAAATAAATTTTTTCCCAATACTAATCTTCCTTGAGGCTTGGGGGGAGGCTCGCGCCCCCTAGCCCCATAGTAAATCCGCCCCTGTCCCCAAGTCTCATTTTTATAACTCTGTTAGGAAGATGGAACCATTGGCAATGTTCGATCTGCTAGTGCAAGCTTAAAAGTATATCAAACTTGAAGAATTGGACACCAGAACAACCAGGGAGGACACCAGTATACATCTGAAAAGAGAAATAGGGTGGCCACTCTTGAAGAAGCACATAAGGCTCGCAGGGTAGCGCTTCCACTAGGATGAGATAATAAGCTGCCACCACTAAGCATATCGACCGTTAAAATTTACAAAAAATAAAAGACTCCGACCTCCTAATCAATTCAGGAATAAATACGTTGCATTTAACAGTACGGGTGTCGAATGTTGAACGCCAAAAATTATAAGATTATCGAAAGAGGGCATTTAAAGGAGTACGTTAGCGGATTCCGTAGGCTTTGATTTGGAAACTCATATGAATAAGTGTTTCCTATTGTATTGATGATTATTCGTGATAATGATATAAATTATCAAGAGGTAAAATAAATCAGAGAAAAGGGTTATTGTTTAAGTTTTGAAAAGTAAAATGATAATTTTGATGTTGAAAATAAGTCGGTAAGTGTTAAAAGTGAAATTTACCATAATGTATAACCGATTTTGTTATTCACCCATTTATCTTATAAATAGGAGGGAAAGTTATGAAATAAATGATGATTGACTATTCTTGTTCATACTTGATTAAAACTTATTTCTCTTTTTAAAGTACACAAGTTATTTTTCTTTCTAGAATTATTTCTATTGTTTGATTTTTCACACATAAAGTCTAATACTTAACATTGGTGATCATAGTGGGAGATTATGAGGAACTTATATAGAAAATCTAAAACCGCAAAATTCATGATTGAAATTGAATATTAAAATTTCTAATTAAATTACAATAGAACAAGAAATTAGAATTGATTCCACGGTGTAGGTGGAGAATGAAGCGCTAGAATCAGGTTTACATAGAGAATAAAATTGAGGTGATAGTCAGAATCTAGAACAACATGAGCAATATGATATAGAAAATTGGACGAATCAGTTACTAGAAAAGATACATGTTTTGAATTATGAGGTTGTTCGAATAGAGAAAAAAAATCAATCTAGAAGCCTAAAATATGAGGTATGAAAAGTTGACGAGAAAAACGAATTGGATAATATATCGGATGAGTATTATACGGCTCGTCAAATTTGAAGTGACCGTAGAAAGCACATTTCAAGTCAGACAAAGAGCATGATTCTTCTCGAAAGGAAAAGAAAGATAAACATCGGTATATTTCGACTAACGATAATAAATTTTCTAGTTCGAATTTTGAGGGTGATTCATTTAAACAAGGCAAAAATATGGCATTCTTT
Source organism: Limnanthes douglasii subsp. nivea (assembly GCA_036936605.1). Taxonomy (NCBI): domain Eukaryota; kingdom Viridiplantae; phylum Streptophyta; class Magnoliopsida; order Brassicales; family Limnanthaceae; genus Limnanthes; species Limnanthes douglasii. The sequence goes on along the minus strand of JAUPFV010000002.1, from coordinate 55,196,672 downwards.
GAAGGGAGAGGGAAGTTGACGCCAAAAATCACGTAAAAATAACAGATTGAAAAAAGAAGATAGGCCTCAAAATTTAAGAGGTAACCTTTTGTATAAGGATAACACATCTAACTATTATGTCAATAGTGCAAACCAAAACCAATATGAAATTATGGAAACAACTCCAATTGATCAATATATGCAGGTGTGAATTGGAGGAATTCTCATTTTCCTACTGAAATTAGATCGATACCTATTCCTAGACGTTTTAATATTCTGAAGGTTTAAAAGTTTGATGGAACACAGGATCCCGATGATTATATTGAGAAGTTTAAAATTATATGATGAATTTCAATGATAATGATAGATTGGTTTGTAAAGCATTCTCGTAAACTTTTAAAGGCACCGCCCTAAAATGGTATAATAGAATTATGAGGGGATCTATAACCAAATTTAGGATTTTTTACACTACATTCCAAAGAAAATTACTGGAGATCAAAGAAATGCGAGCCAATAGTGACACAATAATACAATGCAAACAAGCAGTACGGGAAAAGTTATAAGAGTATACTAGACGATTTGTGTTAACAAAGACATGATTGCAAGATTGTGAAGACCTTGTTTCCATGGCATCTTTTAGGAAATAATTTCTTATAGGGGATTTCAAAAATGAGACTACGAGGGGAAGGGCATTTCCATTTGGAGCTTTAATGGCTCAAGTAGAGGAACATATTAAGGTATGAGTCAATGAGAGTTCGGGATTGATCAAGTTCCACTCAAAGAAATTCGGGGCATGCATCCACTGGCCTAGGATATCAGGGTAGCAATTCTAATTCTCAGGTACCATTTTATTCGAGAACGAATGATAGTCTTCTCCCTCGAACAAAAGGAGCACCTTCTCAGCTAGATAGTTATCAACCTCCTCTAGTATGGCCCAATCAGTGGATAATGCCGGAATATTTTGCGGAGTTATTTGAGAATGTGGCAACCATCTTTGAAAGAGCTAAGAAGCATGTTAACTTTAGAAAACTAACTCTAATAAATAGGCCAAGGGAGGAAAAAAATAACAAGTTTTACAAATACTATAATGACATTGGCCATGATAATGCGGATTGCATGACATTGAAGAAATAAATCCAGATTTTGATAGAAAATGGTAAATTGACAACTTTTGTTAGAAGAAAAAATAATGGTCGGGCTAATCCAAGTACATTTATACAACATAATGTTAACACACCATCAAAACCATAAAATACATTAATGATTGTGGATTCGAAGTTAGGAAAACAAGAAAACTTTAATGCGACCTTAGAATATTTAGATGCAGACCCAAATCAGACAATACTTATAATTGTGAATGAGCCAATAGTTCAAGGCAGAGTTTGCAGTTTGTGTGAATATTTTGAGAGTTAAGCCATTTTTGGAGGAGATACAATGGCTAGAAATACAAATAGCTCAAGGAAAAGGCCTATGGTACGTTTAAAAACTCAAATATAAGGTAAAATGTATATATATCTGTATGTGAGAGATATCACACCTTTTATTTTATTTTTTACGCTGATGATTTTATAAGTATAGTTGGACCCCATAAAGATGCAGTAGTGATCGGTGTGGAAATAACGGGAACACAGATTCGAAATAACGGAAGTGTCGAGGAGGATATGGTCCCAAATGAGAAATCTTTGCGAATAGGGACATTATTATCACCTACTTTGCGATAGAAATTGTTAAAGTTTATGTCTTATAATATGGATGTTTTTGCTTAGAAAAACGAGGACGTAGTATGGGTTCCATCTGAGGTGATATGTCAGAGTTTGCCTTTAAATCCAAAGGTCAGACCTATTATTCAAAAGATGTGAGCTTTATATATAGATAAATCTGAGGCAATTGTGGCATAAATGGATCATTTGTCCAGACTCAAACATATATAGGACTACAAATCCAGTGTTAGTAAAAAAAAAGAACGAACGATGGAGAATGTATGTTGACTTTACAGATTTAAACAGGGCATGTCCTAAAGATCAATTTCTTGTTACACGAATTGATCAACTTTATGATTCAACGTCAGGGAACAAAATCCTTTCTTTCATGGATGCATTTGCGTGTTATAATCAGATCCATATGAATCGAAAGGATTAAGAAAGTACTATGTTAAAGTACTATGTTAATTACTGTTAGAGGATTGCATTGTTACCGAGTTATACCATTAGGTATTAAGAATGCTGGTAAGTAAGGCTTTTGCTTCTCAACTTGGGAGGAGTATGGAAGTTTATATTGATAATATGCTAGTCAAAAGTTCAATAGATAGTGAACACTTACAAGATTTGGATGAAGCTTTTTTGAATCTCATGATTATTCAATTGAAGTTAAATCTGGAGACATGCACCTTTGGTGTAAGATCAGGAAAGTTCTTGAGATATATCATAAATGAAATGGGAATAGAAACTAAACCCAATTAATTAAAAAATTTGGTATCAACGATTTCACCTCGGACAATCAAATAAGTGCAAATTTTGACAAGGGGACTGGCTACTCTAAATAGATTTATCTCTCGATTTTCTGACAATGTGCTCTTTTTTTCCAAGTTTTGCGTCGACCAAAGGAATTCATGTGGACTCTAGAATGTGAAGTGACCTTTTCAAAGATTAAAGAGCATTTGTTATCACCTAAAATTTTATCCAACCCTCAAATAAAAGAACTCCGTTCTTGTACGTAGCGGTGTCGGATTTTACTGTTAGTACTGTGTTGATAAGGGAAAAAAATTGAGCTTCTATGCTGGTTTATTATGTGAGTAAGAGTTTACTAGCATCGAGAAAAAGATATTTAAGGCTTGAGAAGTTGGATCTAGACTTGGTTGTGGCTACTAGAAAAATGCACCCTTATTTTCAAGCTCATACAGTTGTGTTATTCGAACCTCTTTTCCACTGAAGAATGTATTACAAAGAGCAGATATTTCTGACAGAATGACTAAATTGTCGTCGAGTTGAGAGATTTTGATATAAATATTCTAGCAAAATGTTTGGTTGAATTTCACTCAAGTCGGTCCGATGAAGAAATGTTAAAGAATTATTTCCAGTGGATTCAACATGGGTGGTTCGAACATATGACAGTTCGAGCATTTTAAGATGAAGTGCTGGGGTGCAATGGATTGCTCCTTTTGGAGAAGCTATGTTTCAGGCCAATCGATTTGAATTTCGTGCATCAAATAATGAAGCTTAGTACAATGCTTCTTCAACCCGTTTAAGGCCTGCAAGTATATGTGGGGAAAAATAGTTCAGTTGGAGACGGATTCGCAGTTGGTAGCAAATCATATGACATGAATATCTGACGCTAAGAAAGACCAATTACTTTTATATATTTGTGAGCTTCGAGGGTTAACTCTTCTATTTGATGAAGTGGTTGTTGAACACATTAGTCGAGGGGATAACAATGTTGCAGATTATTTAGAAACCATTACATATACAGAGGAGTATCCATTGATATTATTACAAGAAAGTCCTTTAATTTTATCAAAATCAGAACAGTTTAAGTATACTGAGGAGGTGTTTATCACTGTAAAAAATGTTTGAGGCGACTAGCGATTTGAAATAACAAATGTTTTACATAGAGGAACATTACCTCAAGATTCCAAATTAGCTCAGCGGTTGAGGTATAATGCTCATGGTTATACAGTATTGGATGGAGTGTGTAAGAAGTCTTTAAGTATATTGTTATTACAATATTTGGGTAAGAATGAGTCTCATGAAATTTTATATGAACTGCATAATGAAGAAGGTTTGGCACATTGTGGATATAAGGCTTTTTTTAGGACGGTTTTATTGGCAGGCTACTATTTTTATTCAATTATGCGTGATGTTAAAAATTTGGTACAAAACTGTCATATTTTTCAACTATCTGTTACGTCTATCCAAATACCAATTATACTATTAATCTTAATTTTCGAAGTGCTTCTCTTTAATAGATGAGGAATAGATTTGGTTGGGTTATTGCCTATGGCTTCGGGAGGACGACAAACAATTATTGTGGCAGTAGACTATTTTTCGTAGTGGGTTGAGTGTGAGCCATTTTCACGTACAAGAGCTAAAGATGATATCTTGTTTATTGTAAATAATATTTGTTGTCGTTTTCAGTTCCTCGAAAGATTACTACGGATGAAAATCCTCAATTTAACAATAGATAAATGACTTGTTTCTGCAATTCGAGGGGAATTATACAGTTTTTCAACACCTTTTCACCCTCAGGAAAATGAAGAGGTGAAAGTAACCAACACGTCTATTTTAGAGTTAAAAAAACATTTGATAGGTGTTGTTGGGAAATTGCCTAGTTGTTTACAAGACGTATTATGGGCTTATTGAACAACACCTAGAGAAGCTATGTAGAAAACTTTTTTTGCCTTAGTATATGGAATGGATGATGTGAGCCCTTCAACAACTTTACCATCTTACAGAATACTTTATTATTCAGAGGATATAAATGTAGATAAAAAAGAACATAACTCGATTTAATTGAAGAAAAAAGGGTTAGAGCGTATCTGAATTTGACTCACTATAAAACTTTGATCAGAAGTTGTTATAATTCGAGGATAAGACGAAGATATTTCAAGGTCAGAGATAAAGTGTTGAAAAAAGTACTCTTGCATACAAAGGATAACAGGCTAGGAAAAATGGCTCCGAACTAGGAAGGTCATTATTCAGTGATAGAGCGATTTAAACCAGGTATGTATCGCCTCCAGTATAAAGAGGGGAGACTTTTATAACACACATTGAATATTTAGCATTTGAATTTATATTAAGAGTGATTTTTTTTCTTTTTTAATCTTATGATATTATAATTTTATTGATCATATAGTTTTTACACGTGGCATACTATTTCCTCTCATGGTAGCTCGTGAGGGTTTTAACGAGGTGCCACATATATATTTGCACTTATAAATGAAGTTCTTTTTCTGCGCTAGCGTTCGTTTTTTAGTAACGCTTAAGTTATTTTGAGAATTACACAAATACTGATCATATTTGGGGTAATTTAAAAAATATATTATTTGAAGTGCTAATGTTCATTTAAAACATTGTTCAAAGTGAAATTTGAGTGACGATATTATTCGAAATGATAACATTCATTTAAAGAATTGTTCGAAGTGTCAATATGGAATGGCGATATTATTCGAAGTGCTAACGTCCATTTAAAGCATTGTTCGAAGTGCCAATTTTAGTGGTGATATTATTCGAAGTGTTAACGTCCATTTAAAGAATTAGTTCAAACAACTAATTTGAGTGTTGATAAAAATTCTAAGTGTTATCGATTTTATGTTAAATTAAACAATATAAAATTCAAGGAGATAAACGATTGATGAAGTGATTTTGATTATAAAAGATGTCAAACAAAAGGAAGTGGTGATACTTGGAATTTTTTAACGAACAAAAATGAATACAAGTGCTACATGTTTAAGCACCCACAAATGTCGACAGTCACCTAGTAACGTGTACACAAATACCATGAACAACAAAACACCAAAAAATAACAATAAAATCACAATGATCATCACGAACACCAGTGATTAAAAAAAATACGTTCGAATACGATACCAGTTCCTAGTTCTCCTTACTATCGTTGGGAGCATTATTTAAGTTTTCTACTGAGGAGCTCTCTTCTTGATTGAAGACATATTTATTATCCTCATATTTTTTTTCTTCGGATGATTCATTTCAGACCGTCACAAAAACCTCTTTACGAAGTCGTTCTACTAGAATCAAATTCCAGAATTCTGATAAATTTTCCCATTCCAGAATTCATTTTATAGTAGCAAGACTATCGTTTCCGCTTTTGTCCATTATGACTTTGATGGCACGATATTTTTCTTCCTCGTATTTTGTTTTGAATGATTCCAAATCCTCAAGTGCCTGATTTATTTATCCCTCCCTTTTGTCGACAACAACTCTTTCAAAGATGAGTACTTCGCATGTTCTTCAGTTAGCTCAGCTTCATTTTTTCCTTGAGATAATCCAATTCAGTTTGATGCATACACTTCAGTTTTTTTATTGGTTATTAATCACAAACAAAGGATGTTTGATTTGGATGAACTCCTAAGAAATTCCGATTTGCTGGCCTGAAAGGCTTGGTATTGTTCGAGGAGGTTTTGGTTGCCAATGTCTCTCAATTTCTTGCTATCATCAGCTTTCTTTTTCCACTAGATCACATCTTTTACAAGATTTTTCAATTTATTTTTCTCCAATTTGACTTCTTCGCATAGTTGTTTTGCTGTATTTTTTAGGCCAATGAAAGGTCGGAGTAGATTTAACACTTTCTCAGAAGGTTCCCTGGCATGATGAGGAGAATAGTTGTCGTATATAGAAGATGAGAAAGAGACCTGGGTAATATTGAAACTTAAACTCCATGTCAAATTGTGCTATGTAGTTTTGGATTTCTTGAATTTGAGGGTTCATATCCTTGCAAATATCTTAGGTTTCATCCTCACCAATAGTATCTTCACCAATCACATTCTATATCCCTTTGTTGTCTATTTCCACAACGTTTTGCCTCTCTTCTAGCTCTTCGACATGTGGGGTTGGATTTTCAGGAGGTTCAATAATATTTTTTGAGATGGCTTTTGGAGGAGTTTTCGAAGACTTTTTCTTTATCTTCGAAGAAACATTTTTGTTTTTTTATTAAAGACCCAGCCAGAGCTCCCTCTTTGGCATTAGGGGGCGGGGGTTAGCATCAATGCTTTTGCTTTTATTTTCATTTTCCGTTGAGTTTTCTTTGGTTTCAGATGTGTGAAGAAGCTAGCTTTTGGTTTTTCTCTTTTTTAGAGGCAAGTAGCTCTGTTATTTGTTCCGAATAGGTAGTAAGATGCGGGCATCAGGAGCAGCTAACCTTTTCAGAATATCTCTTGGATTGGGGGGGCTCATTAGCTGGTCAAATGGAACAAAAGACTCCGGGTTGATCTTCTAGAGACGACTCAAGACAAAATGCAGAGGCTGCACAATGTTTTTTCTGCCCACTCGTATAGTTTGGCAAATACGTCTTTGGCAGTAGCTTGGTCGATTTTGTATCGCTTCAGAATTTCTACATTATAGTTAAAAAAAAGGGTTGTATCACTTACTTGTACTTTTCCACTTAAGGTTTAGCTTTGAAGAGTTCTTCTCATAATTTTATTTCCTATTTTCCCAAGCTCCAAAGATAGAGAAAAATCTCTGCTTCGAAAATTTGTCAGCTTCGAGGAGACCATCAATGAGTTTGAAGGAGTCTCCGAGCGTGAGATAGTAGATGCCAAAGATAGTACTCGATATTCAACAACCCTCTCAATAATATTGAAGTAGTCGCAGATGCCAAATATGAGGTGGGATTTGGTTTTTTATAAACTATAGTAGAGGAAGATCTTCAAATTGCGCATGAACAAAATGAATAAAAATCAGAGAAATTGAGGGCTTCTAGTAAACGTGGTGGTATAATAAAAACTTCTCATGCGATTTTCTCTTTTTATTACTAGAGTTTATTTGTGATAGAAAAATGAGAGTTGAGAGAATATTTATAGAAGAACTAGTGGAGAAGAAAGTGAGAACAAAAGATGAAAGGTTGACATGCGTTCATAGGTTGAAATGTGAATCGAAAAACGGTTTCCTAGTAAAAAGTAGGATGAAAAGTGTAATATATTAGAGTTAAATAGTACACTGCATGCGTACTAGGGGTATTCCATGAGTTTCTAGCCTATTTTAGTTAACGATTAAGAAAATCCACGCGAGCATCTGAAGTGAACATAAGGAAGTCACGCAGAGTTTCAAGGAGGATTCTTGTAGTGAATATTGAATCGAAGCAATCACCAGAACGTTTGTGAGGAGGACGTGAAGAACATAAGTAAGTTTTTTAGGAAGATTAGAAGTTTTGTTCGAAGTAACATAAAGTAGTTTTAGTCTTTTCGGCAGTCTTCACAAGGACTAGAGGGATACTAGTAATGATATAAATTATCAAGGGGTAAAATAAATTAGAGAAAAAGGTTATTCTTTAAGTTTTGTAAAGTTAAAGGATAAATTTGATGTTAAATATAAATAGTAAAGGCTAAAAGTGGATTTGAGCAAAATATATAACTAATTTTGTTATTCGCCCATTTTTCCTATACATAGGAGGGAGAGTTATAAAATAAAGGATGATTGATTATTCATACTTGATTACAAATTGTTTCTCTCTCTAAAGTAAACATGTTATTTTCAATTTCTAGAATTATTTCTATTGTTTGATTTTCACACAGAAAGTGTAATATTTAACAATTCATACCAACATCGACCATTTACTTTGCCAATAATATGTCAGCATTTGGAAATCAAAAACACTCGGGGGACTCTACTTTATAACATATACCTAGTGAAGCGGTTAGAATGCGCATACTGCATAAAGTGAGCCATTTCCCCATAGCTTCGTTTTTTTGCAAGTGTAGGAGGATAATCATTTTAAGAGAACGATCAATATCATTGAGACCCAACAAGAGTAAAATTCACCTCTTAAACTCTTTAAATTTACCCCTCCCCCCACCACCGCACTAATTTGGTTCCTTGAACGAGTTTGTTAATTGGTTGTCAATAGTTGAGGAAAAAAAGCGATGTATAAGTTAAACAAATCTAAATTGTTTTACACCAAACTAATATAACACATACTAAAGGTTATGAGATTAGGGGTTGTGACTGGGCACTTATATGTACCACACTCATCATAATAATTATTGTAGATATTTGGGCACCAACACACTATATATTACCTCTACAGTCAATACTTTAAGGTTAGATATCGTTCGTTTTATGTCATATTAGATCAGTCAAGCCTTTCTTTATAGTCATACGTGACTGATCATGGTAACTAGATGAACATTTTAACAATGGAAAAATAGTTACGCATGATTATGATTCTTGTAAATGCAACAACGACATCATGCAATATGTGCTCACCCTCACGAAATATGCGTGGTAATATTTATTATGGGCTATCCTACACATACAACAATGATTCTTTAATTTGTGACACCTAAACTCCTTCCTTTCATAATCTGACATCGCCCACTCCGGTTAGACACCAGGTACACTAATCAATCTCTGAGAATGAGCATTTGAATGCTGGCACTGGATTCTGTATCACCGCAGTTGGATGTCGATATTACGAGATAAGACCTTAACTTGTCGTATCATAATATATTTTGAGCATATAAAGAAATTTAAAGATGTGACATATCTTATCTAGTGCTTAGAAATCTGAAGGAATAGGAATTCTAATCAAACTCCATGTAATCAAAATAAAAAAAAACATAACCATGCAGGACATCACTTCGTACATTACATAGTCCAAGTGCAAGCAATAATGGGTAATTACCTCAAATCATGTGACCATACATTCATAAAACTAATTTTTTCTCAATGTGCACGTAATGGGGTCACATAAGTCTGAGCCCCTAAATACACAACATAACATCCAAACATGACAAACATTTTCAATAATCAGCAAGCCTAAACGTACAAACATGATAAATAATGTATAAGACACATATTGTCCATCATACACACATAAAATAATTGTATATAATATTCAAGAAATATGAAAACATACATGCATATGATATCATAAATTTATGGATGTGTTATCTAGACCTTTGTATGAGGTATGTAACAAATCCTATAAAGAATTATAAAAATAATTATGGAAACCTACAAGTTTTTACCTTATCTAATAATTGAAGTGAATGAGTTACCCTATAAAGCTCCAATTTAATTTGGGTTTTCTATTTATGATCATAAACATTCTTTCATATATTTAATTAAAAATGTGTAACATTTTTATGGATCTTATACTGCTGGATCCTATACCTATTTGATAGATCTCTCACCAAATTTTGGACAAATTTGCCCTTCTTTATAAAAACTAGGTATAAAAGCATTTTATAAATCTCTCACCATTTTTTTCTTCTTTTTCTTTCAATCTCTCTCAAAACCTTTCAAGCACAAAAATTTTATCGAAAATCAAAACGTAATTTTTGAAAAATCTGAATCCATAACAACATTAAGATAAACCATACAAGCCTTCCACTATAAAAAAATTTCAAGATTTCGTTGTGTTTAAGTGGTACAAAATTAGGTTTTTCGATTATGTTTTAAAAACTATGATTTTGGCATGATTTTAGGCTTCGTTTTCATGAATTAATGTAGTAGAGTTGTTTGTTACACGCGGATTCGTCGATTTGACTTCGAGTTTGTTGGAAACTGTGGTGTTTAGATAGATCTAGGGTTTGGCTGTATGCAGGTGTTCGTCGCACGAGATCGTGCTACCAGATTTGTTTTGGTCGCACGAAATTGCGACCATGATGGGTATTTGTGCGACTAGGATGGGTACTTATCGCATGCGACAAAGCCTATTTTAATTTAAAAAAAAAGTTAAAAATCTAATTGGATAATAAATACAAAAAGAAAAAATGGAAACAAATAATTCTATTTAATTATTTTAAAATAGATTTAAAGATTAAAAAAATGGTAAAAGTGAATAATAAATACAAAAAGAAAAAATGGAAACAAATAATTCTATTTAATTATTTTAAAATAGATTTAAAGATTAAAAAATGGTAAAAGTGAATATTTCTTGATTCTAATAAATATCCAATAATTTGAAAATATGATAATTTTTCGTATATATTTATTAAAATCATTTAAATTAAAATCATTCAAAGTTAAGTAATGGGTTATAATTAACATTAAAATATGGAAATAGATTTTGATATTATATTATTAATCATTAAAATCAAATTTTTATAACATCTTTTTTATATTTAAAAAGAAAATCAAAAGTTTTATTATTAATATTTTATGTTAGCAATTATTATGATCAAATATATTTTTAACATTTTCTATTAATTAAAATATCAAGTACCATAAAATTTCAATATTTCAAAGTTAATTTGAATTTTTCATTAACTTTAAAAGTTGTAGAACAAGTTATACGGAAGTAATAAAAAAATATCTTATTGGTAACATTAAATATTAATAATAAAACTTTTGATTTAATTAAAATTTTAAAATTAAGCTTTATGGTAACATAAAATTTCAATATTTCAAAGTTAATTTGCATTTTAATAACTTTAAAAGTCGTAGAAAAAGTTATAAAAAATATTTGATTGGTAATATTAAATATTAATAATAAAACTTTTGATTTTTTAAATATAAAAAATATATTATAAAATTTAATTTTAAATGATTAATAATATAATATAAAATCTATTACCATTTTTTAATGTTAATTATAATCGATTAGTTAACTTTTAAATTATTGGTATTTATTAGAGTAAAAAAAACGTTTTTAGTCTTTAACCTCATTTTCTTCTCTTTTAAGAGAATTAATTATAATTATTTGTTTCCATTTTTTCTCTTTGTATTTATTATCAGATTTTTAACTTTTTTTTACAATTAAAATGGGCTTTGTCGCATGCGACAAGTACTCATCATGGTCGCAAATTCGTGCGACCAAAACAAATCTGGTAGCACGATATCGTGCGACGAACACCAACACCTGCACACAGCCAAACCCTAGATCTATCTAAACACCACCATTTCCAACAAACTCGAAGCCAAATCGACAAATCCGCGTATAACAAACAACTCTACAACATTAACTCATGAAAACAAAGCCTAAAATCATGCCAAAATCATATTTTTAAAAACTGAATCGGTTTTATGGATTTTGGTTGTAAAATATTTGTTTTAGGATATTAAATAGTTAGGGTTTAGGGTAATTTTTGGGAGTTTCAGATTCTAGACAATTTTAAAGAGTAAATGACATGATTGTAATGAGTTAGGATGAAAAGGGTAAATTAGGAAATTCAAATTTGAGTTAAAAAAAATAGGGTAGAAGATCTATCCTGTCTTTTTTCTAGCCTAGCCCTTTAACATATCAATATCCATATAAACAATAATATATTAATATTTAATAATAGCTTTACTATTTCAATTAATTATTTTTATTGATTTTACTCATGATTCGAATATCTTAAATTACATCCCACAAAATATTTCAAGATTTTACCTATTAGTATTTATTAGTATTTTTTATTACTTTATTTGATTAGAAATAATAAAAGCAATATATTCATAATAATAACTAGAAAGGTCAACAATTGATAACTAAAGTTGAACGGTTAAAAAGTTGAACTTTAAAATGTATCATGAACTCTAAAATGTATCATGAACTCAACATATAGTTTTATTTTTATTTTTATATTTGATAAAATAAATATTTGTTAATTTGTTTATATATTTATTTTATAAATATATTATATAATTGTTACAATTAATGTATGTTATTTGGTTAATAGCTAATGTAAATGTATTTTTTGGTAGTACTGGTTGAAAATTATAGTATTAGGGACAAACAGATGCCTCAAATTATCTCTTATGCTTTCTATATTAAATATATATTAAAAATTTTGAAATAATATATATTTAAAACAAATAAGTAACTTATAAAAGGTAAATCCGAATTCATTGAATTTAATACACTGATTTAATTATTCTATCTAAATTAATATAGATGACATATAAATAACTGGATAAAAAATTAGGCTAAAAAATTAGGCTATGGTTGATGAAGAAACAATTGAAACTTATAAAATAAATCTACTAAACTTATGTATCATAAAATATAATATTCTTACTACCATCAACTTGGAATATAGAATAAAAAAATAAATTGTATAGAAAAGTTGATATACTATTTATAACTGTTAAAAGCTAATATAAATGTATTTATTCTATGAGTAAACATAAATAAATAATAGATGTTAAACTAATTAATATGTTATCTTTTTTGGTGAGTTGTACATAAGCAAAAATGCTGAATTGAAATATTATAAACATTTGTATACCACACTTCAAAATATAATATCTTATATATATATTAAAAAGCAAAAACCCAGGGATGTATATACATTTGCAAAAAAGTTAGATTTGCGAAAAAGTTAGATTAGTCGGTAATAAGAAGAAAATTAGGAAGATTATCTATTTGTTAATTTGGAGATATGTTAAGACCCTTCACTAACTATACAATGGATCCTTTTACAATGATGGCCTCCATTGCAAGTCGAACCAGACTTAATAAACCTTCTAAAAACAAAAGCCTCTTATACTTCACTTTTTAACATTTCTTTTATAAATAAAAGAAATCCACTAAGTTTTTCATTCACCAAATATAATGTTTTTATTACAATCAAACTCAGAATATAAAATGTATAAACAAAAATCTTGTGAAAAATAATACGAAATAGTTTTGTTGTTTATTTTCTTTTCCATGCTCATTACTTAACATGAATTTAAGATTTTCCTCGTAATAAATTTTTTCAATGGTCGAACATATTTTACCTAAGCCACCATAGTGAATCCGGTAATTTAATTGGGTAATTATTATTATTATTTTATTTGGGTGGCTCATATTTGTTTGTATTTAGTAATAAAATTATTTTTCTTACTAGCTTTTATAAGATGGGACATGTTGATAGACAAAATAAATTGTTTCGCTAGAGCGGAAACCTACTAGATTCAACATTGAAGCAAATTATAACGTTTTTTTTTACATCCAGATTTAAAAAATAAATATAAATGAGAACCATCTATATATTATGCAAAAGAAGAACCAACTGATTGTTTTCTTCTTCTTTACAAAACATTATATGTAGCATAATAATTTACATGATTCAATCAACTTAAATCCTCACAAAAATCTATCATATAATGGTGTTAAACATGACTTATCAAGAAGAAACCCTATATATTTTGATTTCATCATTAGTTCATATAAACAGTTAGTTTGTTTGTAGTTACAAAAGAGAATTGAAATTTGATTTGTCGGCAACCAGAACTCAGCCAGTGAGTTGTTCGTAGTTACTAAAGACTATTGAAATTTTTTAGTTTATCAAACACCTATATGATGTTTACTCTAGAGCCCCACAAAAGTATAGAAGAAGCTTCTTATGAAGAATGGACTATTGTTTCATCCATAAATTATTACATAAGATTAGTAATTCAAACTACAGATTAAGTTTACTTTTAATAATTTGTTCATTTATGTAAAAATGTTTATTATAAATTAAGTTTCCATTTAATAATTTGTATGTAAAAATATTTATTATAAATTATTTATGTGAAACTCTCAGCTATGATTTATCTTGGTTAAATGTTTTTAGTAAAGTAGTTCTAAAAAATAAAAAAGAATCCAAGATACTCAAAGGTTCAAAATAATAACAAATACTTATATATCTCTAATTTTAAAGAGATACATTAGAAAATATTTATTTATTTATAGATATAAAAAAATGTAACCATTATTTAAAATTATTTGCTATTAAATGATTTATTTATCTCAGCTCGTTTTTCTTAATTAACATATTCAACTTTTAAAAAAAAAACTAAATTGTTTTTAGACCATTTCAGCAGATAGTGAGCGATTGATGCTAATATTATCATGTCGTTTTAAGGATCAATTTGGAAAAAGGAAATTGAATCCATTGATTAGAGTAGCATTTTATATGGCATTTCTTTTTCTCCTTTGCTTTTTCTCCTTTGCTTTTTCTTCTTTGCTTTTTCAATTTATTATGAACCGCCAAGGGAATGTCATAATTTTTAGTTCATGTACAACTACTTAGTTTGAAATTGCATGTAAAAACAAAGAATTTTCGATTACAATAGTATCGAATCAAATCATCACAATTTTACTTACTCTCGTATGCTTTTCTAGGTAAACCAACTCAAATGACTCTAAATGAATATAAATTGGGAAACTGGATATAGTTATTTTTTATGATTTATTTTTCTCAAACTAAAATAATACAAGTCGTCTATTAATTAAACAGGTTAAGGAAAAAGTAAGATTTCTAACTTTGTTAAATCCTTATAATATAAAACTTAGTTTTTAATCAAAAGTTATACATTAGTCATTTATGCTTTAATACATGTCTTTTTTTAAGGGTATAGATAATTTATTATCTTATTAGTTAATTTTGATGTAATAACTTTTGACTCTTTATTTTTAAAGACAATGTTTTGGTTTCCTGTTAATATTATTTTATTCCTATACTATTTTATATTGGATGTTCAATTGAAAATTGTTCAAAAAAATATAAAAATGTATAAGATTATAACAATTATTATAAGAATTAGACATTTCTTTTACAGTACCACGTCAACAAGCTCCATTGCACTTAGTAATCTCTTTAATCCAACCTGATTAAACATTGTTAACTTTACTTGATTTATTATGTTGTTTAGAGAAAACGTTGAATGTCCCACGTAAATTAATAGATTATATATATATATATATATATTATTATTTCACAAAATAAAATCTTAAAATTTATCTATTACTAGTACCAATGGTATTTCAGTTGATTATTTAGTATGAAAAGGTGTAACTAAAATTTTAAACTAACTAAAAATTAAGATTAGCAATGAAGATACATATAATTCCTCTATATATTTTGTTGCTTGTTAATTAATTTCTTATTTTTGAAAGCTTCTTGTAATAATTATTGTGCAAAACTGAATATTTTCTAAATGTTTTTTTAAACATGTTATAATGTTCTCGACATCACACCTATCCAATATGTACATGGAAAGGTTGGCATATCTAAATTGGTTCTACGAGGGGAATGTCATCTCAAAAATGGACAATGTTACTTTCTAAGTACAACAGTGGCGAAAGATGATTACTGTTTGGACGGTCTTACGTCCGTACTCCGTGCGGACGTTGCAAATGATATAGCTACAGGAAAAAGGAAAGTATAAAAAAAAGATATACTATATTTCTAAAGCATGGCTGTAACAATGTTAAAATCTTGGTGCTCAAAATGAAATAAGTAAAGGGACTGACTTGGGACAACCAGTGATGAGAACTTGTCTGAGGAGAAAATAGAATGCTATCAGTACCTTGGAGGAGGCAATTCAATTTTTATTTCACGAAATTCCCATATTTAATGCTGGTGGATGTCTATGAGCTCCATAATATCTACTTTATTTTAGTTGAATTTGATACTATGTGGCATTACAAATGTTGAATTTGTGTAACATTAATTCTGAATTTATTGGTTTCTGTAATTGGTTGCTTACTAGGATTCAATAATGAAATTTAATTTTCTTTATAAAAAAGATGAACATAGAATGATAGGTAAATACTCTTAAATGGTCAAAATATGTATTGAATTTCTAGGTTAAAGTTTTATTTATAATTAAATTATAGTTGTAACAATAATATATATAATAAATATTTACGTTTGATATGTGCAGAGAAATGAATCCCATCAAGGAATGGTTTTAATATATTCAACGTGTATTTATTTATTCTTTCACCAAAACTTGTTTAGTTAACCGTTTTATTTATTTTACTATAATTTTATTCTTTAACATATAAGCTTTAATAGATATTATAACTTACGAGTTTGGATTTATTTAGGTTTGGATTTTCTACGTATTTTGAACCAAAACTATATCCTGATTTATTATGTAGCATTTAATTTTATTTAGTTTCAGTAACTTAAATAAGAGGACGATAAAAATTTACTTTTTGTATGAGACTTTTTTTTTAATATTTATCTAAGCCGTTCAATTATCTTTTTATTTTCCGTTATAAATCAATTATTTTTTGTCTTATTATGTAGTAATTTTTTCAAAAATAATTGACTTCACAAACTGTTGACTACCATTAATCTAATAGAGTTAATGGTGAAGTGTGTCCATCTTTTATAAACAAGAGTTTAGTTAAAATATAAATTTAAGTGTTTATATTTTTCTATAGGTTAGAGTTTCACTAAGTTATAATTTGAGCTCTTTATGGATCCGTGTTTGAGTACATTACAATTCAAGCCTTTATTAGTAGCCCTAAATCGTTGAATGAAATGAGGGTGAGTAAGAATAGTTCAAGTGTAAGTTAATGGTTTGACAGAATGATCCAGCTTTGAATTTTGCAACTGTTTGAACTGTGACACTTTAGCTCATGTGAAAAGTTGTTTATTCCAAGTTAATTTTTTTATACTCGTCCATCAAATTATGAAGCTTTTTATATGAGTGAATGTGTGATATGTTGATCTCTTTCTCTCACGGGTCCAGTCGTCTGTAGCAAAGTTGTTGTGTTTCTAGAGAGTTCAATTTGGTGTTGGTCATGTTTTTGCCTCTTTAAAATTTCTTCACCGACCAAAACCTCCATTGAAAAAAAGCTCGATTTTGTTAAAAGAAAAAAATATTTTTCTCTATGAATTAAGAATGGTGATAATAATCTAAAACATTATCGCAATTATGTTTTAATAGACAAAACATAGTAGAATTAATGGTATAACCTTGGATAATTTATGGATTGAGAATCCTATTTTTGTTGGCAATTCTGCTGTTAATTGCTTTAAAACTCGATTAGCCTACTATTATAGTGTGCCAAACTTAGATAACATTTCAAGATAATTTCTAAGCCAATAAATAATCAAGAAAATTTATACTGAACATCAATCTCATCTTATGATGAAATCCACACTGCTATCAACTCACTTAATGCCAATAATGTCTATTGAGTTGATGGATTCAACTCCAAATTTTACCAAACTGTTTGCTAATTATTCATGTTGAGCTCTGTAATGCTGTATATGCATACTTCAAAGACACATCTGCTTCGAAACGCATCTTTGCCACTATAATATGCCACATTCCCAAAAATAAGTCACCTAAGTCATGGAAAGAATATAGACCCATAAGCCTTTGGACAATATCCAACACAATACTGTCCAAGCTTATTAACAATAGAATTTTTAAGATTTTACCTAAAAATATATATAAGGAGTAGGTTGGTTTTGTGGAAACCAGAAACGTCCATTGAAATATATTGATTGCTAAAAATTAGCCTATGATTTCAACAAAAAAAACTAGGGCACTAATATAATTTTGAATTTAGATATGGCTAAATATTTTGACAGGATTTCATTTAAATTTATATACTTTGTTTTGAATGTTTTTGGTTTCAGTAACCACTTCATTCAATTAATCAAAGATGGTATTGAAAATACATATTTCTCAATCATTTTAATTGAATTTTCTTATAATTATTTCCAATCCAGTAATGGTATCAGACATAGTGACCCTATCACCCAATATCTGCTGAGAAATACCTCTTAATAGGTATTAAAATTTTGTTTCAAATATACAATTCCTTACAATTTAAGTCCATATGATATATCAATATCTCATGTCTTTCTTTTGCTAATAATTTGATAATTTTTACGAATGGTTCTCTTATTCATGTCTTTGAATAAACTTGATTACATCCTTAGCTTTTGTCCCAGCTAAGGGTTCTGCTTCTGCCCACTTCGAAAAATAATCAACCGCAACAATAATCATTTGTCTTCCACCAGAAGCCATAGGTAATGGTCCCACTAAATCAATTCCCCACCTATCGAAAGGAACCGCCTCTGAAATTGTCATTAGGGGTACAGCTGGTTTGTGTATTAAATTTGCATACCTTTGGCAAGTGTCACAACTTCGAACTAACGACTTGGCATCTTGCAAAATGGTAGGCCAATAATACCCTGCCAACAATACCCTACGCGTTAAAGCTCTAAACCCACAATGAGCTGACCCATCCCCATCATGCAGTTCGGACAGAACGTTCTGAGACTCATGCTTGCTTAAACATCGTAGTAAAGGTTTCGAAGCAGACCTTTTGTACAATACTCCATCCAGTACCACATAGCCAAGGGATTTGTACTTTATTTTCTTGAGCAATTGTTTATCCATAGGTAATATTCCATTTGAAATAAAGTTTAACAAGTCAAACCTCCAATCTCCTCGAGCGCACGTCGGATTATTTACCACCTCATCAACAACTTCACATTGCTCAGAATTCGATATGATCGAAGGCGATGGTTGTGTTACAATCCATGGGTATTCTTCTGAGTAAGCCATCGTTGCCAAAGAATCAGCCATAGTGTTGTTTCCTCTTCGAATATGCTCCACTTCGACATTTTCAAACTGCGCCATCATCCCCCGAAGTTCTTGTAGATACAAAACCAAACGCTCCTTTTTAGCTTCTGACACCCCTTTAACGTGGTTAACTACCAACTGTGAATCTGTTTCCAAGCGTACAAACATTGCTCCACAAATCTTCGCCAACCGCAACCCTGCTAGCACAGCCTCATATTCAGCTTCGTTATTTGAAGCATGAAAGCCAAATTTTATAGCTTGAAACATAAATTCCCCTGTTGGTGCCACCAACTCAACTCCTGCACTTGACCCTTTACTACTGGATCCCCCATCAGTTCGTATTGTCCACGTCGGATTCTCATTCATCTTTTCAGCATCTTTCTCTTCAGATCTGCTTGAGTGAAACTCCACCAGAAAATCTGCTAAAGCTTGAGCTTTGATAGCTGTTCGAGGAGAAAATAACACATCGAAATCTCCCAATTCCACAGACCACTTGGTCATTCTTCATGAAATGTCTGGTTTTTGCAAAACATTTTTTAATGGATATGAAGTTCGAACTACAATCGTATGTGCCTGGAAGTAAGGGCGCATTTTTCTAGCTGCCACTACTATACACAGTGCCAATTTTTCGAGCTTCAAGTAACGTTTCTCAGCATCAACAAAACTTTTGCTAACATAGTAAACAGGCTTCGAAATTTTTGTGTCCTCACTGATCAAAACTGCGCTCACTGCATAATCTGACACTGCTATATACAAAAATAATTGCTCACCTTTCCGAGGCTTTGATAATATTTCAGGAGAGGACAAAAGATTTTTTATCTTCAAAAAGGCTTCTTCACAATCCGAAGTCCACTCGAAATTATTGGGTTTACGCAGCACCTGGAAAAAAGGCAAGCACTTATCTGAAAAACGAGAAATGAATCTGTTCAGAGCTGCTAACCTGCCTGTTAACATTTGCACTTCTTTGATATTCCGAGGTGAAGACATCGATATCAGAGCCTTCAACTGTTCTGGATCCACCTCGATTCCTCTTTCACTAATCATATACCCCAAAAATTTGCCAGATCGGACTCCAAATGTGCATTTTTCTAGGTTCAACTTCAATTGAATGGCTCTAAGATTCAAAAACGTCTCTTCTAAATCATCAATATGTTCATCATCGCTTTTGTTTTTAACAAGCATGTCATCGATGTACACTTCAATATTTCTCCCAATCTGTGAAGCAAACGCCTTATTCATCAGCCTCTGATATGTTGACCCAGCATTTTTCAATCCAAATGGCATTACTTTATAGAAATGCAAACCTCTATCAGTAATAAAAGTCGTGCTTTCTTCATCATCTGGATTCATTCGAATTTGATTATACCCCGAAAATGCATCCATGAAAGTCAAAATTTTATTTCCCGAAGTGGAATCCACTAACTGATCTATTCGAGGCACCGGAAAAGGATCTTTTGGACAGGCTCTATTCAAATCTGTGAAGTCCACACACATCCGCCATTTTCCGTTCTTCTTTTTTACTACCACCGGATTAGCCGTCCACCTCGGATAATTGGCCTCCCTAATGTGCCCCATCTTATATAACCGATCCACTTCGGCAACTATGGCCTCGGATTTCTCCAACGAAAAAGCCCTTCTTTTTTGGATAATCGGTTTGACCTTCGGATCCACCGCTAGGCTATGACATATGATGTTACTTGGGACCCCCACTACGTCTTCGGATCTCCACGCAAACACATCCAAATTTTCAGACAAAAAAGTCAACAACTTTTCTCGCATCGACAAAGATAACAGAGTGCCAATTCGAAGTACCCTGCTATTATTGAAAATATATTCCTCTATTTCTTCATTGACCACCACAGAACTCGGGGTTGACCTCGGATCATCAATTCCCTCATCTGTTCCATCAGAAGACAACCCCCCAAATTGCTAATTCTCCATCAGATCATCAGAATTTTTGCCCCGTAGTCTAAATGCAGCAGCATAACATTCTCTTGCTACCTTTTGATCACTTCGAACTACACCGACCCGGTCCTCAATTACATACTTCAAACACTGATGAACTGTGGAAACTACAGCATACATCTTTGCCAACCACGACCTCCCAAAAATAGCATTGTAACTTGATGGACAATCTACCACCACAAAAAGTACTTGTACTTTCTTCTTGAAAGGCCCCTTTCCCAAAGATACTTCTCCCTCGAACTCTCCTATCACATTTGCTGTTGCGCCAGTAAACCCTATGATAGTCCTTTCTGATCTTTCTATTCGAGGCGGAGCAGTCAATCTCTCATACGTTGACTTGAAAAGCACATTAGCAGAGCTTCCTGTATCAATTAGCACTCGTCGAATCTCCACCCCGCATACTTCTGCTCCAATGACCACCGCATCCTCATGTGGCCCAGTAATCCCCCTCAAATCATCCCCGTCGAAAATTATAAAGGGCACATCCTTTCTGCTGCTTAGATGTGCCGATGCGCCTCCCTCAATTTGTCGCGTTAAGTTTACTATATGCCTTTTCCTCGAATTATTGGTGTTATTGGTCATCGAATCCCCTCCAAATATGGTTAGTGATTCGAAAAAGGCACACAGGTCTCGAACACGTCCCTGACGCATCGGCTCATCTATCGACATTAACAAAAGTCGACTGGAGTCTGGTTCGACATATTCCGAGGCTACATCGAAACCATCTGCCTCACCTGCAACATCTAAAACCATTAACGCAGTTTCCTGCTTAGAATTGGGATTACCTCCTTTAGGAGTTGTTGCCTTGGCATTCTTCCTGACATATTCCAACAACTTTCCATTTTCGATCAGAATTTGCATCTCCTTCTTCAAAGCAATGCAATCATTCGTATCATGGCCGATGTCTTCATGATACCTACAGAATTTATTATTGCGCTCCTCTCTTGGCCTGTTGATAGCTGGTGGCTTTCTAAAATTGATTGTTCCCCTTGTTTTTTCATATATTGAAGCCACGCTCTCAGTTAAATCTGCATAGTAATCTGGCCTTACCCACACATTCGACCTGGATCTAAACTGCTGCTGATTGTTAGAATTATGTTGATTATATCCCCCCTGATACGAGTTCGAGGTTCCTCGGTTAGAAACATTTTGATTGTTCTTCGGACGCGAGGGATTGTTGTTTGAGACGTTAGATTGTCCACTCCCCTTCTGAACAGTACTAGCACCTCCTCGAACCCTCATCGATTCTTCGACCTTAATCTGGTCCTCAACCTGAGCCATAAGAGCTCCAAATGTTAACGCCCTGCGCCTCGTAGTCTCATCGGCTAAATCCCCAGGCAACAGCCCTTGTCTGAACGCTGCCATAGCCACACTTTCTTCACAGTCATCCAATTCAGCCTTTGTTGACACAAACCTCTTGGTATAATCCTTCAACTTCTCTCCCACAGCCTGCTTGCACTGTATTATCGTGTCTCCATTGGCTCTCATTTCCTTGCTTCCCACAAACTGTCTCCGAAAAGCAGTGTAAAAACTTCTAAAATTTGCAATCGATTCCTTAGGAATCTTATTGAACCATTTTAGCGCAGTTCCCTTAAACGTTTGAGAAAAAGCTCTACACACCAATCTATCATCATCTTCGAAATTAGTCATGTAGTTTTTAAATTGTTCTATGTGATCATCGGGATCTTGAGTCCCATCAAACTTATCAACTTTGGAAATATCAAACCGCCTCGGTAGCGGCACAGATCTGATCTCCCTGACCAGTGGTGAGTCCCTCCAGTCAACCCCCTGGACATACTGGTCCTCATTTCTCATCCCCACAGTTGCATATAAGCTGGACTCACCTTCATATTTCCGAGGCGAACACCTCCGAGGCGAGTATTTCCGAGGTGAGTATACTCGCCTTTCTTTCTTTTTTCTTCCTTCCTTGTACACCTTAGCTGGCCGGAGCTCACGCTCTGCTCCTCTTGAACGGCCTCGAGAGCGTTCGTACCTTGGCGTCTCATCAGACTCGGAATTTTCGAAGTCCTCTTCATCACTAGAGTTTTCATACAGTCGCCTTTGTAACTTTTCTTTCCTCTTTATCCCGCTATATTCCTTTTTTTGCTCAGAACGTGCTTTACGCTGCTCATAGTGATCATCGCCATCGTCCATCGACTGATCCGACTGATCATTCTGATCGCCACCAGCTATCTTAGACCTAAGCCTAGCACCATCATTATTTCTCTTCTTTTTTACCAATTCATCAAGCTCAGCCACCTTCCTAATCATCTCATTCATTTTTCCTTCAAAGTCAAATTGGACTGATTGAATTGGAACAGATTTACCTGCCTCTTGCAGATCGGATTTCAGCGTTTCCATCACCTTGCGAACGGATGGATTGTCACCTTCCTCTGGATTCATCTTCAAACAGCAAAAAATCAAACGAAATATGAAAATTCGACCGAAAAACTTTAAAAAACGAGAACTCGAACGTCGATTTTTGATCTGTTGATCAAGGTATCCTCGCCCCTCTTTCTAGCGCCAATTTGGTGTGAATTAAAGTTGTAGTGAGTGAATTAAGAACAGAAAGTCTACAATGAGAGTTTCAAGTAGTGAAAAGTACTTCTGAATATATCATAGGTCAAAATAACTCCTTCAGCCTCTTTAAATAGGCAAGGTGAGTTAGTTAGAGAAACGGTTACATATTGACATATTTACAATTTAACCCTTCGGTTTCTTCTAAAGCCTAATTTAATCCTATAATTACAGAAATTATCACTTTAGTCCCTAAGGAAAATCTTTCCTTATCAGTACTCTTGGGCCTGCTCCTGCTTTTTCTTGCTATCTCTATCGCCCTCTTCTCATTCAGTTACTGTTTTGTCCTTACCATTCTCAACCCGACTAGTCTTACTAATTTCATCGAGTGTACCCTGCTTATCCTTCTAACCACTTACAACTGTAGCAATTAGTTAGCGCAGCGCATCAGTCATTTTCGACAACATTGTCTTTGCGTCTTGTACTTTCCCCTCTTTTCGTTGGAGCACTTTAACCGGCTCATGTCTCATTTCCTTTATCTCTGACTCCAACTGGTGAATGACCTAAGGGGTATCAGGTACACGTTCGTTCAAGGCGTTCTCCTCCTGAGCAGGGGGGACTACTTCTACCATGACCGTGGGGTCGGTAGAAGCCGCAATAATATCGATACGATATGGAGAGATGGTTGTCAAGGTAATTTTAATGGGAAAAGAGAGCAGAACACCCGCATCCAGTGTCAATCTCTCCTCAGGATGTATCACAAAGTAATGCCAAAAATGATAAGTCAAGTGAGTTGGAAAGAATATCTTATATATTTGTAATTCAGTATGTCCCTTTTACTATGATTTGGGATCTATTTATACAAGTTTTTCCTACCACGTTCTTACATAAGTTCCTAAAATGGCCTTAAATTGAAAGAACATTTATGGAGTCATTTGATTTCCATGTTGCGCACAACATCTGTTTGTGGGATTGATCGTGGCAACCGTTCATTTTACTGACATCCCACCTCAAAATGTTGTACTTTACTACTCTCTCGGGTTGTTGGTGTTGTATCTTACTAATGTACAACATTGGGGTAAATTCCTTATTTTCCCTCTCAGTCTCCTTTATCCTTATCCTGATCAACAAAGGTCGCTATACCGAGAGGCATTGTTTTGGTAATAGACCAGTAATTGTTCTCATAATATTTTGGGACTGATCGTTATATTTTATGATGCGCGGTGTTACCTTGTCATGTCTTGAGGCGTTTTTTTAGCCGAGAGGTACTGACTTATAAAAGTGGTGTTGGATCTTATCTTAGGATATGTCTAAATGAATGTTACTACCGTAATTTTGGATGTAGGAGGTTAGGTGATTGGTCTATTGGAGATTATTATCTCAATAGTGTTCACCAAATGCATGAAAATATTACCATGTGCTCAATTAAAGATTATTTTAGTATATCACCGTCAAATGAACATCCAATACGACATCCTCCATAGATGGGGAAAGGTATCTTTGTTGCTTGTTCCATCCACAACCGCACAAATAAAATTATCTCCTTTCGTGGGATAAATTTTGGTATAACAAAACTTATAAGAATTCCATGGGATGGTACATTTTTAAGCATTGTGTAGTCGTCTCCCTCTAACTATTCCACACTTCCATGTTGCTGGATCCTTAATCCACAAGGTATATCAACAATGTTATCCCACTATTGACCATTTTGCATACTGTTCGTAATCGAATGAAATAAATAGCTAATCTGAATGACTTGACGTCGAGTCAAAGAATGAGATTTAAGTTTTCTCAAACCCCATCTTTACATGCAACAAATGGTTTCGAACACTTATTTCAG
Source organism: Limnanthes douglasii subsp. nivea (assembly GCA_036936605.1). Taxonomy (NCBI): domain Eukaryota; kingdom Viridiplantae; phylum Streptophyta; class Magnoliopsida; order Brassicales; family Limnanthaceae; genus Limnanthes; species Limnanthes douglasii. Next base: position 55,171,406 of record JAUPFV010000002.1, on the reverse strand, counting down.
AAGTTAACAAGCCAAATTTATGGCGTATATCTTGTTGAAAAACACATTGGCAAAGTTTCTTATCAGCTCAACAAGATCGCTTTCGTATACATATTATCTTTTATTTATATGTCTTTAATTAAAAAGAAAGTGGGGGATTCATGTACAATGATTACCACTGAAGCCCATATTGATGTAGGGGAGCATTCGAAGACATTATAAGCTATTTACTCGTCATCTCATCCATGTTGTTTGTACTATGTTCGTATCCCAAATCCAAACAAATTGGCATAAGAGTGTAGTTATTGGTTGCCCTGTCATTGGATTGTTGCAACGATGTGGCTATGAACAATAATTCATTATTGGACTATCAAATTTTAGTAATAGATCGTTCACTGATTTTTAAAACTCTGCTGGTAGGCCATGGACTATTCAGTTCGGATAAATTTAATCCATCAGATCTGTTGATTAATGTAAAGCTGCTACGTGGCATCATATCCAACAAAAACTTGTATCATTAGTCGTCTCTCGATTTTAGGTCGAAGTTCAAATGTAGTCAATGTTAAAATCTAGGGACCATTGGTGCTACAAGTTTATGTTAAGTATGATTCCACGTGACAACTTTACATTAATCAACAGATTCGGAGGACTAACTTTATCCAAACTCGATAGTTCACGGACTACCAACGGACTTTTGAAATTCCATGGACTATCTGTCACTAAAATCGATAATCCAGTTCCAAATTTCTATTCAATACCGAATTGTGTCGGACTACCAACATACTTTTGAAAGTCCATGGACTACCAACGAACTTTTAAAATATTTAAGATCATTCGTTAAAAATAGCATGGTGAGATAAACCTTGGTAATTAAAAAAATATATAAGATAAATGAAAGTACAACTATAGCGCAAACATATTGAAAGGGACAATATCTTTGAGACCTTATCCTCATGCTACTCGGAGCTGACTAGATCGACCATATTTAAAACAATGATATTCTTATCATTTACGTTTGACAAACTCTACTAATAATCAGTTGTTTGATTTTTTCTTAAAGTTGCGAGCAACCGTTTGTCGGGTGGTCGTGATCGTTTTGATAAGAGAAAACGTAACGATTGGATATCTTATGGCTTGGGGCTAACGCGGTGCGGGGAGGCTGGTACCTGAACCGACCCTTGGTCATATAATAAATCACATAAATGGTTTTTGTGAGAGCTATGAATTTGCAAGCCGGGTTATCGTAATACGAGGCTCGTAGCTTGTTGTTTGGCGATCGTGAACTATCGTTGCGTCTTCCATCATTACCTCATCTCCGATATTTTGACAATACCTTGGGATCCTGCAGCCCGATGTCGGATGAGAATGAAGTATCCTCCTTCTTGGCATCATCGAACCTGGTGAACTGGTCCTTCTTTTCAAGGATGTCTCCCATTTTCTTTAACGGGGAATCGCACCAGCTCGACATATAAAGGATCATTCCTCTTTAATCCCCGCTTTAAGAGTGCAGTAGCCACATGTTTTTCCAACTCTGGTAGGGCATTGATTGTGTGAACGAATCTCTTAACAATAATTTTGACAAACTTGCCTCGATTTTGGTACAATTACATAATCGAGTCACTTTCTTTTTTTGGCTTCGTGTTATCAACCTCGATCCTTAAAGCCACTTCATAGTCCTAGAAAATCATGGATAGATCTTTTGGGTAAACAGTTAAACCAATCCATAATGTTACCTTTGAGGGCCATGGAGAGTGTGCGACATAGCATGGCAACGTTGGGGTTGAATGCCATCAGCATGTTTTAAAATTGCTCAAGGTGTCGTTCTAGGTCCCTCGTTCCGATGGAAGCCTCCATCTAAAAATGCTGAAATTTTCAAGCTCGACCTCCAAGATTTTTCCTACGAAGGGTCACTCATTGAGGACATATGGAGTTATCTTGGATCACATTTGGCCATATTACATGACTTGTGCTTCCCTGCATTGCTTCATCGCTTCTCGATCTGAACCGCCTTCGTACTCTTGGGCCTGATCCTGCTTTTTCTTGCTATCTCTATCGCCCTCTTCTCATTCGGTTACTGTTTTGTCCTTACCATTCTCAACCCGACTAGTCTTACTAATTTCATCGAGTGTACCCTGCTTATCCTTCTAACCACTTAAAACTGTAGCAATTAGTTAGCGCAACGCATCAGTCATTTTCGACAAAATAGTCTTTGTGTCTTGATCTTTCCCCTCTTTTCGTTGGAGCACTTTAACCAGCTCATGTCTCATTTCCTTTATCTCTGACTCCAACTGGTGAATGACGTAAGGGGTATCAGGTACACGTTCGTTCAAGGCGTTCTCCTCCTGAGCAGGGTCGACTACTTCTACCATGACCGTGGGGTCGGTAGAAGCCGCAATAATATCGATACGATATGGAGAGATGGTTGTCAAGGTAATGTTAATGGGAAAAGAGAGCAGAACACCCGCATCCAGTGTCAAGCTCTCCTCAGGATGTATCACAAAGTAATGCCAAAAATGATAAGTCAAGTGAGTTGGAAAGAATATCTTATATATTTGTAATTCAATGTGTCCCTTTTACTATGATTTGGGATCTATTTATACAAATTTTTCCTAACACGTTCTTACATAACTTCCTAAAATAGACTTAAATTGAAAGAACATTTATGGAGTCATTTGATTTCCATGTTGCCCACAACATCTGTTTGTGGGATTGATCGTGGCAACCGTTTCTTTTACTGACATCTCACCTCAGAATGTCGTCCTTTACTACTCTATCGGGTTGTTGGTGTTGTATCTTACTAATGTACAACATTGGGGTAAATTTCTCATTTTCCCTCTCGGTCTGCTTTATCCTTATCCCGATCAACAAACGTTGCTATACCAAGAGGAATTGTTTTGGTAATAGACCAGTAATTGTTCTCATAATATTTTGGGACTGATCGTTATATTTTATGATGCGCGGTGTTACCTTGTCATGTCTTGAGGCGTTTTCTTAGCCGAGAGGTACTGACTTATCAAAGTGCTGCTGGATCTTATCTTAGGATATGTCTAAATGAATGTTACTACCGTATTTTTGGATGTAGGAGGTCAGGTGATTGGTCTATTGGAGATTATTGTCTCGATAGTGTTCACCGAATGCATGAAAATATTACCCTGTGCTCAATTAAAGATGATTTTAGTATATCACCGTCAAATGAACAGCCAATACGACATCCTCCATAGATGAGGAACGGTATCTTTGTTTCTTGATCCATCCACAACCGCACAAATAGAGTTATCTTCTTTCGTGGGATAAATTTTGGTATAACAAAACTTATAAGAATTCCATGGGATGGTACATTTTAAAGCATTATGTAGTCGTCTCCCTCTAACTATTCCTCACTGACATGTTGCTGGATCCTTAATCCACAAGGTATATCAACAACTTTATCCCACTAATGACCATTTTGCATACTGTTCGTAATCGAATGAAATAAATAGCTAATCTGAATGACTTGGTCGAGTCAAAGAATGAGATTTAGGTTTTCTCAAACCCCATCTTTACATGCAACAAATGGTTTCGAACACTTATTTCAGAAGTTAACAAGCCAAATTTATGGTGTATATCTCGTTGAAAAACACATTGGCAAAGTTGCTTATCAGCTCAACAAGATCTATTTCGTATACATATTGTCTTTTATTTATATGTCTTTAATTAAAAAGAAAGTGGGGGATTCATGTACAATGATTACCTTTGAAGCCCATATTGATGCAGGGGAGTATTCGAAGACATTATAAGCTATTTACTCGTCATCTCATCCATGTTGCTCGTACTATGTTCTTATGCCAAATCCAAACAACTTGGCATAAGAGTGTAGTTATTTGTTGCCCTGTCATTGGATTGTTGCAACGATGTAGCTATGAACAATAATTCATTATTGGATTATCAAATTTTAGTAATAGATAGTTCACGGATGTTTAAAACTCCGTTGGTAGTCCATGAACTATTCAGTTCGGATAAATTTAATCCATCAGATCTGTTGATTAATGTAAAATTGCTACGTGACATCATATCCAACAAAAACTTGTATCATTAGTCGTCTCTCGATTTTAGGTCGAAGATCAAATGTAGTCAATGTTAAAATCTAGGGACCATTGGTGCTACAAGTTTATGTTAAGTATGATTCCACGTGACAACTTTACATTAATCAACAGATTCGGAGGACTAACTTTATCCAAACTCGATAGTTCACGGACAACCAACGGAATTTTGAAAGTCCATGGACTATCTGTCACTAAAATCGATAATCCAGTTCCAAATTACTATTCAAGACCGAATTGTGTGGACTACCAACATACTTTTGAAAGTCCATGGACTACCAACGAACTTTTAAAATATTTAAGATCATTCGTTAAAAATAACATGGTGAGATAAACCTTGGTAATTAAAGACATATATAAGATAAATGAAAGTACAACTATAGCGCAAACATATTGAAATGGACAATATCTTTGAGACCATGTGTTAGAAGGTTGGTTTGCTAAATTACAACTGCATATAAAGGCATTCTTATCAACAAACTTGAATTTCACCTGCTCACCATCATCCATCTGAGATCTATATCACGAAGTTTGCCACAAGTAGAAGTTACATTAACCACATAAACATGGTTCGGGCTATTGAGTATGATCTTTCATTTGACGGTAAATATAGTGATATTCAACGAGACAATTATTTTGCATACACACATTATGAAATTATGTGTAAGCACATTTATTTTTTCATGCATCATTGTTATGCTAAGATTTTTCTCGTTGTTTGCAATTTCTGCGAGTTTACTATACAACAGAAGTATAAACTACACAAATCTATTTTTGGTCTTACATGATTTTTATATTCTTTTCAAGCAATTGTTTTGTACGTTTATGATGTTTTAGCAATACTTCATTACTTGACTCAACGATTTAACTCATACATTAGCTGAATTTACATTATCATCCTAAAGTTTTAGTAATAAACTATAGAGTTTTGATCATAAACTCAAACTGATTTTAACTTTATTTATCTCGTTTATTTTGCAATAAAATCAATTTACATTCATCTGACCTTAACGCATCTAGTTATAACTATAAAGCATGAAATATAGAATTCGACCAATCATTTTCGGGATCTGTTGGTAAATGTTGAACATATTCTAAAATCTCCAACTATACCTTAATGCGGTTCTATTGTTGGACTAACCATCATGTTCCATGATATTTATTAAGAAATATTATTTTATTGAATTTCAACTATTATTACCGATGTTGTTGATATAACCATCCAAATTCTTTGCATACCATTGTTCCGATAAGCTAGCGAATGAATATTTTAAGAATTCAGCCGTTCGAGACCCATGAACATATCCCGCATATGATTCTTTAGACACTTCCAATCTAGCCGTCACAATTTGGAAAAACAACTTTTCTGAAGAAAAAAAATATTCCAAAAGACGACGACAAATATCTTGAGAGATTTTCTTCCCCCGTGTATTTCCAAAGATATAAGACTAAAGATGATTGGAAGAAATTATAAATGTAGTCTTATTAATAAAAGAATCAACTAATTTTACAGTGATTGAATTTACTATTAATGGTCACTTTATTCTTATACATTCAGGATGGTTACACATATATCATATGACACGTGTCAGCCATCTATTATAATAAAAATACTATTTTACCCCTCAATTGTCATGGTTATTTTAGTAATTTATTATATTTACTTTGAATCCTGTACTATTTTTATGTTCCTTCCATAATCTCTTCACTTGTTTCTAAGACATCACAACTTAATTTACCCACAAGTTTGTCTTCAACCAATATCATCAATTATCAATTATCAACTTATCCAATTACTTATTTGATTTAACACCCAATTTATATTGTCGATGTATTTATCATCTGGTGATTATTACTTTTATTTTACGGACACCTTCAAAAGACACTTATCTAATGTTATATATCTAGTAATATGATTTTTTACTTTTCTCAAAAAAAGTAATGTGTTGAGGACTAAACTTTGTTTTAGAGGTTTGATCCAAAATATTGGTCCAAGTTCTAAAATCTCTTTGGAAGAATCCATCGCCTTAAACTTTTCTAGAATATTCTATATATATAGTAGAACTATTTATATTTTCTAGAGAATTTCATATTTAGATATTTATAGTAGAAATCTCTAAATTTAAGACTAAATATTCTAAATTATTAAGTGTAGGCTAGAAGTAACTCGAACTATAATTTTTTTTTAAATCGGTGTGCTATATTAATTAGAACTCTCCACTTCATCATGTTTGGTCTCTCCACTTCATCATGTTTGGTCTCTCCACTTCATAATAGATGGTCTCTCCACTTCATAATAGATGGTCTCACATATCTCAAGTTTATCATGTCTCGTCTCGTATATCTCCATTACATCATGTATGGTCTCGTATCTATGTATTATATCATGTAAGGCCAAATAAATTTAATGTCATACGAGGGTTATTAGGTCTTGTGGAAAAAATAAAAAATATTTTTCAAAAACTATCATCCATGAATTTATTTTATTTTATTTTTTGAAAAAAAAAAAACTTGATAATATTTTCAATTTTTTCTTCAATTATAAATTCAAAAAAATAAGAAAAGATAAAATGACGTGAATAGTAATAAAATATGGATATTTAAAGTATTAAAATTAAGTTTGATATTTAGATACTAAATATACGTTATTAATAATTGGAATATTATAAGAAAACAAGCTTTTTAATTAGACATATAATATGCTATGTTTTTATATTAAAATTATATGTATATGAAAAATTATATGTAGCCTGCTACCGCACTGACAAGGACGAACAAAGTTAGATTAGTTGGTATCATTTTTCCACTTTTACCACTTTGAAAATTACCCTTCACTAACACTATAATTGATCCTTTTATGGTTTATAGGTGGATGGCCTCCCCTTGCCTTGAAGATGTTCTGAAGACACTTTAGTATCAATACAAGAATACAAGGATCTTTTAACGGGTTGAAGGCCAAACCTTGCAAGTCGAACCAAACACAATAAACATTCTAGATTTTAGAAGTTAAATCAACAACCGTTTTCGCACTTTTACTTTTTAAATTCTGTTATTACTTTTTAAAATCTCAATAGTTATTCATAAAATCTAACGTTTACGATAAATAATACATAAATATTCAAAAATTAATATTTTTAGTTTGTGGTTCTTAAAGCAACAATTCCAAATAGAAATAAAAAGAGTTCACTCGTTGTTTAATAAATATAATATATTTACTAACATTTGGATTAAGTATATAAAAGATATCTTATATAAAAAAATTGGAATTTTTTAATGTCTAATTCTTTTTTTAATGTTCATTACCGTAATAAAGTTGTTTCTAGTATTTTGTTAGTAGTAAACATTCTTTTTAAGCCAAATGCATCCTTAAATTTAATTAGTTAATCATTGTAATTTTATTTTGGTGGAATTTTATATTGTTGTGAGTAATAAAATTATTTTTCTTATTATTTATGATAGGAAAATAAATCATATACAAGATATAATTTTTATCTAATTTATCTTTCCAAGAGCGGAGGTCTACTAGATTCAACATCTAACCAAATTTAATGTATTATTCTACAATAAAATATTAAAATGAATAAATGAGAGCGGTTTATTTATGTAAATAAAAATTAACTCATTGGCTTTTTATTTTATGACATGACTCTCAAATCCTAAGGAGAATCTATCATCTAAATGTCTTAAACATGTTTCATCACAAAGAAACCATATATACTTCCATTTCGTTCAAACACAACTCGAATACTTAGTTGTTTGTAGTTACCAAAGACTATTAAGCTTTTTAGAGAATGCTTTACCTTAGAAAAGGAGAGTAGAGGATGGTGGCTATTTATCTGATGACAAAGAAGTGTTTCCAAGTCACAAGCCACACAAAAGAATGCAAGAAGCTTCTTATGAAGAATGGAAATCCAATACTGTTTCATCTATAAATTATTAGATAAGACTAATAATTCAAACTAGGGTTAAATTTCATTTTAATGATTTCTTGTTTTATGTAAAAGTATTTACCGTGAATGATTTATGTGAAACTCTTAACTATTATTTATCTTGGTTTGGTTAGATTTTTTAGTGTCTTTTTAAAAGTATTGTCCACACAAATAAAAGTAAAACCAAGATACTCGGTGTTTAAAATAATGAAGTATTCATATACCTCTAATTTTTAAGAGATCATGTATATATTTATACCTAAAAGCATCATTTAAGATTGTTTATAATTGAACTCTTTATTTAGCTTGTTCTTTTCTTTATTCACTTACTTTAAATATTGGAAGAGTACATGCTTTTTAATTATTTCCTCTTCTATTCTCATATATTAAATTTTTAACTGTGTAATATTTATTATTATTATTATTATTATTATTATTATTATTATTATTATTATTATTATTATTATTATTATTATTATTATTATTGTTGTTGGTGGTGTTGGTATTCCGTAAACTACCTTTTAATAACTATTTTTTTTTACATATTTGGTGCAGGAAAATTGAAACAAAAAGTAGAAAATAAGAACAAAAACCAAAACAAAAACAAACTGAAAAATTTCATGTCCACAAACTTTTTTTTATAGTTTTGATTTTAATGTCTAAAAGTTAAACCTAGATTCAATGAAAACCAAAATTCCTTATCTTTTTATATTCTTGGTAAAAGTTTTGGCACTTTCTTACGTCTCAAAACAATAAAAGAAAACTATAACAGCTATAATAGTGATTTCGTAAAGATTTACTTATATTCTTTCTTGAATAAAAATTTATTCTTAGAAGATAAGTTTTGGTAAAGGTATAAAAAATTCAAAACCAAATCATACGAACAACTTATTGAGTTGAATCTGGATCCCTCAGTGTATATTTTTTTACATAATATAATAAAATATTATGTACATGGTTATGGATTTTAATGGTTGTTTTACAAGAGATGATTGATATATCAGGTTGGTTGGAATGATCAAAATGAGACTAGAAATTTGGTTTGACAATAAATGCGACCAATTGTTCCCTCGATAGCGTGAGCACAATGAAGTCAAAACTAGACTTTCAGTACAATCAAACGTAATAAAATATTATTCATGATTAGTAGACCATCTAATACGTTTTATTTTCAGTTAAAATATAAGTTTAATTTGCGTATAATATACAATAAGCTAATGTAATGTTGTCTAAATTATCTCTTAAAATATCACAATCTGTTGATTCTCGATACATACTACTTCCACCATCTGTGTTTAGTTTGATTCTATTATCGTCACCAATATATCATTTTACAACAATGCATCTTCGAAACATAAATATATAGGTTTATAACAACTCAACCCAACAGAAAAATACAAATCCGTTCTAATAAAAAAATGAGCTCTATCAATTCAAAAATATTATTATTAATATTAAATTGTTATTATTAAATTATTATTATTATTATTAACCACAAATACAAAATACATCGATTTTTTAAAAACTATTGATTACCTGGAATCGTGACAATAACATTTGATATCATTTTATCCTTTACTGTTGTTTTTAGTAAAATCGCACCAAAGCTACCTATTCACAAACTCTGATGATATCTAATACCCAAACTACCATTTATGCTTACTTAAGACCTATCTCAACTAAATAACACCAATTCAATACTCAATTCTGTGACAATACCTTAAATATGCATCATTCAGCACCAGCCACATAACCACTTCTAATTCTTGAACCAAAATTTATATTTCTTATTTTATTTCTTACAAGGCCCCTATCTATCAAAACGGAGCTCGGAAAATAAATATGAAAGCACCATCAACTTTTTTTAAGACGAATAAAACTAGATCCATTGATGATTTTTTTGAATTTGTTTATAAAAATAATTCACTAGTAAAATAAGAGTTCACCCGTGAGAGTTTTGTATATTTTTAACCATGCAGGATTATTTAAAAATTACAATGTGATTTGTTTGAAAAATCAACCATGCTACTTCTTTGGAAAATCAACCATGTGAGTTCTACACAAAAAATTAAACATACGAGTTCTTTGAAAAATCAACCATGCTACTTATTTGCAAAACCAATCATGCGACTTCTTCGAAAAATTAAACTAAAAAAATATAGCATCGTTACAATCCAAGCAAGGGCTGAAAACAACACTTTGTGATCGAGAATTAGAGTTCACTATTATAAATGGAAACAAATTACAACTCAGATTGAAAAATAACAACAAATTCATAAGCTAACCAATAATAAGAAGGTGAGAGAAAATCCAACATCTGATCAGAATTCTCCAAAATCTGTTGGAAATCAGGAAACCCTGCAAGATCAAAATACAAGAACAAAAACAATATCAGATGTTGATATTACAACGATAAAACCAAGAGATATTAAACATGAAAATGTTAAGATCACTCACACATGAGACCATATGAACATACAGTTCTCTTCTATTGATAAAGAAAATCCTACAAAATTCAAAACATACTCTGTTGGGGAAATTTTTAACAGGCAAACCCCAAATAGATATCATTGAGAAATTTTTATGAACTTTTGAATTTAAAAGAGAAGTATTAGTATCACACTGGGATATAAAACACGTTTTGACTGAAATTTAATTTACAAGAAGACTTCAAAAAGCTAAGACACAGAAACGTTTAGTCTATTGTCCCTAAATCTATGAGATTACTTATATGAGAACCTTATTTTAATCCAAGAAGAAAATTATATATAAGTCCAATATGAATCATCCTACCAAACAAGCCAGAGTTTATGTTTAATGAGGACGCCAGTAGATCAAGTAACCCGCTTACAATATGGGTTCGTGTAAAGAATCGGGCTAGATTCAATTGCAAGGATCTTATAAAATAAGTATGGGTTGGATTCAAAGATAACAATGGGTACTGACAAAACATTATCGATAGAAACTTGCCATCCTAGTGTACTAAGTATTTCCACATTGAAGACGAACAATCAAGTTGTAAGAAGATTAACCCAAATTAGAAGAACATGTCATCATGGAAAACCAAATCCATTATAGTAAAGCATAAAAACAAAATGTAGTCTGGATTCTAAAAATACAATCTACAATCATCAAAGACGGGACAACAAGAAAAAACATCAAGTAATGTAATGTCAACAACTCATCAAAATGAGGATGATATGGGAATAACCCAATATTCACTAACAAAGAACAAGTCTGTTGATGTCAGTCCTATAAGTATTTGATCCAATCTGACCTAGCAAGACATACTAAAGGGAAGGAAAATTCAAAGGAAACTAATTTTAACAAAGGAAAAGATACATAAATAGTGGAGACTAAAGATGCATAAATAATTGAATCCTTACATGAAATGTGTACATGAATAATGTTCTCTAAACATAGTGATACCAAATCTCCATGGTTAGAGATAAATTCCCCTTCTAAAAACTTATAGGTATTATACCAACATCCCCTACCCTTAACAAATTGGAATTACGTAAAGCCTTTAAAAAGTCTTATACATGAAACTGAAAAAAAAAACTAAACTAAAGAATATCAAAAAACCTATTTTAAACAAAGTAATTCCATCTAAAGGCTCTGGAAAATCCTTCACAAACTCTTCAAAATTACCATTAATATTTTGAATTGGAATGTGAGGGGACTTGGCAATAAGGAAACTATAAGAAGGCTTAAATCAATCAAAAGAATGGAAAAGACTGACTTTATGGTTTTGCATTAACCAATGGTCTCTAGTGATCATCTGGGTATGGTTACTAGAAAGCTAAAATTATTTGGTATTGTTAAAAATATTAGTAATAAAATTTGTGTTTTTTGGAAGGAAGACTTTTATGTCGACGTAATTGAAAAATTAAGAGCAACTACTCCATCTTACAGTTAGACAAAATTCTTTTAATAAATATTTTTCAATCCCTATTGTGTATGTAAAATGTTCTAGACTTTAAATGAATCCTTTATAGAATAGCTTAAATGATTTGTATAAGAATGCTCATGACTAGTTAGTAATGAAAGACTTCAACACTATATCTAATGCTTATAGACCAACTATCTTGATCCATACTTTGTCTGAGAAGTATGGAGGACTTCATTAATAAACTTCAAGATTGTGGGTTAGAAGATGCATGGTATTCTAGTTCTGAATTTACATAGAGTAATAATAGGAAGTGGAAACATCTAGATAGGGTCCTTTATAATGCTAGTTTGGATGGATTTTTATAATAATACCAATGTGAAACATCTCTCAAGGATTAGGTCAAAGCATAATTCTTGAAGTATTGCTATATCAAAAGAATTGGAAAAACTAAAATCATCCTTTCAATTTCAAAATATGTGGATCGCGCACCCTGTGTTTCTAGATATGGTTAAAGATAACTGGAATGAGATATTATATTGTCCTCTTATTCATGTTCTTTGGTATAAACTAAATAAATTGAAGCAAAAACTAAATAAATTGAACTGGGATGAGTTTGGTAATGTGTTTGACTCAATAACTCAAGCATAAGAAGATGCCAAGTTTAAAGAAATGTGTTGTGATGATTCCAAAAATCCTGAAAAAAAATTTAATATTGTCAGAGCTACAATTCTGTATCTTCAGATTTTGGCAAGAGAAGAGGATTTTTTTAGAGTAGAAACGCCACATAAAATGGCTTGAAAATGGTGATAGAAATTCTAACAATTTCCATAGTTTTGTTAAGAAAAGAATAAGGAGAAATATAATAAATGGTCTATGGATGGTCCCTGTATTGATCAAGAATAACTAGGGAACTTTGCAGTCGGACATTTTAAAACTATATTAACTAGTCATACTACACAATCTGATCCATGGGATATTGATCTATTTATTCCTAAGCTTATCAAAGAGGAAGAAATAGGAACCTTGTATTTTTTACCTAAATAGTAGGATATTTATCTTATTATTATGTCTCTTAGTCCAAACAGTACTGCAAGGGGTCATGGATTTACTGCCAAATTATTTTACCACTGTTGGACCATTATCAATAAGGACATATGGGAGGCTGTTTTAGATTTCTTTAAGAACCATCTCAACTATACAAGAATTCATTCCTTAACTATTTTCCTCATACCTATAGTGGAACACCCTTAAGCTTGGAATGACTTCAGTCCAATCAATCTTTACACAATGCTTAATAAGATACTCTCCAAGACTTTAAGCAACAGATTATTAGCATTCCCAAAAATTAGCCTATGATTTGAGCAACAAGGTACAAACCGATAACATTTGGCTCAAGGTAGATATGTTAAAATCCTTTGGGTTTGACCAAACGTTTCTAGACATGATCTTAAAGAGTTATTTCCACAAGATATTGTATACTAGTTAATAGTTTTTTGAGGGGTTTTTTCAAGTTTAATAAGCATCTAAGTCAGTGGGGTCCTTTATTCCTAGGCCTCTTCATTATAGCAGAGGAATTTCTAATAAGGGCTCAGGAGGCTATTTGACAATAAGCATTAGTTGAGACATAAATCAAGAAGATATATGGACATACCTTCCTTAGCATTTGCAGATGAACTCTTAAATTTTACCAATGGAATTTCTAAAACCATTAAAGTAGTTAGACATTTTCTGCAGACATATCAAGTCTGCTCCGGTCAGATTATCAATAAAGAGAAAAACGAGAATACATACATCTACCAAGATGCATATATCTAGAATTAAGTTTTTGGAAAACTTGATTGGATTTAATGATAGCATGTTTTCTCTAAAATACCTTGGCATATCAGTTAAAACCATAAACAAAGCCAACAACTATGATGACCTTGTGACAAGGATAAGGAATAATATCCTATAGTGGGATCCTAAAATCTTATCATTTGCTGGTAGACTATCAATCCCTTATTACCATATTCAAAGTTGCATTGTGCTAATGTCTTTAATATACAGGATAAAAGGTATATACAATAAATTTATTTGAGATTTAACGAATCTAAACTGACTATTAACGGGGCTTGTTGGTATAAGATGTCCAAAACTTATGAAGAGGGGGGCTTAAATCTCAAAATAATTTAGGATCTCTCAAACACCTACTCATGTAAGTTATGGTTCAACTTTAGAGCCTAAAAAACTATATGTTCTAAATTCATGTATTCAATATACTGTACAAAAACTTTACCAGCTATTATCAAAGAAACAACTATATGTTTTAAAACCTAGAGAATACCTTTGAGCATCATAATTCTAGTTGAACACTTTATATAATGGAAGGTTGGGGATGGTAATATTAACTTCTGGACTGAATAATGGTGCTCAACTCAGCCCTATATCATATTATCAAGCAATAGAGAAAATTCTCGGTTTCATGTAGACAAAATTAAAACCTATTATATAGATGATCGTTTTAACATCAATAAACTGAGTCACCTAATGTTACATTATGATATGGAGAAAATTAGTATATTCAAGCTGAATTCTTCAGCCAAAGACTCAATTTAATGGTTTATCGCTAACACATGTGATTTTAATACAAAACACACATAGAATACAATCAGCTCAAAATACAAGTCATTAAAACTGTTTAAAGGTTTATTGGATAACTCTATACCTAAATGTTCATTTCTTATGTAGAGAATATTGAATAACTGGATTTCAGATGATTTCATTCCCCGGAAGAAGTATTTCTCATCGGCTTCCGAATACTAATTTTATGAAAACTCTAAATCCATCAAACGTATATTTAAACAATGTAATGTTTATTGGTAGGTCTAAAGGTATTTTAGTGATATATTTAATATATTAATAACTAGGACTATGTTTTCCCCTCGTATGATTAAAAACCAGTTATAGTCAACTAAAAAATAAGTTCATATGAGAAACATTCTCCCTTATATCATATGTTGGGTAATCTTGCACTCAAAGAACAAAGTTAAACATAATAATATTCTCATTAATACCAAGGTTATAATTGACCAGACCAAACATATAGTTTATGTTCTTGATTGTGAAAATCTTCTTAACCGAAAGCATTGGGCCATGATATGAAGACTGCTTATGTTCTTGTTGTTTTCATCGTCTAAACAATCCAATATTATGTCTATACCTCAAATGGATTATGCCTCAAGGTAATAGACTCAAATTAAACCCCCATTGGTCTTTTAATCTATATATGGAAGTTAGTGGTGGAGAGTTAATTGTGAATGATAAAGGGGACATTATTGTTTCTTTTGAAAGAGTCTATGAGAAACAATCTTCTTTAATAGGAGAGTATAGGGCCTTACTTGATGGCCTTATCATATTTAATTCTCAGAATACTAACCTTCTTGATATGGAGAATGATTCCAAGTTATTAACTGAAATGTTATCAATTGGCAAGGCTTCCATGGTATTTAGATTCTATACTATACTTTTGTAGATCCCTAATCACTTTAATTATGAAGATATCACATATATACATGAAGAAAAACCATACTATCGATTGGTTGGCTAAATGGGTTCTCAAAAGAAAAGGAAAATTTGACTTTAACCAAATCCAAATCCCTGCTTCCTTAAAGGCTTTAACAGCTCTAGAAATTCTCCAGGCTGGTTACCTAAAGGTTGCAGACTAATTCCTTAATGACTCGAAGATGATATCCTAATAGTCCTATAAGCAAATAACCATTTATTAAACAAATCATATGATAGATAAGAGTATTGAACCAATCCATATTCAAAATGTCTTTACTTGTATGTTAACTAACAATTTTAAGCATGTGCTACCTGAATTTACTCTGTCAATAATGTGTTTTATTTTATGCATAATAAATCTTCATTGGAAGTTATAAATAAGTTATAAGGTTTAACTTCGAAAATATCAACTAGATTAGGATAAAATTAATTAGGTTAAAAATCAACTTTGAAAATCTTACTTGAATACAAATTCCTTATTAATTTATCTTATCTTTTTAAGCTATCTTAATGACATATGGACCATACAGAAGATAACATGTAATCTGCAAATAAGCTTATGAAAACTCAAACAAAACAAGATTATAGTCAATAAAATATTATAGTTCAATGTATAACATCTAAAATATGATTTAAAAAGGAAAGCTCGACATATGTTTATATCATTTCTCTTTTTATTGACTCCAACAATTATATTCCAAAGTCTTTAACTTAAGTGAATTATGTTGATATGAATAATATTCCCTACAGGTTCATTCGTTGACAATAAATCTTCACAGATTATAACTCACGTCATACTTTCAATAACTATGAAATCATCCAGAATCACCTATATCTTACTCTACAACCAAAGAAAAAGGTTTCATCTTTTTGAATAAAGATGAAAAGCTTAAGTTGTTTATATGATACCTTGATAAGAACTGAGTTGGATGCTCAAAGGAATTCAAGTGATTAAAGTTAAAATCATAGAAAATAGCTTCAAAATAAAATACTCTAGAAAGACCTAAACAATGATTCGATTTGAAAACAAGTCGAAGCTTTTATTATAGATTTGTATGACTCTTCACAGAATGAATAGCGTGAACAACTAATGCTTGCTCTGGATCAAAATTTATGAAAAGATACTAACATAGAATTGAAACTCTATGCATCCAGGTTTGAGTATATTACAATTCTAGTTATTATCAATAGCCCCTCCCCCCCCCCCTCCGCAACATTTTGCAAATGAAATGAGGGATGAGTAAAAATAATTCAAGTATAGTTTAATTGTTGCTGTCATTGTTTTGGGTTTTTTTACCCTGTTAAATATAAGTTGATGGTTTGACTGAATTATGAGGCCTTAGATTTTGTAGTTGTCTGAACCCTTATGATTTAGTTCGTCTGGGAAGTTGACTCTTTCAATTTTGAATTTTTAAACTCATTAATCAATTTAGAAAGCCTTTTTACTTGAGCGGATGTGTGTGGTATATTGTCCTTTCCTTCTCACGGGTCCAGTAACATGTAGCCAAATTACTATCCTTGATTTGGTGTTGGCCATATTTTTGCATCTTAAAAACCTTCCACCGACTGAAACCTCATTTGAGGAAGAAATTTGAATTTTTCTTAAAGGTAAAAGAGCACATAAACTAATAACAATCAGTTAGAGTGATTGGTATGCTTTTCTCATGCAAAAAGACTTTATTGTTAATTCTGTTTAAACTAATCACCCCCTTATTATTTTAAAATCAAAATTAAATGAATACTATTAGTGATAAAATAACAATGTTAAAGAAAAAAGTGTTAAACTAGCTTATTTGGGTTTCCCTAAGCCTCGAGACACCAATCGAGGGAGAGACGAGCCTTTGGATGAAAAGAAAAATACTTGGAGAATCACACATGATTCATATGGTGAGTGTAAAAAACATAATGTTACTTCGAATGTCTTTCATCTATAATGTTGGGAATATGCATGTTCGGTCCACATATTCCACCTCCGTATATAAGTAAGAACACAACCAATCTCAACACTAGTATGACGTTGTCCGTTTTGGTGCCCGAAGGCCCTCACGGTTTTGCTTTTGGTCCATTATCAAAAGGCCTCATAGTAGTTGAGTTATGTTCATACTTATATACCACTGATCCTTCCCATGTTTAACCGATATGGGATGTGGGACTTTTGGTCGCCACCCTAAAAAATCCTCCTCTCGAACAAAATACCATTTAGCCTTCTCTCAATTGACTTTCATCCACTCACTATAATCAGAAGTTACTCCACGTGAACAATAGAGCTTTTACAGCGGATTTATCTACTCACTCGACCATCCTGCGCTTGTTCCTTAGGTTCACTATCCACTCCAATCAAGTACCATCGCTTGATGAGTCATGAATGCTCCGAACTAGGATGTATAGAGTAGATCATTCACCTTGAGCATGACTACTGGTTCGTCATGTTCGACCTCCGAGAATATTACGACCATCGCTTTCCGTCTGGGCCTGGCGCTCTAATACCACGTGTTGGGAATATGGGGGTCCGGTCCGCATATTCCACCTCCTTAATAAGTAAGAACAACATGATCTCAACACTAGTATGATATTGTCTGCTTTGGGCCCGAAGGCCCTCACGGCTTTGCTTTGGATCCACTACCAAAAGGTCTCATACTAGTTGAGGTATGTTCTTACTTATATACCCATGATCCTTCCCATGTTTAACCGATGTGGGATTTGAGACTTTGGTCGCCACCCTAACATATAAGGTTTGATATATGGCACTCGCACAAAAGTGACTCTTAGGTTTCTTAACCAATAAAATGTGAAATATCTCGATCCTTGATATGATTGAAACTTGAACAAACAATATGAAGGGCAATTCTCTCTAAAATAAAATATTACATTTCATTATATTGTTCGTCTTATTTATTTTTTTCGTTAACTCACAATGTTTTTTTTATTCCCCCCTTAGCAAGAAAGTATATTTATTTTTCTCTTTTTTAGTAAGGATGCCCCGAAGGCAACTCGTGTGGGAGACGTCCTAGATTTTTATAATATGAGAAATTATTCAATCAAACGATCAGAGTATGACATCACAATCGGAGACACGACGGAAGAGGATTGATACCCAAAATACTGAGGTGGAATTAGTAGAGGCACGAACGATCATTGTTCATAAGGATGCAACGTTGCGATGAAAGAAAATCTATATGAATATGGATGACCGACTTCCTATGAAAGTAGTTCACAAGCCTTGCGATAATAGCGATCATCAATCACTGAAAAGTTTATGTTAGAATTATGACATACCTACATCTAATAGATTAGGTTTCACGTCGAAGGAGAGACGTTAGAGGACTGTTTTCGTGATGAAGCAATGTTTTTATATGCATTCTTGATACAGTAGTTTGACTCCTCTTGCATCGGACGTTGTGAGGCTTCTTCCGATTATCCATAATATGTTTTAGCTAGTTTATACAAACTGGTTGTATGATTTTATAGGTTATGATCATAACTACAATTTATGCTAATGTACCTTTTGTTATGGAAGAAATTTTAGATATTGTAATCATATAGTATAAAAAATATAGGCCGTATTATTACTTGTCAACTGTGAACAATACGAACTTGTCATAGACCTTTTACATGCAAAGAGGCGGGGCAAAATATAGATTTATCTTTGTTACCAGGGCCTCCAGACTAGGATACCTAGCGATGAGGCGATCAGTCTCACTGATTGAATTTTTGCACTAAATTTTTTATTTCTAGATCTTTTTAGTTTAACTTTCAATGATTTGATAATGCCTTTCACATATAAATCATGGGCTTTACAAAAATAATAAGGCTCAACGAAGGAAAAGTTTCATTAATTAAGTGAAATTTTCAATGATATAATCAGGGGAGGTGTTGTTATGCATTTTTCTCCTCTAAGATATTTACTGCGCTTGGGTATTGTCCTACGAAAGACAGGTCCTATCGTGTTTCCTAGATGAATGTGAATGTGGTGATGGGCTCGACTGCTGCTAGTGTTGTTTTCTTCCCTATCAAAAATACGTAGGTGACCAAAAATTAAGAAAAAATGTCACAAATTAGTGCATTTTTTATTCTTATAATTTTGAGTTACAAAGAGAGGCAAACAGTCCCCGCAGTTCCCGTCAATTCCCTCTAAGAAGCAAATAACTCAAAATCAATTCTCAACTTTTAAATAACGTTAGTGGAGTAGTGGGAGTTATATTAAGAAGTCTGAAAGTCTCAAATTATTAAGTGATGTTAGTGGGTAGTGGGAATCATATTTCTCTATAAGTACTCAACTCTTTTGTTTCATTCTAAAAGTAATAAAATCAAGTTTTGTGTGTTCTTATTGTTTCAGTTTTTGTGTCTGTTCAATTTGTTCCATGGTATCAGAGCAAGGTTTTTGGATATCAAGTGTTTGATTTTATTACCTAGAGAAATCCTGTCAAGTGTTATTACTTTTAAATCAATATGAATGGAAGTAATTCAGCTCACCTATGTCTACAGAGAAGCTTGTTGGAACCAATTACCAATATTTGCGGTTGTGTATGTAGGCCTTCCTTCAAGGACAAGATTTATGGGATCTTGTTTCCGGTACCGAGATACTTCCTAGTGATACTCTAGAAAAAGCTGAGTTAAAGAGGAAATGGAAAGTAAGGTGCGGAAAGGCTTTATTCGCGTTTAGAACTTTGATCGGTAAAGAATTTATTGATCATATTCGTGCATTAGATTCTCCAAAGGATATCTGGGACACTCTTGACATGATATTTATCCACTTAAATATTATGCGACTTCAATACCTTGAGAATGATCTTGCTTCGTTAATCTAAGGGTAATATGTTAATACTTGATTACTTTCTTAAGGTTAAGAATGTATGTTCGGAAATTTCAGGTATGGATAGTGATGAACCTATTAATGATGCAAGGCTAAGAAGTTATTTGATTCATGGATTATGATCTGACTTTATGCCGTTTATATCATCAATAAAAGGATGGTTTAACCAACCATCAATTTTTGAGTTATAGAACCTACTCTCTAACCAAGAAGCATTGGTTAGACAAATGCTTGGTAAGTATTCAGCTGATGTTGAAGATACATTTTTTACTAAACACATGTCAAGGTGGAAAAACACACAAAGTCATTTTCAAAATGATGGTAAGCAGATAAGGATTGAGAGGGAGTTAGCAAACCACTCTAAACTTACATGTTTTAGATGTGGAATGACTGGACACATAAAGTCGGATTATCGTGCAAAGCTTTTTTGTAAGAGGTGTGGAAAACCAGGCCACATTAAACCAAATTGTTATTTTCAAAAATCGTCGAATCAGATGCAAATATTACACATGATGTTGAAGAGAGCAATGAGAGACAGTATGAAAGTTGTTTCTCGATTGAGGTTGTTAATGAACCAGAGAACATAGTTTCGGTTATTAATCAACCAATTGCCCTTAGTTCGTCAGTTGTCCGCGGTGCGCCGATTCCTGGACTCGGGCCTTGTCTACTTGCACGCCCCGTACTGAAGAAGGTACCAAATGTTTCGGTTGTGTTTCCTGGTGGTAATAATAAGGTAGAGAAGCCACGTAGTGGTATCGTGACAGAAAATGGTCCGCGTGAGAGCAAAATCAAATCGTCCAATGCTATTTTTGAGGTTTTGCAAGGCTCTTCTAAAAGAGGTAATAGTACGGCAGCATGCCATGATGGTCAAGTTGAACCGGGTTTATCTGAGTCGAATACAATATCAGTTCATAAGAAGCTAGCAGAAATGGTTGTTCAAATCAAGTGGACAATTTGAAGCTTGTTTATAGGCATGATTGCATATCGTAGAGGTTGATCTAGAACAAGAACCTTCCTTGTTGGAGGAAGAAGAGGAGAAGTGTCTTGAAATTCAGGAAATTAAAGTGGATAAGAGTTAATCCTCTTCTCTAGTGGCTCTATTTCAGAATATGAGATTATATATTTTGATAAACTGGACAAAAATTCTGAAAAGAAATCAGAAGAACCAGAGAGTAAGGAGATTAAAATTGATGATTGGTTGTTCGATTTTTCACAATTTTTTCGTACCCATGTGGGTGTTGACCTAGATGCTCATGATGACTTGCATAAGCTAGAAATGGAGTTATTTTCAGAAGCACTCAAAAAATAGTTACAAATGAAGAAGCTCAGAGTCTGTTTGACAAAGCCACGGTAAATTTTCATTTATGTGGCTTGTTGATACCGATTGGACCAACAATGTGAATGACAGATGGTCCACTTCGGGCTATTGTTTCGATACTGTTTAATAACTTTCTCTCAGTCTAGATGATCGACAAAATGAACTAAGGAGACGTGTCACAAATTAGTGCATTTTTTACTCCTATAATTTTTCGTTATAAAGACAAACAGACAGTCCCCTCAGAGTCCCCGCAGAGTCCCGGCACAGTCCCCATAAATTCCCCTTTAAGAAGCAGACTGCTCCAAATCAGTTCCCAACTTTTAAACAACGTTTGTGAAGTATTAGGAGTTATATTAAGAATTCTGAAAGTCTCAAATTACGAAGTGATGTTAGTGGGTAGTGAGAATCATATTTTCTATAATTACTCAACTCTTTTGTTTCATTCTAAAAGTAATAAAATCAACTCTTGTGTGTTCTTATTGTTTCAATTCCTCTGTCTGTTCTTTCAGGCCTGATCCAAACCGTGTAAGCATTTTTTGAATGACAAGGCATTTGCGCCCCTCTGTTCTTATAAAAAGAGTTGTGTTTTACAATAACAGGGTGACTTCAAAGGCTGCTGTGGTTGTACGAGAAGAAAAATGATCCATGGGTAGATGATCAATTATCTTGAGAAAAGCTCAAATGAATGAGATAAGGATTACACAGGTGGTCATGTAATGGTGATATCAGGTTAAAATAAATAAATGTGAGAGATGGGTTTATCAAGAGGTGGTTGTCGCACAAAACACATGGTAGTAAGTTGACCTATAAAGACCCAAAATTGACAAAAAATAAAAGTCCAAAGCTGACATATTGTGCTTCCAATTTTATGAACATATCCTCAAAAGAACAAATACAACTATATGGTTGAATGTTACGGATGTAGAAGTAGGGATTTTCCGCTATACAACAAATTTCAATAGGAAGAAAAAATTCATTCAACTACTGCATCGCAAGCCGTATAAAAGAGATAATTCAAAAACATATTCGTCTTCTTGCGGTTTTTATGCCCATATGGATTGGAGATTTATTTTTTCGTATGTTGACATGTGTGTAGAAAAAAAGAGAAACAAATAAAAGTGAGTAGGGTATCATTATAATTTAGAAACATAAGTATAATAGGTAGAAATGTTTCTATGTATAAATGGAGACACCAATAATAAGAGAATAACGACGTGGGATATAAACATAATACAAAAATACCATTTATTCTAACATCCCCTCTCAAATTGATGACAATTTAGTCGGAAACATCAACAGTTTGTAAAGAAATAAACTCTATGTAGGTTTTTGTGAAGAAATCTGCAAGTTGTCTTGAGTCTTTAAATGATCTTTGAACATCATCTTCTTCATATTTTTTTCAAACAGTTTATTCTTCACATCTTCTTCATGCATATATATATTCTTCTTCATATTTCTTCAACCATACTCCAATCTCAAATGTTCACTTTGAAATTCCTGATTTCCAATTTCAA
Organism: Limnanthes douglasii subsp. nivea; assembly: GCA_036936605.1. Lineage (NCBI taxonomy): Eukaryota > Viridiplantae > Streptophyta > Magnoliopsida > Brassicales > Limnanthaceae > Limnanthes > Limnanthes douglasii. Next base: position 55,148,339 of record JAUPFV010000002.1, on the reverse strand, counting down.
ATTCCAAATGTAAAACGAAATCTAAAAGCGAAATAAAATCTAAACACCAAATATCCTAACGAGATCCAAACGACAAGCGTCGATCTAAGCAAACGTCAGATAAAGTCCAAACGTCAAACGGAACCTAAATGCCAAATGAATTATAAACCCTAAATACCCAAATGAAATCCAAACGAAAAACGTCGATCTAAGAAAACATAAGACATAATCCAAAAGTGAATCAAAATCTAAACACCAAAACGAAATCCAAACAAATTTCGAATGCCAAATCCAAATTAAATCCATTACTAAATCTATATACCAAATCCGAATTCAAATTTGATTTCCAATCAAAATCAAAATCAAAATTGAATCCAAGATTTTACCACCAAACGTTATGCATTGCTTTAGTAAAGATGTTTTCGGAACCGTAGCACCAAATCACAGTCAAACTAGTTCAATTGAAAAACTAGATATCCCAAACACGTGTTCCAAAATTTAGCAAAAACCGACAGTGTTTGCTTCTCGATCAAGTCCGTTGATTCTAGCTGCACATAATAGATCCATAACCCTCAAAAAAATCTCTTTTTTTCTTTAGGCGGACAGCTAAAACAAATACTCGCCTGCACAACAGAAAACACAAAAACTTAAACTCAAGATCTCAATTTACACTATGATATCATGTAAAAAAAAGAGAAGAAAAAAAACGGTTATGATAAAATTTTCTATATATTGATAAAGACCTAATGGTTAATAATAGAGTAACAAGAATGGATACAAACACAGTATAAAAAACCTATATATCCTAACAATGTATACCACGAGGAAACATTGGACCAGAGTTCTGTTCTAATTCATGCTCCTTGGCAAGTGGAGGTTGGACTTACCATTAATTTACATTTGAATTTTATTGTTTGTTCATGTACATGGCACTTTATTATATATATCGACTCATGCAAGCCATTGTCGTTGCATTAAATATTGTGATCAGTGCCCATAAAGATGCTTATCGTTCATAGTTCATACTCAATCTTTGGTTACTTATCTTAGGGTCGATCAAGTATTTTAGGATAAGGTCCCTAGCAGAAGAGATAAAATAGTACGTTGCATGAGCGGGAGAGAAGAATTGTCGTTCTTGAGAAAGCTGAGGCTCTTGTAGTCTTGTGCGAAGAGAAAATGGTGGGATGCGAGGACCTATGTAACAAAATTAATATTCTTAAAGAGAAGACCCCTCAATTGGAGCAATTTGTGTTAGATTTTTGTGCAATGTGTTAGATGATTTGACCTGGAAATTCTATGACGAGTAGGATATCCATTAGGACGAGCTGAGGGAACTTAGTAGGTAATTTCTTATGGCTAATAGTCACTACGCGTCGAGCTTTCCCTAAAGCATCCACCAGAGGGCTCTTCTTGGTGGTGGAATATGAAATTATTGTTATTTATTTTAGTGTAATTAGATCGACTAGTCGACCAATTTAATCATAATATATTATTTAACAAGTCGTAGAGTGTGGAGTGCACGCTTGTTAGATTATATCACGATTAGCGGGGTCAAGGGCGGAGCCCCTTGCGGGGTCGAAGGGGCGGAGCCCCTGGCTGGGGTCGAGTTTATAAATATGGGTTCTGTTGAAAAGAAGATCATATCATTTTCATCCTCTCTGTTCAAAGTATATATCTCTGATTTTATCCAATTGAAATTTTTGGAGAACCCCAAAAATATTTGAATAAGAAATTGTTTACAAGACTTCAGAGATTATCCGGAAACGAAACACTATTTTCTACATTTTATTGAAATATTCTGGTCTTGTTGATGAAGATAGAGATGACGAACGGAGGAGAATCTGCGAAGGAGATGACAAGTAAATTCGCTAAGTTGGACAAGTTCGAAGGACATGATTTCAGACGATGGCAGAAAAAGATGCATTTTCTATTGACTACACTCAAGGTTGTGTATGTCTTGAGTACCCCCTGGCCAGATATCACTGAGAATGAAACATTGGAACAAACGAGGAGGCGCAGCAAGTGGGAGAATGATGACTACATTTGCCGAGGCCATATATTAAACGGTATGTCTAATACTTTGTTTGATGTATACCAAAATGTCGAATCTGCAAAAGAATTATGGGATTCTATAGAATCAAAATACATGGCAGAAGATGCTTCTAGTAGGAAGTTCCAGGTTAGTAATTTTATAAATTACAAAATAGTTGACTCTAGACCTGTAATGGAACAGTATAATGAACTACTAAGAATTCTGGGTCAATTTGTTCAACACAATATGAAAATGGACGAATGTATTTCGGTTTCTTCTGTTATTGACAAATTTCCTCCTTCGTGGAAGGATTTTAAACACACACTGAAATACAACAAGGAAGAAATGACTCTAGTCGAACTTGGTAGTCATTTTAAGATTGAAGAGTCTCTAAGGGATCAAGATGAATTAAGTAATCCCAAGGGTAAAAACCAAGTGGGAAACTCATCTGTAAATATGGCTGAAAGCAGCGGATTCTTTAAGAATGGAAATACAGATAAGGGGAATAAACGAAAGTTTAAAGGAAACAACAAAACAGTAATTTTAACAGCAAAAAGCCTAAAATAGCATGCTGGAAATGTGGCAAACCTGGTCACTTTAGAAGGGATTGTCGAGTTGGAAAAGGCAAAAATAATGTTGGTCCAAGTGGGAACAATGCTGGTTCAAGTGGACACAATGCTCGTTCAAGTGGATCTAAGGATCCTGAAAAGCAACAAGGTCAGATTTTATTTCAGAATTCTAATTCTGGTCAAAATTTTATATCTCTAATATCTGAAGCATTTTATGTGCAGGATGATGATGTTGCTTGGTGGGTTGATTCGGGAGCAACAAGTCATGTATGTAAAGATCTTCGATGGTTTAGTAATTTTCAACCGAACGAAGATGGACCTTCACTTAAGATGGGAGATGTTGCTACCGAACCAATCAAAGGACTAGGAAATGTTAAATTACTATTTACTTCTGGAAAGTACATATTATTGAACAATGTATTGTATGTTCCTGGGATTCGAAAGAATCTTTTGTCTGGTGTTGTTTTAAACAATTGTGGTTTCAAACAAGTGTACGAAAGTGGCAAATATGTTTTGTCAAAACATGGTGTATTTATGGGATTCAGATATTTATGTAATGGTATGTTTATGTTAAATATTAATGTTTCGTTCGAAAATGATTCTGTTTGCATGACTTCTACTAGTGTGTGTAGAAATATAAATAAAACATAATTATGGCATGCTAGATTAGGACATGTTCATTATGAAAGAATAAAAGACATGTCTAAAATGAGCCTTATTCCTCCTGTTGATGCAAATAATGAAAAATGTAAAACTTGCATGTTAACTAAGATAACTAGAAAACCTTTCAATAATGTTAACCGAGTTTCCAAAATATTGGAACTAGTACATAGTGATTTATGTGATTTCCATGCTACACATTCATTAGGAAATAAAAAGTATGTTATTACTTTTATTGATGATGCATCTAGATATTGCTACATTTATTTGTTGCATGCTAAAAATGAAGCTCTTGATAAGTTTAAAATCTATAAGGAAGAAGTTGAGCTACATAAGAATGATTTGATTAAAAATCTACGTACGGATAGAGGAGGTGAATATTATGATCCTATATATTTTCAGTCTACGGGTATAATTCATCAAACCACGGCTCCTTATACACCACAACAAAATGGTATAGCTGAAAGGAAGAATAGGACTTTGAAAGAAATGGTTAATTCCATGTTGTCCTATTCGGGTTTGAGTGAAGGATTCTGGGGTGAGGCTATGTTAACAGCTTGTTATTTATTGAATCGTGTTCCTACTAAAAGGAATAAGAGGACCCCGTATGAGCTTTGGTTTAAGAAGCCTCCAACACTAAATTATCTGAGAGTTTGGGGTTGTAGAGCTGTTGTAAGACTAACTGAACCTAAAAGGAAAAATTTGGGTGAAAGAGGTATAGATTGTATCTTTATTGGGTATGCTGAGCATTCCATTGCATATAGGTTCTATGTGTTAGAATCTAATGACTATGTGTCGGTGAACACAGTTATCGAGTCAAGATATGCACTATTTGATGAAGAGAGATTTACTTCTATACCTAGACCTAGAGATTTGATTCAAAACTCTTTGAATAGGAACTCAAGTGAAATTGAAAATATATCAAGTGGTACCAATTGTGTACCTGGACCTTCTGAACCAAGGAGAAGTACTAGAGCCAGAAAAGCTAAGTCGTATAGATCTGATTTTCAACTATATTTAGTTGAAGGGTCAAGAGATAAGATTGACTATCAATATCAATACTGTTTTGTTATTGAAGATGATCCAAGGACTTTTAGTGATGCTATGGCATCAAGGGATGCTGCCTGGAAAGAAGCTATCTAGGATGAAATAGAGTCTATCATGCATAATAATACATGGGAGTTGGCTGATTTACCTCCTGGTGCAAATCATTGGGAAATAGATGGATATTTAAACGAAAAATGAAAGTAGATGGTACTATTGAAAGGTATAAAGCTAGATTGGTTATCCGGGGATTTAGACAAAGAGAAGGCATTGACTTCTTTGATACTTATGCTCCGGTTGCTAGGATTTCCACTATTAGATTGTTGATTGCACTTGCATCTGTATACAATCTTGTAATTCATCAAATGGATGTTAAAACAGCATTCTTGAATGGTGATTTGGATGAGGAGATTTATATGAAACAACCGGAAGGGTTTGTGATGCCTGGTTGTGAAAACAAGGTATGCAAGTTGAAAAAGTTTTTGTATGGTTTGAAACAAGCACCAAAATATTGGCATCAAAAATTTGATAATGTGATATTGTCTAATGGATTTATTCTTAACCAAGCAGACAAGTGTGTACATAGCAAATTTGATAATTCTGGTAAAGGAGTTATGATTTGTCTATATGTGGATGATATGTTGATTTTTGGTACTGACCAAAATCAGGTTAATGAAACGAAGAATTTTTTATCATCTAACTCTGAGATGAAGGATTTGGGGGAAGCTGAAATGATTCTTGGTATAAGAATCAAGCGAAAGAACAATAGTATATCGATTTCTCAATCTCACTATATTGAGAAGATATTAAATAAATTTAATTTTAAAGATTGTTCTCCGGTAAGCACACCTAAAGATCCTAGTCTTAAGCTTCTACCTAATAAAGGTATTGTTGTATCTCAACTTGAATACTCGAGAGCCATCGGGTGTCTTATGTATGCCATGACTAGCACTAGGCCGGATATTGCCTTCGCTGTTGGAAAACTTAGTAGGTATACTAGCAATCCTAGTTCGCATCATTGGCAAGGTTTAAATCGAGTGTTCAAGTATTTGAAAGGAACCATGAATTATGGTTTAACTTATACCGGATTTCCTTCTGTACTTGAAGGATATTCAGACGCGAGTTATATTTCCAATATGGAAGATCATTCTTCCACAAGTGGATGGGTATTTCTACTTGGGGGAGGTGCTATCTCTTGGACGTCTAAGAAACAAACTTGTATTACTGATTCAACAATGGAATCAGAGTTTGTGGCATTAGCAGCAGCGAGTAAAGAAGGTGAGTGGCTAAGAAATTTAATGTATGAAATTCCGTTGTGGCCCAAACCGATATCACCTATATCTATCAGATGTGATAGTGAGGCTGCCTTGCCCAATGTTTATAGACAAGTTTACAAAGGCAGGTCGAGACACTTAGGTGTTAGACACAGTATGATTCGTGAGCGTATCACGCATGATGTTATTTCAGTAGAGTTTGTGAGAACTCAATATAACTTAGCCGATCATTTAACCAAGGGGTTAAATAGAGATCTTGTGCACAAATCGGCTATTGGGATGGGATTAAAGTCCATTTGAAATCTCTCATGTTGAGATACCCAATTCCCATCTAATATGAAATTAGGTGTTGAATTCAATGTGGAAAGCTTAACATCAAGATATTGGAACACATTTGTATATCATCCCAAGGTATGTGTTCAGAACTGCAAGTTGTGAAGGTTGAAGATTATCTTCTTAATAGCTCTTTTGAAAAATTGCATATGCAGGTGCAAGATGAAAAGAACTACCTATTTGAGCATGAAGTTTAGCTGCTTCAAGAAGCTAGGACTTGGCTTTGATATGCTTAAGAAGGATAAGGACACAAGGCTAGTAAAATATAGTGTCAAGTAAGAACAAGTGAGAATGTAAATTTATGTGTATATTATCTTCATGTATTCATTGTGAATAGTAAAGGTTCAATCCTTAGTGATACCTTGATATTCGAATATTTGGAATGTGTAATATACTAATGTGAAATTCAATCGTTATGATATTTCATTTATGCATAAATTTGATCTTAGATATGATTGTGTTTAGTAGATCATGAATTACACTAAAATGGGGGAAGATTGTTATTTATTTTAGTGTAATTGGATCGACTAGTCGACCAATTTAATCATGATATATTATCTAACAAGTCGTAGAGTGCGGAGTGCACGCTTGTTAGATTATATCACGATTAGCGGGGTCAAGGGGCGGAGCCCCTGGCTGGGGTCGAGTTTATAAATATGGGTTCTGTTGAAAAGAAGATCATATCCTTTTTATCCTCTCTGTTCAAAGTATATATCTCTGATTTTATCCAATTGAAATTTTTGGAGAACCCCAAAAATATTTCAATAAAAAATTGTTTACCAGACTTCAGAGATTATCCGGAAACAAAACACTATTTTCTACAATTATCACACAAAGAAACATCAATTGTGCCCCTTCCCTTAGTTGAAGGTGATGAAAATAACTCGAAAGTCTACACTCTCGAGCGTGTTGTGGATGTGGTGGAAGTAGCCTCACAAAAAATATCCCTTCGGGGTGATGCTTTAGTATAGTTGTTATATTTATTCATTTATGTTTAGTAGGTTGACGGAAACATGTGGCTTCTAGATATAGGTATATAAATTAAATTTAAATTGGCTTCGACTGACTTGTGTGTTTTCTTTTATTTCAAGTACATTTTGAAATAGTTTGCTCAGGTGTTGCTTGTTATCTTTTGGAACAAGTATTTTTGTTTTGATATAACAATAGAGGTGGAAGAGTCCTTTTGAGTGAGGTTCTTTTTCCAATACATATGTTTTTATTGTGGTAAATTACGTACGTTGCGCGTATATCGATACATCATTTTTTGTATTTAGGACAATAAAAAAATATTATTGTTTAAAGAGAAAGTCTTTCAAATTCTATTAAAGGGCGACCTAACAAATTTATATTAAGATAGTGGTTTTTATTGATTTGAGAAGATAAATTATTTGTATATATCATCTAACCATATTTGTACTATTATGTAATGGTTATAGTGAGTCATTTATGATGTAATTTTACCATTATTGCACGAAGATTGTAATTGATGATAATTCTTCTAAGATCGCAGCCATTACTCTAGTCTTAGTTCGTTCATGGGTTGACCAATTACTGAATTTTGACTCCATTATGACATTTTTCTTAACTACTTATTATGATAACCGCACTTGATCGGGCTTCTCGAATCATATCTGCCCGATAAAAGCTTTTGCTTGATAAAGTATTCTGCTCGGTAAGTCTTTTGCTCGGTAAAGGCTTCTGATCTTGCTCATATATAACAACGGCTTATGGCCAGTTTTTCGATCACCTTTGCTCAATATTGGTTTAATCGAGCTCGGACTAAACGATGACATGTACTCGATTATTTTAGTTATGTGCCTCGGTCATGCTCTTTTTTCTGTTTTTGTTCACCATCAGCTTGATTATTCCTTGTATGATGATTGCAAATGTTTCTTTAGGAGGCTTAGCTCAGTTGATATAGTAGTTTCGTTTAGTAACTTTTATATTTCCCTTAAACGGAGTAGATGCCCCTTGGCTTCACGTCGATCTTCAGTCTTTAGTTACTCATCTTCTTCACATCTTGTCGAGCGACCTTGATGCTGGTATTAACGACCTCATCATTGTTGTCTTCTGATTGGTTTGGGGTATGTCTCATTTTAACTTTCTTCATATATGAGACAATATCATTTTTTTAAGAAGATGAAATAATTTACCACCTAGATTGTAGTTTTTGTTTTTCACACAATGTCAAGAGTGTCGAGCCTCTTCAAGTGTGATCATCTATTTATGTAAGGGTTGATAAATCCTATGAACAGTGGTACAATTCTTCATTTGAAGGTTAATTGATTTTAGTGCGATAAAGTAATGATATTGATTTTATTTTCCAAATATTGAGTAGTTCAGTCTAGTTCAGCATTCAAGTTCACGTTGACGAGGATTTCCATCATCGGGATAATAGATCATTTGATGATTTCAATAGGGGCCTCATTATGTCAAACGAAATGAATTTGGAGATTAACTTTATCAGTGCCTATAAAAAATGAGTTCGTAAATTGTCCGCATGTATTGTAACATTGCAGAAATTTCTTAGAATTTACATGTATGATGAGACAATAATAATATGATAATAGGATTTACTTATGGATGGATTTATACCCATTAAGGGAAGTTCATTCTCTTTTGCAGAGTTCTTTAAGTATGAAATCTGTTTTTTTATCCCACACATATGAGAAGGAGTCTTGTTTACCAACAGCAATAGAGAATTTTGTCAGGTGTGACATATCAAACATATCATGATTTAACACTTCTAACCTCAAATTTTTTGTTTGGTAGGGTTCCTTTTGTGTGCTGGTTCAGAGGGACATGTCTTGTATATGACGATTTTTTTTTGTTGATGACACATTGTTCTTATTTACAGTTTCATGCAAAAGTAAGTGCATCAATTATTGTGTTGTCGGCCCGTCTTAAATGTCGTACTATATTTGTTTAATGTTTGAGGCCTTGGGTCGTAGGTTTTCCAGGTCGAGGATAAATGTATCATTTTTTACTTTATCTTGTACCAAAGTATGATTAAGTATTAATTATGAGTCGATGGGAAGTCTTATGTATTATGCCCCATAAATTTGGACGAGTCGGAGCTCTGGAATTGCAACTTTATATCTGACGTTATTTTTCAAGACATGAATCGAAATCAGATTGGTTCATAACAATGGTCCGATGAGGGAGACATAATTTGAATACTACCAGCATAACCTTAATTATTTCAGCCTTCATTCGTGCACATTACCCATATTGGTCCATAACTATCATCTGAGAGGGTAGGACTTTCGGCATGAAATTCATAAATAAAATATGCAATAGTTTATGCTTTAATGACAATATGTGGTTTGAACCATATGCTAAAGCCTCGTGGATTTACTGATTATAGTGTTATCCTGCTTGAAATATTAGACTATTGGTAGTTATTTTTCAAAGGACACGATATGTATACCATAATTATGGGCCCTTGATAGTATGTGTTATTTTCTTGCAACTAGTTCTTATTTATCTACTTGTAGATATCAAGTTTTGGTAGCAATATGGAGGTTATTTTTCAATGGACAAGATAATTGTACCATAATTGTGGGGCCTTGATAGTATGTGTTATTTTACTTGCAACTAGTTCTTAATTCTCCACTTGTAGATGTCGAGTTTTGGTACCTATATGGGATTTATTAATGTAATCAATAGCTTGGAATGTGCCTCTATCTTCTTTAACAGGTATTGTACTCACAACATAATGATAAATTACTATGTATAAGTATTTAGCATCACTTGAGTTTGGTCTGATAAGGACATAAAGAAAGCCATGTTCTCTATGATTTTTTATAATGCCTCGTCGGATCCAAAGTCCAGCTGAACTGGCTAACATCCTCGAGTACCCAGTAAAAATAAGGCACACTTTTGAGAGGTTAGGATATATATTTGTTTAGAAAACTTAATTTTCATTCGAGGATTTGAACCTCTTTGATAGATCGTATTGTATCTATAGATGCTAGATTTGTTGAATGAGTTAAATCTAATTCGATCCCTTTTTTGCTAATTAAGTATCGTAGAAATTTCCTAGAGCATACTCTGAGTGTATATTTTTCTAGCTTGAGTTTAAATTATCCGCTCTGAGGGTTACTGAAGCTCCCTTCCATGTGCACGATTTTTTTATTCTTCGTAATTGGTGACTAACATATCATCGATGTATGCGTGAATATTATATCTATTTTTGATTTTGTTCAGCAAACACTGGTATGTCGCACATGCATTTTTTAGATTGGAGGGCATTACCATATAGTAGTGAAGATTCATTCGATCATAAATGTTATGTATACCTTCTTACCATATGCATATAGATTTAATTGCAACCTGAATATGCATTGATCAAAGATAATTATTTTTTTCCCGAAGTGGCATTCATCAATTGGTTAATTATTGAGACCGAGAATAAATATTTTGGAAAGGTTGGGTCGATGTATGTCCAATCTACGCACATCATCAATTTTATATTTTTTTACAAAGACTAAATTCATGGTCCATAAAATATATGATATTTTTCTAATATGACCAATTTCGCTTCATCGTTTGACCTTGACAATCATAACCTGGAATTTCTCATGAGAGACGCGTTTGCGCCTTTGTTTGATCAACGAATAGCTAGTATTGGTGGATAGCTTATAAAACGTTGTCGAGACTAAGACCCTTGTGACATCTTGTGGATACCAAGTAAAATTATCCAAATTATTTGATAGAAATGTTAGTAGACCCCACCCAATATGGACCGTGCATCCTATCACAAGTGTAATTTTATCAATTTCTTCTAAAATAGTCGATTATTATGGTTAGCTCGCTCGATCCTCGATGTCCATTAAGACATTATGGTATCCGACTAGTTTATATATCTATGGAGAAATGAAAGTAGCATAGCATTATACGACAATGTCTTAACTATCGTAGATAACGCATATTATTCAGTTAACAACGTAATGTATACAATTATTTGTAATGGATATGATGGTGTGCATTTAATTGAGTCATGGTTATACGAGAATAACATTATATAATAATAGATTGTCTACTATCATAACAATGGATATGATGGTGACATTTCCTATCACAGGTGCTGCAACTTTAGGCGTTGCCCGTTCCATTGTATTTGTCTACTTTTTATTGTGCTTTTTAAAGGGTTTTGTTACCAATATTTCTAGTTATAGAGTGGTTGTTGTCAGAATGTACTTCGAGTTTTATTTCATTTCCCATGATATCCATAGATCAACATGGCTGATCAAGTATTTGTGAGGGGAATAAATGTTAATACCTTCTAAAAAATCATCCACTTATTTGATGTATGTTATTGATTTGTTTATTTGTTCAAACTATATATTTTAGTTAATTTTCATTGGTGGGATCAAATTTGGCATCGAGATTATCGTGAAGCTAAAATGTTAGGTGTTTTGATATGGTAGAAATCTTGGGTTTAATTTTCGAATATTGTAAGAAAAGTGGTTTTGATTGGTTTATGGGTGAAATTATTTTGGCACCTTTCGGTTCTTACAAACAAAGATAATGACGTGGTTTAATTCTTTTACCATGCGGCGTCGTATACTAAAGAATTTAATAACCGTGTTAGACTAATTAGAGATAGGTATTAGAAAGTAAGATAAATTGAATAATATGTAAGTACTACTGAATGATCATAGTGTGATTGCGAGTTTATATTTTGGAATTATTATTTATAATTAGGTTATAGTTGTAAAATTTATATTTCTTACATAATTAATAGTCATTAAGTCATGTAATACACAACATTAATGCAATAAACAAGCTAGTTAAGGGTTATTCTAAACCTTTTATAAGTTAGGACTTAGTCAAGGTTGAATCTACCAAGTCCCCTTTATATGTTTGGGTTTGGTTCAGATACTTTACATTTCTATCCTTATTCAACTTAATATTAGATAATTGAGTAATACTATAAGTTCACAATCACTTGTCTTTTTTTTATAAGAGTGGATTTCGGATTTATGTGTTGAGTTTTATGATGGTAAACACATATAACTTTCTTCATGCATCACGTGGTATCAAAGGATAAGGATACTCTTTAACGATGGTAAATAATAAATTTGTAGGAGTTAAACCTAAAGATGTTGGTTGAGATATATGAACGAGCGATGATAATCGATAAATATGTTGGAGGGTATGTTCCTGAAACTGTATGAGTGGTAGCTTAATTCTAATATCCATATGGACAACGCTCTTTCTCTTGTCAACTAGGATATACAGTCGAGCAAATATTTCTTGAGTGCTTGAGGTAAACTTTTGCCTAGAATTATGACGCGTGCATTTAAAAGATCTTAGTGGTGAAGTTTTAGATGAAACAATTAGAGGGTGACTAAGAAAATCATCGACAAATTGAGAACTTGACTATCGAATCCACGCAGATATATTATTATTATGCATGAAACTGCATATTGAATAATTTATGGATTGATTTTATAATGTTTGTATATATTTTTATGTATAATAAGATCATTAGAAAATAAAAGTTTTTTTTATGAATATATTTTACCGCCGGACTATGAGTAATCTATTTTTTAAAGTTTTAAAATTGTTTATGCGGTAATAATTCTATTAAGACTATACTAAGGAGTTGACATGGTATCACTTCTCAAAACCATGAGTGATACTAAGGATAATACAAGATTTTCAATTTTTAAAGAGATTAAAATCCACTATTTAATGCAAGTTTGGACTAAAAATGGTGTGGAGACTAGACAAGGCATAAAACATTGTATTTTAGGTAGAGCTAATAGAGAAAACACCCAAATAGTTTTTTAAACTACAAGAATATCATGGGAGATTCGTCCACTGCAACGGTAACAATGACATATGTTTACCAAGTGAAGCTCGTTGTCAATTTTAAACTTATACATATTAGACTTATATAGGTATAAAGGCGCCTATTATAGTAAAGTTTTTATCATTCGAATAAGTAAATAACAAAATAACTAGTCAATTTCATGAAAACAAAAGTGGATAACAAGAAACATTGATATTTGAAAGAATGAAAAGAAGATTGACAAATTATTAAATTGTGAAGAAATTGTAGAAGAACGGGTCGAAAAGACAAATTAAAATTCATATATTCTCGTGTTATACAAATATGAAGAACATAGATATAATAGTTGTAAGTTTTATTGCAACATTATGAGAAATGTTTTTAATTTAATTATTGATGGTGGAAGTTGTCACGATTTATGTCTAGAAATCTCGTGAAAGATATAAAACTATGATGAAACATTTAGACCCTATGTAATATTGTGGGTTCATAAAGAATCAAAAGTGATTATTGAAGGTGTGTTCTGTTTCAAACACGATTCGATAATAATAAAAGAATGGAGTAGCTTGTAATGTAATTTTTATGGATCATGGTCCTGTATTATTGGGACGCTCGTTATATTTTGATATTGATATTAATTATAGAATACGTGACAATGGGTGTGTTTTCAATTGGTAGCATGAGAAATTAGTGGGATATAAGAAATTGTACAAAGTTATTCCATATGTCAAAATGTATAAGAAATTGTATGATAAAGGTGATTATGTTATTGTGTAATTAACATGAATGTTGGTTATTTATTAATGGGATAACCGTGGCATTTTCAAATTAATATAACTTATGTGAGGCCTCACAATATCTGTATTTTTTTAATATAAGATTGTATTCGTTCCAAAATATAATTTTGAAATGCAAAGTTGTTGGATATGTCAAGAGGTGTGAGAAACTAATTCTAAAAATTTATTAGTTACGATAGGTTTTCACGAGGAAATGTTCATCTTTGACTTTTATAATAACTTGAAATCAATAAAATATTATTTGCTCAAGTTTGATGTAGACAAAATTATCTGAAAAGAAATTCGTACTAAGAAATTATATGACCAATATTTATTTTATCTTGTATTATTTTTTAATTTGTTAATGAAATTTGGATATTGAGTTCGGGTAAATAAAAATTAGACCATGAACTTTTTTTATCCAATAAGCCCATTAGAACCAATCAAGCTAAAAAAAAATTGAAGGCCTTTACGAAGGGAATACAATATTTACTTCTTTTGTCAGACTCTCTCTTCTTGAACATTTATTAAAAAAGCTCAATTATCTCTCTACGTTCCACCAAACATTAATTACTTCTTCCTTTATTACATAAACATCCTTAAGAAATAATTGACCTCACCAAATTTGCGACCACAGTGGAAGCTTATAGAGGTGCCCGAATAACGAGATCCAAAACCTATGGTGTGAGAGTTCGCTTTCGGAACGCTCTTAAGTATCAATTATGAGATGCAAATAGATTGTACCCCAGAGAATGAGGGAATTCGGGTTAAATAAGAAACCAGTTAAGTACCACATATGAATGATGAAAACCAAGAATGATTGCTCATGCAAGAGGAGCGAGACCAGTTACGAGGGGGAATCGACGCGTTGAGGTCCCAAAAGAAAGCTAAGGTGAACCTTTTGGGTAAATTTTAACCAGAAAGTCAAAGATCATATGGATAAGAGGGTGTTGATGAAGCAATAGTAGACTGCGATACTCAACATAGTCTGAAAAAACATACCTAATATGTCAAATCTAAAAAAATCATCATGCTTGGAAAAGAGAACTGATAAGTGCATTTCATGTCACTTATTACGTTTCCATTATTCTTAAAATCGTCGCCGGTTCTCAAGTATTCGTTGTGTTTTAATGTGTTTTTCCAGTATTTTTAAAGGCGCTTGTGCCGCGGATAAATTATGATAATATTAATAAATTTGGGGTTGAAATTGAAGAAACTAGAAAATTAATGCACTTGATGGTAATTTTGGAACAGTTGAAAAGAAAGGAAAATATATTAATGCTAAAAATATATTATGACCAGTGCTTTTGCAAAGAAAAATATACTAATGTTGAAAAAACAAAGAAAATATATTTCCTAAGATATTGTTTAAAATATTGAATTAAGAAAAAAAGATTACACCGAAGCATAAAAAGAAATTAATGCTAAATTAAGAAAAAAATATTAGACTAATGCTAAGGTTTTATTTAGCTATATTGTTTAAAATATTATTTTATTTAGCATAAATATTTTGCGATTTTTAATTTGATTTCTTTTATGGTTTCGGCAGAATATATAAATAGGAGGTGAAAAAGAAAAGAAAGGGGAGGGTCGTTTTTAGGTTTTCTAAACAAAGAGCCAAAATTGCAATTGGCTTCTAGGGTGAGCAGCTGTTTAGCTGTTTTGTTTGTCGATTCTGCAAAATAGATGAGAGAAGGAAATAGAAAGAAGAGAAAAGCCAGTTGGCTTCTGTGTTTGGTTTCGTGCAGAGGAGAATAAACAGAAAGAAGAGATCAAAACACAATTGGCTTTTTGTTTTTTTTTTTGGGCAAAAGATTCAAATTAAAGAAGAGAAAAAACAATTGAACTTTTTTTTTCCGATCGGTAACATACAACCAGATGGCGGAGAGGAAGTAGGCGATAGCTGCGGTGGTGTTCGATCGACAGTTTACGGAGTGTTTCTGTCGGGCGATACTTACGGCTACTGTTCGGTTTAACGTTCTCTAAACTCTTATTCGTCTATTTACAGTCGTCTTAGAACTATGTTAACTTTTGAGCCCATGATGATGATTCGTTCGATTATGAACTAATCGTTGTCATGGAACTCTAGCGGATTTGTTTGATTAATACTTAGGGCTTGTGCTAATCGTTGAGATACGTTTATCGGTTACCTAGTATGGTTGTGCTAATCGTTGAGATACGTTTATCGGTTACCTAGTATGGTTGTGCTTATCGTTAGATGCGTCGCGAACATCTAGTTTGTTAATCTTTAATGAATGCGAAAGTGGATTTAAGGGTTTAGAACTTGTCATGCTAGTATAAATTCTTGAATGATTCGTATTGTGATTGTTTATGATTCGTAATATGTCACTAACCAAATCATATTACCCTATATAATCAAAATAGATAACTTGCACTGAAAACCAATTGTACCTCAATTCGTATAGACATATAGGATTGCCATGCAAGCTATGTATGCTTAAGTGTTATCTCTTTTGTGGTTGTTTAAGTGGTTTGGTTTACGTGTACTCAAAGGTAGCGTATACTGATTTCGTGTTATCTGATTAGTAATCGTAGTTATCATACATATTGATTAAGTATATTAATACTCTGAGTAAAATAAACAATGAAGTTAGGGTTCCATGTTCTCATTTGCATAAGTAAAACTCGTTAGCTAATCTCGTTAGTTAATTTACTTAGTTATATTCATTCACTCAAACTTTATTACTCATTCAAGCATTAGTTTAATAATCATACGTTGTTGTATAAGTGAATTCTTGTCATATACACCTCGTATTTGTGGGAATGATTTTTCTTACTTATTACTTGCTACTATTTGACCGCGTATACTTTCGTGAGAAAATGACTAACACGTTTTTGGCGTCGTTGCCGGGGACTCGGTGTTATATGACAGTTTTATTGCTTATCAGCAGGGGTCGTTATAAAAATACTGACTTGATTTGGTTACTTGTTTGTCGTGTGCTTTCTTGTGCTTCAGGTACTTGAACGTGTATGCAAACACGGTCTCAAACTAGAGCACTAGTACAAAAGGAACTTGAAGCAAACCAAGGAACAGAGTTACTAGTCTCAGATTTTGATAATAATTCTACAATGGGAGATCCAGCATCAAAAGCACCCATGGAATACTCTCAACCAAAAGATCATGGATATTCAGTCTAGCATTGTCAGACCAAATATCGCTGCGAATAATTTTGAGATTAAACCGAGCACTATTCAGATGATGCAAAATTCTTGTTAGTTTGGGGGAGCTTCATCTGAGGATCGTAATATGCACATTATGACCTTCCTTGAAATCTGTGATACTTTTAAGTTCAACGGTGTTTCAGATGATGCCATAAGATTGATACTCTTCCCATTTTCTCTGAGGGACAAAGCTAAGAGCTGGTTACACTTTTTACCAGCAGGCTCTATCACTACTTGGGATATACTAGCGCAGAGATTTCTCTCAAAATTCTTTCCTATGGCAAGAACAGCCGCCATGAGGAATGCTATTACTCAGTTTTCTCAATCACATGGTGAATCTTTAAGTGAAGCTTGGGAGCGTTACAAGGAGATGCTCAAAAAATATCCTCATCATAGGATGCCTGATTGGTTAGTAATAAATTGCTTCTACAATGGTTTGGGTGTGCAAACAAGCCCCATGGTCGATGCTGCATCTGGGGGAGCCTTAACAACGAAAAGCTATGAGGAGGCTCACGAGCTCCTTGAGATGATGGTTGCTAATGAATTCCAGAACCCTTCTCAGAGACTGTCACAACATAAAGTAGCTGGTATTCTTAACGTAGACACTACCACTCCTTTAGCAGCTCAGCTTGAAGCTCTAAACATGAATGTGGATTCTTTGACTAAACTAGGGATACATGAGGTAGCTAGTGTGTGCGAGATTTGTGCTGGAGGGCATGACACTCAACAATGGCCTATCTAGACTGATTCAATGCAATTTGTGAGTAACTATCAGAGGCAGAATCAACAACCAATCTCAAACACCTATCACCCAAGCAACAGAAATCATCCGAACTTCAGTTGGAGCAATAATCAACAAGGAAATCAGCATTATGGTGCTAAGCCATACGCCCCTCTTGGATTTCAACAACAAGGTCAGCAACATCAATCTCAACAATATGCCCCACGAAAACCTCAAAATCAACATCATGGCCCTTCTCAACATTCTGTGAGAGACTCAGAATTCGAAAAGATGAAAGTAATGATTAAAAGTCTGATGGTATCTTACAAGACCTTAGAAAAATAGATTGGGCAGATGGCCAGTAACATGATCATTAGACCTCAGGGAGTTCTTCCTAGCGTCACGGAACATAATCCAGGTAAACGGGACGGCAAGGAGCAATGTCAAGCTATCACCATGAGATCAAGAAAGGTTGTCGAGAACCCCACAGTTGAACAAGAGGGTGATTCTTCTCAAAATCAGCCCATTCTGAAATATTCTGCTCAAAATCATCCCTCATCTGAGGTTAATTCTGATCAAAATCAACCACCTAAAAATCCATCTCAGTCAGTTTTCGAGCCTACGATCTACCCGTCTCTACCTTTTCCGCAAAGGTTGCAGAAACATAAGCTAGATGCTCTGTTTGGGAAATTTCTGGAGGTATTCAAGAAGCTACACATCAACATACCCTTTGCTGAAGTATTAGATCAAATGCCTAGTTATGCCAAGTTCATGAAGGGAATTCTTTCGAAAAAGCTAAAGCTTCGTGATTTTGAGACAGTGGCGCTCACAATGGAATGTAGTGCGATCTTGCAACAAAAATTTCCTCCCAAGCTCAAAGATCTAGGAAGCTTCACCATTCCTTGTTCGATCGGCAATTTATCTTTCATCAAATGTTTCTGTGACTTGGGAGCGAGCATCAATCTGATACCCCTATCTGTGTTTGAGAAACTGGGGCTACCTGAGCCAAAACCGACTAACATCTCTTTGTAACTGGCTGATCGATCTATCACATATCCTCGTGGTATCGTAGAAGATGTCTTAGTAAAGGTAGACAAACTCATATTTTCGGTTGACTTTGTTATCTTGAATTTCGAAGAGGACAAAAACATCCCCATAATCATGGGAAGGCTATTCTTGGCTACGGGAAAAACTTTGATTGATGTCAAAAAGGGGAGCTCACTATGAGAGTGCAACATCAGAATGTCACTTTCAACGTTTTTAAGGCTATGAAATCTCCAACAGAGGATGAAGAATGTTTCAGGTTGGATATGATCGATTCTTTGCACAGTAATGAGGTGGATCGGTATGCGAGTTCAGATGTTCTAGGCAGATTTCTACATGGTGAATCTGACTTCGAAGACGAAGAGATATCCGAATATGTTCAACTACTACAGGCAGCCCCGTATCAAAATAGGCTCAATATTCCACATGAGTCGCTCGGGTTGGGTGATCTTAAGGATTCTCAGGAAAGGCTTAAACCTTCGCTAGAAGAAGTTCCTAAACTTGAACTCAAACCACTGCCAGATCATCTTAGGTATGCTTTCTTAAGAGATTCATCTACATTACCTGTTATTATTGCATCTAACCTTTCAGGTAGTGAGGAAGAAAAGCTACTGAGAGTTCTGAGGAAGTTCATATCAGCCATTGGTTGGACCATAGCAGAAATCAAGGGAATCAGTCCCTCTTACTGCATGCACAAGATTCTTCTAGAATAAGGGAGCAAAACATCTTTCGAGCATCAAAGGAGGCTAAATCCTATCATGAAAGAGGTGGTGAAGAAAGAAATTCTGAAGTGGCTAGATGCAGGCATTATCTATCCTATCTCAGACAGACCGTAGGTAAGCCCGGTGCAATGTGTACCAAAGAATGGAGGAATAACAGTAGTAACAAATGAAAAGAATGAGCTCATCCTCACTCGGATAGTCACTTGATGGAGAATTTGCATGGATTATTGTAAATTGAATAAGACCACTAGAAAAGATCACTTTCCCTTGCCATTTATTGATCAGATGTTGGATAGGTTGACGGGCCATGAGTATCACTGTATGCTCGATGGATATTCAGGCTACAATCAGATTTGTATAGCTCCGGAAGATCAGGAGAAGACCAACTTCACATGCCCTTTTGGTACCTTTGCTTTTCGACGTGTCTCGTTCGGACTTTGCAATGCACCCGCTACTTTTCAAAGGTACATGATGGCTATTTTCTCTGATATGGTTGGTGATATCATGGAGGTGTTCATGGACTATTTCACAGTTTTTGGGAAATCATACGATGGCTGTGTATCTAATCTGGGTAGCGTACTTGAGAGATATGTGGCAACAAACCTCGTTCTTAATTGGGAAAAAGGTCACTTCATAGTGCAAGAAGGAATTATCCTTGGTCACAAGGTGTCTAAGAGGGGTTTAGAAGTGGACAAGGCCAAGCTTGAAACGATCAAAAAGCTTCCTCCCCCTGTCTCAGTAAAAGGAATTCGTAGTTTTCTTGGTCATGCTGGATTTTATAGACGTTTTATTCAGGACTTCTCAAAGATTACCAAAACACTTTGTAGTCTACTGGAAAATGATGTTCCCTTTCGATTTACTGAAGAGTGTTTCGTTGCTTTTGAGCTATTGAAGAAAAAGTTGACTTCAGCCCCTATCATCACTGTGCCTAACTGGGAAGATCCATTTGAGATGATGTGTGATGCTAGTGATTTCGTTGTGGGAGTCGTTCTTGGTCAAAGGAAGCTGCGGGTGTTTCACTTGGTTCACTGTGCCAGTAAAACCCTCAATGATGCACAACAAAACTACACCGTTACTGAAAAAGAGCTTTTGGTTGTTGTTTATGGCTTTGAGAAGTTAAGATCCTACTTTCTTGGTGCTAAGTTTACGGTTTTCACAGATTATTCGGTTATCAAGTACCTGCTATCTAAAAAGGATGTCAAGCCTCGCTTAATTCAATGGGTACTCTTGCTTCAGGAATTCGAGTTGGAAATTAAAGACAGAAAGGGGACTGAAAACCAGGTAGCTGACCATCTCTCACGTCTTGAGCAACATGAGAAAGATAAGGGAGATGGAATTCTTATCAACGAATGTTTCCTAGATGAGCAGTTGTTCCTGATCCAAGGAGAAGTACCATGGTTTGCTGATTTTGTTAACTATCTGGTTAGCAATGTGATTCTTTCAGATTTAACTTGGGCTCAACGAAAGAAATTCCTGCATAACGTGAAATGGTATCTTTGGGATGAGCCATTCTTGTTTAAATAGTGTGCTGATAAGATGATCCGACGTTACATCCCTTACAGTGAGATTGAGAAAGTTTTACATGATTGTCACACTACGGTTTATGGAGGACATTATGCTGGGGATAAGACAGCTGCTCGAGTTCTTCAAGCAGGTTATTACTCGCCTACCTTGTTTAAGGATGCTTATTTGTACGTTCGTAGATGTGATCGATGCCAAAGGGTTCGTAATATTTCTAGGCGAACTGAGATGCCCCTTAATATGCTTCTTGAGGTTGAGGTATTCGATGTGTAGGGAATATATTTCATGGGACCATTTGTGTCCTCCTGCAACAATCTATACATACTCTTAGCTGTGGATTATGTATCTAATTGGGCTGACGTGAAAGCTCTCCCAACTAACGATGCTAAGGTCTCCACTCGCTTTGGAACTCCTCGTGCTATAATCAGTATTGAAGGGACTCACTTTTGCAATCGTCAGTTCACAGTCTTGTTGGCTAAATATGGTATTTCTCATTGTGTTTCTACCGCTTACCACCCTCAAACTTTGGTCAAGCTGAAGTCTTGAATCGAAAAATAAAGCGAATCTTCGAAAAAGTGGTGAATCCTTCGAGGAAAGATTGGTCTCTAAAGTTAGATAAAGCATTATGGGCATACCGAACGGCTTACAAAACTCTGCTTGGGATGTCACCATTTCAGTTAGTATATGGTAAGGCTTGTCATCTTCCAGCAGAACTCGAGCATAAGGCATTCTAGGCTTTAAAGAAGTTGAATTTCGACATTCAAGCAGCTGGTGAGAAGCGTTTGCTTTAATTGAATGAACTTGATGGATTTCGGTTTCAAGCCTATGAGAACTCGAAGATGTATAAGGAAAAAATCAAGAAATGACATGATAGGAAGCTTGTACATAAAGCTTTTGAGCCGGGTCAAATGGTTCTTCTTTTCAACTATCGTCTAAAGCTTTTCCCTGGGAAGCTCAAGTCAAGATGGTATGGAACTTTTAAAGTCAAGACAGTATATCCACATGGAGCAGTTGAAATCTATGAGGAATCGCCAGACAAAGCATTCAAAGTCAATGATCAATGACTCAAGCATTACTATGGAGATGTAGGGAACTGTGAAGCATTCAGTATCAGCCTCGACACTACATGATTCTGAGTGGTATCGTCGAGCTATCGACGTTAAACAAGCGCTTCGTGGGAGGCAACCCACTGGGAAACAATGATCAACACTTCAAGACGAATAGGGGAGTGTTTTTTGTATCTTTTAATTTCTTGTAGTTGCATTTATCATAGTAGTTATTCATGATAGAAAGTGCATATTCATGTTAGTCATTCTTATTTGAATATTCATGCCATGATCATATAAATTGTGTTTAGGATCGAGTTAGTCTATTAGCATAACATTTTGTTCATGCATTTTGCGTCTTTGATCCCTTGATTTGTTGTTTCTACTTAAGTAGCCCATGATGAAAATTGTTTGGAATGACCATAGGAATAAAATCTAATTAGGCTTCTTGTAAGTTAGCTTGCTTGATGTAGAAGCACAATTAATACACGTAGACTCATCGATTATTTTTATGCTAGTTACGGACACACTTGAGTATTGTTATACATAATCCTTGCTTAGGTTCAGAGTCATACCTTAATCCTTTATTAGCTCATGGGTTACAAAAATATAGGTTTGGGGGAGTTGAAAGATAAATGTGCGTATTAATCAGTTAGGCATCAAAGGCTAGTAGCCGCTCGTTGACGTACGTCCTCTCGCTGGGGGCTACGTATTACGAATAGTCTAGGGGTGGAATGAGATGGAGCGAAATGCACTCATTCTTGATTGCTTGAAAAAAAATAGCGAAGAAAAATAAAAGACGAAAAATAAAAGGCAAAATTGGCTAGGATGAGCTCTTTGGTGCTCGAGTTATTAAGTTCTATGGGACTTTGTACCTATTTACCTAAGACTTTTCCGGTCTGGGATCCGCTAACCTAAAGCTCGCTACATGGGCACCATTGTATAAGTCTTTCGGGGACCTCGTTCATTGCACGGTCAAATAAGCCTTTGTGTGTCTGTATATAGAGTAAAGCATAATAAATCCTTGACTATGAAGAATCTAGGTTGTATTTCGTTTCTAATCTTGTGATTATTATGATGAGAACAAGGTCCATTAATTTGTACTAAAATATGTCGATTGAGTTTGAGCACACATGCACGCTTCCTCACTTGTATTGCTAGCATTTGAGTTCCTAGTTATTTCGCATTCCGAGGTCATTCCATTAGTTGAGGCATTTATGCTAAATTAGTTACGGTTACTCGTTTGGGATTATTGCATTCTTGCATTCATTTAAATTCAGTTGCATTCATTCATCAATTGTTAAACCTGTTTTGCATTGCTTGAGGACAAGCAACGGTTTAAGTTCGGGGTTTGATAAGTGCATTTCATTTCACTTATTACGCTTCCATTATTCTTAAAATCGTCGCCGGTTCTCAAGTATTCGTTGTGTTTTAACGTGTTTTTCCAGTATTCTTAAAGGCACTTGTGCCGCGGGTAAATTGTGATAATATTAATAAATTTGGGGTTGAAATTGAAGAAACTAGAAAATTAATATACTTGAGGGCAATTTTGGAACAATTGAAAAGAAAGGAAAATATATTAATGCTAAAAATATATTATGACCAATGCTTTTTCAAAGAAAAATATACTAATGTTAAAAAAAATAAAGAAAATATATTTTTTAAGATATTGTTTAAAATATTGAATTAAAAAAAAATATTACAACGAAGTATAAAAAGAAATTAATGCTGAATTAAGAAAAAAATATTAATGCTAAGGTTTTATTTAGCTATATTGTTTAAAATATTATTTTATTTAGCATAAATATTTTACGATTTGTAACTTGATTTCTTTTAGGGTTTCGACAGAATATAGAAATAGGAGATAAAAGAGAAAAGAAAAGAGAGTGCGAGAGGAAGTAGGCGATACCTGCGGTGGTGTTCGATCGGTAGTTTACGGAGTGTTTCTGTCGGGCGACACTTACGGCTACTGTTTGGTATAACGTTTTCTAAACTTTTATTCGTCTATTTACATTCGTCTTAGAACTATATTAACTTTTGAGCCCATGATGATGATTCGTTCAATTATGAACTAATCGTTGTCATGGAACTCTAGCGGATTTGTTTGATTAATACTTAGGGCTTGATTGCTTGATTGATTTGTGAGATACGTTTATCGGTTACCTAGTATGGTTGTGCTTATCGTTAGATGTGTCGCGAACATCTAGTTTGTTAATCTTTAATGAATGCGAAAGTGGATTTAAGGGTTTAGAACTTGCCATGCTAGCATAGGTTCTTGAATTATTCATATTGTGATTGTTCATGATTTGTAATATGTCACTAACCATATCATATTACCCTATGAAATCGAAATAGATAACTTGTGCTGAAAACCAATTGTACCTCAATTCGTATAGACATATAGGATTGTCATGCAAGCGGTGTCTGCTTAACTGCTACTTTTCGACGTGTCTCGTTCGGACTTTGCAATGCACCCGCTACTTTTCAAAGGTACATGATGGCTATTTTCTCTGATATGGTTGGTGATATCATGGAGGTGTTCATGGACTATTTCACAGTTTTTGGGAAATCATACGATGGCTGTGTATCTAATCTGGGTAGCGTACTTGAGAGATATGTGGCAACAAACCTCGTTCTTAATTGGGAAAAAGGTCACTTCATAGTGCAAGAAGGAATTATCCTTGGTCACAAGGTGTCTAAGAGGGGTTTAGAAGTGGACAAGGCCAAGCTTGAAACGATCAAAAAGCTTCCTCCCCCTGTCTCAGTAAAAGGAATTCGTAGTTTTCTTGGTCATGCTGGATTTTATAGACGTTTTATTCAGGACTTCTCAAAGATTACCAAAACACTTTGTAGTCTACTGGAAAATGATGTTCCCTTTCGATTTACTGAAGAGTGTTTCGTTGCTTTTGAGCTATTGAAGAAAAAGTTGACTTCAGCCCCTATCATCACTGTGCCTAACTGGGAAGATCCATTTGAGATGATGTGTGATGCTAGTGATTTCGTTGTGGGAGTCGTTCTTGGTCAAAGGAAGCTGCGGGTGTTTCACTTGGTTCACTGTGCCAGTAAAACCCTCAATGATGCACAACAAAACTACACCGTTACTGAAAAAGAGCTTTTGGTTGTTGTTTATGGCTTTGAGAAGTTAAGATCCTACTTTCTTGGTGCTAAGTTTACGGTTTTCACAGATTATTCGGTTATCAAGTACCTGCTATCTAAAAAGGATGTCAAGCCTCGCTTAATTCAATGGGTACTCTTGCTTCAGGAATTCGAGTTGGAAATTAAAGACAGAAAGGGGACTGAAAACCAGGTAGCTGACCATCTCTCACGTCTTGAGCAACATGAGAAAGATAAGGGAGATGGAATTCTTATCAACGAATGTTTCCTAGATGAGCAGTTGTTCCTGATCCAAGGAGAAGTACCATGGTTTGCTGATTTTGTTAACTATCTGGTTAGCAATGTGATTCTTTCAGATTTAACTTGGGCTCAACGAAAGAAATTCCTGCATAACGTGAAATGGTATCTTTGGGATGAGCCATTCTTGTTTAAATAGTGTGCTGATAAGATGATCCGACGTTACATCCCTTACAGTGAGATTGAGAAAGTTTTACATGATTGTCACACTACGGTTTATGGAGGACATTATGCTGGGGATAAGACAGCTGCTCGAGTTCTTCAAGCAGGTTATTACTCGCCTACCTTGTTTAAGGATGCTTATTTGTACGTTCGTAGATGTGATCGATGCCAAAGGGTTCGTAATATTTCTAGGCGAACTGAGATGCCCCTTAATATGCTTCTTGAGGTTGAGGTATTCGATGTGTAGGGAATATATTTCATGGGACCATTTGTGTCCTCCTGCAACAATCTATACATACTCTTAGTTGTGGATTATGTATCTAATTGGGCTGACGTGAAAGCTCTCCCAACTAACGATGCTAAGGTCTCCACTCGCTTTGGAACTCCTCGTGCTATAATCAGTATTGAAGGGACTCACTTTTGCAATCGTCAGTTCACAGTCTTGTTGGCTAAATATGGTATTTCTCATTGTGTTTCTACCGCTTACCACCCTCAAACTTTGGTCAAGCTGAAGTCTTGAATCGAAAAATAAAGCGAATCTTCGAAAAAGTGGTGAATCCTTCGAGGAAAGATTGGTCTCTAAAGTTAGATAAAGCATTATGGGCATACCGAACGGCTTACAAAACTCTGCTTGGGATGTCACCATTTCAGTTAGTATATGGTAAGGCTTGTCATCTTCCAGCAGAACTCGAGCATAAGGCATTCTAGGCTTTAAAGAAGTTGAATTTCGACATTCAAGCAGCTGGTGAGAAGCGTTTGCTTTAATTGAATGAACTTGATGGATTTCGGTTTCAAGCCTATGAGAACTCGAAGATGTATAAGGAAAAAATCAAGAAATGACATGATAGGAAGCTTGTACATAAAGCTTTTGAGCCGGGTCAAATGGTTCTTCTTTTCAACTATCGTCTAAAGCTTTTCCCTGGGAAGCTCAAGTCAAGATGGTATGGAACTTTTAAAGTCAAGACAGTATATCCACATGGAGCAGTTGAAATCTATGAGGAATCGCCAGACAAAGCATTCAAAGTCAATGATCAATGACTCAAGCATTACTATGGAGATGTAGGGAACTGTGAAGCATTCAGTATCAGCCTCGACACTACATGATTCTGAGTGGTATCGTCGAGCTATCGACGTTAAACAAGCGCTTCGTGGGAGGCAACCCACTGGGAAACAATGATCAACACTTCAAGACGAATAGGGGAGTGTTTTTTGTATCTTTTAATTTCTTGTAGTTGCATTTATCATAGTAGTTATTCATGATAGAAAGTGCATATTCATGTTAGTCATTCTTATTTGAATATTCATGCCATGATCATATAAATTGTGTTTAGGATCGAGTTAGTCTATTAGCATAACATTTTGTTCATGCATTTTGCGTCTTTGATCCCTTGATTTGTTGTTTCTACTTAAGTAGCCCATGATGAAAATTGTTTGGAATGACCATAGGAATAAAATCTAATTAGGCTTCTTGTAAGTTAGCTTGCTTGATGTAGAAGCACAATTAATACACGTAGACTCATCGATTGTTTTTATGCTAGTTACGGACACACTTGAGTATTGTTATACATAATCCTTGCTTAGGTTCAGAGTCATACCTTAATCCTTTATTAGCTCATGGGTTACAAAAATATAGGTTTGGGGGAGTTGAAAGATAAATGTGCGTATTAATCAGTTAGGCATCAAAGGCTAGTAGCCGCTCGTTGACGTACGTCCTCTCGCTGGGGGCTACGTATTACGAATAGTCTAGGGGTGGAATGAGATGGAGCGAAATGCACTCATTCTTGATTGCTTGAAAAAAAATAGCGAAGAAAAATAAAAGACGAAAAATAAAAGGCAAAATTGGCTAGGATGAGCTCTTTGGTGCTCGAGTTATTAAGTTCTATGGGACTTTGTACCTATTTACCTAAGACTTTTCCGGTCTGGGATCCGCTAACCTAAAGCTCGCTACATGGGCACCATTGTATAAGTCTTTCGGGGACCTCGTTCATTGCACGGTCAAATAAGCCTTTGTGTGTCTGTATATAGAGTAAAGCATAATAAATCCTTGACTATGAAGAATCTAGGTTGTATTTCGTTTCTAATCTTGTGATTATTATGATGAGAACAAGGTCCATTAATTTGTACTAAAATATGTCGATTGAGTTTGAGCACACATGCACGCTTCCTCACTTGTATTGCTAGCATTTGAGTTCCTAGTTATTTCGCATTCCGAGGTCATTCCATTAGTTGAGGCATTTATGCTAAATTAGTTACGGTTACTCGTTTGGGATTATTGCATTCTTGCATTCATTTAAATTCAGTTGCATTCATTCATCAATTGTTAAACCTGTTTTGCATTGCTTGAGGACAAGCAACGGTTTAAGTTCGGGGTTTGATAAGTGCATTTCATTTCACTTATTACGCTTCCATTATTCTTAAAATCGTCGCCGGTTCTCAAGTATTCGTTGTGTTTTAACGTGTTTTTCCAGTATTCTTAAAGGCACTTGTGCCGCGGGTAAATTGTGATAATATTAATAAATTTGGGGTTGAAATTGAAGAAACTAGAAAATTAATATACTTGAGGGCAATTTTGGAACAATTGAAAAGAAAGGAAAATATATTAATGCTAAAAATATATTATGACCAATGCTTTTTCAAAGAAAAATATACTAATGTTAAAAAAAATAAAGAAAATATATTTTTTAAGATATTGTTTAAAATATTGAATTAAAAAAAAAATATTACAACGAAGTATAAAAAGAAATTAATGCTGAATTAAGAAAAAAATATTAATGCTAAGGTTTTATTTAGCTATATTGTTTAAAATATTATTTTATTTAGCATAAATATTTTACGATTTGTAACTTGATTTCTTTTAGGGTTTCGACAGAATATAGAAATAGGAGATAAAAGAGAAAAGAAAAGAGAGTGCGAGAGGAAGTAGGCGATACCTGCGGTGGTGTTCGATCGGTAGTTTACGGAGTGTTTCTGTCGGGCGACACTTACGGCTACTGTTTGGTATAACGTTTTCTAAACTTTTATTCGTCTATTTACATTCGTCTTAGAACTATATTAACTTTTGAGCCCATGATGATGATTCGTTCAATTATGAACTAATCGTTGTCATGGAACTCTAGCGGATTTGTTTGATTAATACTTAGGGCTTGATTGCTTGATTGATTTGTGAGATACGTTTATCGGTTACCTAGTATGGTTGTGCTTATCGTTAGATGTGTCGCGAACATCTAGTTTGTTAATCTTTAATGAATGCGAAAGTGGATTTAAGGGTTTAGAACTTGCCATGCTAGCATAGGTTCTTGAATTATTCATATTGTGATTGTTCATGATTTGTAATATGTCACTAACCATATCATATTACCCTATGAAATCGAAATAGATAACTTGTGCTGAAAACCAATTGTACCTCAATTCGTATAGACATATAGGATTGTCATGCAAGCGGTGTCTGCTTAACTGCTATCTCTTTTGTGGTTGTTTAAGTGGTTTGGTTTACGTGTACTCAAAGGTAGCGTATACTGATTTCGTCTTATCTGATTAGTAATCGTAGTTATCATACATATTGATTAAGTATATTAATACTCTGAGTAAAATAAACAATGAAGTTAGGGTTCCATGTTCTCTTTCGCATAAGTAAAACTCGTTAGTTAATCTCGTTAGTTAACTTACTTAGTTATATTCATTCACTCAAACTTTATTATTCGTTCAAGCATTAGTTTAATAATCATAAGTGAATCCTTGTCATAGACACCTGGTCTTCGTGGGAACGATCTTTCTTACTTATTACTTGCTACTGTTTGACCGCGTATACTTGCGTGAGAAAGGGACTAACAAGAACGTAGAACCAAAATTTGTTCTAGTTCTCAAAGTCTAGTAAAGAGTTGATGTTTGACTGTGAGGTATCTACATCCTCTTCGAGTAGTGATGATTATCATAAGAATAGAAATAATCATCGTGATAAGAATCGTTCGAAAAAATGTTCTAATCGACATCATAAGTAAAGAAAACAAGACTTTTTGGAAAAATAAAACATCAAACGAGTAAGAGAGGATTGAGCGTTAAGAACAAATTTAAGAAATCAGGAAATCATAGTATTGACCATCTGGTGAGTGATCAGTTTGTTATTCAATCCAAACCGGGTATATTTCCGACCTGGATAAGAATCATCAGTTCAACCAAGGGTATGATTGGTGACAATTGGATTCCACAACGGTCGATTAAGAATTTTGAAATGTTGTGGATGACTTTCCGAAGACAGTTTTTAATAAGGAAAGATTTAAGAGAAAATGGAGACACAATAATCTATTATCGAAAATTTATTGGCAAAATCTTGAAGGATTATACCAAATGTGTTGTGGAGACTAAAAATGATTTGCAAGATTACTTTGAAAAAATAGTTATAGATGTTTTAGGCAAAGGATCCTTGCTGGGGAATTGGTTGATATTATTACCATAAAATATTATGTCTTGGAGAAGTCTGTTATCACAAGTTGAAAAATAAATAATAGTAGAGAAAAATGAAGAGATTTAAGTTGCCTAGTAAACCAAGGAATAATTGTTTTGCCTCTCAACAACAAACAAGAACCAGTTATCGTCCAAGAATTCCAGATAGAATGCTATCGAGACAAATCAAGCCAATACTCCTAGGGATAATAGTTTAGACTTCGGGGTAATCAGTGGGTTTAACCTGACCACTTTACGAAATTAAATTAGAATGTTGCAACTATTTACAATAAAAAAAAGAACTTTGTACAGGTTCGTAGGCCACCACTCATTCAAACTGTGAGGGAAAATCAGAATACCCGGTTTTGTATATATCATAATGATGTGAGGCATAATACCAAAAATTGCAGTTCTTTCAAGCAAGAAATCCAAACTTTTATTGAAAATGGAAAACTGGCCACTTTTGTCGAAGCACAATTAGGGAATTGATCGTTACCACGAGTAGTGGGACAAGTTTTTGTTCGAATGGAAGCCATAGAAGAAACAACGAAACAAGAAACCACTATGGTGATTAATGGATTGTATAATGATTTTTATGAGAATTCAGATTATCGGTACCCCGATCTAGATCGAGTTTGAAAATAAAGGAAAGGTTAAAAGATTATGCCTATTGTTTTTAATCATTCACCATATTTGGGGGAGGGGGATATTATATCAACACCTAATTATAATGGAAAATATCTACTCTTCTATGTCAGAATCTGATTCCATTTATTGTATTTGATGATGATGACGTGAGATATGTTGTTGGGATACATGAGGATGATGTGGTGATTGGGGATGCAATTGAGGGAAATAAAATTTAAAGAATTCTGATTGAGACAAGTAGCTCAGGTAACATTTTTTTAATCCACCTATAAACAAATGAAAAACCCACTACTCATTCTTCAACCAAACAGAACCATAATGGGGTTTACAAAGAATGATGTTGAGGTAGTTATGTAGTTTAAAGGTGAACTTTTACTTTGAAATGAACTTTTAAAAAGGTAGTTAGAGTAAGTGTTTGAATCCATACAATGATATCTTTGGTAGATCTTGGTTATCAATGATGTATGATCTTGCATCGGCGATTCACAAATGTTTAAAATATGTTGTAGAAGGCCAGATTGGAGTTGTTCCAAATTTTCAAAAGGTGGTTATAGAATGTTATGTCAATGTTTTGGCCCCAAAAGCATTAGATAATATGGAAACTAAGAAATAATAGCAATTACTATATTTCTCTTTGGAATAAAGAAAAATAGATGAACTGAGGGAGACTCCTAGTGAGGTTATTCTGGAAAAGGATGTTGATTTGTATACTTTCCCATATGGATAGTGTCTTAGGATTTGAGCTAAATTACCACCATTAGTGAATGAACAATTTTAGTATATTTTTATAAAGAATTTGCATATGTTTGCTTGGTGTACAGATGATGTAATGGGCATGTATGTAATCATATTTTCCATAAGCTAGCTATACGACCCAATGTATGTCATATTATACAGAAACATAAGGATTTTTGTGTGGAAAAAACTGAAGCTATTGTTGAAGAGGTAGATCGGTTGACAAAAGTTGGGCATATTCATAAGTCGCAGAATCTTTTATGGAGTACAAACCGAGTTCTTGTAAAAATTAAGAATGGATAATAACATATTTGTGTTGATTTCATAGACCTAAATAGGGCTTGTCCGAAGGATCCATTTCATATCCCCTAAATTGATTAATTAATAGATTGTACTTCTGGTAATAAGTTGATGTCATTCATGGATGCATCTCTATGGTATAATCATATACAAATTGATTTGAAGGACTAAGATAACACCATGTTCATAACATATAAGGCCTTCATTGCAATAAATGTATGCCATTCGGTTTAAAGAATGTTAGGGCCACTTACCAAAGTCATGTATATAAAGTCTTTGTTGGTCATATTGGAAGAAATGTTGAGGTTTACATCGATGATATGTTAGTAAAATGTGCAAGGGATGAGGATCATTTATCCTATCCCAAAAAACCTTTCTCCAATATGAATGTTATCAATTTGAAATTAAACCCGAAGAATTTCACATTCAGAGTACGATCCATAACGTTTTTAAGGTATATTATAAGTGAAAAAGGAATTCATATCGATCAAGTACAATCGAGTGCACTACTTGCTATGGAACCTCCCAGATCCACCAAAGAATTTCAAATAATGACCGAAAGGTTGACTTCTTTGAAGAGGGTTATATCAAGGTCTTCAAACTGTGTTAAAGATTTTGTTAAAATCAAAGAGCATTTGTTTTCACCATAGACATTAATTAAGCTGGTAACGGGTAAAAGTTTTATATTTACTTAGCAGTATCCGATTATGCAATAATTGCAGTTTTGGGTTGCGAAGTTGATGGTTACCCTCGCTATGTTTACTATATCAGCAAAAGTATGTTGGATGCTGAAAAAAAATGTTTTAAATTGGAAAAGTTGGCTTTAGCACTAGTAGTGGCAACAAGGAGAATGAGCCTTGTTTTTAACCACATTCAATTAGTGTTTGCAAAGACTAGATGTGTCAGGTCAAATGAGAAAGTGGTTAGTTGAATTATGAGATTATGATATTAAGTTTGCTCCTAGAACTATAATTAAGGCACAAGTTGTCTTAGACTTTATGGTTCAATTCCATTCCGAGCAACCGCATATGGAATCCACGATTGAAAATCCTATAAAATAATGGATAGTTCAGGAATATAGGAGGTCAAGCATATCGGATTGTGGGGCGGGAATTTACTTACTATCTTCCTTCGGAGATTCAATGTACCAACAATGCTCTTTAATTTCAAGGCATCAAACAATGCAGTGGACTACAAGGCGACACTATAATACTAAGACTTGCCAAAATTTGTGGTTCCAATTTTTTTTTCTTAATAAGTGATTCGAAACTACTTATACATCAGGCCAAGGGCCAATCTGAAACTCGAAAATATTATTTGGAAAAATCTACGAACATGTACCCCGGTCTAAAATTTTGATGACTGATTCATTACCCACTATTTCTTACTCTGAAACATATCTATGGATCTTAATGCAATAATTACCTCTGATATTAGCATACTTTAAATTTAGGACAAACAATAAGGAAAGTTTCCAAGTTTTAACTACTACAAAAAGATATTAGAGGCATGAGCTTAAGAAGTTATTACTAAGAGGATTTTTCTTATTGATAAAGTATTAGCTAAGAAACTAAGGTCTAAAGCATATGCTTTTTAATCTTTGGAAATTTTCTTTATAAAATATATCTTAGTAGGACCTTGTTACGACGCCTTGCGGTTAATGAGTCTTATATAATTTTATACAATTTGTATGATAGAGAGGCCTCTGTCCTGGTTATAAATTTTTAGCCAGAATAATTCTATTGGCATGATATTATTGGTCTATCATTATTGCAGATGCTAAAGAATTAGTCCAACGGTGTGATCGTTGCCAAAGATTTGAAAATTCAATACATGTGTTAGTGGTTCCACTAGAATCAATATCTAAGGTGGTACATTCTGATATATGGGGGATTGAATTAGTATCACATTTACAAATAACATTCGGGGGTCGTCAAACTATTATTATGTCGCTTTATTATTTTTCTAAGTGGGTGGAACCAGAACTTCTCTTTGGTACTACTTCTAAAATGGTTATAAGATTTATCTCCTCTAATATATGCTATAGATTTAGATTTTTATAAATATTAGAAAGAAAAATGGCCATAAGTTTGAAACTAAATATGTGGAAGTAGGTGTGCATATCGAGTCCGAATGAAGTAATTAGAAGTACGATATGGGGTTCCAAAAAATGTTTTCTTACATACCAAAGACAAAAGTTTATAAAAATTGGAACCTAATTGGAAAGAGACGTATCCGGCAATTGAAAGAGTCAAGCATGGAATTTATCGGTTGTCGGATCAAGAAGGCAACCTTTTGAAACACCCATCGAATATCGAACATTTGAGACTTTACCTTAAACAGTTCTAAAAACGTGTTCATTTTATTTTTACTTCTGTAAATATTTAGGGACAAACTCTTCATACCCTGGTGGCTCGAGGAGGTTTTAATGAGGTGTTTATACCATTTTTATCATATTTTTCCTAATCTGACTCTTTTTGTTTCATTATTTCAATTTATATACTTTTGTGATCATAATTTAAAAGGTTCCAACATTAGTTGGTCATGTCTAAAGGTTCCAACTCTACTTTTAAGTTGTTAAATCTCTACGGATTTGGATGAGTGTAACTCTACGTAAGTAGTTTTTAACTATTTTAGTTCTTGACTAACAGCCTCAGCTTCTCTTGTGAATCATCTGCCTGAACTTTTTTATTTTCGAAAGTCTTATTATAACCTTCGTATTCATCTTTAAGTGAAGCAATGGTTTGTTGATGTGTCTTAACATTCGTTTCCAACTTAGTAATGTGCCTTATAAAGCCCAATATTGGATAAGCCAGCGTATCTTTCTCCTTCACTAGTTGAAACAGATAATCTATGAAGAATTTAGTCGAATCATGAAATTCCTTCTCAAAGAGTTCGAAATATCTCCCATCCATAGTACCCATCCCTTCCATAGTGGAGAAATACTACATTGGGGAGGGATAGTTTGGACGAGGGCAGGGAAAATTTTCATGCTGGTACTCGTCATCTTCGTTATCTTTTCTCTCTTATCACTGTTATGTTTGCTTATCTCGTGTCTTTTTTTCTTTTTAATACAAGAAGCTCTTTGAGTGTACTACCCAATTTGATATTAACATCAAGGGTTACTTGTAAAGGCTCAACGGGCCACTCCACTACCTCAGCAACAATAATGTCTTTTTTAGAACCTTGTTTAATGGTTTCATTTTTCTTCACCAGATGACTCTGGGGTCTAGTCTAAGTTGGAAGAAAAATGTTGCCATCATTAGCTTCGATTATATGGAGAACGGATGAGGGACAAGGTGGAGTAGTAAATTGTTCCCACAATAGATCCCGTTTGGAACTAGTCATCCAAAGATGGCTTTGAACGATTATTCATAGTAAAGCACTTGCAGAAGGCCTTGGACAAATTCTCCTCAGCCCATTGATGTAGTTTCCTAAATATTACCTTAGCTACTTCTAAATGCTGCAAATGAGATTTCAATATTGTTGCAAAGGAAATTTTAAAGTAAGTTACAAATGTATAAGATAACAAAGAAATGAATAAGAACATAAGTTGGGAGGATTACCTCTCCTTATCTGGTTGTCCTGAACTCACTTGTTTACAAAACTGAACCTGATTTTTTATGCTTAGACTTGTCAACGTTATTTTTTACGTTAGAATACATAACAACCGAACTATTTTCATAATAAATTATGAAAGTTATTTCAATTCCCTCCACTATATGTAATGTCGTGCCAAAGTTTCTTAACCAAGTATTTGGGTCAATACAATAAAACACGACACATACTCTGCTTTAATTTTTGGTAGTCATGAAGAGATGTTTTTTGCACTCTTCTATGATATAGCACCTTCGACTAGAATAAACACACAACCGACAGTAGACTTTTCGGTTTTCATATACCCCACAAATTCCGAATTACAATAGCTTTTGATTGATAGTTTATGGTTTGTATTCATTTAATATTAGCGTAACCTCTTCCTTGCATTCTAATGAGCAACTTTTGGATCGTTCATGAAACTTTTCAGCATTCCACTTATGAATGCTATGTGTGGCATGGTACATACTTGAGCTTATACGAGACTACCTATTTTCAAAACATATAGTATTATCTCCATAAACTGAATCTTCGATTCGTTTTTGGGGCATCAAATTTCTCATTGTGCTATAAAAGTATCCAAAGGTTTACTGTTATCTAAAATATGCAAACATATCACGTTTTCAATGTAAGCTTCCTATAAGAGACCCATAATGCCCATAAGATGTTCATTACTATACGAACCCTAACACGTATAAAGTTTACCCAACGTTTTTCATATCAAATGTTTTTTTATAGAATTTCATTGATGTCATATAACAAACCTACATCATTAGTGGCTAAGAGTATGCCATCGATACAGAGTACTAAATATATTATTTTACTCTCACCAATCTTACACAATCCTCGACCAAGATTTATCTCAAAATCAAAAGAGGTAACATAGTCCTAGAACTTGTAATACCATTGACGAGATGTATGCTTGAGCCTATAAACGGATTTCTTTAGTTTACAATCCATCAAATTTTGAAATTTGATGATAAAGTGTTCAAGTTGTTTCTTGTAAAAATAATTTAATATCTTCATTGAGGTTAACATCCATTTGGTGGAGTTCTGAGTCAAAATGAGCAACAATAGCCATAATTATTTCGAATGAGTCATTTGATGATAATGGGAAAAAGGTTTATGTATAACCAGTGCCTTCAGTCTAATTGTATCTTTTTACTACAATCCGGGCTTTGTATTTTTCCACTTCTTCTAAAGCATCGTATTTTTAAACAACCATTTGCACCATAGTGCTTTCATACCTTCAAGTAAAGTGGTAATATCCCAAACATAATTATCAAGCATCAAGTTATTCTTTACATTCATTAATTCAATCTAGAGTTTCGAGTTTAATCAACTTATGGAATCCTGAAATGTGACTGGGTACTCTTCCATAATGTCGGAAGTATCTTCATGTTCACTGAAAAATTCCACATAATCTAGATACATTGGATATCTCCTCTCTCAAGTGAAACTGCGTGATGTCAGCTTATTATATATTCTATTTCTTGAGCCTACTGAATTTATTCATCTGAAACAACATAAACATTTCATATATCTGAGGAGAGGTGCAACATTAGTTAGAGAAAATATAACTGAACTCTCTCGTATACCAATTAATGGTCAGTAAGCTAACCGTAGTAAGCACATCAATTTTAGAGTGTGCATGAATTGGTTCCAATTCTTCCTTAAAACGGATGTTGTTATCTAAATCTTTCGCTTCAAATTATGCACCCTCAATAAATATTTTAGTTCTCGTCTAAAATGTAGATCGCTTAATGGGATCATAAAACTTGTAACGCCTGAAGTAGTCTGAGTACCCTATAAAATTGCAACATTATTTTGGAAACCATCTTTTGTTCATTGGACATGTAAGGCTTTCCTTTTGTTGGACAGCCCCCAAATATGACAATGTTTAAAGATGGGCTTACACTTTCTTAATAGTTCACGAGGTGTTGTAGATATTGTTGAAGAATGTATTATGTTTACTATATATGTTGCACGCTTAAAAGATTCCCCATATACTGAATATGGTAGACTTGTATGAATTATCGTGCTCCTAACCATGTTCATTAATGTGCGGTTTCTCCTTTCAGATACACCATTCATAGTGGGTGAACTCGGCATGGTGTATTGAGGGAAAATCCCACATTCGTCGAGGTAAAGAGTGAATGGCCCATGTTGTTGTTCCCTTGTTGCATCGTATATTCTATAGTATTCACCACAACGATAAGATCTGATAGCTTTAATCTGTTTACCTTGTTGTACTACTTCGGCCTTGAAGGACTTGAAACATGTCAATAGCCTCATATTCTTCATGAAGCATCTCTCGTTCCATGATGTTGTAGGGATGGACCATAGATATCTATATTTTTAGCACGAGAGACTTCAAATATTCTATGTTTAGTCAGTTTCCTTTTTATACACTTTGCATATTTTTCTAAATTAGTGTAATCAAGGGGACCTAATAGACCCTCAATAATAAGCTTGTCTATTCTCTATTTAGAGATGTGACCTAAATGCATATACCATAAAAGGGAAAATTTTGGGAAGTCATTTTATAGGTTACATTTATTGCAATATGATAATCATTAAAAACCAATATATACATGTTATCATTAGAATCAAGCACACGAAAATCAACTAGATGGTGGTCATAAAAATTTTGAAATTTTTTATTACCAAAAGAACAAAGTATCTACATTTATCCAAAAATGAAAAAACAAGTAAATTTATCCTAAAGTAGAAAATAAACAAAACATCATTTAATATAAAAACATGTTATAAATTAGAAAACAAATTAACATATGGATGTAACTAGGCACACTATTTCATCATTAGTATGAATCTGAATCTCTCCATCATTAAGAGGTCTGCTTCGGCTTAAGCCCTACAAAGAAATACATAGGTAATTTGTTGTTCTTGTATCAACCCACCATGTTTCCTTTAGCATTAAAACCAGATTAACTGGTGAACTTATAACATAATATAGTTTACTTTTATTTCCATACAAGCTTTATACTTTGGGCAATCCCTCTTCCAATAACTATTACTCTTATAGTCTAAATATGGAATCTTTTTGGCATTTCATTTCTTGGATTCTCTTTCATATCTACCGGATCCTGGCGACTTACCTTGTGCAGCTCATATAGATGAGTGTTTCTTCTTATTTTATGGAGTAATATTTTCGACATCAACCATACTCTCCTCTAAGTTCCCCTGCTCTGAATTGTTTTCCTTATCATTGGCGAGATCAGTGATAAATATCCCACTTCTTATCAAGGGAATTGTAGGTCATCTTAAGGATCCCCAATTTATCAGGTAAGGAAATGAAAATGTACGCCACTACAATACTCTCCAGGAACTCAACTTGTATGCTCTCTAACAATTCTATGATCCATATACTTCATTGAAGTGAGTGGTACAATCAAGTGCTTAATTTATACTTGAGGGGACTCAATAAAACTATTATAAAGGTGAACCAACATGTAATTTTCTAATAACATGTAAGCGGATTGTGAACTTAAGAGCACTAGTGGGACTTTTCTCTGTAAGACATACTTAGTGAGTCAGTTAGAACGTTATCACTGCACAAAGTGCGCCATTTTCTCAATGGGTGATCTTTTATGTAAGTGCATGAGGTGTGTTATATATAAGATAACAATCCATGTCATAGAGGCCTAACAAGAGTAAAATTTAACAATCTCACTCCTTACACTTTCCTTTCATCAGATTCAGGATCTAAAATGAGTTTCTCAATTGGTTATCAATATATGATAAATAAATAAAGAAACATTGTATTGATAAAACAAATATGAAGTTTATACCAAACTAAGCTAGCCCATACCAAAATTTATCATATTAGGGATTGTGATTGGGAATTTATTTATACCGCACTCGTTATAATCGTTAACGGAGTTCGTTGGGTGCCAGCGCGCCTATACATTACCTTTAGATCAAGTACTTTAAATTTAGACATTGTAGGTTATATGCCATATCTGAATCAACCAAGCCTTCCTTAGGGACTGTACCTGACTGTTCATGATACCTAGATGATCCTTTTAACAATGAAACAATATTTATGCATGATCATGGTGCGTATAAATGCAGCAATGACATCACGCAACAGGTGTTCACCATCAGTATACATGTGTGGTAGTCTTACTTTGAGGCGGACAACACAACATATGTTTGTTAAGTTATGAATCCTCAAACTCCTTCTCTTTCGTGACTTGCCTAAAGTTTTCCACTAAGGTGGGTTAAAGTACAGTAATAAGTTATAAAGAATGAGAATATGAATGCTTGCATTATATTGCTTACGGCCAAAACTGTATGTCTATCTTACTAGATAAAACCTAAACTCATCGTACCATAATAAACTTTGAGCGTCTAAAGTAGTTCAAGAATGTGATATATTTTATCCAGTGTTTAGACATCTCAATGGAGATTAATACCAATTAAACTCCATGTACCTGAAAAGAAAAACAATCCATGGGCATGCAAGTCATCACACCAAACATCCTAGAGTCTAAGTGCAAAAAACAATGAGTAATTACCTCTCACCACGTGGTCATATGATGTAGCCCAGAAAGTCCAAAAACAATAATTTTATTTTTATTTTATTTTATTCAAATATCTTATATTATTCAAATCAAATATGATTTTATTAAGATTTTAATTTATTTTATTTTAAAAAAAATATTTTATTTCCTTGTATTCTAATTTAGGGTTTTGAGCAGCCCTTATATAAAGCCTCACATCCCTTGAGTTATTTTAAGTTTTTAGAATAATATTTTTTTTTATCTCTGAAAATTTCAGTCTTTGTTACCCTTAGATTAGGGTTTCATCATGTTACCTTGAATTAGGGTTTCATCTACTGTTGCTTCTTCAATTTCCGTCGCGTCATCAGTTTGGTATCAGAGCCATAGTTCCTACTATGCGGAAGCGTGTTTCTAAATCTTGATTGCTTTTATTCAAGGGTTAAAGAAGATAACAAAATACATGGTCATGAAGATCGGGAAGATCGTTTGATTACGAGGGGTATACCAGACGTTTCAATAACGATCGTATTGACCGGTTACTAGATGATTTTAAATTGGCTATCAATCGTCGGATCAATGAGAAACTTGCTTAGCGAGATGTTGTCTCAGGCTATGAAGAGGTTTTTGAAACCAATTTGTTTCATTAACTAGACATGGGGTATTGTTTTCTGGCTATGGAAAGGCTTTCAAAACAAAAAAAGAATCATCAACTGGATGGCTTCAATGTGACTTCGAATAAGGAAGACTTGAGAAGAATTTATCTTATTCCGATAAGGTAGACAATTATAATTCTCAATGTAAAAACTAAAAAATATAAAATAAAGTAATTTTTGTTGTTGATGGTGATGGTGATGGTATTGTGAATTTGAAGACGAGTTCTTGTCAACCAGGGGAGGATGATGTAGCCCAGAAAGTCCAAAAAAATCACTTTTATTTTATTTTATTCAAATAAATTATATTATTCAAATCAAATCTCATTATATCATGATATTATTTTATTTTAAAACATTTATTATATCTCCTTGTACTCTAATTTAGGATTTTGGGCAAGTCTTATATAAAGCTTCATATCCCTTGAGTTATTTTAAGTTTTTGGAATAATTTATTTTCTATCTCTGAAAATTGCAGTCTTCATTACCTTTAGATTATGGTATCATCATGTTACCCTTGAATTATGGTTTCATCTATCGTTGCTTCTTCTTCTATTTCTGCCGCATCATCATCATACATTCATAGCATTAGATGTTTCTCAATCCGTACATAATAGGGTTCATAACTGTCAACCGTTAAAGATATAGCAAAAAACACAAACATAACATTCACTTAACCAAAATCAGTCAAACTAAATGTGTCAAACATGCTACATAACATAATAAAAACAGTTTTTCCCATTATATATATATATATATAACCTAAGTGTACTAAATTTTCAAAAATAAATACATATAATATCACAAATATTTAATTAGTTGGGTTGTACCTATGTATCAGGTATATACATCTAACTTACTCGAAGCATCATGAAAGAAAGAAAACATTCCTAGAAAACTATATGCTTTTTTGACCTGCAGTACGCCTTTATCGCGCCCACAACTGGGATGGTCGAAATGAAGTGAAATTCACCGCAGCAACCGTGATATTTTCCACGACAAACTGAACTTATTGCGAGTTTTCCGCAAGGACACCACATGATTGCGTCAAACTCGCCAATTTTAAAAAAAATTAAAACCCCAAATTTCTGAGTTACGTTTTTGTCCTTAAATGTTTCCAAAATTGGACATGCATATAAACATAAAATAACAAATAACATTCACATGCTCTAGGTCGCACCAATCAAGCCTTACATGTGGGCTTATCTGTTCAGTTAACACTTACTCATATATAAGTCTCTAAACATAAATTATTAACAAAAAAACAGAAGGGTTTTCTACCAACTAAATCAATTAAAATAAATTGAGTTTCAGGAGACTCGATTTTATAGTTCTTATTCATATAGAAAGAATAATCAAAGTCGGTTCTAGTACCATTTTTTACAATATGCTTATTAAATCGAGGTATCCATACCTATGATTTCAAAGCATGAATCTAACTCACCATGTTGTACAAATAATAGGAACATGAAATAGAACACTCACTGTTAGCCATTGTTTCCCCTTTGTGATTCTAGGTCTTGAGGAGGTAATATTTGATTCATGTTTAAAGAACTAAGAAGACGATAGTTAAAGGTTTTCTAGTGGTTTGAGAGTTATAAAGATAAAAATTCTTGAAAGAGTAAACTGTAGTTATAGATGAACCTATAAATGGATGCTAGAGAATGAGAGAAGGAAAAGCTTTTGTAGAGTCGTATGAATGATTCGCGGTACTCAAACTAAGGATTTGGTTTAGCTTTTATATTAAGTGAAACATGTTTATCAATGAAATTTTCTTCTAAGACAAGCATTAATATACCATGTTTAACATTTGCTGACAATATTTTGGCATTTACTAATGGTCTTAGTTCCACGATTAACAAAGTTAGCAGTTTTCTTCAAAGATATCAAGAGGTTGTTGGTCAAGTTATCGAAAATAATAAGACCAAAGTTATTACTTTTAAAAGGATCATCAACACTAGAACCACTGCTTTGACAAATCAAACAGGTTTCTACTCTGATTTTCTGCCTATAGAGTATCTTGGTATCACTCTCAGCATCAACAATAAGGATAGTAATTACAACTCTATGTTG
This sequence comes from Limnanthes douglasii subsp. nivea, assembly GCA_036936605.1. Classification (NCBI taxonomy): domain Eukaryota; kingdom Viridiplantae; phylum Streptophyta; class Magnoliopsida; order Brassicales; family Limnanthaceae; genus Limnanthes; species Limnanthes douglasii. The sequence goes on along the minus strand of JAUPFV010000002.1, from coordinate 55,106,091 downwards.
AATAAAATCAGCATAGATTATGCAAGCCTTTACTATGGAAACACTCATCCTCCCAAAGCGGACTTCAACAAAAAAAGGTTCCTTTAGGTGGAATAGGCTTATTAGAATCAAAGACACTACAGAGCCTAATATTAGATGGAGCCTTAGGAAAGGTGGGATGGATTTTTTGTCAGATAACTGGTACAACAACTCTTCATTCATTATCATGGATGATTCTCAAGACAATTCCTAGTTTAGCAATGAGATAGTTAGCTCCTACCGAAAAGACAATGATTGGGACCTTAATGGGATTTTTGGATTATTAACTTAAGACAACATCAGCAAAATTAAAGCTACATCAATCCATAACAACAAGGAGGATACTATCCTTTGAAATATATCTAAAGACCTTAATTTTAACATCAAGGACATTTGGAACAACTTAAGGAAGCATCGTAACCAATCAACTCTATTTAACAAAATTTGGAACTCTATCACTCCCATGAAGTATTTTTTTTATTATGGAAAATTCTAAATAACTATATTCCTATAGATTCAATTCTTCAAAAAAAAGAATTTCATAACTGTCTCAAAGTGTCAATTTTGTGATTTCTATGAAACTGTTAATCATCTATTTGTCTCTTATTGTTTTTCCTGGCCAATTTGGTCTTATTACGCTAACTTATTCAATGTTAAGGTTTACAGATACATGGCTACCATGCATATAACAAATAATTGGTTATGGTCATCAAAGAAAAAGGTATATATAAGATATAGTAACCCTTCACTAATCACTTGGGTTATATGGAATAACGGAAACATGGCCAAATTCAAAGGGAATCATTACTCTAGTTCTTATGCGATTAATTGCATAACTCATATCCTAGTCAGTCTTGATTATTCAAATCTCTTAAATCCCAAGGACTGGTATAAAGACAATAAAGTTGCAGAAAAAATTGGGTGCATCAATTCAATCAATATAAAAAACAAGACAAACTACTTACAATAGAAAGTTTCATCCCCTAAAAGGCTCAAAATAAACTCAGATGGATCATGTGCTATAAATAATGATTCAAGCGGAGGATTCGTTATTAGAAATGACTCTAGTGACATAATCAAAGGATATGGAAACCTATATGGGAAGCTTTCTCCTCTGGCAGCTGAAATTATAGCGTCGTTGGATTACCTTATAATCTGCAACAGAGAAGGATGGTTTAAAGTTGTTATGGAAATTTATTCGCAGGTTTTGTTCAATATGCTAACTAATTAAAATGCAGCTGAAATAAGAGCGTCGCTGGATTGCCTAAGCCTTATACTTTTTAAGCATGATTCTGAAATGTTGCAAAGAGCTCATCTCTCCATCAATGCTTCTAATTAACATTTCAAGAGTCCAAAACCAAGTCGTTGATTGGCTTGCGAAATGGACTCTGAATGCAAGATGAAGCTTGACTTCACAGAATCAAGCTCATTCTCATCTTCATGTTATAACCTTGCTAGATTGCTTGGGTCTTGGGTACATATCAATTATCTGAATATCCTTCTTTAATCATTTATGTAGCTCACTGATTTGTTGCTCTCTTAAAGATTGTCTTCAACTTTTCTACAAGCACCTTCTATGATTTAGTTTGATGGTTCATCTTCAATATACTAAATCTCATTCTTCTCCGTGAGAAGAACGACTAGTGGATTGACATTTAAATCTTATATTGAATATTGGTTCAGAAAATGAAAGTATAATTTCTGGAAGGCATTGGTTCAAAAAATATGAGAACAATTTTTATAAGGCTCGAATATTAATTGCAAGGATCGAAAGAAATTAGAGGAAGAAAATTAGACTTATAATCTATATTTCTTAAGGGTTTGTTTTTAGTGTTGACGCCTTTTTTTTTACCACTTCAATAATTTTGTATTGATTATTGGTAATAAATATTTGTTTCTTTTAAAAAAAAGAGGCGATATATGTTTTATTTAATCGCATAAGGACCCTCAATCCTATTTCTTTTAATTAATTATCCACTCAAGAGTCTGGAAAAATAATAATTACTGAAATAGTCGAATGGTAGGTCTAAATGGACGTGCATATTGATGCGAGAGAAAGAAAAGACGGAACTTTTTTTGTAAAAGTGACCAAATGATTCACCATACTCGAACTAAGGATTGGTTTTTGTTTTTATATTAAGTGGAACATGTTTCGCTTAATTTAAAAGCCCCTAAGCTTATCTTTTTTATCAAACTGTCCATTTATATATTTATTTTCTCTGTTATTATCTAATTTATCTATAGTTAGTAATGGACTCTCGGTCTCGGACTCTCGGCCAACATGGATCGTACTTTTGTTGAGTGCAAATTTTTATCAAAATTTTTATCAGACACGAGCGATGTTTGGAAGATGAGAGACGGACGCAGGTGAAGTGCTAATTTGCTAACGATAGGTGGATTGACGAATGTGTGCCCGTTGCAGATTTAGCGCGTGGCACCGTGAGTCGTTTCTTTTGGAACCGGTCGAGTTGGCCAGGCTTTATGGGGACGGCCGCTCGAGGTTGAATCCGAAAGTCCGTATTGAGCTGTATATCTTTACATATCTCTTGTTTGTTTTAAATCCGTAAATATTCATTACTTTTGTTTAGTTTTGGTACGCTCCAAAAAAATCTCATCGTAATTGAGATATTTGCATATTTTATATAACATTTCTTTTTATATGTGAACATGTTGGATAGAGGATAGAAGAGGAGATCAAATTTAATCTTGAAGCCGTTTGTTTGTAAATATATCTTTTACATGTTTTTATGATAAAGTGGTTGATCATAGTTAATTTACATCAAATTGGACCAACCAAATAGTTGGTAATCCGTCCAGGAGTTGAGTTGGGATAATGTTATTGTAGTTATAGTAATTTGTTATCGTGGTTGACAAGGACTACATCATTCGGCCGAACAAAGTAATAACACATCAAAAATTAATCGTTGTTATTATGTTATTGAATATATAAATTAACTGGTTGTTAAGGTGCTAGACAAACACCCAACGTATTAGCAAAGCAGCACATAACGACGCTTTATAAAACTTCCGGCCGAGAAAATTCTAAATTTTGAGGAAAATTTAGCTACACCTTTGGTTATATTATCAAAGGGCAAAATATCATTGAAGTCAAAGTCCAATAGCCAAATCAGACACTCAGATTCCGAGTCAGATGGAATTCACAATTTCGTGAGCTTGTAAATTTATATACTGAAATTGTTCTGGTCATAAAACTTCATTACTAACTGGTATGTTATGTTGTGATCAAAATCTGTAGAGCATGTTTCCTTTGCTCAAGGTTTAATACAAAAGGTCGAAGATGGTAACAACTGATAAACTAGTAATTTTATTGAATAGCAAATCTGTTGATCTTTCAAACAAAACACGAAAATACTAAATAGCATCTAGAATAATGCACAACAACAGCATTAGCTAATCACTCCCAAATACCAACTTCCATGAACCCATCTTCAGTGGCACAGCCCCTAAACATAGCATTAGCGTTAAACCCAAAAGCAACCTCTCCTTTATTCGACACTGCGATCATCCCTGCTTTTCCGCCGTCGTCTAGTCTTTCCTTGATCACAAAGTCCACCGCCTCCTGCAGCCCCAGCCCTTTGTACTCCATCACCGCGGCGACGTCCCTTGCCAGGGTGCCACGGATAATGGCTTCTCCTTCGCCAGTGCACGAGACACCACACACATTACACGCGTAGGTTCCTGCACCGATCAGCGGGGAGTCACCAATTCTTCCAGTTAGCTTGTTCATTAGACCACCGGTTGATGTGCCTGCAGCACACCGGCCTTCTTGATCGACCACCACGCAACCGACCGTCTCAGGTGCGTAGACAGAGATTGGGAGGCCGTTCATAATGATGGGGCTGTCTGTGGCCGCAGCACTGGCGCATCCGACGGCTGGGTCGACTGGAACTCGGAAGTCAAACTAATGGAAGTCATACAAAGTTGAGAAGCTATTCAGATATGCTAAGCTAGAAACCTTAGGGTGTCTATCTATAATTCTTGATAGTAACTTACAAAGATGGAGTTTGCTTCCTTGGCTAATTTGAGCATCCCAACATTTTCCTCGGTCACAAAGTACTCATTCTCCACCATTTCAACACCCTAAAACCATAAAAATACAAAACAAAAGAGATTTAGAAGAAGAAAAAAAATGACAACCTTATAATTTAAAACGTACAAAAATCAACAAAAAAAACCCTAACTAAATATTGCTAAATATATTATAACATATCTTCTAGTTATAAAGATGAAAAAAAATAGTCCGAACATGACTCAAAAAAAATTGTGAGTTGCCTGTTTGGTACTACTAAATTTTAACCCTATCTCGTTCACTAGTATAAAAAAAGAAGGTACTCCCAAAGAAATCTAATACCGGGACATTCTAGATCTGAAAGTTTACACAATTTTATTTTCATCTCATATTTAGTTGAGATACATCCATATATATACACATAAAACTTCCTTTTTAACAATTTATTAGTATAGTCTTTTTTATTTCAAGCATACAAATTTTTACTTTAAAATGTCCGGTGAACTTTTTCACGGCATCTATTTTTATAAATTTAATTTATCGTTTCCGAAAAATCAATGACTAAATTTATCAAAACAATTATAATAAAAAAACAGACATTTTCTTTGACGTTCACGGGAAATTTTCATATACAAAATTATGTGGAAAAGTCTTAGTTAAAAAAACAATTAAACCAAAATTTTGGAATCGAAAGATTATAACAAAAAATCTTCATAGAAAAAAAAAACGATTATTAATTTAAGCCAACATGTGATTATAATTTACAACTTGCATAGTGTCCAAACAATTTATGCTATACTTTATTATCCGGTGGCAGTTGGTGGATACGTGTGGCAAAGATCCATGCCAAATTTTCTAGTTTTCTGTTCCATCACGTGTCTTAAAACAGAAAAAAGAAAGTAAATGGGAGTAATTTCATATTCAAAACGAAGAAGTTTTAAAGCGATAGATCAACCTGTTGTCTGGCGAATTCCTCGGCGCCATTGAAGGCGAGATATGAATGGGGAGATTTTTCCATCACAAGACGAGCAAGAGATATCGGGTTTTTAACAGTCGTTAAACCCGATACAGCTCCACATCTCCGTTTCGGACCATCCATGATGCTCGCTTCCATCTCCACCGTCCCTTTCTCCGTCAGGGCAGATCCACGGCCAGAATTGAACAAAGGATCGGATTCCAATTCTCTAACCTATTTACAACAACAGCATAAATTACTCGTTTTAATCATCTCATCGATCCGATCAATCAACATCATGCGTTCGATTACTCGATCATTTTTAATGGTGTTATAGTAAAAATTATCAATAACTAAAACTAAAAAAAAAAACTAAAATCATGGTTTCATGAACATAATAACACAGAAGGCGATCAGAAAACATAAAAACTAAGATAGAGACATACGACGAGTTCAACGACATCGATGGCAGGGAGATTAGAACGGAGAGAAGAGATTCCGAGATTGAGACAATGGGTTAAGAGTCGTTTGGCCTCTTCCTGTCGTTCTGATGGGAGATTTGGGTCAACACCAGCGCCGCCGTGGACTGCTATAGCCCATCTTCCCATTGTTTCTATCTCTAACTCTCTCTCTCTCTAAAACTATGTTTCTGTGTTTTGCTCTTATGAAATCTAACAGAATCCTTCTGTATTTATAGAGTGGTTTTGGGGACACCAAGTCATGTGTCGTATATTATATAGTTTTTTAAAGTATTGGGTATGAATTAGAAGATAGTGTTAGTCTGTATATAATATAGTCATGACTGAGGTGGAATATTAATCCTTAAACCAATAAGGATTATATTAGTATTGAATGACATCTCTTGAATAAGCATTGCCAATACGATTCCATGTAACTTTTGAAAAATTCTGGATAAATACTAAAATAACATTTTTTACTGATAATTTTTTCGGTTCTCTATCGTATGACGTCGTATTAATAGTTATTAATTTATTTCTATATTCACAAAATATTATTTACACACATTTTAAAAATATAATATAGAGTTTTAATTAGTTTGCGATAAAAAAGGAATTATTTCAGCTTTGGAAGTGTTGGTTTTTTATTTCCTTTTATATTGTAGATATTCTTATAGGATTTAGTTTACATGAAAGTCACATTTTGAACCAAATATCTTTTTTTTATTCTTTTAAATATTTATCACAAAGATCAGGATCGAGTATGGTAACCTACTTCTATTATTTAAAAAGTTAAAATTTAAAATATCAAAAAAATATTTAAATATAGATAAATAAATTTATTTATTAATTATTTAAAACCAACCACATCAAAAACTACAAGTACAAGTCACTAAAATTTTTTATTTTTTTTTTCACTCAAAGGATTTATATTGAAACTAATGGCAAAAAGAAGCCCTTGTTTACAAATTTACACAAATTGAAAAGATCACAAGCAAGCCCTAATTACAAACAGGACTTCATCTTCTTCCCCAAATACAAACAACCAAACCCTAAAGAACAGCACTTCATCTTCCCCAAAATTCAAACAGCAAAACCTTAAATTAATCAACAAGCCTAAGATAACCACAATCCGATTTCTCCAGAAGCACAATAGCTTTGAGCTTTGAAGGAGCGTTCGAGCTATCAAAGTCAAAATTACCTTGATTCTTTAAAGCCTCCTTAGCTACCCAATCAGCCCCCAAGTTTTCTTCCCGAAAAACATGACTAACCCGCATTGTAGACTTGATAATGGTACGACAACACTTGAGAAGGGGATCCAGAAACCAAGGACAATTCCATACATAAGCAGCTTCACCAAAACCATTGAGTCAGTATCAATGTCCACCCTGTTGAGCTTCAAACTGTCACACAACATCAGGCCATCCAACAAAGCACTGCCTTCAGCAATCAACGGAGAACCTTTACCATACACTCTACCAAAACCAGCAACAATGTCGCCATTGCTGTCCCGAATCAGAGCTCCTCCTCCTGCTTCTCCATTCCAGGTACAAGCACCATCAACATTAAGTTTATATCTGCCATTCTTAGGACATTTCCATTTCAAAAATAACGGTCTATTTCTGTGATTGAACTGATTCACACAACCAATATCAGATCCTTGCTTGGCAAACTTTCTCCAATGCTTTCTCTGTAAAACCTTTGCATGATCGAGACTAGAAATAATCAACAGAATGTGCTTGATGATAGAAGTAGAATTTACATTTTCATTGCTAAGCTTTCGCCTGTTTCGACCAGCCCAAATAGACCATAAAATAATAGCAGGAAGGATATTAAAAATGTCACAACTCTTACCAGCAGCCCAATACCACCTCATGACAATGTGAGGAACAGACATGAAGTTCTGAACTTGAACTCTAAAAATATTGCTGAAATATTGCCAAACAGACCAAGCATTGTGACATTGAACTAGGACATGATTAGTAGATTCAATATTATCACAAAAGACACACTTAGAAGCAAGCATGAATCCTTTCTTTTGCATAACATTGTCAGTAGAAAGCCAGTTATGAAGAGCCCTCCATAGCAGAAAGGAACACTTCCTAGGAGTAACTGCATTCCAAGTTTTGCCATATATGCTAGAAATGTTGCCCTTAGACCTGATGTGATTTATGGTATCTTTAACACAGAACTTACCATTTTTAGATAGTGACCATAACAAAACATCTTGTTTATTTGAAATCCTGACCTCCTTAATTTTTGCAACCTCAGTAGAAGTGACAGTAGCATTAAGTCTATCAAAATCCCAGGTGTCTCCCAACCAGAAATCCTTCACCAAATCATTGTTACTGTCCCACAAAGTCCTTCTATCTCTATCATTGACAATTCTGATAAACGAGTTAGAAGAGCACCATTTCTCATACCAAAAAGCCATATTACCAAATCCCAAATGCCAAAACATGAAATCTTCTGAAATCACTCTAGCATTAATAATACGGGCCCAGACTTTAGACTTCCTTTGAGGAGCAATAACAAGGATAGGATGAATATTATTAGTACAATAGATAGACAACATGTAATGAGCCCATAAAGATTGCTGCATTCTAAAATCAAACCATAGCTTCATGGCATAAACCTGTTGAATATCAGTAAGCTTTTTGAGATTCAGACCACCCTCTCTGTATGGCTTGCATAAACTGTCCCAACGAGCCCAACTTATAACTTTCTTATCTTCTTTTGTCCCCCACAGGAATTTGTTAAACAAGATTTCCAGCCTTTGAGTGATACTAACAGGAAGAGAAGTGTGTTGAAGGAAGTAATTTGGGAAGGCAATAAGAACAGACTGAATCAACTGCAGTCTGCCAGCAAAAGATAAGTGGAGCTTGTCCCACTCCATAATCTTACTTCTAACTTTGTCAATAAGAACTTCATAGTTAGATATTCTTGTATTATTAGCAATGATTGTACCCAGATACTTAAACGGTAAATGAGAATGAGTAATGTTCCAGATATCTTCAATAACTGTAATTTGCTGCACATACATTTTATGAGAAATAATGAGTTTTGACTTAGCTGTATTGATTTCCTGACCAGAGACAGATTGATAGTGATCCATAATAGCCTCAACAGATTCCATAGCTTGCTTACTTCCATTAGTGAACACCATAAAGTCATCAGCAAAAGCAGAACAAGCAACAATCAGATCACTCCTTGACTTATACCTGATTCTGTCATTAACACTAAATAACACATTAAAATTTCGAATCAAGTATTCCTCCGCTAATATAAAAAGACTCGGGGAAAGAGGATCCCCTTGCCTTAGCCCCTGAGTATTAGTGAAGTAACCGGCCATTTCACCATTAACAAGAATAGAAGAGGAGACACCACAAATACAGCCATTAACAAGATCAGTAAACTCATTGCTAAACCCAAACAACCTCAAAACATCAAACAGAAAACCATGTCTGAGTTTATCAAACGCCTTGGTCATATCAGTTTTTATGATAACATTACCATTCTTCATGTTTTTATCAATGTCAAAACAAAGTTCTTGAACCAGAAGGATAGAATGCTGAATAGATCTGCCCTTGACAAACCCTCCCTGCACCTCAGATATCAATCTAGGGAGAATGTTTGAAAGTCTGTTATTAACAATCTTCCCTAATATTCTAGAGAACACTGTGGTAAGGCTAATGGGACGAAAATCCTTCCATCTACTAGGATTATCCAGCTTAGGGATCAGACAAATCATGGTGGCTTTCACACCTTTAGGCAACTTCCACCCCTCAAAGAAAGCTTTAACAGCCATACACAAATCTCTTCCCACAATGTCCCAGCAGCGTTTATAAAACTCCCCATTAAAGCCATCAGGGCCAGCAGCAGATTCTGAATTCAAACCTTTCACCACCCCATGAATCTCCTCAATTTCAGGAATCTTAACCAGAAAACTATTATCCTCCCTATTAACTAATAAAGGAATAACATCATTCAGAGTTTGAACATTCTCATCCCTACTATCAGTAGTAAGCAAGCCTTTAAAATACTCCACAGCAGAAGTCTTGATACTTTCCTTATCAGCAAGCCAAATATCCCCAACCTTTATTCTTTCAATCTTATTCCTCTTCAACCTCTTCTTCACAAAACCATGATAAGCAGCAGTGTTTCTGTCAGAATCCTTAAGCCAAGAGGCATGAGCCTTTTGCTTCCAATACAGCTCTTCCCTATCCAACAAAAGCAAGTGATTCTCCTTAGCCTCATTTAACAAAGTCTTATTAACCTCATTAACAACATTCTGAAGGGCAACTTCTCTAGTATTGATAATATCTTCAGACTGTTTGATGGCATCAAAGATGTTTCCAAAAACATTCTTATTCCAAGATCTTAACACAGCTTTCAATCTTTGTTGTTTGAGCCAGAATTTCATTATAGGGTTCCTTACTTCATCATTCAATTCCTCAAACCAACTATCTTTAACAACTTTCAAAAAACCAACATGAGTTGTCCACATGTTAAGGAATTTAAACGAAGATTTAGAACTTTCCACCTTAGAAGTAATCCTAACCACCAATGGGCAATGATCAGAACAATTACGGGCAAGATGGGTAACTGAAATATGATAAAAAAACTCCAACCAGGCATTATTATAAAGGACACGATCCAGCCTCTTCCACTTCTGTCCATTTGACCAAGTGTAAGAACAGCCACTGAAACCAACATCCAACAAGCCACAATCCAGCATAAGATCATTAAAATCATCCATTCCTTTTTGATTTATAGTTAAGCAAGAAAGCTGTTCATGAATACTGGAAATAACATTAAAGTCACCAAACAATATCCATTCATGCTGAACATCCAAGCTTCTTATTGAATCCCAAAGAACAGCTCTTTGATCATTCCTACATTTAGCATAAACAACAGAGACCTCAAAGACTTTATTCAAGGAAGGATGACCAACCTTAAGATGAACCATTTGTTCAGTGTCCAGAACCATCTCAACACAGAAATCTTGATACCAAAAAACCCAAATCTTATTATTCACATTACAAACATAACCACTAAGCCTCAACTTATTAGCCAGAAGAATCATCCTTTCAGATTTAACCAAAGGCTCCTGAATAGCCACAAAACTAACCTTTGAAGATTTAACCATAGATTTTAACCTTTGAATAGACTCGTTACTTGCAAGCCCTCTTGCATTCCAGTTCAGCAAAGTAATAGTCATTAATCAAGAACAAACCTATGAGGCTTTTTCAGCTTCATAATTTTTGAGGATACAGGACCCTTTGAAGTCCACATCTTTGAAACCTTTTTAACCTTTTTCGATTCGTTTCTATCTTTCTCCCCTTTATTCTTAATAGGAGAAGAAGGCAGACTTCCATCATGCTTAGGAGAATCATGGACCTCTTCACTAAGAACATCAAACATATTTCTCTTATCCAACATCCTCAAAGCATCTATCATGTCTCCTTCCTTAAGATGAGTAACAGAATCATCATTATTCGCCTCAGAATTAGCCATACGAAAAGAACTACTACCAGATTCACCATCAACCATCTCTTGTTGCTCAAACTTCCCTTTCACAGTACCCTTATCAACCACCACAGATTGTAACCAACGACCATTATCACTATTATTAGCAGATGCCTCTTTAACCACATAATCTTCACCACAGTTCACCACTTCATTCACTTGCTCCATAACACGAATCCCATCCTTACTCAGATTACTATCTTTATTCTGATTTTGAGAACAAAGTAATTTTTCAGGCACACATGAAGTAATCAGGCGCTTCTTTAAAGACTCTCCATCCACAATCAGTTTCTTGCATTTATCTTTAGCATGCCCAATATGATCACAATTAGTACAATAAAGGGGAACGTTTTCATACTCCAAGTCAATCCAATAGACATCTTCTTCACCAAACTTTAATTGCACCTTCTGTATTAATGGTTTGGATATATCAACCTCCACCCAAACTCTGCAACAGTTCTGTCTTGCTCTATTAATCGAGGGAACCCAAACCTTCAGGGGGGTACCCAACACCTTCGCAATTTCACTAATGGTAGAATAATTAAACAAGAACTCAGGGATATTCGGAAGCGTAACCCATATCGGAGTAAATGGACACTCAAGACCAGGATCAAACCCTGGTGTCCACTTTAAGAGCCTCATTGTTTTGTTTCCTAAAGCCCAGACGTTTCTTGACCATAACCTTTTTAAATCATCAAGCACAGAGAATTCCACAAAAACATGACGATAGTCCCAGACAGAAAGGCTGAATTTTCCAACAAAATTAAACTTCAACAAGAAACTGCGAAGAACCTCCATTGAAGGCTTCCCAGTAGCAAATTTTGCTATCAAAGTATGCTTCGAAACTTTTAGAAGTTGGTCTTTATCCCCAGCTTCGAATTTTATTACCGGAATCTCATTAGAAAGCGAAACAGAGACGTTTGAATGAACAAACTCTGCTTTCGTAGATTTTAACAAATTAGCGAAGGATTTGTTGTGAAAAGCATCTTCTTTATCCTTGACCACGTCTTCAAATACAGGATTCGAAACCATATTACAATCTCTGCTATCCAAATTCAAGATTTCCAACTCCTTGCTATTCTTACTCTGTTCATCCGTTTTCGACGATTTCCTCAGCAAATGAAAATCTTTTGTCGATCCAATCTCAATTGTATTATCCATTTGCAACCTCAAACCAGAATTGAGATCAGAATCGAAGAAAGAAGTCAAAGAATTATCCTCTGTTCTTCACAAGAACAGAGAGTTTCAGAGCCATCTTTCAAAGAGCCTGGTTCACTAAAAAATATTTTAATATGACTTATTCAATTAAATAAATAAAGTGTATTTTTTAAGTAAATTTAAAAATAATTATATTTTAAATTTGTGATCTTGGTTTATTTTCTCAGTTTGAAGATATTGTTAAATTTGTTTTAAGTGGATATGATGCGTTGGTTCAGGATAATTTTAAATTAAGATACTTTTGTGGTGATCTAGAAAACGTTATCTTAAGTTGTGATGGTGATTTAATTATTTTGGTATCATATGTTGATGATTTGGGTGTTTCAAGTGTTACTATTAAAGTTGAAGGTGATGTTGTTGTTGGTGATAATATTAGAGAAACTGCTGAAAGATTTTGTTTGTGGAGAAACTGGTGAAACTTCTGGTGTTAATGCTATTAGTCACAAGCACAAAACACTAGCTACTGTTGGTTGGGTTAATGAAATTAGTGGTGTTGGGCAGGTGTTTCAAGATGGAGCAATAGGTTTAAGATTAGTTGTTAGTCGGTTGGATTTACAAAAATGTTTTTCTTTTAAATATTTGCATAACAATAAACAAAGAGTAACTGTTTATTGCATGAAAAAAGATTCAAAGGGATGTCCTTGGAGACTTTATGCTAAACAAGAGAGGTCTACTGGTTTTTTTATTATTAAGAAGTATGTGGAAACTCATACATGTGGGACTGGTTTTAGCAAAGAAAATAGAAGGCATTTGTTATCTCATTTGATTGGAAACGAAATACGTGATCGTGTAAGGAGGAGAGTTGATGTTACAGCTACAAGCGTGAAATCATTTTTTTTAAAATGATTACGGTTTAGATATTTCTTACCGTGTTTCATGGCTTGCTTTAGAAAAAGTTAGGAGGGTTGTATATAAAGATAGTTCAACTTTTTATAAACTTCTTAAGAGTTATTTTAAAATATTGAAGGTTCTTGATAGCAGCAATGATTACATACTGGAGTATTCTTTGGAAACCAATGTGTTCAAGCGATGTTCCGTAGCATTTGGGTCTTGCCTCTATGGTTTCAATTTGTGTCATCAAGTTTTATTTGTTGATGAGACTTTTTAACGGGAAAATATAATGGACTTTTGCTATCTGTTATAGCCAAAGATGGTAACAATGGTAAGTTTTATTTATATTGGAATAGACGTTATCTTTAACTATGTTATATATAAATCTGTGAAAACATAAGTTGGAGATGAATAACAAAGAGATAGATGTGAAACGTTTTAAATAAATAACGTGATAGATGTGACACATGAAATTTATGATTAACATGATAGATGCGGCACATGTACTATATGATTAACGAGATAGATGTGAAACATGTCTATATCAATAAGTGATAGATACGAAAGCTCTTATAATGAGTCATTTATATTATGTTTTGTTCTATATATTGGTTGCATGTATTTTCCCTGTTGCATTTAGTATTGTTTCATCTGAAGATACTGAGAATTAGGTATGGTTTTTGGAGATGTTGAAACCTCATTTTTGGATCGCGAAATCACATTTATTAGTGATCGTCATTTAGGTATTGTTACTGTTGTATCTGCTATATTTCCAAATTGCCATTATGGATACTGTCTTTATCATCTTATGAATAATTTGAGGAATTTTTTATAGGCTACACCGACGATATTTAAGGATACTTTGGTAAAACTGTTTAAAAGATGTGCATATGCTTCTAATTAAATTTTGTTTAATTAATATATGGATGAATTACTTAAGCAGGGAGGTGAGAAGGTTGAAAATTTTTTCAAAACTTTATCTCCTGAGAAATATGTTTGTGTTTTTTTTCAAAGGCAAGAGGTATGGTTCTATGACATCTACTCTAGCTGAATCTTTTGACAATCAAGTAAAACAATTTTGTGGTTTGATTATACTAGAGTTAATTGATATGATTAAAGTTTTAGAATTGATTCAAATTTCGAGACGTTTCGGTGTTGCTGAACGTTGGAGTAGTGATTTGTGTCCTGAATTTGATCAAAATTTTAAAGCTAATATGGAAGAAGGTCGTTCATGGATAGTTCATTCGTCTACTCCTCTTTTGCATGAAGTGTTTTTTGATCCTGTTATGGTTGTTGATCTTAGTGTATGTCGTTGTTCTTGTGGTTTGTGGTAACATGAGTGTTTCCTTTGCTCTCATACTGTAGCTGCGATATTTTATATAGATGCAGATCCTAAGAAATATGTTGACCCATGCTATTTTCTAAGCTCTTATAAGGCAATATATTCATATGGTATAGCTGCATTTACTACTTTTGGTTAATGATCTACTTTAACAACTTCTTCGAATCTAATTTCTCCAGTTTTAAAAAAGAGAGTTGGACGACCTAAGAAAAAAAGAATTCATCTAGAGGAGAATTAAGTATACGTAAGATAACGTGTTCTTGTTGTCGTAAATCTGGTCATAACAGACGAACATGGGTAGACATTTTGTAAGATGAATGTAATTTTTGATACTTTTAGTTTTTCTGAACTGTGTTTGTCATAATAACAATAGATTGGGAACATTTCAATGGATGCTAGATGCGAAACCTTTTGTTATATATCAAGCTGATAGATGCAAAATGTATAATAACCAGCAGGATAGGCTGTGATAGATGCGAAACATCTTTTACAAGATTTACTGAACTGGATGTCAAACGTTTGATGACAAGTTTTTTTATTTATGATAGATGCGAAACACTTGACAACAAGTTATATTATTTATGATAGATTCGAAGCAGCTTACACCAAATACACTAATCTGATAGATGAGGAACCTTGGATAATCAAATATATTATATTGTGATAGTTCTGAAACGTTAGATGTAAGTTTATTTCTTTTGGCAGTTGCTAAACCAGCTAATAAAATATGTTTTTTATGTAAGTGTTAAAATATGAATACAAAAAATAAATAAAAGGATATAGTTCATTATGAAACAAGTGCAATACATGTTAAGTTCAGTAAAAATTAATACAAACTTAAATTTTTTTTTAAATAAAGTCTCCATGTTCAAACTCTGTTTAAGCAGACCCTTAGTCTTCTTGTTTGATTTTGGGTCATCAAAAAATGAAAAATATAAACTTCTTCCTACTCTTAGTTTAAAAAAAGCAGACTCTTCACCTAACCATCAGTCAGAGTCTTCTTCGTCGTCTTCAGAGTCATCGTCCTCCGAATCTTCTTCGCCTTCATCTTTTTCGTCTTCAATGTCGTAATCCTCTTCCATCTGGTCCACTTTCCTCTCTTTTTTAAGAGTACAGAAATAGGATCCTCATCTGGCTCCTCTTCATCTTCAGAATAAGCATCTTCGGTATAAGAATCTTAAAAAAAGAACCGAAACTTTCATCAGAATTGTCGTTAGAAAATTCGTCTGTCGTTGTATGTTTCCACTCTTCCCTGGCCTCGGGGGAACGAGTGGGAGAACTAATATCATTATAATAGGGACCATCATCTGAAGAATAGTTTAAATTTGGAAATTTTTCAAAGCAAGTTCTTAAGAAGTGAAAAGTTTAGAAGATTTTCACTGAGAATGAAGTGAGCTTTTGTGTTTGAGAACTGAAAGAATGAAGTGATATTTTATATAGGTAGCTAAAGTGTTATAAGAAGGTGAAAAGTTTAAAGATTAAACATAAATAATATATTGTTTGATATTGTTCAGATTTGTAATTAATACAATGTAATAATGGGTATCCATTAGATGTCAAGTCATGTAAGTAAATATCAAATCAAAGTAAAGCTACTAGTTTGATTTTTAAATTTTGAAGTTTATATGTGTAAGATTGGTAGATTATTTTAACTACAAAACCATATAACTTCTGTAAGTGATAAGTGAATGAAAAATAATTATACCAGAAGATGTGAAAGAGTTCCAAGAGAAAAAAACAATTTAGTAGATGCGAAACATTCCTTACAAGATAAAAGCTAGATGCGAAACGTTGTGTATAAATTAAATAGTAGATGTGAAACGTGTTATTTACATTTCTCTAGTAGATGCGAAATAACATATGAAATATAAGGTACATATGATATGCTAGATTCGGGACATTGTATTTAAATTTTTTATAGGTAAAATTATTAAGAAGGTGAAAAGACTACGAACTTTGACAGAAATAATATATTTGGTTGATATTCGTGAGCTTTTGTATTAATGCAATATAATGATAAGTATCTTAGACTTGTCAAATCATGTAAGAAAATATCAAATCAAACTAAAGCTACTAGTTTGATTTTTGAATTTTTGAAATATATATATGTGTGAGATTGGTTGCGTTTATTAAATACAAAAACATATTTTCTTCTGTAAGTGATAATTGGATGAAAAATAATTATTCCAGAAGATAGGAAAGAGTTTCCAAGAGAAAAAAATAGATTGATAGATGCGAAACATTCATTTGAATATAAACAATAGATGTGAAACCCTATTTAAAAATTAAATAGTAGATATGAAACGTATTATTTACATTTCTCTAGTAGATGCAAAATAACATATGAAATAAATGGACATATGATATGCTTGATGCAGGACACTGTATTTAAATTTTTTATAGGTAAAATTATTAAGAAGGTGAAAAGACTACAAGCTTTGACAGAAATAATATATTTGGTTGATATTCGTGAGCTTTTGTAATTAATGCAATGTAATGATGAGTATCTTAGACTTCTCAAATCATGTAAGAAAATATCAAATCAAACTAAAGCTACTGGTTTGATTTTTGACTTTTTGAATATGTATGTGTGAGATTGGTTGAGTTTATTAACTATAAAAACATATTTACTTTCTGTAAGTGATAATTGGATGAAAAATAATTTGACCAGAAGATGAGAAGGAGTTTCCAAGAGAAACAATAAAGCCATAGATGCGAAACATGCGTTATAATATAAAAGATAGATGCAGAACTTGTGGATAGATTCGAGATAGATGGGAAACACTTGTAATTACACTTTGGATAGATGCAAAACTGTAGTTGTTAGACAGTTTTGTCATTGAGATATATTTTATAGTAGACAAACTGTACATGTAAAAAAATATGACAAACATCACAAAAAGAAGTAAAACAAATATTACAAATCATCGTCCCAATATTTGTTAGTGTTCATGTCAATAAGAAACATGAAGAACATTTATTCTCTTCTTAATGGTGCAATTTCAGAAGTTTTGTGAAAGTTAAGTTTCCAATGCAAAATATAATCTTTGAAGTAATCACAGACCATTAATCTGCAATCAAGTGATCCAGGTCTTTGTTTAGGAATTTTTACTGGACAAATTATCTATATTAGTTCTTCTGCTTGTAAAATATTTTTGTTTTAGAGGTATGAAATCTGTTATTTAATAAACATACAAATAAATCAGATGATATATATATATATATGTTCTATGAAATTATTATAAAAAAGAGACACTTACTAATATTTCTGCAGTTTTTCTTGTTGGATCTGGACGTTTTGGTATTGGGTTTAGATTTACTGCTTTTGCATGTTCAACATCTATTACCCATAATGTCCAATGGTTAACATTCCTAGGTCTAGCTTCTGTTAGAAGCGGAACGAAGATTAAACCTTATGTGATGCCTCGTAGCTTATCGTCAACATATAATGTTACATCCATATTTCGGTTCAACAGATGCTACATTGGAGGAGTAATATTTAGAAACATATAATGTTGTAAAACTATTTTATTCTTACCATTACGCTCAGATAAGTATGTTAGTGGCATAAATTCTCCTCGACTACTTGCAACTGGTATTTGAAAGTTGTGTTGTTTAAGGTTGATATATATATATATATATATATAATGGTCAATTACCAGTGTTGTAAAAAATGGAAACCAGCACTTTGTTAACATATGTATTGGGAAACAATGGAAACAAAGTAAATTTAAATTTAACTTTTACCGTAGAGTCAATTTCATCTTCATATGCTATCTCCATCAAAGTACTAACAAAAATATTAGATCCTGGTACATCTGGACATGACCATACGGTTGGATCAGAATTGTTTTCTCCTTTTTCAATCAGTTCTAATTTGTAGTAGTCCTTTATGTCAATTGCAGCTGTTACTTTTTTCATAAATGACCATTCTTTTATGGTAATTTCCTTGTTAGATAGTTCTTTAGAGACTTGATGTTGAGTAGGATCTAAAATTAGTTCAAATGAAGGACGTTTATCCAAATCTTTCTGCACAAATGAGAAAGAATTGAAACTATAAGAGGAGATAGATGTGAAACGTTCAGAAATATAATGGATGGGAAAGAAAGGGAACCAAGATAGATGCGAAATAAGGGAAACCAAGATAGATGCGAAATATTCATAAAATAATAGATGAGAAATAAAGGAAACCAAGATAGATGCAAAACATACACAATATTGCGAAACCTTTTTTAATTATGGTAAATGAGAAAGCAGGGAAACTATGCGAGATGCGAAATAGTAAAAATATGATAGGTGGGAAAGTTTTTCAATCACTTACTTTTTTCTTTTGTATATCATTTTCAATTCTTATAATTTATTTCTCAATTCCTGGGTCTAAGTCCCTGACTTGTGGCGTTTGGATTTCTTGGACTTCTAATGTCGTTTCCTTAACAAAACAAAAAACTGGACATTAGATGCGAAACATGAGTAAATATAATACATAAGGAAGATAGATGCGAAACATGTATCTTTAAATACAAAACCAACATTCAGTTAAACATCAGATGCAGATAAACATATAAAGACAGATAATATTAGAGTATTTAAGCCAAAAAAAGATGATAATACACAACAATATATATCTTTAAATACAAAAGTTTTTCAAAATATGTTTTGTTAATTCTGGGTTATCACCTCTTTGTCCATAGCATCTTCATTGGTCACTTTAGATTCTTCAGGAACATCATTTGTCACACCAGATGCATCAGCAACACTCTTTTCCCCTTTAAATACTTCAGCTACATTGCTTGTCCCTTCAGATACTTCAGCAACTGATTCTTTAATAATAGGAACAACAACATTAGTAATTTTATCATGTTCTTCAATAACAGTTTTGGGATTTTGATCTTCTCTAACATAAACAAAAACCGAGGGATCATCTTTGTTTTCAAAACCAACTTCAGTACGAATTTCAACTGAGGGATTGTCTTTCTTTTCAAACCCAACATCACTATTAATAGTGGCATCAACTTGCTTTTCCACCCCAACTTCAATAGTAGTAGAATTCTCTTTTTTATTGAATAATAATATCTTCAGAAGTAACAATATCGACATTAATAAGGGAATCACTATTAATAGTGGCATCAACTTGTTTTCCACCGCAACATTCTTGTTTTCAACAGCAAAAACATTCTCATATGTAGTAGCAGCAACACGAAACTCAATATCACCAAAATGGTCATCTTCAACAGCAACAACAATATTATGATCCTGTTTTTCCAAATCATCTTCACTTTTTTCTTGTTGTGGAGGTGGAACTTTGTCTTCTACAACAATATTTGGTGTTTTGTCTTGGTTTTCATCATAAACAACATGGTTTTCAACTATAGTATTAGGTGTTTTTGTTATTTTATTTGGTGATTGGGGGCCTTGATCATTCAATCTCTTTCTTCTTGAATACGTTTCTGGTTGTTGTTCAGTTGTTTCTATGTTTAGCTTCAACATAGGCAGTTTAAGTGTGTTTTGTAGGTCAACCTCAATATCCATATTTGCATCAGCTTTCATTTGTGCCATGATCTTCTCCTTTTCTTCGAATTTCTTTTTAGTTCATCAATTTGTTATTGAAATGCTCGGCGTTCCATTTCAGTTTTTTCTAGTTTTTCAAATGTTGTTAAGTCAAAGCTCTGGCTAGAGACTGGGTCAGTTTGTGGTTTGGCTGCGTCTAGGGCTGGTGTTGTTGTTAGGGCTGTCTATGGGTGTGGCTGGGGCTGGGTATATTGTGTTAACTTTCTGCAAAATAATAAGCAATATCAAAGATAGATGTGAAACCTTTTACATTAGAGATGAATAATAAATGTGGAACCTTAACATTCATAAACCTAGATGCGAAACCTTCAAGTCAAACCAAAATGATAGATGCAGAATGTAGTATAAATAATAGATGCAAAACTTAAATAGAAAAGATAGATGCGAAAAGTAAAAGAAATCATAGATGCGGAACACGCACATAAACGATTGATGCGAAACGTAAAACAAAATGATAGATTTGGAACCTAAACAGAATTATAGATGAGAAGCGTTAATTATAAGTAGATGTGAAACCTTCAGTAATCATGAAGCTAGATGTGATACATTTTAGGATACTATTGATGCTAGATGCGGAATGTATAGTAAATATGATAAAACAATATATTTTTACATTTTCTCTTGCTAGTAATTTCTTCAACCTTTTGTTTACTGTCTTGAGATGGTATAATCTGTCTGAAATGTTAATTTTAGATCTCTTTTCTATTGTCTTTTCAGGTTTCTTGAGATTCCTAAGAATCTGTGATGTTGTATTCATCTTTCTTGCAATAGGGGCATGCGCAGTATGTATTGTCTTTTGTTTGTTCAGAGGATTAGTTTCTACCGGAAAAGTTTTCTCTTTCACGTTTTGTACTGGTTTTCTTCGTCGTGTTGCAGTCTTTTTAGTTCTTGGAACTTTTTTGCATGGTTGAACTATGTATTGGTCGAGTGTTTTTCGCTATCAGTAGAATCTGTTGCAGCTTGTTCTTGTAATGTATCCCAATGCAAACCATATTCAATTTCGTTGAGGTTCAGTTGTTCAAAATCTATTGGTGGAACAATATCATTTTCTTGAGGAGCATCATTATTTTCTTCTTGTATTTGGTATTCTCCTCCAAATTCTTATTCTTCTTCGTCTTCTTCTGTTATCTTCAATTCTTCTTCAAGAATCTATAAAATTGTTAAATTGTTATAGTAAAGAGATATATATGTATGTGAAACAGAATAAAAAAACATATCGTAAATATACTTGTTTATTTGTTATGTTTTTTATGGCTTCAAGAAAATCGAAATTTGTTTTGCGTTCAATACCCAACCATTTGAAGTATCTAGAAATCTTTTCTTTAATTTCAATATCTTGACATAAAGTTGTATGTTCCATGATGAATGGCTATATTAGCAATACTTGAGATATCATTTATTGACTAAATATTTAATATGAAATTGAACAAAGAAAAATACTAACCAGTAAAAGGGCAACACAACCAACTATTCTTCCAGGTTTAGTTTCATGACAAGCTATTTTTCAATTCATCAACTTTTCCCGGATTGCTTCAGCCCAATTGTAGTTGTTTATTTTATCAAGGTGTTCTACATAATACACCATAGTTGAAGCTAGTACATCTTCAGATATAGAGAGAAAAACGAGGTAGAACGGGCTAGCAATATAAAGAGTATGGCAACATCTTCTATTGCCTCTTGTCCATATGTTTTTACTGCTTTCCTTATTACATCCTACAAACAAGCAAAACCCTTTTTTCTAAAATAAATAGATGTGAAACCCTAGTTTTTACATTTAGATATATGCGGAACCTAATATTGTAGATGCGGAACCTATGTAAATGGTAAAACGATAGATGCGAAACGAGTATTAATTTTCGTAAATGCGGAACGTAGTTTAATTTGAAACAGGCCTAACGTGATAGATGTGAAAGCTGTTTTAATCTTAGTAGATACGGAACATGGTTTAATATGAAACAAGCCTAATGTGATAGATGTGATACCTAGTTTAATGTGAAGCGGATTAAAGAGATAGATGCGTGACGTTATGCAAATTTTAAAGTAAAGCATAAGTAGTAGATGAGAAACAGCCTATGCAAATATTAAAACAGTCCAAAGATATGAGAAAGATAGAATTGCGAACCTTTATAAGTTTGTTAGTGATTGGTCTTGCTCGGCTTTCATTAACTTTTCTTGATGTTTTCTCAGAAAAATACTTCTTTATTATCTTTGATTTTTCTTCGTCTTCTAATTCCGAAAACTTAGGTTCAAAACTTTTGGCTTGAAGTGGCATATTTTTATTCCCATGTTTTAAACCAAAGATGATCTTTATATCATGGTTTGTAAGTTGTAAAAACTTTTTCCCCAATTTAAATGCTTTTTGTTTGTCATCATATGTCATTGTTATCTGCTCAGTTACGTCCCAGTGCTTTCTGTATGCAGTCTTCTTTGTTCGAAGATCGTAGGTTGTTTTTAAAAGTGAGTAAAAGGGTGTCTTTTTTGCTGCTTCTATGTGTTATGGGGCTCATTTTTGTCTTTCCATCTTTTTTAACAGTGCAAAGAGGCCGGCCTGTAGAAACATGTTTTTGGTGTCATTTTACCTGTAAAAGCAATAAAAGATAAATATATATCAGATGTGATATATGCGAAAATTATGGAGGTTAGATAAGTAGTTGATGCGAAATCTATGTAAATGTCAATGCACCGAGACACTGATAATGCAAAACCTAAAGATATCTATAATCAAGAAATTTGATAGATGCAAAACCTAAAGAGATCTATAATAGAAAAATTTGCTAGATGCGAAACTTATGTCAAATGTTAAGCAGTACAGACTGATAGATGTGAAACTCTATATAAAACCTGCAAATATGCGGAAGATGATAGTTGTGAGACCTATGTAAATATCAATGCACAGAAAGACTGATAGATGCGAAACCTAAGGAAATCTATAACCATCAAACACTAGTAGATGTGAAACCTATATAAAGAACCTACAATTACCCAAATGCTATCTGCAAAATCTATACAAATGTCACACAAGCATGTATGAATTTCAGTAAGGCTTTCTGTAATTGAAATTATATTTTGATTAATGAGTTTCCACAGCATCTCGTGTCTCGCTTGTCTCGAGTAAGAAGTGTTTATCACTGAAAAAGAAACTGGAAACAGTGTTTTCGAACCCTAGGTTTCAGTAATCGTAATCGAACTGAATAATCGTAATCGTAAAACAGTATTAAACTTACTGCTTTACCGTTACTTGTCGTTGTTGATACTCTGACCAGAGTCTTAATCGGATTTGATACTCTGATCGGATTCGAACGAACTGTCTTTTTGAATTCGTCGGAGTCGTAATCGGACTGTGATTTTTGAATTCGCCGGAGTCGATCGTAGTAGATCGTAGTAGTTATCATTGTTGATTCGCCGGAGTCGTTATCATTGTTGATTCACCAGATTTAATCAACGTAGGTAGTTGAGTTGATATCGGTGTCAACGGAGTGAGGAGAGAGAGAGAGATATGAGAAGTTACATGTGTTAAAAAATGGGTTTTTATATCGAGGGTATTCTTGGAAAGAAATTTGGGAATTATTTTAGGTCTTTATTGGTAATAGATTTGTAAAATGGATATTTGTTGATATGTCTCATACGATAAGAGATATATTTTTATTTATATACCACTGATATTCCCCTTGTTTGACTGATGTGGGATGTAGAATTTTAATCATCTTTTTATTTAAATTTTTATTTAATAACAAATATATTTTTAATTTACATTTCGTACCCAATTTTAATTTTGTTTTAATTCATATTTATAAAAAACAATTATTTTTAAACAATAATTATTTATTCATATTTATGGTACTGTTAATCTTAAAAAGTGTAATAACTATATTATACACTATTTTTAATATGCACCTCTGGTGGTTCTCAAATGTCTCATCAAATATACAAATCTCATCTAATATATTACTTACATAATATTTTTTTACGGTATTTATCAAGTTTGTACGCCTTGGTTTGCTATTGTGGGCGTGGGATGACCTACAATAATTTTATTCCTATTTATACATGATTAGGCTCGAATCAGTGCGGTTAGGCTCACCAAAAGAGAGCTCACCAAAAGAGAGAGAGAGAAAGAGAGTAAACCATTCTTGTTGAGAGCATCAACATTGTTGCAATTATATATGTTGATATTGTTTCATTCTTATAGAATCAACACGATATTTCTATATAAACAGGGAGAGAAAGTAATTCTCTTACCAATAAATATAATATAAAACATGTAAAAGTTAATCTCCTGGAAATCTAATATTGATATTAGACAGATAAAGTGTAGTGGTTGAATATAAAGTTTCTTGAGATATAATGTTTTTTTTAAGAATATGTTCAAGTGATTTTAAAATTGACAATTTTTCGAAGCAAATCCTTTGAAAACACTAAAAAAAATACTATAGCAAATAAGAAATCATTAAAACTTGATACTCTATTTTAAGAAAATTGAACAATGTATATTTTCTTGTATTTTGTTTATTTTAATATTCATTGTTATTGTTTAATCTAAATAAAATCTTATATGTGCACACATAATTTGAATCATGTAAATCTTGTGTTGATTTTTTATATTTTCATTGTTCCGTTCTCCCCGAGAGCAGAAACTTTGTTGCAAGGACTGCAGTTTCACACCATAAGGAATCATCATGAGATAGCAAGGAAGATAATCATAAAAAAATTGAAATTGGAGAAACTGCAATGGTTTAGGATGATTATGAGTACACTAATGTGTTAATGGTTTCTACTTGTAGGTACAAAACAAGTGAGTTTCAGACTTTGGAGCGTCATTTTACATGAGTTTCAATAAATATTGGTTTGAAATCCTAAAATTATTTGATGGTAGTAAGGTGATATTAGAGAGTGATAAAACCCTATGTTGTAAAAATAATGAAAAGAAACCCCCTCAAGTTTTCTACGAGACTTGATAAAGGTGAAAACTCACGTGAGATATGTCCTTCATGTCAAATGTAAACTTTTGTCTAGTGTAATGTTAGATGAGAAATGGTATATTTATAAGGATGAATATAGCAAAATTAGGATTCTGCAAGGCTCACTAGTCGTTTTGAAAACATATATAACTAATGTTGTGTTAGTTCTTAAATTTTCTAGTGATTAAAGGTGTGTCTAGTTTTGATAATGATTCTACGAGGATATGACATCTAAGGTTATGGAATTTGAGCAAGGAAGTCCTGAATGAGCTTAGCAAAAAAGTGTTGTTGGATGATGACAAGGTTCAGAAGTTAAGATTTTGTGAGAATTGTGTGTTGGGGGAAATGTAAGAGGGTTAAGTTCGCGGTCATCAACCATACAACTCATGATGTGCTTAAATATGTTCATTCAGATCTTTGGGGACCTGGAAGAAATCCTACAAAATATTT
This sequence comes from Limnanthes douglasii subsp. nivea, assembly GCA_036936605.1. Lineage (NCBI taxonomy): Eukaryota > Viridiplantae > Streptophyta > Magnoliopsida > Brassicales > Limnanthaceae > Limnanthes > Limnanthes douglasii. The sequence continues at coordinate 55,080,734 of JAUPFV010000002.1, read as the reverse complement.
CATGTACTTCATCTCTATAATTGATTATTATTTTTATTAAAGTACGGTTTATAACTTTGAAGCCCTAGAATGGAAAATTTAATGCTTTTAAGGACTATATAAGGTTGGTAGAAAATTAGGCTGGGAAGATGCTAAAGAAATTGAAGATTGATAATGTCTTAAAATCTGTAAATAAATAATTCACTAGTTATTATTATAAACTTGGCACTGGTAGAAACTGAACTGTGAAATAAACTCCTGAACAAATCGGTCTTTTTAAGAGGATGAACCAAACGTTACAGAAATGGTAAGGTGTATGCCTCTAAAAACTTGTATTGTCCGAAATTTATAGAATAAGTTGTCAAGACAACTACACACATCATCAACAAGAGTCCATCTTTGGCGATGAAGTTCAAGTGTCCATAAGATAAACTCAATAGAGAGAAAGTAGTTATGAAAGATTTGAGTATGTTTGGATGTGTTTCTTATTTGCATGTGAAGCAAGACAAAATTGGGTCGATGAAACTAAAATGTTTGTTTCTCGACTATCTGAGAGAATTAAAGCGATATTTTTTTATGTTCTGTAGAACCTGGGAATGGGAAAGCTTTAATTAGCTAGTATATGGTGTTTAGTGGAGTAGAAATTCCACTACTCAAGAAGGTGATGATTGCAACTATTACTACTGATGTGGAGATAAAGTTGAGAGGGAATCTAAACAAGATAAAAAGATTAAGGATCCTTTTGGTAAAGATGGTTTCAAACTTGGTATGAATTCAGCTTCCACAAAGGAAGTTCAGCCATTTCATAAGTTTAGACTTGACAAGAGTTCGGACTAAAAAAATACATGATGATACTGACAGTTATCAATTGTTGAAGGATAGGTCATGAAGACCTAGTAAATCTATAGAGAGGTATGACTATGTTAATATTATAGGTTATGTCTTATCTGTTAAAATACAGAGAAAAATTCTTGAACCTGAGACTTATTACGATTCTATGAGCATTAGTGATAAGTTAATGTGGCAAAAGACCATGAGGGGAAAATAAATTTTCTAAAGAATAGTCCAAGTTGGATTCTTGTCAAACATATAGCTGGAAATAACATAATTATTTAAATTGTGAAGACTGAGATGAAGATAGAGCTTGAAATGGAGAGTATAGGATAAGATAAGAGAATTATAGGAATATATATGAATAGATACATAATGAGAGGTTCTTTGTTCTTATCTGAAATACAACACATACAAAAAGATGTTTAGAAAGCTTGGAATTAAGGCAGCTAGATCTGTTAAAACTCCCATTGGCACTCAATTCAAACTCACTACTACTCAAGCATCAACCGAACAGAAATATATGAAGCATTCAAGATATTATTAATCTCAATATCGTTAGAAGTATAATTTATGTTATGATTTTCATTAGACCATATATTGCATATTCAATTAGTGTTATAAGCAGATTTTAAGTAAACAAGGGAGGCTTCACAGTAATACTCTCAAATGGCTTATGAAATACTTGAAAGGTACATTAAATGTTAAAATATGTTATAATTAGAAGCATGGATCTGATCAAATGTTATGAGGGTATGTAGACTCTGTTTATGCATGTTTCCTTGATACAAGGAAATCAACTTTGAACTATAAGTTTAACAATATTCGGTGGAGTGTTAGTTGGAGAGCCATTATGGAAAAGGTTATTGCCTTGTCATCTACAAATTTTTAATATATGGCTCATATTGATCCATTAAGGGAAGTCATATGGTTAAATGTATTTCTAAACGAGATGGTTAGTAGGAATCAATATGTTATATTTTTTTGATAACGTAATATTCTTTACTTGATAAAGAATTTGAAGTTTCATCGAAAGATATAACTTGTAGATGTGAATCTTCACTTTATCTGGGATGTGGTAAAGAAAGAGAAAGTGATGGTTTCCAATATTTAAACTAAATATAATTTTTCTGATGCTCTAACAAAATAACTGGCAGTTTCGAATTACACTTATTGTATGATACTTGTTCAAACCTCGAATACTAGTAAATTTCCCGCCCTCGGTAAAGAGTAGTTGGAATATTAGGGAAACGGATGCTAGAGTCACCAAACGTCTTGGTGGAGAATTTTTAATTATAGGCTTTAAGTGAAATGACTGGAAGATGGAACTTAACCTTAGAGGTTAAGTATCGGCTTTATAAGTGTAAGTTACCACAGGGTTTGAGACCTTATGAAAGGATTCAACTTCTACAGGGTTTGGATCCATAATAGTGGTTTTCGCCCATTACAGGGTTGAAGCCTCAGTGAGGATTTTGATTCATGGATGAGGTCGGTTATTGTACATGAGATAAGTCTCAGATGAGATAAGTCTCAACAGTATGAGAAAAAACTCCAGGGCATTGCTTCGGGGGAATCTGAAAGCTTCGTTTGTAATCTAGAAATCAACCTAATCTCATTTGGTAAATTGGATATGGTTTAATTAAATAAAAGTGATGTGGCAAGGTAGTAAAAGTTTGTTATAGCTCAGCTGGATGTATGATGACACGGCGGAAATAGAAGAAGAATCAACGATTGATAAAACCTTAATTCAAGGGTAACATGATGAAACCCTAATCTAAGGGTAACAAAAACTGAAATTTTCAGAGATAAAAAATATATTATGCCATAAACTTAAAATAACTTAAGGTATATGAGGCTTTATATAATAACTTCTCAAAACCTTAAATTAGAATACAAGGAAATAATATAAATACATTAAAATAAAATAAAATAAAATATTAATATAATTATATTTGATTTAAACAATATATGATATTTGAATAAAATAAAATAAAATAAAATTCCGTGTTTGGACTTTTTGGGCTACATTATCCTCCCCTGGTTGACAAGAATTCGTCCTCAAATCCATAACACCATCACCATCAACAACCAAAATTATTTTAATTTTTTCAATTGTTACATTGGGAATTATAATTGTTGACCATATCGGAATAAGATAAATTCTTCTCGAGTGTTCCTTATTCGAAGTCACATTGAAGCTATCCAGTTGATAAAAAAATTTGGTTGCGAAAATCATTTCATAGCCTGAAGACAACATCCCCATGTCTAGTTGATGAAAAAAATGGTTTTGAAAATTTCTTCATAACCCGAGACAACATCTCAATACACAAGTTTTACCTTGATCCGATGATTGGTAGCCAATTTAAACTCCTTCTGTAGCTGGTCAATAAGATCGTCATTGAAACGTATAGTGTGTCCCCCGCATACCAAAGATCTTCGAGATCTTCATGACCGTAGATTTTGTTCTCTCCTTTAGACCTTGAATCAGAAGAAATCAAGATTCAGAAACATTCGTGCCACGTAGCAGGAACGGAGGATCTAATACCAAACCGATGAGGCAGCGGAAATAGAAGAAGAAGCAACGATTAGATAAAACCATAATTCAAGGGTAACATGATGAAATCCTAATCTAAGGGTAACAAAGACTAAAATTTTCAGAGATAAAAAATATATTATTTCAAAAACTTAAAATAACTTAAGGCATATGAGGCTTTATATAATAGCTTCTCAAAACTCTAAATTAGAATACAAAGAAATAAGATAAATACTTTAAAATAAAATAAAATAAAATAAAATCTTAATATAATTGGATTTGATTTAAACAATATAAGATATTTGAATAAAAAATTAAGAAAAAATTGTGTTTGGACTTTCTGGGCTACATCAATATATTAACTAATCATAATCATTAATCTGGAATACAATACATATTGTATAATAACTTAATATACAAGTTTATCATAGTCATCAATCTAGATCTTGTGTAAGTACCTTGGTTTGCTATTGCGAGTATGGTGTAACCTACACTTATTTGGATCTTATTTATATAGATGATGTAATACATATGGAAAGTTAATCTTCTAAAAATCTTATCTTGATATTAGAGTGAGAAAATATTTTTTGTAATACAAAGTTTCTACATTAAGAAATCTTTGTTTGTGAGAAAAAAAAGCTTAAAATATTAAGTGATTTTTAAAGTTGATGAATTCTTGAGGAGAAGCACGTGAAAAGGCATTGAAGAAAATATTAAAAGTTGTAAGATATCACTAAAACTTGATATTCAAGTTTTATAAGTTTGAACGATGTATACTTTCTTGTATTTTGTGTTCTTTGAAATTCATTTTAATTGTTCCATCTAAATATAAGTGGATTTGTTCACTCGTGGATGTAGGATTGCTCCATAATCTGAATCAACTAAAATCTTGTATTGATTCTATATGTTGACATTGTTAAATTATTGTCGAGAGCATGAACTTTGTTACATTGATTGTAATGCAGAAGGTGAAGTGCTAAAATCTAAACAAACTATCTAACCAAAATTTGGTTTTAGTTTCCGTTGATATTCCTTCTCTACGTAGGTAAGTCATATTGGACATAGGATCTTACTAGATTCTTTTCTAAAGAGTTCACTTAACATATAAAAATAAAATATCTTTTAAAATTACTTCTAAAACATAGACGAGAAACATACACACTACGGTTCACTCATATGTATGTTTATAAGTTATCTTTCTATTAAAAACTAGAAATATATCCCAAAGCCTATATAAATGGACATAAAATCTTACTACAAAAATAATACATTTTTGTTATTATTCATGTTGGAAAATCAATCGTCTAGGAGACAACAAACTTTTTCTTCTATGGAAATAATTTTTTTAATGAAAATTAAAATACACAAGAATATATTTAACGTCGTTTGGATTGTTGAAAATTTCTACATCCACGAGTACAACAAATAGTCAGTTTTTTATTAATCGATGATGCATTGAACAGTACATTCCCCCTCGACTGTCGCGTTTGGTGGCAGATAGTCCCTTGATTTTCAAATGTCTGTTGACAATCCCTGGACTATCGCGTTTGGATAAAGTTAGTCCACCAGATCCTCTGATCCATAAGAGGCTGCCACATGTCACCATAGTCCTTAGATTTTTGTATCACCACTAGTCCTTAGATTTTTGTATCACCACTAGTCCTTTGAGTTTAGGTCAAGCCCAAAATGTAGAATATTACGGATAACTAAACTCAAGGGGCTAGTGGTGATACAAAAATCTGGGGACTATGGTGACACGTGGCAGCCTCTCATAGATCAGCGGATCTGGTTGACTAACTTTATCCAAACGTGATAGTCCAGGGACTGTCAACGGACATTTAAAAGTCAAGGGACTATCGTCCACCAAACGCTATAGTCGATGGACGATGTATTGTTCAAAACCAATCGATGAGGTTACATGAAGACTTTCCAAACACATTAGGCTGAATCACTCTTTTTTACAAAACTTTCATATTTTACAAAGATAATATTATTAATAGAGCCTCTATTTAGTATATATCTCTCACGTCACTTATCTTTCTAAAAAACCACAACTTTCTCTCACTAAAAATAATATAGACTCGTCTAACAAGCCAATTGCCACTCACGTCATAAAATCCAACCTTTATGTTTCATCTTATATTTATAGAGTTTAGCGAAAACCTTAATTATTTATTAACCTTCTAAATTAAATCACATTACTCAACGGTTGTAATAAATCTCTAACCATAAAATTAGAAAACCTCATAAAAAATCCAAATTAATAGGAAACCTAATTAAATAGAAATCATAACTGATAGAAACTTTAGTTAGGGCTATGCTATATTTAGGTTTGTTTTTGTTGGATCTCATACCGCCAGATTTCACATGTTTTTGTTAGATCTTGCATCTTATACTAGATAAGATATCTTTGGTGTATTTTAGGTTTTTGAGTTTGAATTATGAAAGAACGAGCTAGATGTGATATCAAACAAAAACAGACCTAGATCTACTATTTGTGTCTTTCTAATTAACAGGAAATATAATTAATGAAAAACCAAATAAAATAGAAATCTCAATAAAATACGCAACTCTAGAAAATAAAAGAAACTAATTATATTCTAAAACTTAACCCAACAATATTTGAAGCTTTAGTCCATGTAGCATTCGAGAGAGGTTTAGGTGAGATCATCAACACCATGCATTCAAATAGAGTCATCATCAACATGCATCCAGCTCAGTTTGTACCCATTCAATTATGGTCTTCAACCCAGTAAAAAACAACAAACATTTATTCGGCCAAGCTTGTCATTTGGTTCCATCAAACATTTTTACAACTAAGTCTTGGTCACAACTCTATAGTGAGAGAATCTTGACAGTTTTTGTCTATACATATCTTTGGCTAATTCATATTTTGCCCACATAATCATCTACATTTATTGACGAGTTATTTCTAACATACACCTAACAAATCAATTATGTTTAAATACTACATTTTTGCTCGTTTTATATTTAACATTTTCTTACATGAAATATATCTCATTTGAATTGATTCATTTTGCATTTTTTTTATCTATATCTAAGTTAGTTTTAAAATTTTAAAACTGATATCTTTCATTTAAATGAAATATTCTATGCGAACGAACCATATTAAGATGATTATATACTATTTTCACGATTGTATTCTATAACGAACTCAATCTTATGATAACAAAAACTAATTTTATTATTAACTTATATTTACATATTTTTATTTTTTATTGATAAATTAGTCCACTCTTACTTTAAAGAAGATGTTGAAACACATTAAAGTTAAACTCCAAATTTTAAATAAACTCCAAATTCACATATTTGCTCACTTCTATGAAAGATTGTTCATTTGAACAACTATTAGGTTTTCTTATTAACAAACATTGGATAATTGACACGGGTACTACAAATCATATGACAAGTAATTTCGAATGTTTAAATTATATTCGGGATACTGGGATTGTTGGAATCGTCTACCGGATGGGAAACGGGTTGTCGTTACGAAAACGGGATTCGTGTAATTAAATGATAGTTTGTTGTTGGACAATGTTTTATTTGTGCAAGATTGGAACTGTGATTTTCTTTCCATATCTCAATTTATTGATGAGGCTATTTGTATAGTCCATTTATTCAAGAAAATCTGTATTATTCATAATTGAGCAACGAAGAAGGTGATTGGTGCAGATAGGTATTCTAGTGAGCTAATCTACTTGAAAAATGCATATATGTGCAGTGTGTATATCTCCTCTCAGGAGAGTTTGTTTGACATATGGCATAAACGGCTGGGACATCCATCTCATAAAGTATTATATTTCTTTCATGTAATTGAAAGTGATAAAACTTAGTAGTTTGAAGAATAATACTTGTGATATTTGTGTGCGAGCTAAACATATTCATAGTAGTTTTCCTTTGAGCTTAAATAACAGTATTAATGTCTTCCAAATTATTTATATTGATGTTTGGAGACCTTACCGTACACCCACTTTAGATGGTTTTACTTATTATTTAACCATAATGGTTGATTATTCTCGTTACAATTGGGTCTATTTGTTAATGTCCAAGTTGGATGTTACGACTATTTTCTCTTAATTTTGTCGTACGATTGAGCCTCAACTGAATCGTATCAGAAAACATGTTTGAAGTGATAATGGGACGAAGTTTAAATGTCTTGGTGCATTCTTTAAAAATACTAGGATAATTCATGAGAATTCATGTAGTGGGACAACCCAACAAAATAGGCATGTTGAATGGAAACATAGGTATATTTTAAATGTTGGGCGTGCTATACTGTTTCAAGCTTCATTACCTCTCAAATTTTGGGGTGAATGTATACTTAGTGTTGTCTACTTGATAAATCGCACTCCCTCAGTTCTCTTAGAAGAAAAAACTCTATTTGAACCGTTATCTGATAAAGCTCCGCCTATGAATTACATTCGTGTATTTTGTTATAGATGTTATATTCATAATTAGAATCTTGGTGGTGAGAAGTTTTCATAAAAAGTGCTTCTTGAATATTTATGGGATACCTTTTTGGACTTAAATGATTACGCGTATATTGTCCGGAAACTAGCAAGATAATTGTCTCTCATGATGTTATATTATACAAAAATGTTTATTCTTCAGTAATCCACTATTATTACAAGTCATAAGACCCCAGAGGTATTCCCATATATTGTTGATGAAGAGCCTACATCCCGAGAACTACGATAGCCAAACCCAGGAGGTACGCAAGATTTACCTTCATTGAAGTTAGTCTTTAACCCTAAAAATTCATCATCCATTTCTAGCATACAACAAATTGATCCATACATCTCACCCGATATCGGCGATGACTGGTCGGTGGCCCTAGCTGATACAGTCATATCAAAACCCACGAGGCAGGCTCTGTTGATCTAGGTTAAGGGTGAATTTGAATGTCTTGAACGTGGACAACAGGTGAAGAAAGATAATGCGCGGTTGCGTGATTATCGCATGTACACGGTTTAATGTGATACTCAGAGTTGTAAATATCATTTACATATATACATCTTATATGAGAAATTATTTATAAAACATCAGCATTTCATGGTTTTGCTTGATATAAATGTAGAACACCAGTCTTATAAATAAGTTCTTCAGTCTGTGGAGTGGTTGAAAGAGATGTTTGAGGAAATTGCGGCTTTAAAGGAAAATAACACGTGGGATATGGTTCCTCTTAATTTGAACAAGAAGGCCTTATGGTGCAAGTGGGTATACTGAATTAAACATTGCTCCAATGGACAAATTAAAACGTTAAAATGACGAATATTCATCGCGGGAAATGAGCAGTAAGAGGGTCTTGATTATACTGAAACATTTGCTCTAGTTGTCAAGCTCACTACCATTCGTGTACTTCTTAATAATGTAGTTGTTAAGAAGTGAAAATTACATCAGATGGATGTCCAGAATGTATTCTTTCACGGTGATTTGTAAGAACAAATCTTTATGCTCCCGCCTCCCGATTTGTAACCAATACATAAAAATATCGTTTGTAAGCTTCAAAAATCTTTGGCTACGGAAATCCTAATTTTATTTATCAAAATTCAACTCCCTTACATCGTAAACAAAGTCTGTTTAAATAAGGGTTCGAATGAAAACTCTAATACGAAATACCAAAAATGCCCTAAAGTAATAAAAATTCGAAATAAAATAGTAAACGACTCTAAAATGCCTAAAAACGCCATATGTCACGAGCATAGCTGGTGAATTCAACTCGTGGCGTCGTTCCCTTTGAAATAAGGTGTTGTGGGTCAAAATCGGACACCGGAAGCTCCGAAACTATCAATTTGCGCATTCTTCGGGTGATCGCCTGTCTTCATAAATTCTAGCGCTAATCTGTCTGCATCACCTTTTAAGATTGGTTCCAACTTGAAGAGAATTCTTAGTTTGACAATATATAGATTGCATAAAATTAGCCCAAAAGGAATTATTTTCACGGAAGGTAAACCAAAGCTTGCAGGCGTATGTATCATGCAAGTCTTTGATATTCCTAATGTTGAGGCCTCCCTCTCTATAAGGGTAGCACATATTATCCCATTTAAACCAATTAATAACATTAGAGTTATCATTTAAGCTCCAAATAAATTTGTTTAAGATTGTTTCAATTCTATTAATAACAGTAAAATGGAGATTAAAACTTTGAATATAGAAGTTTGGGATGGTCATTAGTACTGATTGAATCAGTACTAATCTACCCCCAAAGAATATAGATTTATAGTGCCAATTATGGATTCTGAAATTGATGTTTTGAATAATATCATCATATATAGAGGCTTTATTGTTGTTGTTTATATTAATGCCAAAATATTTGATGGGAAAGATCGGATACTTAGATCCAGTTTGAGATTCCAAATTTTTAATTCTGTAAGGAGGCTTATTAACAGGCGTAAAGAGGTTTGATTTCTCATGATTTATGTTTTGGCCATAAATGTCTTGATAAAGGGTTAAAAAACTCTTAAATCTATCAATCCACTTCTTAGAGCCATTTTTTGGATGCCAAAGTCATCAGCAAAGGTAAGAGAATTAATGGTGACAAAACTTCTAGTTTTGTAAATCATATTTTTGTGGTTATTATAAATGATGTTGATACCTCTAATAAGGCACTCTTCAGTAATTATAAAGAGGATGGGGAAATTAGGATCCCCTGCCTAATACCATTAAGATTTTTAAAATAACCTTTAAGGTTCACAAAATTTTCATGAAAGCTAAAGATTTCATGATATTTATGATACAATAAAGGGAAATCTTATCAAAGTCTTGCTCATGTCAAGCTTACTGATAATGTTACAAGATCTGACTTTTGTATTTAAATCAAATAACAACTCTTTGAAAAGAAGGATTTCTTCATGAATGTTCATTCCATAGACAAATCCCCCTTTCTCAAGAGAGATAATCTTGGGGAGGATCTTAGACACCCTTTCATTGATAATTTTTGAAATAATCCTGTTCAAAGTAGTAGAAAGACTTATTGGCCTAAAGTCTTTCCACTGTTTTGGATGCTTAGGCACATGGATGAGACAAATTGTACTGGAATAAATTCTAATTCGGCCAATTTTGATATTAAAGAAATCTGTAATTCCATTATGTAAGTCATTTGAGATAATGTTCCAATATGTTTTAATAAATGAGGTATTAACTGCTTGTTATTAGTCTCAGTTATTAGCAACACTGCTGGCCTTGAGGTTACTAATAGCATTTTTGATTTCATCCATAGAAGAGGAGGGGGAGGAGGGGTAATAGCAGCTTGTTATCAGTCTCAGTTATTAATGAGGGGATAAAGTTATGATGATCTTCAAAGGGTTTAACATTTTTATTATTGGTTAAAAGGTTTTGGAAATAAGAGACAGCCAAGTCACACATTTTACTTTGATCTTCAATCCAAGTGTCATTATGCTTGATGCCATTTATTTTGTTTTTTTTAAACCTTTTCTTAACATAATTTTGAAATAAGGTTGTTTTTTTGCCACCACTTTTAAACCAATTAACAGAATTTTTTGCTCCCCATAAGCTTATTCTCTAGCCAAGAGAAGAAGATGGTTGGCTTTGGCTTTGGAAAGGTTTATCTTATCTTCATCTAGGTTTGTGGACTAAAATTTGGTCTTATAATAGTTTACTTAATCATTAGCTTTGGCAACAACATTGAAGATATTTCTAGAGATATTTTGGTTCCAATCTTTAAGAGTATGCTTGATCTTTTTCATAAGGCAGGTAAATGAGGGTTGTGATTAGGGATGTTCCAGGAGTCTTCTATAATTTTATTGAAGTCAGGTGCTGCACCCACATATTAAGGAATTTGAAACAAGACTTAGGCCTTAAGTTATTCATGGCAAGGTGATGATCATGTAAGAGTGCTCATAGCAAGTTTTGGTCAAGTTCTTAACATGAGTTTGATTAAAATAGTTTCTCATTTGGGCATTAATTAAAATTATATCTAAAAGCTTATAACTTATATTATTGGTCCAGGTAAAGTAGGGTCCAATGAATCCTACCTCTTCAAGGCCACAATCCAATATAGTACTATTAAAATCATCAAGGCTTTTTAGGCACAAGGTGGAACAGGATAATTTCTTAGAGGCTTTGGTCATACAATTGAAATTACCCATAACAATCGACTCAAGTGGATTGTTGGATGATATGTTTATAAAACTGTCCCAAAGGGGCAGTCTATTGACTCTATGACACTTAGCATAAATGGCAGAGACATTAAAGGTTTTGTTGGAAGCATAATGGTAGACATTTAAGGAGATAAGTTGCTATGTGTTACAAAGAACATCCACTTTGAAGGGATCATTCCAAATGATCCAGATTTTGTTTGTAATATTAAAGACACTATGTTGAAAACCAATTTTTCTTAAGAATATAATTGATTTTAGTTTAAGAGATAATGGTTTCCTGGATAGTCGGGAACTCAATTTTTTCATCTTTGATTAGGGAATTGATTCTTTTAATTGTTTTGTTATTTCATAGACCCTTAGCATTCCAATTTAATATTTAATGGTCTTAAAAACTAGGTGCGAGGAGGTCAATGGACTCAAAATGAGACTTGTTTTTTTATTAGAAGATTATTTTATTAGTTGAGTTATGTTTGTTATACTCTTTCTCATTAAATTTTAACATTTTCTTAATGTTTTTCAGAATTGGGGATGTTGAGAGCTTTCCGTGAAAATTAAATTTTATGGAGTGAAGGTCAGGATCTTCATCAGATAAATCTTAGAAACAGTTGAACCTCTTTCAAAGATCAATAAATTGTAAGGTTTCCATGATGTCAGAATAAATCTCTTCATGGGATTGATCGTTTCTAGTAGAGGGAGTAATAATTTCATTTTGTTCAAGATGAGTTAATTTATTTTCGATAGCTTCAATATTTCTATTGTTTCCATTAATGTTAACAGGTTCAGAATCAATTAATTTATGAGAATTCTCCTTAACTATAATAGATTTGAGCTTTTGAGTTTTGGGAATCTTTTTCACTCTTTTGGGGGTTTTAAATGTTCATGTCAACAGGGACATGAACATGAATATTTTCTTGAGGGGTGGGTTGAGTTTCTGGTTTTTTTTACATTAATTTTTACTGTGACCAAAATGGTGACAGTCTCGACAGTATAAGGGTGAAGACCCATATATAATGTCTATCAAAATGCCCTATTGATCACCAAATTGAATCCCTAATTTTTTTTCTTGAAGCTTGGATAGATCAATTTCTATCCATGTCTAGCAACAATTAAACTTTCCAATGTTAAAGTTCGGAACCCAAACATCTAAAGGGTGACCTAAAAATTTGGTTATATTCATTATAGTGTCTATGTTATACATAAACATAGAGATTTTTGGAAAGGTTACCCAAAGTGGGGTAACTGTGGATTCCTTTTTAGTGGTGACTTCATGATTCCATTTCATCAGTCTCATAGAATGGTGGCCCCAAAGAGCACACATTCCTTCTTCAAAGGATTTTTAGGTCAGATAAAGTATTAAGCTCAATGAAAACGTGTCATTTATCAAATAAACTTAAATTAATATCTCCATAGAGTTTTAGTTTGTTTAACACCAATGTAATTTCATTTAGATTGGGTCAACCTAGAGAAAATTTACCAACTAGTATAAATCTAGAGGAGTCAGAAAGAAGGGACTTATCTCTCACATTAAAGATAACTGCTTTACAATCGTTCTTTTTGTGATGGTGACCTCTTCGTGAAATATTTCCTTGTGAGTTGATATCTTTTTAACAGCTTCCCGATATGAAATTCCATTTGAGGGTTGAATCTTCCATGTGGTCTGCTTGAGAGGGAGAATCGGAAAATCCGTTGTGAACTGCGCATCATGGTTCTGATCTGGTTGTTGATGGTTTCATTCATTTTGTTGTCTTTATGAGTCAAGATCTCATCAGAATCGTGGACCTCGGTTGTTGGTTGATTTTGTTAAAATGTCGGATCTTGATTGTTAACTCTTACATTCATTGTGAACCATTAGGCGATGATTCTTTAAAAGTAAACAGATCCCCAAAAGAAGTACAGCTTGAAGATTACCCTAGATGTGAATCCTGAAATGGTTTTGCCAAAGAGATGATGACGCTGCGAATTTGAGAAGGAACAGACAAAGGAACTTCGATAGGAATAATCAAATTGAATTATTTGAAACTTTAAAAATTTTAAGAGACAAAATTTTAAAAAAGATAAGACTGACAAGCTCTAAATCTAAATAAATATTGAAATGTCGCTTTTATTCTTGGAAAAAAAGAGGATCTCTAATTTTATTTTGATTGTAAATATAATATAATTAATTCTATTAATAATATATATCATATTGAGTGGAGTGCTATTATAGAATATCTCGTTGATGATTTTATTTAGTTTACGTAAAAACAATGTGAAACACGAACTAATTAAAATTTGTATATAACATTATAAAAAAACATTAACCAACTTATATAGATCCTTAGATATTATTTGTTAAGAAAACTAATCAAGTTATAATAAACAAATTATTGTTTTTATTAATTTGAGTTTAAATTTTACATTTTGTATGATAACATTTTAATTCAAAAAACATTATTATCTTGGTTTAAAGTCTATATTTTTTATAAACTTAAAAATCTAAAATAATTTTTTATAATACGCGGTCGACGTTAAAATGAAAATAGTTTATAAAAATTTTGGACTGGTATACCAATAAAATTCAATTAACTTTAGCTTATATCTAAGTATATCGAAACAAAATAAAATTATAAACATATTTTGTGGTATTTTAAAATAGAAGATTAAAACTAAATTTCGGAACTATTTTTATATGATTCAACCCAAATTGTATATAATTCTTTTTTATAGGAGATCCAATTTGTTTTATATATATATATATATATATAAAATTCTTTTTTTATAGGAGACCCAAATTGTTATATATATAATCCTTTTTGGATGAGAAAATATTTATTATTTTTGTGATCGTTATATATATATATATATATATATATATATATATATATTCAATTCTTTATAAGAAGATAAGATATAAAAACAATTATTTTCATATAGAACTTTCCTCAGACTTCTTGCAAGAAAGTATAAACAAATATTCAAGACAAGTTCCAAGGCAAATCCGACACCCCCTTAAAGTAGTACATGTTTCTTTATCTTAATTTATTATAATATATCTAACAACTTGCTAGTAATTAATAAGCCTCAGTATCTCGTTGTCATACAAAATCAATTAAATATAACGAGGTATGGGTGACTCATAAGTTGTATTGTAAATATTTTTATATAGTTTCTTATTTCGATATATAACATAAAAATATTATAATATATTAATATATTTTTTAAACGATGGGTTCGTATCTTCCTGTATATAAGTATATCTTATCGGATGTCCGCTTTAATATGATATTGTCTGTTTTGGGTTCGAATGTTTGTATGGTTTTGTTTTTGGTCTAATTCTAAAAAGTCTCGAACTAGTTGAGATATGTTTTTATTTATATACCACTAATCATTTTTATGTTTAACCAACGTTGGATGTGGAATTTTGGTCACACCGTAATAAATTTCTTTCTCTCACAAAGTACCATTTTAACCTCCTCTCAATTGAGCTAGTTTGATTAACATAAATCTTGTGATATAAAACCCACCAAATGTATAAACATTAAGGGCATGTAAAGCGATAATAAATGCACATGTGTAAGATTAGTAGAATAATAGGGTGAACTAACAATAAATAGGCAAACCATGTGGTTTTTGGACTCACCACGTTTACTATATAAAGTAGCATTCCCTTTTTTAGGAAGGGTGAACAATTATTGTTTTATTGCCATTTTTGACATTTTATCTCTCTACTTCAGGTGTTTATCTCTCTAAAATTGGTACCAAAGATATTTTCGGAGTTATATTTTAGCGACCATAGTGGGAGAGGGTCGGTACTTGGAATAATTTTCCAAAATCATTATATCAGTTGAAAACTTTTAAGTGGAGATAGAAGTAGATGTGCAAGAGGAACTAGTTGTTGGGGTAGAGAGTTTGGTGATCATAGCCATATTCGAGTATCACCGTTTTGAAGAACAACAAATCGAACAACAACAATACGATGGTCAATTCAATAAGGAGTGATTCGAGCAGCCTGCAAAATAGTTGTTGGACGATATTGTCAAGTTGAATGGTGATAAAGACGCAGTGAGTGTTAAGAGGCTTCAATTGGAAGGCCGGAGAAAACAGTCTTTAGAGGAAAATGAAGTTGAGTACGTTCACCGGCTACACGATAAACCTGATTAAGAAAGGTGTGTAGACGTCGTTACAATTCTGCAAATCTAGTTACAACTCTGTTTAAGACTCGGATGGATCTTCTTATCCAAAAAAAAATTATCGACGCAAGAGTACTAAAAAACAAGGTTTGAAAAAATGCTCAGACTATTGTCGAAACTCTCATCAAATCAGGAAACTGAAGAAGAGAAGTAACATCGATAAACAGACACCTATGTCCAAAGTTAATGATATAGCGGTAACCATTGGTATGGGGGAACAAACATCACCACACGTCAAGTTCCCCTTCGGCAGTCGGAGTTTTGGTTACTGGGTGAGTAATCAATTTGAGAACTATTCGGATGAAGGTCTATATACGGTGGTAAATGAAGGCCTTGAGGGTAGTCTGTATACGTCCAGGTATAATTAAAGATGTTCCATTTATCTGCCAAAATTATGTCGCTGCGCATGCTGAAACATTTTGATATCTTCAAGCTAAAAACGTTTGATGAAACTCATGATGCAGACAACCATATTGAACAATTCCAAAACTTGATGATAAATTTTGACGATGACGATAAGCTATTGTGTTAGGCATTCTTTCAAATATTTAAAAGATGACGCGCCTCAAAATGGTACAACTGTTTGCCACAAAGCTGCATTCAGAACTTCAATATTTTATGGACTATATTTCGACATCATTATGTGGTAAGCAAATAAGTTTCAAGCCAACAGAGACACGATTATTAATCACCGACATAAATTTGGACAGAGCTTGAGAGAGTATACCAGGCAATTTGTTAAAACAAAAACTGAGCTGGAAGGTTGTGAAGAGAATGTAACTTGTACAATGTTTAAGACAGAACTTCCACTTGGGATTTTAAGTGATAATGTTGCTAAGAAACCTGCTATTACGTTCAACATTGTGCTAGTGCAATTAGAAAAATGGATACGTGTGGAAGAAAGTCAAGCGTCAAAATTTTAACAAATATCTTAACAATGGCAAAGCTTACAATCTCCGATGGTGATTTACCAGCAGCCACCTGTCCAAGTTGCTCAGGCACATCCGATTCAAGCTTATCACCCATTGACAAATTTTTGACCCAAAATACCTAATCAAATTCCACTAAAGAAAAAGATGAATCAACATGTTACAAGTATTCAACAGGTGGCCAAACCAATCTCTAACAACTGGGTTCGACCTATGCATTTCACTGAGTTGACAAAGTGCATGGCAAATGTTTTTGACAAGTCCCGGAATCATATATAGTTTCCAAATCCATTTTCGATCCAAACTCTGAAGGAGGGTAGAAGCAATAGGCACTGCAAGTATCATGAAACAGAAGATTGTATAACACTAAAAAAGGAAATCCAAGTAATGATTGAGAATGGTAAGCTGACTACGTTTGTAAAAAAGAACACCCAACAAAATGTGACGGGGAGGGAAGTAGTAGTAGCCTTAAAGCAAGAAAATACTTTGATGATTTTGAAGTCACTCGATTCGTTTGACGTGTCTTCAGAATATTTGGACCCCAAAACTGACCGAAGAGTGGTTATGATGGTAGAATAACCCGAAGCTAAAGAAAAGGTTAGTAAAATTTGTAAAATCTTTGAGTCTCTAACTGTTTTGGTGGACACATTATTTCAGAGGTTACCAACGTTTCATGAAAGAGGCACATCATAAGCTTGGCTACCAATTTAGAGGCATGAGCATCACTGCATATGTACATAAACTCTTCTTAGTTTTTGTGCTTTAATAATAAAGATATGAGAGAGGTGGCAGGGCCATATGACGATATAATGGTGATTGTGGCTAGTATTGTGGGCTGCAATAAGTTTTGATGACAACATATGAGCATATGGAGGATCCCTCAAGCATCTTCTGATATGATCAGATTATCGTGGGATTAATGGGCCTAACCGCAAAAGTTGTTTGAGAATTTGATGGGGTGGTAGAACTGGGCCGCGGGCCATTTAAAAAAGAAGTCACAAAATTTTATATAGTGGTCTATGTGCCAACGTCTTATAATGCAATATTCCGGAGATCATGGTTGTCTAGAATGTATAGTATGGCTTTGATAGTTCACCAGTGTATGAATTATATAGTGGGAAGCAATGTAAAAATAATCTGAAGCAACCATAAATGGCTAGAGAGTGTTACAGACATGGTTTAGTCCCGATGCAGGTTAATTAGGTTGTGTTAAAAAAGGATTAGCAGTTAGTGGATTCGATTTCGGGATGCGATCCTTGAGACGATTCGAGGGAGAATCCTGGTTTTCTCGTTCCCAATGAAAATTTTAACAATATTTTTTCTAACGACCAATGTTTGAAGATTAATACTTGGTTATCTCCAAAGGTATGGGAGAAGTTAAATCAGTTTTTGTAATAAAATTTACACATGTTTGCGTGGTGTACCGATGATGTCATCAGGGTACCTAAAGATATTATTTTTTCATAAGATGGTCATGCGGTGTAATGTAAGCCCGGTTGTATATAAGAGAAGGGGGTATTTATAGGAAGTGTCCCCCCCAAATGGTCATCTTCATAGGAAAGCATAAACGACCGTATCGTGGGAAGGTCAAAAGTCCAAGTTTTAATCTTTTCCCGATGTTGTGGTAACACGTGTAAGAAAATCTGCAGCCAACCTAACTCTAGTTGGCTTAAAATGGGTAACTAATATTCCCGATAATTCTACAAACTAGGTGCTTTGGTACATCCGTTTGAACCAATCCAAAGAGTCATCAACCTTTAATTTAAAGCAAGAAAAGACAGTCTTCGCTCAAGATTTTGCAAGGACTAGAGGGGCAACTGATAAGGGTGTGAGTTATTCGAACCGGGTCTGGCTAAGTAGAATATTGAGTTAGTTCAATTTAACATAAATCTTGTAATATAATGCTTAAGTAGTTTGTAGTGAGAGATTTGAGCTGCCTGGTTGTATTAAATGTTCATTCCCCTCATTAATGAAAGTGGTTGGGTATTTATACCCTTAATTATGGGCCACATGGGCTTTCGGGTCATACTTATAAATTCGGGTCGAGTTCAAAAACTCATTAGTTATTAAGCAGGTAGGTAATTAGCTTAGTCATGACGTGATTTATTTTTTAATACATTTGTCTTGTTCGGATGGTTAAGTGGGTGGTTTTTGTCCAAATTTCCCCTGTCCGGTTCCCACGGTGAGTGGTGAGAAAATCCGGACTCATCAGTAGCCCCTTTTTTAGGTTATGTTCGAAGGCCTTTGGCAAGACCTAAAAAATAATTCATGTGTACCCGTACTTACGTCCGGACAGATTTCGAATTGTGTAACGGCTTTATCCGGGCTGGTGAAACTCCTAGAAACTGAACGGTTTTGCCAGAGATCGCGGGACACGTGTCCTTCTCTGATTCGCATCACCGGCCATTTTTCTCCTAAAATGGCGCTCCCACTCACTTCAAAAAGCAACCTCTTTAATTAATGTTGGTGACATCAGCGCCGTATTTAATCATTACTCCCATCTTTTCGTCTTCTCCTAGGTATCAAGGCATATTTTGTCCTTTTAGTATAAATTAGTCCACTTTTCACTGTTTTACCATCTTCATTATCTCTACTATGTTAATCTTCAAAGATTTTACCTCTCATAAAACCCTTTTCTTGGTGTAAGTTTATGTTCACAACAAGAAACGCCCTGGTAAAAGATGGGTGGCTCAACTTGTCGGAGTTAGGAAAATCTCAAAAAGTCGAAAGAGAAAGGCACATTGCTGCAGGCCTCCCTGTTTCTCCTATCGATAAATCTGAAACACCAAGTTCAGAACCTGATCGGGGTTCGTCTTCTGCCAAAAGTTCTAAACCCAGAAGGTTATTCCAGCCAAATCTTTCACCAATCGTTTCGGGCTCATCGGTCCAGGAATCAGAGCCTGTCGTTGAACCAGAGCAGGAAGTTACAATCACTAAAAGACCTTCCCCATTCATCGTCATGGGATCAGATGCTGACATCTCCCCGGAGAAGCTGGTAGATCGACGAAAGGGTCATTTAGTGAAAGGGAAGGCTGCCACTGCACAACCTAAACCTCCAAAATCCACGCCTTCTAAGTCTGTGGCTAAGAGTAAAACTACAGGGTCAGAAGCACCCATAAAAATCCCCAAGGACAAGCTGTCCGGTCCGGAGGGAACCAGTTCAAGCCTTCGGAAAGAGACCTCCGGATCTGAGCCCCAGCCAGACTCTAGACCACAAAAGGAAAGTAATGCCCAACCATCCGGAGGGCCTACTGAGCCAACCACTAGCTATTCTCTCCCAAAAATAACCGATAATCTTTCCATGGTAATGGAAGATGTAATGGAAGACAGTATCGAAGAAGCCCCTTTTGTAACCGACGTCTCCGGGAAAACAAGTGAGGCTGCTGCTGTCAAGAAAAACAAGGGAAATGAGAAGCTATGTTTAAAACATCCTGATCTGCCGGAGTGCCTTGTGGGAAAAGTGGGACCTTGCTTCCACAAGGTGAGTGTAAAGTACATGCTAGCTATGCAGAAGATCAATTATGCTTTTATTCACACAGCTGAACTGGGTCGGATCTGGACAAAGTGGGGGATCCCTGAGAACGTTAAAGTGAGGATACCGGTGGATCCGGAGACACTGATGGATTGCAAGCTTAGTGAGATACTTTTATTCACTGAGCTATTCAACTGGGGGCTTAGGTTTCCTTTAGACCCGAAGATCGTCAGATACTTCCATCTCATAAAGCTCTGCCCAAGCCAATTGAGCCCCAACGCTTGGTATACGCTCATGGCCTGTATCATGGCCTCCAGGCTTTCCGGAATCCCTCTTCCGATGAAGCAGTTTGCTGCTGTGGCCAGCCTTTGCAGGAACCACATCATCCCCTTCTACCATTTTAACATGGGTGATAATTACAAGGCGGTGGATGACTTGCTTGAGTCGGAGAAAAACTGGAAGACTCAGTTTTTCTTCATCAGTGTTGCCTGGGAGAATGGGAAGAAAATTAAAGCTGGTGTCAACCAAAGCATGTTTATCAGCAGATGGCAAAGCTCTAGTAAATATCTCAACACATACTTCTACCTTTACTTATAACAAGTTTATTTTTTTAACCTTTCTTCCTTTGTTTCTTGGTAGTGCTTCCGAGGGAGTTCAATGACTACCTAGAGGAGGGGCTGACTACTTGCACCAAGCTTAATGCTTGGGTTGCTGAGAAATGGGGAAATCGCTTCCACAACTGTGTCACCGGAGGCAACTTGGTAAGATCTCATCTCTGGAATACCACCGGCCGAAGAGACTTGTCCTGGGAGGAGTTAACCACTCCACCCCCTCCGGAGGTAATCCTCAAGAAAACAGATGCAAAGGATGGAAAGCTATCCTTGCCATGAAGAGCTAAAGCCCCAGGCAAAATGAAGGGAAAAAGGGCAAGGCCAAGCAATGTGTGGTTGAGGTCAACCCAAATGAGGTGGATGAGGCTGTCCCAACAAACCAGGAGGGGCAAGACCAAGAACAGATTAATGTTGCTTTATTGAAAGTGGTAGAGCATGAAAGTACCAAGGAAGTAGTTGGATCTCCAAACCCCCAAAGGCTCCCAAGAAGGACAGAAAACGGGGAGTAGAAGGTGGAGATAGGGATGCTAAGAAAAAGAAAACCGCCAAGGGAGATGAAGTTTCTCTCCGAGCTTCGGAGTCTCTTCCTCCAGTCGACCCAATTGATCCCACTCAAGCAGAAGAAATCCCAAGTGACTTTCACACCGGAGAGGACATTAATATTGATGGTGTCGACATCAGTGGGCTTCAAGGGATTGGTCTTTACTTTGAAGACCTTGACAAAGATGATTTTGCTGGACCCAACCTCCCACCAAGCTCTTTGAACATCGTCACTTTTAATGGTAGATCGTTTTCTGTTTCAGGTGAGAGAGACATTGTGACCCACTCCTTATTGAGCAATATCCAGTCGGTGCTTACCTTGGAGAAGTAAGTGCAAAATCAGTCAGCCATCATCAACACGCTCAACTCTGATAAAGAGAAATTATCTAGCGACCTCCTCACTGCCAACCAAAACACTGACGCATTGAAGAGAGAAAATGAGGAGTTGAAGAAAAGTCAGGAGGACTTGGCCACCAAGCTGGCCACTTCGGAGGGAGTTGTCAAAGAACTCCAATCGAAGCAATCTGACATGGAGAAAAACCTCTCTTCTTCAAAAGAGGAGATGAAGGCCAAAGACAACGCCATTCAGACCCTAACTAATGACAAGATTTTGCTTGAAAATACTATGTCCAAGGCTAAAGAAGAAAAGGCTGACTTGTTAAAAGAGCAAGAGAAAACAATCCAAGCTAGGATTGATGCATATACCAACGAGGTGATAGATTCTCAGGAGGAAAGGTATGCCGAAGTTAAGTCAGATATGGTCTTGCTCTTTCATGAGAAATTTCTGAAAAGGACGCTGGGAGATCTGTGGAGTTTTGTGGAGTATGAGGAAATCCCATTCCACACGATGGAGGATGGTGATAAGAAGAACTATTCCAGTGGTTGGGATGACACAACTGATGAAGATGAACGAACCGGGGAGAGTCCAGATGAAGAAAAAAATGATCATAAGAAGAAGCCAAGTGAGGCTGGGCCATCTGAGAAAGCTCAGTCTTAAAAATATTAATTATCTTTTAATTTTTTGTGTTTGAACCAAAGTCCTTGGATGGCCAAGGCACTTTTTGTAATCGTGTCCGGCCCTTATCCGGATAAAACCTTTTTGTTTGAAAATTCAAAGTCCTTGGATGGCCAATGTATTTTGCATATTTCAATGGGTAGTTTTATTTTACACAGCTCTTGCATTGTTTCATAGTTTTTCAACTTTGATGGCTAACATTCAAACAACCTTTAGTTATTATACAAGTATTTTAAAGTGAGAGTGTTTAAATTCTCCGATGATAAATGTTTAAGTAGTCATCACTCTACCAGTTCAATCTGGTCTGCCATAAAAGGTTTCAAAGAAACTATCAATCGAAACACTCCAAATTTTTTAAGAAGGCATCGAATTTTATTAAAAAGCTTAGACACCTCATTAAAACCTCCCCGCGCCACCAGGGTAGGAAAGATTATGCCTCAAATATTTACATGAACTTTTAAACAAGTAAATATTTACATAGTTTTCATTCCAAGTATAACCGAAGGTGTTCAATGTTCCAAGGGTGATTCAAAATCCTTCCATCCTTATCTTGAAGCCGGTATGTCCCAGGCTTAAGCTTTTCACTTACCACATAGGGTCCTTCCCAAGTCGGAGCTAACTTGCCGAACTGCTTCTCCTGGGTATGTAGGAAGACTTTCCTCAGTACTTTATCCCCTGGTTGAAAATCCCTTCTCTTAATTTTAGAAGCAAACCTGCTTCTCATCAAACCTTAATAGTGTGTGGCTATGAGGTGAGCCTTAACTCTTCTTTCTTCCATCAAGTCAAGCTGGCCTCTGACTGCCACTTCGTTAGCGTATTCGGAAAAATTATGAACTCGAAATGAAGGAAGAGTAGCCTCTATGGGAGCTATGACATCCATCCCATATACTAAGGCAAAGTTAATTATGTCTTGATGAGTCTGGAATTTATTGTCACTCTTTATGAGAACCGGACAGGGGAAATTCGGAAAACATCCACCCACTGAACCATCCCAACTGAACTAATGTACTTTAAACTTAATCACTTCATGACTAAGCTAATTATCTACCCACTTAAACCTAATGGGGCTTTGAACTTGACCCGAATCCATGAGTCAACCCGAAAGCCCATGTGGCCCACAATTAAGGGTATAAATAACCAACCACTTTCATTTAATGAGGATAATGGAAATTAAATACAACCAGGCAGCTCTAATCTCTCACTATAATCCATCCAAACATTAAATACATTTGAAACACCACAAAACTCTGGACAAAATTACCCTCAACCAAAAATAAACCTCACCATGTCTAAAGTGTTGTGATGTTTCAAAGGTATTTAATGCTTAAGTAGTTTGTAGTGAGAGATTTGAGCTGACTGGTTGTATTAAATGTTCATTTCCCTCATTAATGAAAGTTGTTGGGTATTTATACCCTTAACTATGGGCCACATGGGCTTTCGAGCCATACTTATGAATTCAGGTCGAGTTCAAAAACTCATTAGTTATTAAGCAGGTAGGTAATTAGCTTAGTCATGACGTGATTTAGTTTTTAATACATTTTCCTGTTCGGATGGTTCAGTGGGTGGTTTTTGTCTGAATTTCCCATGTCCGGTTCCCACATCGAGTGGTGAGAAAATCCAGACTCATCAGACTTAATATATAAAATAAAATGAAATATCTTCTCTCGTGTATAAAGTTTCATATAGTAGATTTGTTATAATATTATTGTATCCCAATTGAGCCATCATTCATCATACATTATTTCCAAATTTGAAACTATGATCGAGTGTTGTATGTGCTTCGTTAAAAATTAAATGTTTAATTTTATCAAGTAACATTCCAACTTAGTGAGATTGACTTAGAAAAAAAAACTAACCATATTAGGATTTCTCATTTCCAAAATAATGTATACTTAATCAATATTCTTCATCTCGAAAGTAAAGATAAAACTTATTTGTATCATTAATTATTCTCATATCATTACTCATTATATAAGTAGATGACTATGACCATCGTATCATTGCAGATCTTAGTATACATATACATATTAAATTTAGTGTGGTTAAACCCATAAGATATCATGACATGATCAAACTTTCCATATCATTTAGTAGGCGTTTATTTCAATTCATGCCACAACTCCAAAAATCCTAAATACTTTTGATTCATTTCCCTTTAGTATATAATTCTTTGGGTTGTTCCATGTAGACCTCCTCGTATAGATCTCCATTTAGGAATACCGTTTTGATATCAAACCGATGAAGATTCATGTTGTGTAACCATTTAACTATAAAAAAATCATTTGTATGTGCACGATTCTTGCAACCGACGCTTATTTCCAAAATAAGGTATTCCTACATTTTACTAGAAACAATTTGGTACCACCAAAATAAGGTATTCTTGCAACCGACGCTTGTTTCAATGGTACCGTATGTGTGAAAATTCTTTAAAATACCCACTTTCACCAAGTCGAGTTTTAAACTCAAAAGTAAAATTGATAAATATCCAAGTTTAATTTTACATTATTAAATTTATTGAATCATTTTAAACATCTAGCCAAAATATAGAATTTCTGAGGATATTTAGGAGTCGCTTCTAAAGAAGACCCGTGAAGTAATTTCTTGATTTTTTCATAGTTTTTTACCACCAAAACTAAATTGTTTGAGAATTTATTATATCTAATCCAAGACTTGTAAGTTATCTGTTTTTACTTTTATAAGGTTCAAAAAGTTTCTTTAGAACCCAAAGTGCTTTTTGTCCATATTGGTCTCGATCTTATTATCATCATATAACTTAGATTCAAAAACTTTGCTTCCCTAGATTCAATCAAAAATTTCGACCACAAGTTTAACAACTATAAGTATTGTTATTTATCTTGTAATCAACAAATACACACTTATAACTTCGAAACTAACCGTATTCTCCTTAAATATGTGTTACAAAATGTTAAACACCTTTACACTTTCAAATGCAAAATATTTGGATTTCTTATCTTCCATAATCCATATGGAGAAAATCTATGTTTCTTAAATGAAACATGATTTATAACGTGTCATGTTGTTAAAACGATATTAGCCCACAAATTTATATAAAATATAAAAGTTACAAGCATGTCATTCGCCATCACATCTAGTTTTTTTGTTTCGGTGTATAAGGCACCAAATATTGATGAATATTCTTCTCTTTTGTCATTGGCACATATTTTAATATTAGTTAATGTAAATCGCAAGCGTACAATTTACGTTGTAGCTTTGATGAGTATTTTAATACTCAGATTAACGAACCCTGGAAAAAGAATTTCATACAATTTGAATTCTCAAATCTAATACAATTTTTACTAATTATTGAACAAAAAATAAAAATGTAGTTGTTGATCTAGAGGATCTCGATTTTTGTATGAACTAAAATTGAATAATAGAAATTCCTATTTAAATTGAAATCAATATGAATCATTGTTCGAGGATTACAAAACATTTATCAATAATTTATAATAATTTTTTTATAATCAAATTAATCTTCTTTCTTCAATTATTTTTTAAAGATAAGTTTTTGGAGTCTTGTGATCATCTCTCGATCTCAAACAACTAACCTTCTTGTATGACTGGTTATATATCTAGTCCATTACCTCATACGATTAGGGCATAAATTCTAAGAACCTAGTTCAGACTTTACTGGGTCGTGGCCGTAGTAAACTATTCATTCAACCCAATAATATTAATACATATTTGAAGTACATACTACATCTCGATCTCAACCTAAATCTAATATCAATCGATTAATACGTAGAAAATTGAAAGGATAAGAATTAACATCAATACTATAGAATATAACAAAATTAATAAACAAAATATACTACATTATAAATTGTATCTATAGTGGTAAAATAACCCTAAAATGAAAAGGTGAAAACAAATTGTATCTGGAGTATTTTTTTCTATCGAGATGTATGTGTGACGTGTCAGGGTTTTGTTTATAAAAAATAATTATTAAATTTCTCTAAACCTTATTTTCTAAAAATCTGGTTGAATAATCGTTAAATCTAATTTCTTCTTCTTTTCATTATTCTTGATTTATTTATTGTTAAGTCTTTGACTCTAATAATATTTTCAATTGTAACTCCTATTTACAATTTGGTTCTTTTTTACTCTTAATTTATTAATAAATAAAAAATAAACAGATGATATTATTTTATATTATTAATTAGAACTAACAATTAGTTTAAGATAAAATTAATATAAAATCAAAGATAAATATCGTTTGTTCATTAGTGTTTAATTGATTTTCAAACTCAACTTTGAACATCTTAAACGTATTAAATACCTCCTACTTTTGTTTAACAAAATAGATTAATGTAACATAAGATAGTCCTCCTTTAAAGTTATAAATTTTATTTTAACCTTAAGCATCGATACATCATATAACTCTTTTAAGTTTGCTTCATTATTTTTCATTATAAAGTATAATAATTTCATATATGTTATATGATTTTATATGGCTTGGTCATTATTATTTTATTTTACCTATAACTTTGACTTTTCATATCAATATCAGAATTTAGAAATCAAGTATTACAATTACTTAATTATATTATAGCCTATGTCATGACAAATTATTATCACGTGATCAAAGTAAATATAATTATTAGATTTATGAAAATCTACTATATCATAACAAATAATTAAAAAAATTAATATGTCATAACAAATTTATATCATGCAAACAAGAACAAATAGAATTATTATGTTAATTAATAATACATAAAGCGGTAATACACAATTTCACCACAACATCGCACTAGTATCTCCTTCAACGAAGGTACCACTGAAAGACAAAACTAAATGTGTGGATTCGTACACAAACTAAATACCTTCTTTTAACAATAAGGTAGTGGAAACTAAATTACATTCATTTTCAGAACGTACAAAATATTTGTAATAGTTATTGGACTATTCCTCTTCCTAATATCAAGGACACAAATTATTATTTATCCTTTTAAGTGTTTCTAGATTTATTTCATTCTATGATAATTGGATTTATAAAGAATTTTTTTCTGGTAACTTTTCGAAGAAAGAAATAATTTAGCCAAGATGCGTTTAACTTGAAACAACTAAAGTGTTTTTTAACAAAGTATATTTTAATGAATATCAATTGTAATTTATCTATTTAGGGGTGTAATGTTTTTTTATCTTGTATCCTAAAATCAGAATATTAAAAAAACACAGTGCATTCATTCTATATTATTTTTCTGATGTTCAAGTAAACTATTTATAAATTATATGATAATTGGTAGCGTCAAGCTACGAGATGGAACAGGTGGCTGAAAAGTCCGCGAAAGAAGACGTACAATAAAAGATGGATAGTTCTAACCTTAGGTCAGAGTAGAAGAGACTTTAAAGAAAATCAAATTCTATTCAAAAAATCTGAGGCAAAACTAGGGTTTGAGAGCCTTTTATAAAAGTGCTCGAAACCCTAGCCCAAAATTACAACTTTTTCCTTGTGCAATAAAATAAAGTCCAACCTAATTTCAAAGCGATTGAAGCTGGTTAAGTATTTTAATAAAATCCAACAAAAATAGGAAAATGCAGAAAATTTACTAAAACAGCAAAACGAGGGTTTAAACGATTAAATTTAGGGCTTGGACTTCATCACGTTGTGATACTTTCAAAAATCGTTGGGCTTCTCGACGCGTTCGATTTGAGTGGTCGCATCGCCTAATTCTGATATCTGGGCCCCAAATAAAGCTTGTTTCCGTTCGTCCAAAAGGGCCATATAGTCATGGGCTTGTGCAACTACATCATCCTCTCCTTCTTCGGAAGAATTCGCCCACGAATTCTCAGCTTCATCATCCTCAGCAGCAGCGGTAAATGGAACCAGGTGCTTCACGTTGAAAACGTTATGGGTCTTCATGTGGCTGGGTAGCTTCAACCTGTATGCATTGGGATTAATCTTTTCAATAATTTCAAACGGACCCACCTTCCTTGTAGCCAACTTGTTGTACTCGTGTGCAGGATAGCGATCCCCGGTCAAAACAGCCCATACAAATTCCCCCACTGCAAACTCCACCAAGCGGCACTTCTTATCTGCGACAATCTTGTACTTTTGTGTTGTTTCCTCCAGGTGTTTGCGGGTGTTCTCATGGATCTCCCATAGATCAGCAATGGCGTTCTCGACCTTAACTGGAATCTTATCAAACGTTGGGAAAGTTAAGTCCATAGGACCCCGTGGGTTATAACCATAGACTACCATGAAGGGACTATACCCAGTACTGCGCTTGTGGTGCATGTTGTAGGCGAACTCAACATGATAAAGGCGGGAATCTCATGCTTTCAAGTTCCCAAAAACCTTTGTGCGTAACATGTTGCCTAATGTTCGATTAATTACCTCGGTTTGGTCGTCTATCTGCGGGTGCTACACGCTGCTAAAACTCAGCTTCGTGTTTGTGAGGCGCCACAAACTCCGCCAAAAATTCCACACAAACTGCGCATCGCGATCAGAAACGATATTCAAGGGTAGACCATGTAAGCGGTAGACCTCACGAAAGTATAAATTAGCAACATTCACAGCATCTGTGGCTTTCTTGCAGGAAATGAAGTGGGCCATCTTAGAAAACCTGTCAACCACTACAAAAATAGAATCGTTACCTCTCTGTGTTTTTGGCAGCCCAAAGATGAAATCCATGCTGACGCTTCGCCATGGTCCTTCCGGTATTGGGAGTGGTAGGCATAGACCTGCGTTGGAGGATGTACCTTTTGCCACCTGACAAACCCGACAACCAGCTACAAAACGGATAACATCTCGCCTCAAATGCGGCCAGAAGAACTGACTGGATACAGAGTGAAGGGTTTGATCTCTACCCCCATGCCCCTCATTGTGTATCTCTTGTACAATCAGTAACCTTAAATTACCCTCGGGAACACAAAGTAAATTACCTTTGAAGAGGTAACCGTTGCTCACTTCAAATTTTTTCTCAAACCTGCGCTAACATCCTCTAGAATGGGACCAAAATATGGATCGATAGCCAGTAGATCTTTCATCATCTTGAATCCCACAACTTCACATTCCATACGAATCATCATGCTGCGTCGGCTCAGTTCATCAGCTACGTGGTTAACTGTCCCCGAAGTATGCTTAATGGAAAAGGTAAATTATTGAGTAAATGTTGCCCAACATGCATGACGGGAAGAGAGTTTCTTCTGAATCTGTAGATACTTTAAGGCATCTTGATCGGTGTACAGGACAAAGTCATTGTAGGCCAAGTAGGAACTCCAGTACTTCAAAGCTCGTACAACTGCATAGAACTCCTTGTTATAGGTGCTGTAGTTGAGTTTATCTCCACTTAACTTTCGCTGAAGTATGCTACAGGGCGGCCTCGTTGGCTGAGTACAGCGCCAATGCCTAATCCGGACGCATCACAATGCAGTTCAAATCCTGTAGAGAAGTCAGGTAAAACCAGAATCGGTGGAATGGCCAGTCTTACCTTGATTTCCTCAAATGCCTTAGCTGCTTCAAGGGTCCAGTAGAATGTCTTGCCCTTCATATAGTCTGTAATAGGAGCCATAACAGTGCTGAAGTTATGTATGAATCGTCGGTAAAAGGAGACCAATCCGTGAAAAGAGCGGACTTCAGTGATGGAAGTAGGAATATGCCAGTCTCGCACGACTGCCACTTTCGACTGATCCACTGACATCCCATCTTTTGACACGACATACCCCAGGAAGGCGACCAAATCTGTCAAAAAATACCACTTATCGAGTCCTCCATAAAAATTCTCCCGCCTCAAAACAACCAACACCTTGCGTAAAAGATGGAGATGCAGCTCTTCTATGGTACTATAACTAAGAATGTCATCAAAGTACGCAACAAGAAATTTTCCGATGAATGGGCGAAATACCTGGTTCATAACCCGCATGAACGTGCTAGGAGCGTTAGAAAGTCCGAATGGCGGTACCATCCATTAAATGAGACCTTCTCGGGTCTTGAAGGCTGTTTTTCACTCATCCCCCATACGAATACAAATCTGGTGATATCCCCTCTTCAAATCCAGCTTCGTAAACACAATAACATCATTCAATTGATCCAGTAAATCATGAAGGAGAGGAATAGGAAACCGATACCTGACTGTAATTTTGTTGATAGCCCGGCTATCCACACACATTCTCATCACGCCATCCTTCTTCGGTGTTAACAGCGCAGGAACCGCACAAGGACTAAGACTCTCCCGGATATGGCATTTCGTCAACAGTTCTTACGCCTATCTGCGGAGCTCTTCATGCTCTTTTGAGCTCATCCGATAATGCGGTCGATTGGGTAGGGTAGCACCCGGTACAAGGTCAATCTGGTGCTGGATATCTCTCAATGGAGGAAGACCTGTAGGTAATGTATCGGGAAAGACAACAGAAAATTCTGCTAATAGCGGCCGAACTCGCTCACGTATACCAGCAAATGGATCAGTACTAAATTTTTAACCACCAAAAGATAGATAATCCCTGTTTCATGAGCATTTTCTATAAATGCCTTTCGAGCTAGAAAGTTATTACCCGACTCCTTTGATACAGCAAGGGCAGTTTTTGGGGAAACCTCTTTAGTTGGTGTTAATATAAACCCGACATTATTCCATATAAAACTGTAGCGGTTCCTCCTACCATCATATATGACACTTCTATCATATTGCTAGGGTCAGCCTAGCAACAAGTGACATGCATCCATCCCAATGACATCGCACCATGCTTTATCCCTATAGTTACCAACAGAGAAAGATACCAGACATCTTCTAGAGATATTTACCTCACTACCTTTCTTTAACCAGGCAAGCTTGTAGGGGTTTGGGTGGTCTTCTGTTTTTAGGGCCAGTTTATGGACAACTTCTTCAGAGATAACATTTTCACAGCTCCCTGAATCAATAACGAATTTGCATACCTTTCCCCTAATAGTACAAGTCGATTGGAAAATATTGTTCCGTAGCCAATCATCCCCATAACTTTTGGCTTTAGGCGTCAGACAGATACGCCTTAAAACCAATGCCTGACCAATATCTCCTCCGGTAACCTGGTCCACAGGAACCTCATCAACAACATCCTCTGGTTCTCCATCAAACCGTGGGTCACCCTCCAGGTAAAACTCAGCAGTGTCAGCGAACAGACCCCTCGATCGTTGTGGTTGTTGTCGTAATTTTGGACACTATAAAGCAACATGCCCTAGTTCATGACAATGGTAGCACCGAACCAGTGAGGAAGTAACTGTGCGACTAGAGACCTGCAAATTAGCACCTAAGGAACAGTTAGTACTCCTGGGTTAGGGTTTGGAACCGTCCTTTTTGGGAATGCCGATGGAGTTATTCTGGCAGTATCTCCTCCATAAGCCATTCGTGAAAGGGCTTTCTCCAAATGCAATGCGCACTGATGTATTTCAGACACATTCACAGGGTCGAACATGTTTAGCTGGTCCTGAAACTGTTGTCGCATACCCCCTATATAGCGAGATACTAGCTAATCTACTAAATCAGCAATATCGACACAGTTTTGTAGCTTGAAAAAAATCGTTAGTGTGCTCGTCAACAGTCCTTGACCCTTGTTTAAGGTTTTGGAACTACTGATACATGATGCGGGAATAGTTGTAAGGCAAAAACACAGCCCTCAAGTGCTTCACAAACTTAGCCCAAGTTGTTATTTTTGGCTTACTGTGCCTTGATCTGGTCTGCTTGAGCTGTTGCCACCATGATGCAGCTTGGCCTCAGAACTTAGTTGCAGCCAATTGTACCCGCTCTGCATCCGGAACCTCCTTAAAATCAAGGAATTCTTCAACTGAGGCGATCCAATCTAAAAACTCCTCCGGTTCGAGACCCCCTTGGAACTCTGGGATCTCCAGTCTGAATCCAGATTCCCACCGGTTGTTGGCGTTCAGATCAGAATCTCTCGGTGACGGTTGCTCAAAGACTTGGTCACAGCAGTCTTGTGGTGAGTATTGACCCCTAACTTGTTCTCGCTGACGAGCAAACGGATTCTGTCGCGGCTGATCTCTCTCTCAGATCCCGACAGCTGGTTGCTCGAACCTGGAGCTCGAAAGTCGTTGGTTTGGTTGTTCAACAGCCTATGCAGTGCTTCTTGTACGTCGCTCAACTGATTTCCCAATAAGTGCATCTATTCACCAACCTGCGATTGGAATTGATCAAATTCATCACGTTCGACCGATTCGGTGATCGGAAGAGTGGACTTCCCCCGAAAAGATCGCTTTGGCGGCATACCGTCGTTACCCACGCCGTAGGAACTCTGAATCTGATACCAATATGGTAGTGTCAAGCTACGAGATGGAACAGGTGGCTGAAAAGTCAGAGAAAGAAGATGAACAATAGAAGATGGATAGCTCTAACCCTAGGTCAGAGAAAAATAGACTTTAAAGAAAATCAAATTATATTCAAAAAAGTCTGAGGCAAAACTAGGGTTTGAGAGCATTTTATAAAAGTGCTTGAAACCCTAGCCCAAAATTACAGCTTTTTCCTTGTGCAATAAAATAAAGTTCAGCCCAATTTCAAAGCGATTGGAGCTAGTTAAGTATTTTAATAAAATCCAACAAAAATAAGAAAATGCAGAAAATTTACTAAAAAAGCAAAACGAGGGTTTAAACGATTAAATTTAGGGCTTGGACTTCATCACATAGTGATGCTTTCAAAAATCCTTGGGCTTCTCAACGCGTTCGATTTGAGCGGTCGCATCGTCTAATTCTGATATCTGGACCCCAAATAAAGCATGTTTCTGTTTGTCCAAAAGGGTCATATAGTCATGGCTTGTGCAACTACATCAATAATCTTATACAATATTAAATGGTCTCGTGAAAACCCAATCATGAATCATGGTCCACCACTGTTCCTAGATATTCAGAACCGACGAGGTCATATAACGGTGGTCAGGATTTGGAATTTTGTGTAGTTGTATAAGACTTGGTATTATTGTGACTTGGTATTATTGTGATTTGGAATTATCTTTAGTTTTGATGGAGGCTCCAAGATTCTGATCTTCGTCGGTGCCCTTTCCGGCCTTGTTTTCTTTTCCCTCTGTCCCCTGTGGCTTTCCTGATTCGATCCCCTCTGTCCTTCAGAGCGGTTCCGTTTGTTAGTGGCTTGGGATTAGTTCCTCTGATCTTCGCTGGATTGTTGTTTCCGTTCATCTGGCCTCTGTTCTTTGAAATTTTGCTTTGTTCTTCAGAGCCTCTCTGTTTGTTAGTGGATTGTGTTAAGAAATCTTCAAGGCTTTATTTCTTCTTGTCACAGAGCATTGTAGTTTCTCGGTTCTTTTTCTTTTCCGGCCCCTGTTCTTTGAGGATTCGGTTATATTGTTGCCGGTTTCTTTTTGTCGCCGATGCTCTATGTCTTTTAACCTTAATAATGAAGAGTTCCCTGCTCTTCTTTCAGATGTTAGCAAGGATAAACCCAAAAACAAGAAATCATTTGCAGAATTATTGTCCTCTGTTAAAGATCGTAATGTGTCGAAGCCAGAGTTCGTGAAACTTGTGGATGATCATAATGTTATACAATTTGATAAAGAAACTCACGAAATGCTACTAAAGCAGTCTAAATCTACGCTAATTGGAAAGTTCAGTCAAGGTATCTCGAAACGTATAGTATTCCAATCATTTATGGATTCCTTTAAGTTTAAAGGTTCATACTCGTATGTAACTCTAGACTCAAGACAAATCCTGGTGGAGTTTACTCTGCTGGAAGATGTGACAAAGTTTTGGTCGAAGCCATTCAGGAATGTTGATGGGAAGCTTATGAGGGTTTTAAAATGGTCCCCTGACATAAAAAAGAATAAAGAAAGCCCTATAGTATTGCTTTAGGTTCGGTTTGAAAACATGCCTAAGTATCTCTACAATGAGTGGATTGTTGGTGATATTGTTGCTTCTTTAGGCAAAGTTCATAAAACGTTTGTGCCTAAGTATAATTATGTTAAAGCCAATGCTTCTTATGCTCAAGTTGAAGTAGATGTTTCAAGATTTCTTAAAAGGAAGCTGTGGATTGGGTTTGGAGAGAACGGAGGATGTTGGGTTGGTGTGAGTTATAGAAATGCACTTGATTACTGATATAATTGTCTTCACTTGGGGCATAAAGAAGATGATTGCAAAAATAATGGTTCAAAAATTGAAGAAAAGCTTAAAGAAGCCACTCAGAATTCTGATAAAATTTCAAAGAATGGTATTCAATCTGTTAACAATGACAAGTTGGATACATTCAAATCTACAAAGGAACAACCATTCATTAAAGTTTACAAGAGAAGACTGAAATCGATCATAACTACTAAAGATAAGAGTACAGTTTCATGTCAGTCTACAAATCCATGTAGTCCTTATATAGCTAACACTGCCTCCAATAAAGAGCTTGATATTATTGGTGCTCTTCAAGACTTGGATAAGGATATTAATTCGCAAAGCCAAAAAGCTCAACAGGATTCTTCTCATGAGAATAATGTGGGCAGCTATAACCCCTCTCCAATGGCTAGCTTTTCTGATTAGGATTTTAACATTGTCATCAATAGGAAAATCATGTCTGCAAGGAAAAACAGAAATGTCAAAAGATTGTCTATTAACTCTCTTTGTAAAAGAGAGAAGTCCTTAATCAAATCTTTCTCTGAATGATCAAGTTTCTTAGTTGGAATGCTCGTGGAATTCATAACAATCCTACGTTGGCTAGGCTAAAATACATAATCAATAAAGACAATGTCAAAGTGATTGCTATCCAGGAGCCTATGGCCAGGTATGACAAGATAGATCTTATTGCTAGTAGGTTAGGCTTTCCTAATTTTGCTGCTAACATATCTAATAAAGTCTAGATTTTTTGGCCTAATGATGTTAATATTTCTGTTATCCTTAGTCATGATCAATTTTTACATGTGGAAATCAATTACACTACTTTTTCTGGTTTATTTACCTCTGTTTATGCCAAGAATCAAAGGGCTATGCGTAGACAGCTCTGGAGTCAAATTTGTCAGCTTTCCTGTGATGATAAGCACTGGATTGTGGCTGGCGATTTTAATAATATCACTTGTCCTGAAGATCATCTCTGGTGTGCCTCTTTTGATGATGAAAGTGTGGATGAATTTAATGATTGCATTAGATTCTGCAATCTTGAAGACCCTGGATACAGTGGTTCCAGGTATACCTGGAGTAATAACAAAGTTTGGAAAAGGTTAGATAAGGTGTTAGTGAATCAGAGTGTGATCTCCTCTTGGAATGTTCAGGTTTGTCACATGGTCAGAACGTATTCTGACCATGCTCCTCTCCTTATCTCTATCTCTAACATTCATAATAGGTCTTCTAACTATAATAAAGGCTACTTCAAGTTTATAAACGCTTGGACTAATCACCCTGATTTCTTAAGTTGTGTTAAGAAGAATTGGGATACGTATTGTAATGGTGATCCTAATGTTTTATTCTTGTATAAGCTTAAGCGTCTAAAGAAGTGTCTTAAAGATTAGAATCATTCTACTTTTGGTAACATTTTCAACAAGGTTAAAGAAGCTACTAATGAGGTTGACAAGTTTGATATCATTCATCAGCAGACTAACAACAACATTTCTAAGGCTAATATATCTAAAGCCAATAGCTTGCTCATTCTTGCTTTAAAAAATGAAGAGTGTTACTGGCATAAAAAGTGCTATAATACTTGGCTCAATGATAGTGATGGTAACACTAAGTTATATCACAGTTATGTGGCCAAGAAAAGGATCAAGAACACTATTAATGGTATCAAATATGAGGGTTCCTGGCTCTCTGATAAGGATGATATTGCTAACTCAGCTGTGTCTTATTTCAAAAATATTTTCTCTAATAGCTATATTGACTCTTCTGACTACAATACTGTTAATTCTCATGATTCTATCCTTAACAATATTCCTAAGTTAATTATGGACATGGACAATGAGGATATCCTTAAGCAAATAACTAAAGAAGAGGTGTGGTCCATTGTCAAGGAGATGAGGAATAACAGTGCCCCTGACACAGATGTGTTCAATTGTTTTTTCCTTAAATCTTGTTGGGGCATCATCAGTTATGATCTTTGCTGTGCTCTGAATTCTTATCTATTGGGTAAAAGTATTCCAAGTGGTGTTTTTGCCACTGGGATATGCCTTATCCCTAAAGGTCCTAATCCCATTTCTTGGAATAACTTTAGGCCTATTAGTCTGTGTACCATTTTCAACAGACTAATTTCTGGCCTTATCAATAAGAGAATCTCCTACATTCTACCTAGTATTATCTCTAGAGGTATGAGTGCTTTTGTCAAAGACAGAATTATACATGATAACATTATTGTTATTAAAGAAATGCTCCATAATATTAAGAGAATGCCTTCTAAAGGCAATATTATCTTACAGTTAGACATGACAAAGGCATTTGACAGAATGTCTCATGCCTTTGTCATTAATACTCTTAAATGTTTTGGCTTTTCTGATGATGTTCTGGTCCTTATTAATAAGTTGATTTCTAATGCCATGGTCTCCATCTTGATTAATGGTGATAACATTGGTTATTTCCCTCGGAAGGAGGCTCTGTTAAGAGGACTTTCTAACCTCTATAATAGTAACAATAACATGAAATATTATTTAAAATCTGGTTTTATCTTACCTTGCTTGGCGTTTGCAGATGATATCATCATATTCTCCAATAGCTCTCCCTCCTCCATTGCTTGTCTTAGTAACCTGCTTGACAAATACCAGAATGAGTCTGGTCAGCTGATTAATAAGGATAAGACAAAGCTTATTACCTCTTCCATTTTCTCCCAAGCTAGCTCTGCTAGGATCAAAACTGCAACTGGTTTCAATATTGAGCATTTTCCTTTCACCTATTTGGGCATCAGAATTGCTGCAAATAACAAAGGGAAGCATTATTATCCTCTTCTTGCTAAAATTCACAATAAAATCTATGATTGGGATATGAAGAATCTTTCTTTTTGGGGTAGGTTGTCCCTAATAAAGAATGTCATCTATCCTATTATTTACTTTTGGATGCAGAATAGTCTGATTCCCAAAAGCATCATTAATAAGATTGAGCATTGCTTCAATAAGTTTGTTTGGAGATCAAAATATAATGAAAATGCTATACACTGGTCTACATGGGGTAGCCTTTGTAAGCCATTTGATGAAGGTGGGTTGAATGTCAAACTTTTGTCTGACATTCAACTCACCTTTTCTTTTAAACTCTGGTTTCTTTTCAGAAAAAGAAAATCCCTTTGGGCTGATCTCATTCCTAAAACTTATTGTAGCAACACTCATCCTTTAAATGCTAACTGTAAACCTACTAACTCTATCATTTGGAAATGGATTTGCTCTGTCAAGGGTCAGGCTGACCAAAGTGTCAATTGGAGGTTGGGCAATGGGAACATTGATTTTTGGAGGGATTCTTGGCATGGCATGCCTCCTATTGCTAATGATCATGCTCTTAACAGTTGGTTCCTCCCTGTTAAAGTCAATTCTTTTTGGAGAGAAGACAGTTGGGATACTTCCACTCTTCTTACCTTTCTTTCTCATGAAAGATTAAAGCACATTAGTAGTGTTAAAATCATTCACGATCAAGAAGATAAAATCGAGTGGAAGCTCTCAAAGGAAAAAAACTTTAACACTAAGGCAACTTGGGATCACATTAGAATTGCTCATCCTAAGCTCTCTATATTTAAAAAGATTTGGCATCATTTCATTCCTACAAAATTTTCGTTTTTAAGTTGGAAATTATTAAAAAAATTCGCTCCCATTGACAACATTCTCTCAAAAAGACACTTTGTGATGGTCTCCAAATGTCAGTTCTGCTGCAACTGTGAAGATAAGAATCATCTCTTCATCAGTTGCAGCTTTGCTTGGTCATTATGGAACTATTTTGGAGTTATTTTCAGAATTCCAGTGAGACGTTTTATGTCCCTTAGTCATATGATGCAATGCTGGTTCTGGTCTTCTAAGTGCAGTTTTCATATTACTCACTTAGTCATTCAGATCATTTTCTGGGTTATCTGTGTTAATAGAAATCATTGGAAGTTTGATAAACCCTATGATAACTTCTCTAGGGCTGTTAATAGAGTTAAGAGGGTAATCTTAGGTATTGACTCTAGGAATATGCTTAAGGCTAAACACTGGACTAGTGTTATTGATGCAGGAGCTTCTCTTGGATGCCTAACTATACGTAAGAAGAAAGTTAAGTACCTGAAATGACTGCCACCGGTTGCTGGGAGACTTAAAATCAATGTAGATGGATCGATCAGTTTTGTTGGTGAAGCGTCTGGGGGTCAGATTGTTAGAAATAGCCATGGCAACATTATTGCTGGTGTTGGCTTCACTTTTGGTAAACTGGGTCCTCTTCAAGCTGAGAGTAAAGCTTTACTCGAAGCTCTCATTCTGTGCAAGGTCAATGGATGGCAGGATGTTGATTTAGAGTCGGATTGTCTTACTCTTATCAACGTCATCGCTAATGGTGATGACATGAGTGACCCAATTGCTTCCATTTGCCGTAGATTGATTCACTCGTCCATGAATCTTCGTCATATCACTCGAACCCAAAATGCCGCTGCAGATTGGATCGCAACGTGGGTAATGATCGAGCGGTCTAACAAGTATTTCTCTAACGTCGATGTTCCTACTCCATTGCTGGCGATTATCACCTTGGAGAGTGTGGGTGTTGGTTACATTGACCCTGGTTAATTGGGTGTTCTAATGATAGGGCTTTCTTGTTGGTCTTGCAACTTCTAAATCGGAGGTTTCTTCTCCAGCTTCGAATTTCCATTTGTTGCAGCAGAGTTTGATTAAGCTGTTTTGCGCTGATTTCATCTCTGTGTTTGTTCGAAGGATTGTGAAGTAGATGTGTGTTAGGGCTTCTGATTATGGCATTTAGGGCTTCTTGCTTTAGATTTTCAATTTCGCATTTCTTCTCTTTAATCCTTATTTAAAACATTTCAATTTAGTAATTGAGTCCTTTTTGCTTAAATATATATATATATTAAATGATCTAAAAAAATATCATTAAAAATACATTTTTCAAACAAAACCTATTTTTACAATAACAACGATAAAACCATTGTCGTAACAAATTTTTTTAATCATTTTCTAAACCACAAAAATATTCACTGATCTAATAGTGTGTTAGACAAATAATTTTGTCTGCCAATCACGACAAACTATTTCATCGATGTAAAAATACTTTAAATTTTCAATCCGATGAAAAAAACAACATTGTCATAAAAATAATTTATAACACGAATTTCCTATTTTGTTATACAAATTACCGCAATAAATCATGTTTTTGTATGGTTGCGATTTTTTTATATATGTTATTTAATTCGGAGAAAGGTCATTTAGTTAACCTTAAATTCGTCAGATGATTTGCTGGTTTAATTAACATTTTTAGAATAAATCCAAAACAATAAAAAGAACAATATATATTGATAAAATATATTTATTCAAAACAAAAGCTAATTAAATTTTACATAGTCAATTCTACTGATCGTATTGAGTGGAGTGCCATATTATATAGTATGTTCTATTTATAGTTTTATTTAGTTTATATAAAATTTTAGGACGGAAAACACGAACTAATAGTTGTATATACAAATACTAATATTTTTATAAAAGAAGATAAAAGCATTAAGTTATATAAATCTACAATATTATTTCCTATATATTGAAGAGTAAATTATAATAAATATATTATAATTTTGATTAAATTTAGATTTAAATTTTATATTTTTAAATGATATATTTAATTTTTTAAATCCTATTTTGTCTTTGTATAAATTTTATGCTTTTTATAAACTTAAAAGTCTAAAATGTCTTTTTTTTACTATACTACCAATGTTAAAATGAAGATAAAATTATAATATTATAGAATTTAAAATGTTGGACTCACGTATTAACTTTTTCTTAATTTATGCGTTAAAAAAATTATATCAAAACAAAATAAAAGTATAAAAAACTTATGTGGTATTTTACAATAAAAGATTTAAACAAAAGTTTGAGGGAAGCTATTTTTATATGGTGTAACCCAGAATTTATATATATTCAAAAAAATTACCGAGACAAGAAAATATTTAATATTTATTATGATATATATATATATTCAATAGCAATGGTTAAATTAGGGTCCTTCATGATAACTAGTCCCAAAATTTTAAAGTGTGTCAAAATTGCCTTTCTATATAGCCGGACCGGCGGGGAAGCTTATCCCGACGGATGAAAAGGTCTCACCGGCCGGTTGAGAAAGATCCGACCACCGGAATAAAAATAAAATAATAAAAATTCAAAAACACTTTATTTTTTAGAATTGGTTAACAATTTTTGAGCCCAAATTTAACCAAAACCATATTCAATTTGTTAAGAGGAGAAAATATATATAATTCTCTTCGTCTAGTACTACTCTCCAACTTTTTGGAAGAAAGTAGAAAGAAATGTTCAAAGACAAGTTCCAAGGCAAATGGAACTGTCCCCATACACTTCATTAATGTAGTATAAGTTTTTAAATAACAACTTGCTAGAAATTAAGTCTGAGTCTCGTTGTCATACAAAATCTCGTTGTCATACAAAATCAGTTTAATATAATGAGAATAAGTCTGAGTCTCTTTGTCATACAAAATCAATTTAATATAATGAAGTATGCAATCATAAGTTATATATAAAATATTTTTTATATAGTTTATTATTTGAATATATAAGATAAAAATATAATATTATTATATATAAAATATAATATATTTTTAAAAATAATTACGGGTACCGCATATTGCGATTCCGCATACATTTACAAATAATTCGATGTCTGTTTTAGTATGATATCGTCATATCGCACGAATTTATTTTTGACTTATTTCTAAAAGCCCTCAAACTAGTTAAGATATGTTCATATTTATATACCATCGATCATTCTCATGTTTAACCGATGTGAGATGTGTAACTTTCGTCCCACTGTAACAAATCCTCCACTCGAACAAAATAAAACTTTAGATTCCTATGAATTTAGTTCAATCCGCTCACTCTAATCAGATTACTCCAAGATTCTCCACTTGAGCCATAGAGCTTTATAGTGCATGTATATGGTCACTTTTATCACCATGTTGTCTTGTTTCTTTGTGACACTCCAATCAAGTATAACTATCTTAATACACTCCAATCAAGTCACACCGCTTGATGATCCACATGCACTCCAAATTAGATCACACTAGTGATAATTGAGCAGATTCTTCACCTTGACCATGGATGTTGGTTCATCATGTTCGACATATGAGAATTTCACCACATTGATACCATTTGTTGGGAAGATTGGTCTAGAGCTCTAATACTATTTATTGGAAGTATGGGTATAACATATTACGCCTCAGTATATAAGTAAGAACAATCTGATGTCCACACCGGTATTATATTCTCCGCTTTGGGCCGAAGGCCGGCACAATTTTTCTTTTGGTCAACATCCAAAAAGTCTCAAACTTTTCGAGATATGTTCTTACTCATATAATATTGATCATTCCCATCATACTGATGTGGGATGTGGGACTTTGGTCGCACTCGAACATGAAATGGTTTGTACATAGAAACTTCCTCTAAAATGGTTTGTACATATAAACTTCTTTTATTTATGATTATATGATATATTTACAAGATCGCCAAAAATATATATACAATTTTGATTAGTACAACAATCGTATTGTTGTACATATTCAATTTTCGCTTTGGCTTTTAATCTTTCAAGTCACACTTTAATGGATTTTACTTTCTAGCAGGTCAGATAATTCGGTTGAACAAATTTCACCCTAGTCAATAGCCATATAGTCTTTGTGAGGGAGTCGAAGAATGACTAAAATTTGTAGAACATCTAGAGAGTTTGCTATCTTTACTTTGCCAACACTTGCAAATTTGTTTATGCACTTGTTTCCCAAAGTTGAATGAACTTGGTTCTTAGGTGGATGTTGAACCATACCATAATCTATTTTTTGTCGGATTCCTAAGAGTCTTGAGATATGTTGGTTTTTTTTATTTTGATGAGCTCAACTTATTTTTACCGAACAAAACATCAAAGGAATTTCTGAATTAGTTCATGCCAATCTTGTACCTACATCGTTAAAAAATCTTCATGTTGAAAGGTTTACTAAAAAGATACATCTAAATTTAAAAGACTGTATATCAGCTTCAGGTTGCTTTAAGATATAAAAGATTAGCCCCCTAGTCCTTTTGAAGGATAAATAAAAGACTAACCAACATAGTTGAAGGCGTTGGTCGATAATTAGGGAGAGGATAAATTTATGGTGGTCTCATGTGTTGTACCCTTCAAATTTATCATATCTGAATGTATCTTATTGGTTAGTGTTACCTGGCCAATGCAGGTACCTACAAAGATAAGAGATAACGTAATATAGTTTGCTTGTTAAAAAATACACGACCTTAACTAAATTTGTTATCTAAATTGAATGGTTGACTACAACTAAGCAAAAAATATTGTTAGATATATATTGATGCAATGAAAAATACATAAATGTAGGCGTTGGTCTGAAATTTCATTTATTGTAGCTATTGGTCTAATTATTTTGAAGTCTTGTATTGACATAAATTTAAAGGTTAGGATTTGTTCACATATTACTATATCTTATTATTTTTGTACTTTCCCCATTGATATTATGTGAATTTGATGGGCTAATTTGTGTTTTTTTATCACCAATTTGATGAAAGTTAGAGACTTTATTCCAATTTTGTAATCGTTAATTGATAATCGACTCTCATCAGCTTCGGTGAAATTTCATAAATAATGAAAATGGCTATAAAAAACCTCATGTCCAAAATGCATCATGAGGGTGATGATTTTGAAAGTTAGAATCCAATTAAAGGTGCTTCATTGGGGTCACAGTCGCCCAATTTGGATAGAAAAAAATGAATCAATGTATGTGTTATAGAGAAAAAGTCAAAGGCTATGGCTTCATATGAGAGAGTAGTGCATGAAAATATTGTTCCTCTTATTGGCATCCCATCAATAGACAAAGATATCGGCATTCCAGTTGTTGTAGTAATGTCGTTGAGATACCTAACCATAATAATTGCGACCAAAATAAGTCAACCAACTAGAATATATATACACATATTTTCTTATGTTGCACCGAGACACAAAGACTCATGCCAATTATAAGTATATAGATGCAGCCAATCATACTTAAAAATTGGAAGATTGGGGAATTTCAATGTGAGATGAGAGAACTTCTGTCTTAAGCTTATTAATATTCCAGAAACCTTCACTCTAATAGTTTTTAACTTTTTTCTCAAGTAATACATCCGAGTATAGGATGGATTATTGAATAAAAGGCTGTGTATCACACCATTTCTCAAGCCAGAAGTCTATGTCACTCTTGCCAACTTTCCAAAAAGTAAAACATTATACAAAGTTTCTT
Organism: Limnanthes douglasii subsp. nivea; assembly: GCA_036936605.1. NCBI lineage: Eukaryota > Viridiplantae > Streptophyta > Magnoliopsida > Brassicales > Limnanthaceae > Limnanthes > Limnanthes douglasii. Next base: position 55,037,146 of record JAUPFV010000002.1, on the reverse strand, counting down.
ATATATAATAATATTTGCGAGATTTTGGATCCTTTATTTGTAGTTTAAACTTGAAGAGGATGATAAGTAGACCAATATAGTGTGTACATGTATTTTAAGCATAAAGACTTGTGTTCCCTGAACTTGAACCACGACTTGCAATAAAATGATGTTTGCATATCATATAGACTTCTTATATTTAGGCCACCATTATCATAAAGTTTACATAGGTGTGACCGACTTGTTTAGTTAATAGAATGCTTAGATTTTGTGGATCCTTATAAGAATCTATTACGCACCCTATATATTTTTGTAATAACAGTCTCGGAAAGAAGACAACTTTGTAAATGATAAATTGGTATGTCCAACAAAACTGATTGGATGAGAATTAGTCTACACCAAAAGACAAAACCTTACAATCTCAATTATCATTCCTATTTTTGGATTTAGTTACTATTTCATCAAAATAACATGCTTTATTTCTTGAGTGGTTAGGAATACCAAAATATTGGTTAGACATACTTCCATGTTTAAAACCATATTGGATTTCTATTGTCTTAATTCTTTATTAGGCCATTCTAGTAAGGGTCATCAACATTGTTTTATCCTTATTGATTATTTAACCTGATATGTCTTAGTAATGTTGTAGGGAATCACTGATTTTATTGACATTATTAGGAGGACCATTTGCAAATTTATGACCAATGAACTACTTATTTTATATTTCATATCTTTGTTGTCTTCAAAGAGTTTTTTAAGTCATCTAACTAAATATTCTTCATCTGTTATGAATAGACTATGATAAATTAGGTCACTTTGTCTAACTCATATAGTAGACTTGAAGAAACCTTGTAATTCTCCATTAATAATTACTGAAAACCAAACCGAATTTATACACTGTTTAATCATACCTAAGAGCATGTTGTCAAATCCAAATGCGTCCATTTTTCTATAATAAAATTGCAGGAGAGTCTATCAAAGGCTTTAGACATATCGATTTTAATTATCATGTTTCCACCTCTGCATATTCTATTTAAGTCATGGGATATCTTACCCTTAACAAAGCCTCCTTTATCTTCAGGTATTATCTTAGGAGGTAAAGTAGAAAAAACAATCATACATGATCTTTGAAATAATTTTGTTTAGAATTATACATAGACTAATTGGTCTAGAGGCATTCTAGGTTTGGGGGATTCTACTTTTAGGAATAAGCAAAGAGTAGTGGTATAAATACCAAGCGGAATAGGGTAACCATGGAAGAATCCAATAATTGATTCACAAAGATCCTTCTATATATAATACCCTAACAAAATTTCAAGAACTTAACATTAAAACCATAAAAAAAACATTTCTAAATAGATTTTTGAAAACAGATTTCTAAAACCTGGATTTTTTCTTCTCATTGAGCTATCGTATAAAAAACATTTCTAAATATTTCCCAGTTCTAACTTTTGAGTTCCAGTTTCAGTCTTTCAAGGTTTTTCTAGAATACATAAGAGCTAAACCTGGGATATCCTCTATCCAGTTTTCCTCTATCATTTTTAAGAAATTTGGATGAAGGTTCCACATGTTTTGAAATTTAAAATATGATTTAGGTCTATTGTTTTCATTTGAGATAGTTATACATAATGAATAATAGTCAGAACTTTTTCTAGAAAGATATTTGACTTTAGTATTTTCAAACTAATCCATCTAGGCTTAATTATATAACACTCTATCTAACCTTTTCCATTTAGGGTTGTTAGTCCAAGTGTATTTATATCATCAGTAGTCAACATCTTCAAGTTGACAATCAAAAATAACATTATTGAAATCATCTAAGCTCCTCAAAATAAGGTTGAGCAATATAGACTTCTCCTGAGAGTTTGTAATGGCACTAAAGTCCTCCATTATAATTCACTCTTTATAATTATCAGCCAGAGATCTTAAGCTATACCATAGAATTAACCTTTGATCTTTAATACATTTAGCATAGACTATTATTACCATAAAATTATTTTCTAAAGAAGAGTGGCTTATGTTTAAGTGTAAAAATTTCTCAAGATTATCAATAATTTCAACTATAAAGTCCTTTTTCAGATTATTCAAATATTTTTGTTAATGTTAGTAGCACCAAAATGATAACCAATCTTTTATATAACCTTATTTAAGCAATCCATAAATATCAAAGTTCATGGATGGCAATAAAGTCCACTTTTTCAGCCCTTTTAATAATTTTGATTCTTCTAATTGTACATTTGTTGCTCACACCTCTCACACTCTAGTTAAAGATTGTGATACCCATTTAGATGTTCCATTGTATGGCCTACCTAACCATTTAAAATGTAATGATGCGGTGTTAATAATACCTTTAAAAGGCCTAAATTTTTCCTTCTTCATTTTTGACTTACACCTTTTTAAATTCTTTTACTTCTTCAATTTCCTTGAGGACAAAAGATGTAGGTAAGCTTTCAGTGGTTATATGTTTAAGCTGAGTCAAAATCTTGATAAGAGTTATCAAGGTCATCGTTTGAGATGAAGATAACACCAATATCAATTGATTGCAAAGCTTAAATAATTTCATTATCTACATCCTATGAGGTTTTATTAGCCTTTTTCTGTTATGGACTGGGTGTTCTCCATCTTTATATTCCTTTTATTGTTCACAAGTAATGTTTCAGTACAAAGAAATTGATCCTTAGATTTTGAACCTTATTCTCTTATGTTTTGTTATGAGTCTTATGTTCAATCGGTTTTCCTTTTATTCTTGGCTATAACATAGATTTTATCCTCATTAAAATATATTATGCTAGATTAGGTAATGTAATCCAAACATAAGTTATATGGGATTATATTCTAGGATCAAAAGTTGGGTTCTACTTAAGAAGTATCAAATTATGTTGTCCTAAAGTCCAAATGTTCATTTCCAGATTTTTCTAAGATCTCCATGATGATCAAACTCAATTAAAACGTGTCGTGGATGCCATAATTATATGTTAAATATCCCATGAAACCCATATTATCCAAAAATTTATGGACAATGGCTAATTGAGTTAACAATGAGAGTATATTTAGAATTAGATCAAAGAATTTCCTTATCTTGTGTAGAGAGTTGAATAGTCATGTGGTCTCCCTGTCTTGAATCATCATATTTTCATGAAGAGTTTTCTTTTGGAAAATTTCTTTAATTGTTGCATAAGATTTTAGGAAGATTTTACTGACTTGTTTTTTGTTCCAATGACTCGTTTTTTATATTTAGTGAAGAAGTTTGGTCGAAGATTCGGTTGTTTTTCAAAACTAGTATTTGGCCACTAAATTGTTTCTGGATCTTTTTTGATTGGGTGAACGGAAGAAATTGTGAGTCAGTCTTATTTTATTCTTGGTTCAAGGAGGATTGTTTGAGATTCAAAACTTTGTTTCTAAAAACAAGATGATTAATATGTTTGTTTAAAAGTTTGAAGGTAACTACAGTTGAAGCTGGTGGCTAGTAGATGGTAGGTGAGGACCATCGTCATCGGATCAAGAATCGGAAATAGTTGGAGTTAACATTAGGCCAAACACAAAAATGGTTTGCGAACTAAAAGAACTTAATTTCTTAAAAATCTTCTCCATTACTTTCATTATTTTTTAAGATTTTTTAATATACATATTTATTTATTAATGGCTATTTTAGATTTATTGACATCAAACTATAAAATTTATATTTTTTATATTTTCTTTTTTAAGCACTCCGTTTTTTCATTATGAGTGAATTTCGACTTACAAATTTTAATTATATATTTAGCACATATATTTATTTTATTTAATGCACTATCTCAGTATTAATGAACTATCTCAGTATTATTGGAGTCCACATCTATTTTATATATCTATTTCATTTCCAATGCCAAAAGTCTAATTTAAAATATAATCAGGCAGGCCTATTTATTGAAAATAAAGTTAAACCTAACCCGACTATTGTTATATTTAACTGTCGGTTTGCTGTATTGGAAATTGTCCCAATCAATTGTTATACCATCACTAAGTTATTCACCGAGATTATTGGACAAGCAGCTGGTGGGAAGCTCTCTAATGTATACAATATTTATCAAGTATACATACTATTGGTTAGGGTTAAAATAGGAATAAAAGTATTTATAAATCGACGGATCAAAATACTGTGATAAAAATGAGGCTTTTCTATTTTCACTCTCTCGGCGTTTAATATATATATATTAGAGAATGAGGCTTTTCTATAAATAAAAGGATTTTATAAATGAAACAATGAAGAACAAAGTTTTTGATTGTATCCCTTGTATTTTATTGTATGCTAGGTATCTGCGTCTCTGATCTTTCTCTAAGGATTCGATTGATTTTGTTCATTTTTTATATTGGATTTTTCTCCTCTGATCAGCAATAGAAAAATTTTCAGATCCAAAATACTTTGTTAACAATCAACAATGGGAGATAACAAAAGAAACTTAAGACTCGTATCGAATTACTCAGAATACCAAAAAAAACATATGCTAAAACTCTGCATAATGAAATGAAAACAGAGGAATACTTTCCCATGGAATTTTAACACATATCAGATCACATAATTTCCACAAAGTGTTAGAGACTCTCTACCAAATCAAAGGAAATATACGCTTATTGGAAAATTCAATCAAGTAATTCCAAAGAAGTAAATTATCAATGATTTCTTACAAAAGATGAAACTCAAAAGTGAATGTAACATGAGCATTTGGGATCCTCGTCATATGTTGCTCGAATTTAACTCTAAAGATGACATGTGCAAGGTTTGGACTAAAAATATCTGGTACCTGGGTAACTCGGTCATGCGTCTGCTGAAATGGACTCCCTAGTTCAATACAAAATATGAGTGCCCCTATAGCCCTGTCTTGGTTAGATTTGAGAGACTAGCTGAGTTCATGTATAACGAAAAGATGATATACTTTATAGTTAAAACCATTGGAAGCCCACTGAAAATAAAGATTCCAAAGAAGAACATAGCATACCACAACTCATGTCTGGCATAGGTTGAAATTGATCTTACTATGAAGATACACCAGGATGTCTAGGTTGGTTTCCAGGAGAACCATGGATGCTGGATCACTGTTAGATACAAGGATATTCCAAAATACTGTGACCTATGTTACCACATTGGTCATGAGTCCTCTACCTGCAAAAAAGCTCAAGATCGAATCAAGAAGCAAGACACAATAGCAAACAAAACAATCGCAAAAGGATCTAATGAAAACATGAAACAAGATAACAATGAAGTTACCAAAAGTGTTAATAAAGATAACAGTCATATTTGAAATTCAATCATTGTTGCTCCTGATAATCTTAAGTTTCAATGTCCATTACTAACAAGAATGATGATATATCTCCTACACTTCTGAGCTGAAAAAACGTGAGATGAGATCTCCAAAAGACAGTGAAGTAATCAAAGCTATTCAATCCTTGGAAAGATGATGTACCATGGAATATGAAAACAAAAGCTTTGAAACTTCCACTACCCATACAGAAAGAATGGGAAGCTTGCAAGTGCCTCGAAGATACAAAAAAAATGAACGTGATACCGAATTTTAGAAGGTTTTGAACAAAAAGCTCAAAAATGCTAGAGGCGTGAAGAAAGTTAACATCATTGCAATAAAATCCCTGAGGTTTTTAGGGACATCCAAAAAGACTAAGTCGTGTTCAAGATGATCAAAATCTTGAATTGGAACCTAAGAGAAATCAATAATAAGTCTATGGTTAGAAGACTTAATTCCATTATATTTAAAGAAAATATATGCCTTCTTGTTATACATGAGCCTTTTGCAAAAATGGAAAAAAATGAATTATATCTTTAACAAGCTTGGTATTGATTTGTGTGTTGCTAATTTGTCAAATAAGATCAGGTTCTGTTGGAAAAAAGAGTTCTCTGTTAAAGTGATTATAAACCATACCCAATGTCTTCATATGAAAATCTCTCAATCCAATCAAAACTTAAATTTCTTACTAACTATAGTGTATGCAAAATTTTAGTATTATAACATGAGGGAGCTTTGAAATGTTTTAAAGAACATGTTTGAAACTTCTACTAACAAAGAATGGTCTATCATGGGGGACTTTAACGTGATTGCTTCCCTAGATGAATATATTGGTTGTCTTACTTACTCTATAGAAAGCACTAAGGAATTTAATGACATGATAAGGGAGTGCAACCTTGAAGATACAAGTTTCTATGGTTCTAAACCAACCTGGAATAAATACTATAAATGGAAAATACGAGATAGAGTTCTAGTTGACTCTACATGGTCTAGCCATTTCAATGAAACTAAAGTGATGCATATGGCTAGAACATGCTCAGATCACAACCCTCTATGCATCACTGTTATTAATGATAAAAATAATCACCATAAAAGTTTTAAGTTTTTAGATTTGTGGATCCATGATACTGTGTTTATCCCTTTGGGAAAACAACTGGAATAAAGAGACCAATGGATACCCTCTTTTTATTGTTTTGGCAAAAACTCAATAGATTAAAACATGGTTTAAAGGAATGGAATAGATCCCACTTTGGTAATGTTTTCAATAAGGTGTCGGGTGCTGAAATTAAAGCTAAGAGTATGGAAATCAATCACCAAGAAGTCAACAATTTTGATTCTAAATGTAAGCTTTCTAAATAAAATGTTGAGCTTCATCTTCCTTTTAAAATGGAAGAAACCTACTGGTACCAGAAGTGCTATACAAACTGGCTTAATGATGGAGACAAGAATACCAAGTTGTTCCACATCTTTGTTTAAAAAGAAAATAAGAATAACATTAACAAGATTAAAGAGGGAGATGAATGGATTACTGATAAGAAGCTCATTTCTGAATCTGTTGCTGCTTACTTCAAAAGTCGGCTATATTAATCTTCATATTCCTGCAAGGAGGACGAAGATAATCTCATGAATAACAACATTTTTAATAGCATTCTCAAGATTATCAATGAAAATGATAATGATAGCTTATTGTCTCCTCCTACTGAGCAGGAAATCCATGAAATTATAACTAACCTTAATCCTTGTGGTGCTGCAGGTATGTATGGACTCAATGAATGTTTTTACAAAACATGTTGGCATGTAATCAAGTGGGATCTTTTTCTGGCCATTGATGACTTCATTAATGGCCAGAAAATTCCTAAATGTATTCTTACTACATGTATCTCTTTAATATATAAATATTCTAACCCTACTAATTAAAAATACTTTAGGCCAATAAGCCTTTGTAGTCCTCTCAACAGAATCATATCTAAGATTTTTAATAATATATTGGTTTTGATTATTCATAAATTTATCTCTAGAGATCAAGGAGCTTATGTTCCTAACACTACTATTCAGGATCATATCTTGATAGCTGAAGAATTAATCTTTGATCTTAACAAGAATAAGAAACTGATAATATTTTGATTCAAGTGGATATGCCGAAGGCTTTTGATAAACTCTCCCACACATTCATCCTCACAGTCCTTGATTTTTTTGGTTTCTCGATTAGGTTTATCAATTTAATTAACAACATGATTAGCTCTGTCTAAGTATCAATGCTCATTAATGTCAGTGCGTATGATTTCTTCAAAACCAAAAGAGGTTTGAAACAAGGGGATCCACTTTCCCCCAGTCTCTTTATTCTGGATGAAGAAGTGCTTATTAGGGGATCCTATAACATGTTCTATGAAAATAAATAAATGCAATTCTATTCTAGAAGAGTACTCTGTTGATTCCTAGCCTTGTGTTTGCTCATGACATTCTCATATTTACTAACACTTTGATTAGTTTGTATTTTACTTGGGGTTACGTTAAACAGTAACAACAAACCTAGAAATTTCATCAACAAGAATAAAATATTGGGAAGACAAGAAGATTTCATTTATTGGGAGATTAACACTAATTGGTTTGGTTCTGATTTCCATTCCTACCTAATGGACTCAGAGTTCTCTTATTCCTAAGTCTATTGTCTACATAATTGACAACATTTTTAACAAGTTCTTGTGGGAATCTTCTTCAACTGAAAATAGAATGCACTGGTCATCATGGAGTTATGTATGTAAGCATTTTAAAGAAGGAGGCTTAAACCTTCGTAGCATTAATGATCTTCAGGATTCCTATTTTTGTAAATTGTGGTTGAACTTTAGAAAAAATAAGAGTCTATGGGCTAATTTGATGCAGAATATCTACTGCAAAAACTTCACCATTTGCAGACTTCCCTATACTAGTTCAGGTTTAAGCTCATGGAAAATGCTTACCAAAATTAAACACATAGTTGAGCCTAACATTTCCTGGATTTTTGGAAAGGGAGACATCGAATTCTAGCTCGAGAAGTGGTATGGTCATCCCCTTTTAATTTCTCTCAATAATAATTGTGAGAATACAAGTTATAAACAACAAATGGCCAAAAACTACTGGAAATATAATGATTAAGATTACAACAAGTTAAGAATTTTTCTCAACCAATTAGCCATTGAGAAGATTCAAAGGATTTCTCTAAATATTAATCAGGAAGACTCCATCTCATGGAAGCTATCTAGTGACACTAAATTCAACATTAAACATACATGGAATCACCAGAGAACAAAGCACAACAAATCCCATATGTTTGGTAAAATGTGGAACTCGGTAATCCTTACAAACGTTTCCTTCCTTTCCTGGAAACTCTTACATAATTACATTTTTATGGATACAATCGTGGAAAAAAAAGCATTTTGTTATTTGATCTAAATGCCAATTCTGTTGTAATATTGAATGTCCTAAACATTTGTTCATTGAGTGTGATTTTTCTTGGAGCTTATAGTGTTGCCACGCTAGAATTTTCAAAATCAAAAGTCAAAATTTTATAACTATAGCTCATATGTTAAAAGCTTGGTTTTAGTCTACTACTCCTATGATTCATGTTAGAGCTATTTATCCTATTGTTATTCTTTGGACTATTTGGTAATCCATGAACAACTCTAAAATCAAGAAAAAGGTTCAAAATACATAAACTGCAATCAGGTACATAAACAACATTATCTTCAGTATGGATTATTCCAATTGCATTAGGTCCAAGAATTAGAAAAAGGACTATAATGTTGCCAAAGATCTTGGGTGCTTAAGTTGCATTCTAGACAAACAGAAAATTATTTACCATATGTGGCGTCACCTTAAGCAGATTATCTGAAGCTTAACATAGATGCTTCGTGTCATCGAAATGGAGAATCAGGGGGGTGTATCATCATTAGGGACCACACTGGACACATGATCAGATGAGCTTCTATTATATACGGAAAACTAAATCCGATTATGGCTGAATCCTGTGCCTTGCTGGATGGCTTACTAATCTGGAAAAAGAATAATTGGAAAAACGTTGAATTCGAAACTGACTCTCTGGTATTAGTTTGTATGATCTCTAGTGGTAAGTACCATTGGCAACTGAATCAAATTCTTAACTCTTACAGAAGATTAATATCTTCTTCAATAACTATCTTTTATATTTCAAAGGTCCAAAACAAGGCAGCAGATTGGCTGGCCGAATGGACATTTAAATGTAAAAGGAAAACTGAGTTTTCTAACTCTCAAGCTCTTCATGATCTAAAAGCAATCACTCTGTTAGAAAGTTTAAGCCAATGTTATTTCAATTTTGAAGACTAGTTGGATTCTTACATGTTTATGTTTCTCCATTAATGTTATTTTTGAAGCTTTATTTTCTCATTATCGGGTAGCAAGCGTAAGCCAACAACCGAAGTTAAACTTAAGTGACCTCGCAATGGTAGTAAGCAAACTCTTTTACCACTGCATCATCCCTTGGTACCGACTCTTCTTCCTTTCTTACCTTTCTGAGTGAGATGCTCTCATTGGAGCCCCTAGAAGAAATATTCTTTCTCTTCTCTACTGATATTCAGTCTTTGTTGTTCACCCCTGAGAAAGAATAAATAGGGTCCACCCTTCGCAGCTGGAGAAAGCAAGGCTTGTATTTTATATAGAAGCCAGAGTACCCAGCTTTGATTCCACGAAGTATTTTAGTCAAATTGAAAGATGAGTCGGGCGATGAAGGACTAGCTCCAGGGAAAAGTAGCACTTCGGCCCCTGAGGCGGAAGCATCAGAATGGTTGACAAACGTATTTTCTTCTTCATCCTTTTACAGGTTTGATTTTTTTAGAAAGTCAATTTTTTGCTCTACCGAAGTTGATATGATAAAAAGATGGAACAGTGAAATTGATGGTTCTTTGGTACTCTAGTTTGATAGGAAAATGGTTGCTTGCTATTTTTATGGAGTCTCAATACTAGAAGAATATATGCGAAATCAAGCTGATTCTTCTAATAAAAGACTAGAAATCGGCTTGTTTGATCGGATTTTCTTCCAGTTGTTATTTTGGATTCGTTGAAAAAAAAAATTATCGGTTCCTCATCAGATTAATGTCTAGGAATCAATCCACTTTTGAAGATTGAATTCTGATGATCTATTCTAAAGTTCTCGCGGATTTATAATTTTGGAAGATTTGCATCCATGGAGTAATTTCATTTGAAGAATGATAAGGAAATGGAACTTCGAGGACTGAAATGTAAAGAATAAAACCTATTATGACAGATTGTAAAGTTAGAGAAGGAAATTAGAACTTTGTATTTAAATCGGGGACTAACATGTAATTATGCCTTTTATGTAACTGTTTCAGTTAAGAACTAAGTCATTGCACCTCTATATAAATATCAAAGCTGATCTAATAAAGTGGTTGGCTTTTTGAGCTATATCATTTTATCAATCTAATTTTCTCTTTCTAAAACAAATGTTTCTCTACATCCTGACTTCTCTCATTTTACTCAAGTAATCCAAGGAATCAACTCACCAGAGAAGACGAATATCTTTGAAATCTAGCTTATGCCGCTGATTTTTAGTTTAGATTTCATTTCACAGCCGTGTCGGTGATAAGACATTTGTCATTTTCTTATTCATTAATAAAATTACTTTTAATTATATATATATATATATAATGCTTTAATTATAATAGAGGTAGAGAGTACAAATGAAGGGGCAAAAAAATCCTACTTAACAAATACATGAGTTCTCCCCAAACACAATGAAATTTGAAGCGGTGGCGCCTAAATGTTCAGAGAATAAAGACATCGAGCTCTTCAATTTCTAAGAGATGATTCACTGTATCAAGGATGAATTAATGAAATCAAGTAGATTGTTTTGAGCTCTGCTTTATCTGGTTTAGTTCTCAATGATTCTAGAAAGCAACTTCAAGGATCTTGGATTGGTTAATGACTTTTGGATACATGCTTGGTAATCTTTGTGTGGTGAAGACAGTCAAAAGAAATGACGCATGTTTTTAGTGTGTCTATTTTCCCTATTATATTTTCAATTTTAATATTGGGCTTTCTAGCCCTTATTGTACTATTTAAATGTTCTTAATAAAACTTAACGTTTTATGAGAAAACAAATTCCAAAATTAAACTTATAAATGGAGAAATGAAAAATATTTAGCTTAAGAATGTTCAATAATAACGTATGAGCTACCATATGAATCTCAAGGAAACACAAGGAATTCTAAAGAAATCAAAGCAAACCCAGCTTTGGGGGACAAAAGAGAGCATTAACAATGTTTTGGCAACAAGTTAAGAGATTTAAGGGTTCACAACAGATATATTGTAAACAGAGTAAAGGGACATCACTTGTTCTGAATTAAAAGCTCAGATTAATACATAGATTCCTTCTTCATTGCAAAAATAACCCAAATTCAAACTTTCCAATAGAGTGATAACTCTCCAACGATTGGGAGTGTGGTGATTTGAAAATTCCATTTTCGTTTTACATTTCAAGGTCCATTTAGCAAGCCAATTGGCTGCTTTATTTTGGTCCCGCAAAATGTGCGATATAATCATTGTATAAGAGATTAAATTTCTACAACATTGAAGAATGAGTTTGAGTGGTCATGGATAGTTACCATTCGTTAGAAGGTTTACTAATATTTGTGAATCCGTTTCCACTTCCACATTTGACCATCCATTCTTTTTACAGATGAAGAGACCATCAAGTAGAGCACGAGATTCCGCCATGATTGGAGTTAATTTTCCATAAGTATTTCTAGAGCCCAAGATAATTTCTCCAAAACTGTCTTTTATTAAGATTCCTCCTCTAGAGTCACCATTGGGTAGGCATGAGACGTCAGTGTTAAGCTTTAGCCTACCCGAAGATGGAGGATTCTATTTCAGGTAAGAAGGGTTTCTTTTGAAGTAATTTAGTTTAGGAATCCAATTTCATTAGCTGCTTTGTAGTATTTTCTCCAGTTGTTAGCCATGAGAATGTTAGATTGATCTATACTAAAAATGATATATTTGATGCAATTAATGGTGAGCCCAATATTGTGACTATTGTCTTTGAATTTAAAGGATTTTTCTAGCATTCCATATTACCCAAAAACTATGGGAGGAATGACAGTTCTAGCATGAACAACTTTAAAAAGTGGACTAAAACCAAGATCTGGTCATATGGGTAATTGTCATGAATTTATTCATTCTGATTTTGAATAAATCAGCAAAGTAACTCCATATAAACCAAGATAACTCACATAATATAAAAAAATGTTTAGGAGATTCAGTTGAATTATAGAATTGGCACTTAGCAACTGTAAATAAGTGTTTTTTTCTAGTAATATTGAATTTACACAAATGTAATTATGTAATAGCTTCCAAAGTAAGAATGAGAATGTTTTAGGCGTAACAGAATTCCAGATTATACAAAATAGATTAGACTTTTTATGATTGTGTCTCATCTGGTTCCATGTTTTCTTAGTGTTGAAGTTTGAGTCTGTAGATAGCTTCCATATAATTGAGTCTTCAGTGTTAGAGTTGATAGAGGTCTTGTGATTGAAATCAAGACTTGTTTGTGATGGGAAGCCTTTGAGTCTGTCACTGCTCCAAGAGTTTTCATTCAAGAACTCTTTCACCTTTTAATGCCTATACAAAGTACTATCCATAGTTTTATCAAGTATAATGAAGGGTGAGTGATTATACAAACTTTCAAGCCAGAAATCAATGTCTCATTTTCCCAGCTTCCATCTAATGTTAAGTTGAGCAAAGAATTTAATTCACTCAATTGTAGGAAACCTGTAATGGATGAAGATTCTTGTAATAGATGATATGCATTAGGTTAGCCCATAAAATTTTATTATTTCTATAGTTAAACCATATTTTGCAATACAAAGTATTTTGCCTATCAGATAGATAGCAGATGTTAAGTCCTCATTCATAAAAAAACTTGCAAATAGAAGACCAATAAGTCCAGTGAATTCTATTTTCATTTTTTGTTAAACCCCACATAAATTTGTTGAATATTTTATCAATAATAGATATGATGCTTTTAGGAAATGAGCAATTTTGAATCCAAGCATGTGGGAATATCTAATAAGACAGACTTTTAAGGACGAGTCATCCTCCAAAATACAAATGCTTTTATCTTGTTGTTGATCTTGTTGAGGAGATTGATGTAATTGCTAGTCTTGTTGTTGTTATTAAGAGTGATTCCCAGTTAATCTGTAGGAAGAGAGCTTGATATGAATCCAATTAGGTTGGTGAGAGCATCAATTCTAGTATCACTGAGTCAGGAAGACATGATTATATTAGTTTTCTCCTTGTTTATAACTTGCCCTGAAACAACGTAGTATATCTGGAGAAACTTGCCAATGTTGTTAATAGTAGAATCAAGACTATTAGTAAAGATAAGTACGTCATCCGCAAAAACCAAACATGAAATTATGATGTTACTTCTGGATGAGAAATGCATAGACTTGTTTGAGTTAAACAAGTTATAAAGACCTCTAATAAGCACTTCTTTAGCCAAAATAAAAAGACCAAGGGATAGTGGATCCCTTTGTCTAAGGCCTCTTTTAGTATTAAAGTAATCAACTGTATCACCATTGATAAGTATTGAAACATAAACAAAGCTTATAAGGTTGTTAATAAGCTTAAAAAATCTAGGAGCAAAGCCAAAGGACACAAGAACTTTTGATATAAACTTTTGGGGTAATTTGTCAAAAGATTTTGACTTATCAACTTGGGTCATAATATTGCTGGCTTTTTTCTTCTTGTTAAGGTCATATATAAGATCTTTTTCTATTAAAATATTGTCATGTATAGACTTATTAGGAAGATAAGCACATTGAACAATAGATATGATTTTATGCAGTAATTTGATTATTCTATTGTTGATTATTTTTTACATGATTATGTTTAATAGGCTGCATGAACTAATAGGTCTATAATATTTCCATTTTATAGGATTGCTGGACTTAATAATGAGGCACAAACCTGTGGCCATGATACCTTTGGGTATTTTTTGACCAAGCAGGAAAGCTGACATTACCAGACAAATTTTCATTTTGATGATGTTCCAACAAGTCTTGAAGAAGAAACTATTGAAGCCATCCATACCTGCAACACTAGATGGATTCAGGTTAGTAATAATATCAGGAATTTAAAGGATAGTCATAAGGAGATCATTGTCTTATTTAGTTAAAGATAATTTATTCTTCCTTTTGCTAGAATAAGGCAGTTAAGATGTGTTTAAAGTAGGAGGCACTAAACTGGACAATTAGATTGTTATCTATGATCTAGTCTTCTCCCACCTTAATGTTATTGATGTTATTCCTTCTTCACTTCTTATTAACGTAGTTATGAAAAACTCTAGTATTTTTTTCCCAATCCTTTAGCCAGGTAGTATAACATTTTTAAACCACAAAGATTCATCCAATTTAAGAGCTAGTAGAAGATTTGCATTAGCTTTAGATAGCTCAATTTTAGAATCAAGGTTGTTATATTTTTCGAGTTATTTTCAACAAACTTAAAGAAGTCACTGTCCATAGTCCACATATCAAGAAATTTAAAACTATTTTTAGGGCTAACTCTATCTTTACTTATAGTGATGTTTAAAGGGACATAAATTTAGTTTCATTAGAAAAGTTAGTCTAAGAAGAGTTAAACATGACTCTATGTAATCATTTCCACATGAATTTTTTAGAGCAAGTGAACTGAGAACCAACAAATCCCGCATCTTCCAATTGACAATCCTTGATCATGTCCTTAAATTCTTCAGTTCTATTATGGAAATAAGTAGAGTATCCTATATGTTCATCAGGAGAGTAATACACATTGAAATCCCCTATTAGGATCCATTCCTTGTAAGAAATAGAAATTTTTCTGAGGGTATTCCATAACTCTAACCTATTATACTTTTGTGTTATAATATATAGTTGATGGAGCAACTAGGAGACACATTTTTGAAAGGAGAAAAAACACTTAGTGTTAGAATATTCAGTATATTAATTTTCTTTGTATAAGCCTTTAATTTCTCTATATATTGAGAGCCTTATTTGGGTTTGCATTATAATAAAAAAAGATTCTCTAATAAACACAAAACCCTAGCCGCTTCCTGGAGGCTACAAAGACAACAACTGAGATGCTACATAGAACATGTGCATGTTAACATGGTATCAGAGCACGCGTGATTCTGGAAATTCTGAACATCATCAACAAAGATGGTTGGCATTGAAGTCGTGGTCAGTCAAATCCCTGATGAATTAACAATGCAAATTGCTGACATTGAGAAATGGTCTCGGAACACAACAACAAACAACTAACCCCGAGAAATTTATCCCTAGGGATTAAACTCGGTGGTGAAAACTATGCTCTATGGGCAAACCTGATGAAGAAAGCAATCGGGAGAAGGGGGAGAGGTTCTCACATTACAGGGGAGCCGACACCTCCATCCAAAACTGACAAAACATATACAAGGTGGGAACAAGATGATCAATTTGTTTTCTCATAGATTATCCAGAATCTTGAATCTAGCTTGGTGAATAATGTCTCGCAATATCCCACTGCAAAACCCCTCTGGGATGGGTTAGCCACCACATACAGTTCTGGTACAGATTCGTTACAGGTGTTTGACCTTCATAAGAGGGCTAATTCATTAAGGCAAGGGTCCGATACACTAGAAGACTTGTAGAAAAAACTGCAGAACATCTGGATGTCTATAAATAGGCGAGATCCGAACCCTATGAAAGACCCAGAAGATATTCAAATCTACAATAAGAAGACTCAAGAACAAAGACTCTATCAATTGCTAATGGCGATTAATGACAAGCTGGAACCAGTCAAGAGAGATATCTTGAAAAATGATCCTCTTCCTTCCGTGAAAACAACATATGCTACAATACGAAGGGAAGTGGCCAGGCTTAATATACTAAAATCAAGTTCTTCGGATAGTGACTCGATTGAAATTGGAATGGGTTTGGTTGCTAAAGATTCTGCACAGAGGTTTGAATTCTGATGCAAAGAGAAAGAAGATAAATCCAAGTTGTATTGCACTCATTGTGGGATGAAGAAACACACTAAAGAGACATGTTTCCAGCTGGTTGGCTATCCAGAATGGTGGGAGGACGGTCATAAGAAGAAAAATAACCAGCGTTTCAGATCTAATGTCAAACGGTCTTCATCTACAAGTGACGGTGAAGATCCGAATAAAAATGAGCAAGGAAGTGGTATTGGTTTTGGAGGAATGGCGGCGAACTCCTATGAAAAACTTGGAGGTAAAGGGTTTGAGAAATCAATGAATTGGATCTTTGATTGCGGGGCTACGGACACCATGTCTTATGATCCTAAAGACTTTGGTGACATGTCATCTCCAAAGAAATCCCATATTGAGACTGCTAGTGGAGAAATTTGTGAAGTCAAAGGAGAAATTTGTGAAGTCAAAGGGGGAGGTTCAACATTCCTTCACTATCCTTAAAGTTATTATTTGTTAGTCAAGTGACAAAACAACTCAACTATGTGGTTCTTATGTATTCATTTTTTTTGCATTTTACAGGACATTCGTATGAAGAAGATCATTGGGCGTGGTACTGAACAAAGAGGTCTCTATTATGTTAATGAACTACCTCATCAACATAATAGAGACCTCTTTGTTCAGTACCAGAACAGGTTCCTCGTGCTTCTACATATCCGGTAAAAACGGTCAGGAAAGGAAAGACGAAGATTGCAAATGTGTTTTCAGCTACTATTCTCTCTGAACAAATCCCTAAAACAGCTCAAGAAGCTAAGAAGATAACTGACTGGCATGAGGCAATGAATACTGAAATGGAAGCTCTAAAAAGGAATGGTACATGGGAGAATTGTGTGTTACCACAAGGGAAGAAAGCAGTCGGGTGTAGATGGGTGTTTAATATAAAATATAAATCTGATGGCACCATTGAGCGACACAAGGCAAGATTGGTTGCCAAAGGATATACACAAGCATATGGTATAGACTACTCTGAAACGTTCTCTCCGGTTGCAAAGATTGACACTATTAGAGTTTTACTTTTAATAGCCGCAAATAAATATTGGTCTCTTCATCAATTTGATGTAAAGAATGATTTCTTACATGGAGACTACGAAGAAGAGATATATATGGAACCCCCACCAGGTTTCTCTGATGGTTTTCAAGAAAATGAGGTACGTAAACTGAAAAAGGCATTATATGGGATCAAACAGTCTCCTCGTGCTTGGTTTGGGAGATTTACAATGGCAAAGAAGCAGTGTAGCTACAAACAGAGTAATGAGGATCATACCTTGTTTTACAAAAAGAGAGGAGAATTAGTCACTTGTCTTATAATATATGACGACTATATGATTATAACAGGGAATTACGAAGAAGAAATTAGCTCTCTTAGGAAAACCCTCTTCAAGGAGTTCGAAATGAAAGACCTTGGGGGATTGAAGTATTTCTTAGGAATCGAGGTTCTTAGGTCAAGATGAGGGATTTATATCTCCCAACGGAAATATATATTGGATTTATTAGCTGAAGTTAGCATGGTGGATTGCAAACCAAATGACACTCCTATGGCTGTGAATCACAAACTAAAGATAATTGAAGGGGCCAGACCAACGAGTAAAGAAAGGTACCAAAGGTTGGTGGGAAAATTGATTTACCTGGCTCACACTCGACCCGACATTGCATACGCGGTGGGAGTAGTTATCCAGTTCATGCATCATCCTCAGGAACACCATATGGAGGCAGTAATGAGGATTACTCGATATCTCAAAGGCGCACAAGGAAGAGGCATAATTTTTAAGAAAAATGGACACCTTGATGTTGAAGTATTCACATATGCTGATTGGGGAGGGAATCCTAACAACAAGCAATCAACTGCTGGCTACTTTACTCTTCTTGGAGGTAACTTGGTGACTTGGAGGAGTAAGAAACAGAAAGTAGTATCACTGTCAAGTGCTGAATCAGAATTTAGAGGAATCGTTAAGGGGATTACTGAGATACTTTGGTTAAATAAGATAATGAAAGAAATCTGATCCCCTTTGAAGTGTCCAACTCAGTTAATGTTCAATAATAAAGTTGCGATTAAGATTTCAGAGAACCCGGTAAAGCACGATAGAACAAAGCACGTTGAAATAAATAGACACTTCATAAAAGAAAAGATTGAAGATGGGACAGTCGAACTTCCGTTTGTTAGATCCAAAGGCCAACTGGCAGACATCCTGACAAAAGAGGTTGCTACAAGAACATTCGAATCAGTTTAATCCAAGTTGGGTATTGGTGATCCCACTACACAACTTGAGGGGGAGTGTTAGAATATATAGCTGATGGAGCAACTAGGAGACACAATTTTGCAAGGAGAAAAAACACTTAGTGTTAGAATATTCAGTATATTAAGTCTTCTTGTATAGGCCTTTAAGTTCTCTATATATTGAGAGCCTTACTTGGGTTTTCATTATAATAAAACAAGAGTTTCTCTAATAAACACAAAACCCTAGCCGCTTCTTGGCGGCTACAAAGACAACAACTGAGATGCTACGTAGAACATGTGCATGTTAACATTTTGAAACTTAAAATAACTAATGGTTAGAAGAAAGATTTTAATAAGATTAACATCAAATATTTCAGTGTGAAGACATTTAGTATGATAAAGAAGTATTCTAACAAAGAAATCATTACTACAACAGAACCATATTTTGTTAGAAGAATTAGCCGTAACGTTTTACAAACAAATTTTAGAAGTAGTAGAAGCCAAGTTGTCCACTTTGATGAGAGGTTCTTATATGCCCAGCATATTTATTTGGTCCTTTTAATGATATATAAGTATTATTACTGAATACTTATTACAATCTTTTTAATGATCCAATTCATAAGCTTTATCATCTGTATATGGACTCGTGAGGCTTGTTTGTTCCTGAAAATTTCAAGGATTCTATAATTAGGTTGTTCACTTTATTCTTTCATCTGCCTTTTTTCAATTTCTGGTTTAGGATCTTTTGAAATTCAGTGTAAACATATTTTGTTTTGTATAAGAGTGTTGGGAAAACTTCATATATTGTCTTTCTTTGGTCAAACATTTCAAGAACTAATATTATCATACTCCATAATGTAGCTATTTTCGAGGGATTGAATATCTTCGATGATTTCATCTTCTTTAGGAGTCTTGTTTTTATTTTCATACGTGGAATTGTCAATATTTTGAGGAATTGTGTTAGGATTATGATAACCGATAGGTTGCATCCTGTTCATAGATTTTTGAATTATGTTTCTTGATTTGGATCTACTATAATCGATTTTAAGGTGTGCTTCCTAACTCTGTTTTTATTTTTGAAATTATCATCCACAACGGAATCAACTTTTCCAGAATTAGAAATGTTGATTTTTTCTTTTTGTTGTGTCTTCTTGCATTTGTTAATGTTATGACCCAAGTAGTGGCATTTTGTGCAGTAGTAAGGGAGGTCCTTGTAGCTTAGATTCAGCCAAAATCCTTGGTTTTCACCAAAGACAACCCATTTATTATGATGTAACTTCTTAGTTAAATCCTTCTTAACCCATGCCAAACAAGAATTATGGTATTCTCTGTTTCTTTCAGGTATCTTGATCTTGAGAGGATCACCTAATTGATTCAGCTATAGAGTAGATGATATTTTCATTAAGAGGTATTCTCGAACGTTTTCAAATATTATCCAGACTGGAGTAGTGCGACATTCAAACTTAGTGTTGAATTCATGAGTCCACTTTTGGAGTCTCATAACAGAGTTTCCTAAGTACCACACATTCTTGGCCAGGGTCTTAGAGAGATCCTCTTTAGATGAAAATTCCAACATTAAGTGTTTTGAACCCCAAACACAAACATTTCTTTTTAGAAATACCTTGATTGAATTTTACTATAAGCCTGTAGTTGGTGTTTTCCATCAACAAGTCTTTATCATTTTGTGTAGATTGGACATATATGAGATCTGTTTTTTGCTGCACATTAATCGCCCTGAATTCATTGTGTTTGTTTGGATTACAAAGTATAATAGCATATGACTTTGGTTGTTGATTATTGGATTCAACATTTGTGGCTTGTCTTGAACCTTTGTTTTGATGCAAGTAGTTGGTTGATGATGGAAGATCATGAAATTATTCCATTAGAATGGCTCAAATTAAGGAATTTACCATACAAAAATTAAGAAACTGGTTATCACAATAGAGTGTTGCATAACATGATTATAAAAAAGAAGATCAGGCTCTATGGAGAAGCTTGGAGGAGATCATTTCTCACCGTTTTAAATATGATATATCATATTCATAAATAGAAGCTGATTTAAAGGCGACTATTTAAGCTATGAATCATTTTAAAGTAAAAGTAATTATTTTAGAGGCAAAAGTTTTTAATTAACTAAAACAGATACCAAAGACAGTTTATGGTTTTTTTTAGGGAAATTTCTCATTTGATATAACGAGTATATGTTTTTTTTTCAATTAACATTCAGAGTTTTAGCTGAATCAAATACAATGAACTCTAGAAGAAAACACAAGGTAAAACTTGACAAGTAAAGAATAAGTATTAAAGTTTCTTCATATTTATTGTAAATGTAAAGTAACTGTAGACATTAACGTATATAAATGATTGTACTAGTTTAGATGTGAATGTAGTAGGATGAGTGTATTAATTATAGTCATAATTACCTCTAGCTATAATCCATGTATATATATGAACAATATTATTCTTGAATATACACATCACTATTTATCACTGTTTTGTTTTGTGTGATTTTGATATGGTATTAGAGCAAGGTTCCTAATTCTTTTGATTATTAAAATTCTCATTCTTAAAAAAACGCAACCAATCACTGTGAATGATGATTCTTACATGTCCCAATCATAAATTCAAAACACCAACTCAAAAGTTTCCGGATCGGAGACCAAAACTATCGATCCCTTATATCCATTCTACATTCATCATTCACACAAACTAGACATGACTTGGTTCTTACAAAATTAAGCGGTGTCAATTATCAATCATGGAGAAAAGAAGTTATTCGTACCATTACTGCAAAAATAAGATCGCTTTCATCGACAACAATGTCATAGATCATTACAATAGAATGGACCTCGTATGTTTAAGCAATGAAACCAGTGCAACAACATGATAATTTCTTGGCAGACTCATGCTGTTGAATCAAACATTGCTGAAGGGGTTATCCATAACAAGACTGCACGCAAAGTATAGGTGGACTTGCACAACCAATTATCTCAAAAGAATGCTCCAGCCGTGTTTCACATACAAAAATAAATCGCCATCATATCACAAGGAACAATGACAGTAGCTATATATTTTACCAAGATTAAGGTATTGTGGGATGAACTCAAGATATAGCATTCTCCACTAAACCGCGAACAATTAAAAGCACACCTCGAACAAAGAGAGGAACATTATCTTATGCAATTTGTTTATGGGTTTGCATGAATCTCACAAGGCTCTAAGGTCCATTATGTTGATGATGTCACCTCTCAGTCCCGAGAAAAGGAGGAAATTCAAAGAATAAAATATATAACCACTATAACAGATCTCGATATACTATAGATTAATATCAGACTCTTTGATTTCATTGTACATATTGTGAGAAGAGGGTTCATATAGAGGATAAATGCTGATTGAAAAATGGAAATAATAAGAAGCCGAGAAATTCAGTGGACAAAATTCTTCAGTCAATGATAATAAACCTTTGGTGAAGGCGAGATAGTCTCATGACTTATTGAGTTCCAACACTACTAGCATTTTTCAGGAGTTCAGTACCGACAAATACAATAATTATCCCAAGCAATCATTACACTGAATCACAATAATTCTCATAATGTTGATTATTATGCGAATGTTTTAGGTTTGATTTTATCTACTATTAGGTTTGTTAATATAGTAGTACTAGTCATTGGGTTTTGAATACTGGAACCACATACCATATTGTCTTGCGCGTATCATTCTTAATCGATCCCAAGCCTTCCAGTATTAAAAATGTTAATTTACTAAACGGTGCAACAACACAAATCACTCACAATGACATAATTATTTTTAATTCAAAATTAACCCTTGCACATATCTTATGCATACTAGTGTTTAATTTCAATTTAAAAATAGCTAGTTAACTCCCAAAAATTCAGACTTGCTGCATCCTTTTCTTTCTTGACTATTGTATTTTGTAGGACTTGGTTTCGTGGAAGATGATTAGCTCGGGTAGACAACATGGTGGTCTATACTATTTACATCCAAATAAATTAGCCATATGTATGTTGTCTCAATCATATGAACTATGTCACTTTGCCTAGGCCGTCCATCATTGGATTGTTTTAAAATACTTTCACATTTGCTTCAAGGTATTCATAAAGAGTAAATAATTGTACAATTTTCCAACAAGCAAAGTGATAAGTGCATTTCATGTCACTTATTACACTTTTATTATTCATAAAATCTTCGCCAATTCTCAAGTATTCGTTGTGTTTTAACGTGTTTTTCCAGTATTCTTAAAGGCGCTTGTGTCGCAGGTAAATTGTGATAATATGAATAAATTTGGGGTTGCAATTGAAGAAACTAGAAAATTAATGTACTTGAAAGAAATTTTAGAACAGTTGAAAATAAAGAAAAATATATTAATGCTAAGAAAATATATTATGACCCGTGCTTTTCTAAAGGATAATATATTAATTCTTGAAAAAATATATTAATGTTGAAAAAAAAGAAAATATATTTTCTCAGATATTGTGTAAAATATTGAATTAAGAAAAATAATATTAAAGTGAAGCACAAAAAGAAATTAATGCTGAATTAAGAAAATAATATTAGACTAATGCTAAGATTTTATTTAGCTATATTGTTTAAAATATTATTTTATTCCGTATAAATATTTTACGATTTGTAATTTGATTTCTTTTAGAGTTTCGGCAGATATTATAAATAGAACAACCTCGTCAAGAAAGAACCGGGAGAGAGGCAAAGTGGCAATTGTCTACTACTTTAAGCTTGAATTCGACGAATGAGAAGAGAAAGTGTGATTGGGCGACTGATTTGGTTTTCGTTAAAACATAAAATAAAGAAGACAAAAAAGCCAATTGGCTTCCACTTTAATATTCTTGCGGAGCAAAGAACGAGAAACATGAAAAAAAAATTGATTTGGCTAGCACTGGTTCCTTTGGCACAGAACAGACAAAAGAGAGGCAAAAGTACCATTGATCATTTACTGTTTTACATAGAACGGGAAACCACACGGAAAGGAGAAAAGGAAGGTGCTGTTTTTGGTTTTATTTTGGCAGCGACAACATACAACCAGACGATGGAGAGGGAGTAGGTGACGACTGCTTTCGATTTCGATCGGCAGTTTACGGAGTGTTTCTGTCAGGCGATACTTACTGCTACTATTCGGTTTAACGTTCTCTAAGCTCTTACTCGTTTATTTATATTCGTCTTAGAGCTATGTTAACTTTTGAACCCATGATGATCATTCGTTCGATTATAAACTAAACATTGTCATGGAACTCTAGCGGATTTGTTTGATTAATACTTAGGGTTTGATTGCTTAATTGATTTGTGAGATACGTTTATCGATCACCTAGTATGATTGTGCTTATCGTTAGATGCATCACGAAAATCTAGTTTATTAATCTTTAATGAATGCGAAAGTGGATTTAAGGGTTTAGAATTTGCCATGCTAGCATAGGTTTTTGAATAATTCGTATTGTGATTGTTCATGATTCGTAATATGTCACTGACCATATCATATTACCCTATGTAATCGAAATAGATAACTTGTGCTTAAAACTAATTGTACCTCAATTCATATAGACATATAGGATTGTCATGCAAGCGGTGTCTGCTTAACTGTTATCTCTTTTATGGTTGTTTAAGTGGTTTGGTTTACGTGTACTGAAAGGTAGTGTATACTGATTTCGTGTTATCTAATTAGTAATCGTAGTTATCATACATATTGATTAAGTATATTAATACTCTGAGTAAAATAAACAATGAAGTTTGGGGTTACATGTTCTCTTTCGCATAAGTAAAACTCGTTAGTTAATTTACTTAGTTATATTCATTCACTCAAACTTTATTACTCATTCAAGCATTAGTTTAATAATTATACGTTGTTGCATAAGTGAATTCTTGTCATATACACCTGGTCTTTGTGGGAACGATCTTTCTTACTTATTACTTGCTACTATTTGACCGCGTATACTTGCGTGAGAAAAGGACTAACATGTTTTTTGCTCCGTTGTCGGGGACTCGGTGTTATTTGACAATTTTATTGCTTATCAGCAGGGGTCGTTATAAAACTACTGACTTGATTCGGTTACTTGCTTTTCGAGTGTTTTCTTGTGCTTCAGGTACTTGAGCGTGTATACAATGGGAGATCCAGCCCCAAAAGCACTCATGGAGTACTCTCAACCAAAGATCATAGATATTCAGTCTAGCATTGTCAGACCCAACATTGCTGCAAATAATTTTGAGATTAAACCCAGCACTATTCAGATGATGCAGAATTCTTGTCAGTTTGGGGGAGCCTCATCTGAGGATCTTAATATGCATATTATAACCTTCCTTGAAATCTGTGATACTTTCAAGTTCAACGGTGTTTCAGATGATGCCATAACACTGAGACTCTTCCCATTTTCTCTGAGGGACAAAGCTAAGATCTGGTTACACTCTTTACCGACAGGTTCTATCACTACTTGGGATATCCTAGCGCATAAATTTCTCTCAAAATTCTTTCCTATGGCAAGAACAACCACCTTGAAGAATGTTATTACTCAGTTTTCTTAGTCATATGGTGAATCGTTATGTGAAGCTTGGGAGCGTTACAATGAGATGCTCAGGAAATATCCTCATCATGGGATGCCTGATTGGTTAGTAATAAATTGCTTCTACAATGGTTTGAGTGCGCAAACAAGGCCCATGGTCGATGCTGCATCTGGGGGAGCCTTATTAACGAAAAACTATGAGGAGGCTCACGAGCTCCTTGAGATGATGGCTGCTAATGAATTCCAGAACCCTTCTCAGAGACAGTCACAACATAAAGTAGCTCGTATTCTTAACGTAGACACTGCCACTGCTTTAGCAGCTCAGCTTGAAGCTCTAAACATGAAGGTGAATTCTTTGACTAAACTAGGGATGCATCATGTAGCTAGTGTGTGCGAGATTTGTGCTGGAAGGCATAACACTCAGCAATGTCCTATCTCTACTGAGTCAGTGCAATTTGTGAGTAACTTTCAGAGGCAGAATCAACAACCAATCTCAAACACCTATCACCCAAGTACCAGAAATCATCCTAACTTTACTTGGAGCAATAATCAACAAGGTAATCATCATTATGGTGCTAAGCCATACGCCCCTCCTAGATTTCAGCAACAAGGTCAGCAACATCAATCTCAACAATATTCCCCTAAGACAACCTCAGAATCAACAACATTCTGTGAGAGACTCTGAATTCGAAGATATGAAAGTAATGATTAAAAGTCTGATGGTATCTCATAAGACCTTAGAAAATCATATTGGACAGATGGCTAGTAACATGATCGTTAGACCTCAGGGAGTTCTTCCTAGCGACACATAACATAATCCAAGTAAACGGGACGGTAAGGAGCAATGCCAAGCTATCACCATGAGATCAGGAAAGGTTGTCGAGAACCCCATAGTTGAACAAGAGGGTGATTCTTCTCAAAATCAACCCATTCTGAAATTTTTTTCTCAAAATCAGCCCTCATATGAGGTTAATTCTGATCAAAATCAGCCACCTAAAAAGTCATCTCAGTCAGTTGTTGAGCCTACGATCTACCCCCCTCCATCATTTTCGCAAAGGTTGCAGAAACAGAAGCTAGATGCTCAGTTTGGGAAATTTCTGGAGATATTCAAGTAGCTACACATCAACATACCCTTTGCTGAAGCATTAGAGCAAATTCCTATTTATGCCAAGTTCATGAAGGGAATTTTTTCAAAAAAGCTAAATCTTGGTGATTTTGAGACAGTGGCGCTCACTAAGGAATGTAGTGCGATCTTACAACAAAAATTGCCTCCCAAGATTAAAGATCTAGGAAGCTTCACCATTCCTTGTTCAATCGACAATCTAACTTTCAGTAAATGTTTATGTGACTTGGGAGCGAACATCAATCTGATGCCCGTATCTGTGTTTGAGAAACTTGGGCTACTTAAGCCAAAACCGACTAACATCTCTTTGCAACTGGCTGACCGCTCTATCACATATCCTCGTGGTATCATAGAAGATTTCTTAGTAAAGGTAGACAGCTCATCTTTCCGGCTGACTTTGTTATCTTAGATTTCGAAGAGGACAAAAACATCCCCATAATCATGGGAAGACCATTCTTGGCTACGGGTAAAACTTTGATTGATGTCCAGAAAGAGGAGCTCACTATGAGAGAGCAAGATCATAATGTCACTTTCAACGTTTTAAAGGCTATGAAATCTCCAACAGAGGATGAAGAATGTTTCAGGTTGGATATGATTGATTCTTTGCACAGTAATGAGCTGCATCGGTATGCGAGTTCAGATGTTCTAGGCAGATTTCTACACGGTGAATCTGACTTCGAAGATGGAAAATATCTGAATGTGTTCAACTACTAAAGGAAGCTCCGTATCAAAAGAGGCTCAATATTACACATGAGTCGCTCGGATTGGGTGATCTTATGGATTCTCAGGAATGGCTTAAAACTTCTCTAGAAGAAGCTCATAAACTTGAACTAAAACCACTACCAGATCATCTCAGGTACGCTTTCTTAGGAGAGTCATCTACATTACCTGTTATTATTGCATCTAACCTTTCAGGTAGTGAGGAAGAAAAGCTATTGAGAGTCCTCAGGAAGTTCAAATCAGCCATTGGTTGGACCATAGCAGATATCAACGGAATCAGTCCCTCTTAGTACATGCACAAGATTCTGCTCGAAGAAGGGAGCAAACCATCTATTGAGCATCAAAAGAGACTAAATCATATCATGAAAGAGGTGGTGAAGAAAGAAATTCTGAAGTGGCTAGATGCAGACATTATCTATCCTATCTCAGACAGTCCGTGGGTAAGCCCGGTGCAATGTGTACCAAAGAAGGGAGGAATGACAGTAGTAACAAATGAAAAGAATGAACTCATCCCCACTCGGACAGTCACTGGATGGAGAATTTGCATGGATTATCGTAAATTGAATAAGACCACTAGAAAATATCACTTTCCCTTGCCATTTATTGATCAGATGTTGGATAGGTTGGCGGGCCATGAGTATTACTGTATGCTCGACAGATATTCATGATACAATCAGATTTTTATAACACCAGAAGATCAGGAGAAGACGACCTTCACATGCCCTTTTTGTACCTTTGCTTTTCGACGTGTCTCGTTCGGACTTTGTAATGCACCTGATACTTTTCAAAGGTGCATGATGGCTATTTTCTCTGAAATGGTTTGTGATATCATGGAGGTGTTCATGGACGATTTCACAGTCTTTGGGAAATCATACGATGGCTGTCTATATAATCTGGGTAGAGTACTTGAGAGATGTGTGAAAACAAACCTCATTCTTAATTGGGGAAAGTGTCACTTCATGGTGCAGGAAGGAATTATCCTTGGACACAAGGTGTCTAAGAGGGGTTTAGAAGTGGACAAGGCCAAGCTTGAAACGATAAAAAAGCTTCCTTGTCCTGTTTCAGTAAAAGGAATTCGTAGTTTTCTTGGTCATGCTGGATTTTATAGACGTTTTATTCAGGACTTCTCAAATATTACCAAACCACTTTGTAGTCTACTGGAAAATGATGTTCCCTTTCGATTTACTGAAGAGTGTTTCGTTGATTTTGAGCTATTGAAGAAAAAGTTGACTTCATCCCCTATCATCACTGCGCCTAACTGGGAAGAGCCATTTGAGATGATGTGTGATGCTAGTGATTTTGATGTGGGAGTCGTTCTTGGTCAAAGGAAGCTGAACTGAAAACCCTCAATGATGCACAACGAAACTACACTGTTACTGAAAAAGAGCTTTTGGTTGTTGTCTATGGTTTTGAGAAGTTCAGATCCTACTTGCTTGGTTCTAAGGTCATGGTTTTCACAGATCATTTGGCTATCAAGTACGTGCTATCTAAAAAGGATGCCAAGCCTCGCTTAATTCGATGGGTACTATTGCTTCAGGAATTCAAGTTGGAAATTAAAGACAGAAAGGGGACTGAAAACCAGGTAGCTGACCATTTCTCACGTCTTGAGCAACATGAGAAAGTCAAGGGAGATGGAATTCTTATCAACGAGTGTTTCCCAGATGACCAGTTGTTCTTGATCCAAGGAGAAGTACCATGGTTTGCTGATTTTGTTAACTATCTGGTTAGCAATGTGATTCCTTCAGATTTTACTTGGGCTCAACGGAAGAAATTCTTGCATGACGTGAAATGGTATCTTTGGGATGAACCATTCTTGTTTAAATAGTGTGCTGATAAGATGATCTGACGTTGCATTCCTTACAGTGAGATTGAGAACGTTTTACATGATTGTCACTGTACGGTTTATGGAGGACATTATGCTGGGGATAATACAGCTGCTCGAGTTCTTTAAGCAGGTTTCTACTGGCCTACCTTGTTTAAGGATGCTCATCTGTACGTTCGTAGATGAGATCGATGCCAAAGGGTGGGTAATATTTCTAGGCGAAATGAGATTCCCCTTAATATGCTTCTTGAGGCCGAGGTATTCGATGTGTGGGGAATAAATTTCATGGGACCATTTGTGTCTTCCTACAACAATCTATGCATACTCTTAGCTGTGGATTACGTATCTAAGTGGGTTGAGGTGAAAGCTCTCCCAACTAACGATGCTAAGGTAGTGCTCAATTTCCTTCGTGAGCAAATCTTCACTCGCTTTGGAACTCCTCGTGCTATAATCATTGATGAAGGGACTCACTTTTGCAAATCTTCCTCGATTCTTTATGCATTCTTCTCAATTTTATATCAAAATAGTTTATTTCTCTACATATATTATTCGAACACAACCGCCTTTATGTTTCCTTCGAATGTACACTTTTCAATTATTTCTCTACTAACACCTAGAAATGTATGGAATACTCTAGTGCGCATGCAGAATACCGTAAGATCTGATAATACATAGATGTCTCCCTACTTGGTAGTAGGAAACCGTTTGGCGGTTCCTCTTCCATCCAATAGTTGTCATCAACTATTTATCTTATTTTCCAATTTTCTCCCTCAGAATTCTTCAGTAAGTATTCCCCCTTAGTTATTTTTGCCTCACATACAGCTTCCAAGGAGAGAAAGAGTGAATATTCTGAAAACCTTTTCTTCCTCGATACCTTAATCGGGAAATTCAACTTTCCCGATTTACCTTCATCTTTCTATAGATTAATTTGAAAGTTCTTCTTTGTTCTAGTTTATTAAAAAGTCACCATCTTCTAAAAAATCCATTTTTGGTATATATGACTATCTGTGTATCACTGAAAGAACTGCTGAATATCGTGCAACAGGAGTAATAGACAACTCTTCAAAAACTTTAAACTTAAACCATAATATACGGTAATTTCATCCCTAGCCATAATTCTTCTGCGTTCTGAAATTCATCCAACCTAGTTCTTGACGGTTGCTCACCAAAATCTCCTCAATAGTCACCGCTTCAAAATCATTTACCAGCACTCTCTAGCAGCGTATCCACTCTTCCTCTAACAAAATCACAAAGAGATGCAAAGAAAATCTTCTCATATAGCATTAGAAATACCTCATATAGTTAAAATTAAACCTCTTCGAGTTTCTCTCAAATTCAATTAGAGCCTCACTCTTACCAGACTCAACCTTGTAGAAGAACCCCATTTATATGCATGGGAGACTTCGAAGACAACAATAATTCGTAGAATCATACACTTTATCCTTCCAGGAATGAGATAGTTGTGACTAGCAAAGACTCACAAGAAACTCCTTCGAATAGCTCAACAAAATACTAAAATATACTATAATCTATAAGATACTACTAATGACAAAGCTCCACCTCATCTGCGAGACGAATCATTTGAATAATAAGTTGAATCAAATTTGAGAACATAAACAGATTCCAACCCTGAAGTTACAGAAACTAGTGTTGTTTCAAAATCCGAAGACAATGTTTCAAACAAAACGGCTCCGGAGAAAAGAGCAAGGAAAAATAAAGAGCCTATTGAGCTACCCAAGGAAATTCCTAAAACTTTTAGAGTCAACCTGAAGCCGGTCCTTCCCGAATCTGTCATTGCGTTATAAAACATGACATATGAATATTACAATATTGGGTTTCGCTTGCCACGAAAAGGAGAGAATCCACTGTCTTGTGGAGTAAATGAACTTGCGGTCTATCCTGAGATCATCAACTGTGGACTTCAATTCCCATTAGATCCAATGATAGTGGAGTATTTTGAACTTCTTGATCTATGCCCAACATAAGCAAGCCAAAGTTTATGGTTCACCCTCGTACCTATCATCATGGCTTCCATATTAGGAAAAATTCCTCTTTCTATCAAAGACTTCATTACAATGACTGATCTTTCAAAAAATCCATTATTGCCCATCTCTTATCTCATAATTAGAGATAATTTTAAGATAATTGATGATCTTCTCGAAGTTGACAAGTTCTAGAAGCCACTTACCCTCAAAGAAAAAAAGAAAAAAGAAAAAAAGTAGATGCCAACTCTTTGAAAAAACTGAAGCCGCAGACAAGACATAAACAACCCAAAAGGAAAGAAAGCGAAGAGAATCTTCCAACAATCAAATAAGGAATCGAGGTTGAACCTTCTCCGTAGAAGAAAGGCTCCTCGAAAACTCCACTAAAAAATAAAAAGAAAATCTTTGAAGTACCTCCCTCCAATTTAAATAAAAATATCGAGGAAACATAAGAAATTGTGGTGAAAGATCACCAAAGAAATGATAACTTCCTCAAGAACGAGAGTATTAAGTGAATATAAAATTCAAGATATCTATAAGGATATGGACCCTGAAGTTCAACAAATTCAAGAACAATTTGAACAAATTTATCATCAAGTTACCACACCTCTTGTGCCTGAAATTATGAGTTTGAATCTTGCACCAGGTTCATCCTCATCTACTTTTATGACTTATGAAAATCCTTATACTCTTACTATACCTATTGAGGATCTTTATAAAGAAGAATCAAATGTACTTAAATCATTCTCAAACCTCGAAGAAAGAAAAAAATATTTATGCAAAGAAGTTACGTCTGCGCGGAACAAACTAAAGGTTGTGGCTAAAGATATGATATGGTGCAAAAACGATGTTGCAAGAGAAAAAAAGATGAGAGAAATTTTCGGCCAACATATGCTTGATCAATTCCATGTTTTCCAGGCTAATAGGTCAAACTTCATAAAAGAAGTCGTCCATCTCAAACGTCATTTGAGAGCTGTTCATAAAAAATAAAAAATGGAGTTAAACTCTTCCTATCAGTGTGTGCTGGAGGAACTTAAATCAAAACATGAAAGAGAAATGGGAGAAGTACAAAACATATACTCTTGTCTGCAAGAGTTACTTAATAAAAGTGAGGAAGAAAAGAAAAAGATAACTGATGAATTGACATAAGTCAAAACAAAATTCAAAGAATAAATTAGTGTTGTTGTAAAAGCTTCCAAGACCAAATGGCGGCTAGACAACCTTGCTCTTATAAAAAATACCGAGGAGGAAAAAAAATCACTTTGCTCCGCGAATTTCATGCAGCATTTCCAAAAGCAAATTTGTCAAGGTTTCGACAACTAATTTCCTTATAAAATCATCCAAGTGAAGCATTCGAGCCTTTACCCAATGAATCCTATGAAGAAACTGAATCATAGGAAGATGACCAGACCTATGATCAGGAAAAACGTTCCTTGGAAGGAAGCTCAGACCACTCGCCCAATGAAGATTAAGAAGACTAAAAAGATGGTTTTTTTTTTAATTTTTTCGTATGTTCTTAACTCACTAGTCCTTGTTAGTGATTTATATGTTGTAAGTGCTTAACCGCTTTGCACTTGAACTTATGTTTTGTAAGGTTTAAAAACACGCTTTAACTTATTCGAGGAAAAATACCATCTTTAGCTTTCAAATACCTGCCAACTTTATATTCCATCTTGAATAATTTTATATTTTAGCAACAACTGATTAACATTTTGAATCCTATTATTACTTGAAAGTAGTGCATTTTAAGACTGTTAACGCCTCAAATATTATCATATTTTTGAACAATGCTCTTAAATGAACGTATAACACTTCGAATATAAATAGTGCGTTTAAAGAACGTTAGCACATTAAATGTGGTTATGTTTTTCGAACAGTGCTATGAAATTAACGTATAACACTTCGAATATAAACAATGTGATTAAAGAACGTTAGCACCTCGAATGTAATTATCTCTTCCAAAAGTTCTCTTAAATAAGCGTATAGCACCTCGAATATAAACAGTGCGTTTAAGGAACGTTAGCACCTCAAATGTAGTTATCAATTTGAACAGTGCTCTTAATTGAACATATAGTACTTCGAATATAAGCAGTTCCTTTAAAAAACGTTAGCACCTCAAATATGGTTATCTCTTTGAACAATGCTCTAAATAAATGTGTAACACTTCGAATAAAGATAGTTACTTAAGTTACCTATGGTTAACCAATTCAAAGATGATCACTCTTTGCTAAGTTACCAAAATAATTTGAGTATTTATGTCCAAAATAACCATTGGCCAAAAACAAATTTTATTAATATCTACAAATATAAACGTGGCATCTCATTAAAACCTTCATGGGCCTACATGATAAGAAAGAGTATGCCACTTATCCAAATACCAATAAAATCATATAAAATATCTGTCAAAATAAAAAATCGTTCCCCATATAGTTTCAAATGTTCTATATTCCAAAAATGTTGTAGAAGTATGCATTGTTCATCATGGAGGCGATATGTACCCGACTTTACTCGCTCTACTACAATATAAAGACCTTCCCAATTTGGGGTAATCTTTCAAAGCCGCTTGTCTTTTGTATGGAGAAATACATTCCTCAAAACTTTATCACGTACCTTAAAATCCATTCGTTTTACCTTTGAATTATAACGACTTCTCATTAAAGTTGTAATGAGTCGAATTCAAATGCACTCTAACTCTCTTCTCTTCGATCAAGTTAAGGTATGTCCTTCTTGACTCTTCTTTTGATTCTAGAAATAATGGTTGATTTTTAAAGAAGAGAAAGTAGATTCCGTACTTACAATATCCATACCATATACCAAGGGAAAAAGAGTTTCTTGAGTAGCTTCTATATGAGGCGTTCAATAAGCCCATAACACCTCTTGCAAATAATTAAGACATTTCCCTTTAAGACCTGTTAACATTTTATTTAAGTCTTCCAAAATGGACCTATTAGTTACTTCCACTTGACCGTTTTCTTGAGCATGAAAATGTGTACAAAAACACTATATAATACCACTCGAATTGAAAAAAGAAATCATTTCTCTGTTTTAAATTGAGGATCGTTATATGTGGTAATAATTCGAGGAAATCTAAAGCGATCAAAAATATTATTCATAATGAATTTGATAACATCTACGGCTCTCGTACCATATAATGCTTAAGCTTCAACCCATTTCGAAAAATAATCCACTGCCACAATAATCATTTTACGCCCTCCAGAAGCCATAGGTAGTGACGCTACAAAATCTATTCCCCATCTATTAAAAGGAATAACTCAGATATAGAAGTAAGTGATATTTTCGGTTTGTGAATTGAATTAGAAAACATTGACAAGTGTCACAGCCTCGTACTAAAATTTTAGCATCACTCATAATCGAAGGCCAATAATAGGCTGCCAACGAAACCTTCAGTGTCAAAGACTTGAACCCACAGTGAGCGGAACCCTCAATATCATGTAACTCAGATAAAATCTCTTGAGATTCATGTTTACCCAAATACCAAAATATTGGTCTACTTAAAGAATTCTTGTATAACACTCCATCTAACACTGCATAACCATGAACCTTGTATCGTAACCTTTAAGCTAATTTTACATCTTGAGGTGATTATATCTAACGTGCACTACTAAATCTATTCCCTATCTATGTTGACACTTGTGGAAGTGATTATTTAACTGTCCCCCCATCTGATCGACTTGAATGAAATTCGACCCAAAAAATCTGCTAAATCTTGAGCCTTAATTGTTGTACGAGGAGCAAAATTTATATTAAAATATCCCAACTCTACTGACCACTTGGTCATTGTACTAGAAATTTCTAGTCGTTGTAACACATTCTTTGGTGGAAAAGAAGTTCTAACAACAATTGTGTGAGCTTGAAAGTAAGGGTGCAATTTTCTAGCAGCCACCACTAAAGCCAATGCCAATTTTTTTGAGCCCTATATATATTTTCTCCTATGCCAAAAAAATCTTGTTAACATAATAAACTGGCTTCGAAGCTCCACTTTCCTCTCGTATCAAAATAGTATTAACGACAAAATCAAACACTGTTATAAACTATTATTCTCCAATTCGAGGCTTAGAAAAGATCTCATATGATAACAAAAGTTCTTTAATCTTCGAAAAAATCCATTTCGCATTCTGGTGTCCATATAAACTCTTTGGGCCTTCGTAAAACTTGTAAAAAGGAGAAAAATTGTTAGAAAATCTAATAATAAATATATTAAGAGAAACTAACCTTCATGTCAAGATTTGCACCTCCTTTATAGTTCGAGGTGATGTAATTAATAAGAAAGCCTTTAATTGTTCAGGATCAACTTATATCCCTTTTTCACTGATGATATACCCTATAAACTTTCATGACCTTACGCCACAAGTAAATTTTTAGGATTTAACTTCAGTGAATAGCCCTTAAATTCAAAAAATTCTCCTTTTAATCTATCAAGTGTTCAACATCTATTGTACTTTTAACAAACATATCATCAATGTAAACTTCCATGTTTTTCCCAATCTGATAAGCAAAAGCCTTATTCACCAGTCTCTGATATGTCGCCTGCATTCTTTAGCCCAAATGGCATAACTATATAACAATATAATCCTTGATGAGTTATAAATGTAGTACTCTCATAATCCTTTCGATTCATCTAAAGCTGGTTATACCCTGCCAATGCATCCATAAATAGAGAATTTTATTTCTTGAAGTTGAATCAATCAACTGATCTATTCGAGGAACATGAAATGAAATTTTAGAACATGCACGATTTATATATGTTAAGTCAACACACATTCTCCATTTCCCATTATTTGTTTTAACCAACATCGGGTTAGCAGTCCAAAGTGGGTATTACAACTCTCGAATATGTCCAACCTTAGATAATCGATCCTCTTCTGTCATAATAACTTCGGATTTTCAACAAAGAAAGCTCTCCTCTTCTAAATAATAGGCATGAATTTTGGATTTAAACCGAAGATATTACATATTACTTCCCCTGGAAATCCCACTACATCCTCAGTTTTCCAAGCTAAAAATTCCAAATTATTGAACGAGAACTGCAACAACTAAACACAGAAAGTGGGTGATAGTAGTGTCCATATTCGCAGAATTTTCCCATTTGTAAACGTATACTATTTGATATCCTTAGCTACTACCAAAAGACCCGGGGTTTCCCTCAAGTTATCCATGACATCCTCATATGAGGTGAACCCTCGTGATTTGTATTCTGATATTTAATCATTGGAATTAGATCTTCGAGAATTAAGGGTTGCTGCACAACACTCTCTAGCTACCTGCTGATTGCTTTGAACCATCATAATACGAAACTTAATAACATACTTCACATACTAATGAATAGTAAAGACTACAACATACAAGATCTCCCAAACATAGCATTCTAGCTAGTTGGACATTCGACCACCATAAACAAAACTTCGACCATCTTCATAAAAGGGCCTTTTATCAAACATACCTCTCCGTCAAATTATCTAATCACCTAATTTGTAACTCATGTAAACCTAATTATGGTGCGATCAAATCGAAGAATCTTAGATGGATTATGCATCCTATCGTACGTAGATTCAAACATAAAATTTGCTGAACTGCCTGTATCCATTAAGATATGTCGAATTTTAACCCTAACAATGTCTGCCCTTATAACCACTGCATCTTCGTGATGTCCTGCTATCCTCCAAAGAACATCATCATCGATCAAGATAAACAATATATTCATATTTCCATACAAATGAGTGGGTATTTTACCCCCTATTTGAGTATCGAAACTCACTACAAGTCTATTTATGGAAATATTAGTGTTGTCGGTCATGGTATCTCCCCAAAACATTTCTAAAGACTCAAAAAATTCACACAAAGTTTAAACCCGTCCTTGAACCGATGGTTCATCCAAAAATAACAAAATTAACCGATCCAGGTCCGCATCTAATGTTGCATCAAACTTGTCACATTTAGAATCCAAAATTATTAATGAACTTTCCTACTTTGAATTTGGATCAAAATTCTGGTGTGTTGTCATGCTCAGATTTTTCGACCCACTCCTTTCGCCTTTGACAAAAGGCGTTAAGTTTTCATTCTCTATCAAAATCTGTATCTTTTTCTTTAACGCTATACAATTTGAAGTGTCATGCCCAATTCCATTATGATACTTGCAATACCTATTACCACGCTCTTCCTTTGGCCTATTTATTAGAGTTGTCTTTCTAAATTTCACTTGAACTTTAGATTTCTCATAGATATACGTTACAGTCTCAGTAAGCTTCGTAAAATATTCAGGTCTTATCCACTGATTTGGTCTTGGCCGGTGAGGTTGATAATTATACATATGAGTTAGAGCCACTCTTGTTCGAGGAAGTAGATAAGTATTAGTCCTCGGACGAGGTGGTGCATGAGAATTTGAAGTGTGTACTTGGATTTTTTTACTAGTAAAAGCATATCATGAAGTTCTTGGAGTAGAACTTGAACTACCTCGAACCCTGGTGGACTCTTTAACTTTAATTTTCTCTTCAACTTGAGTCATCGAAGCTCTAAATGTCAAAACCCTTCTTCTAGTTGTCTCATTTTCCAAATCCTCCGGAAGTAAGCATTGTCTAAAATCTTCCATAGCGACAAGTTCTTCACAATCCTCAAACTCTGTTTTTATTAATACAAATCGCCTGCTGTAATCTTTTAACT
The DNA here is from genome assembly GCA_036936605.1 of Limnanthes douglasii subsp. nivea. Taxonomy (NCBI): domain Eukaryota; kingdom Viridiplantae; phylum Streptophyta; class Magnoliopsida; order Brassicales; family Limnanthaceae; genus Limnanthes; species Limnanthes douglasii. The sequence goes on along the minus strand of JAUPFV010000002.1, from coordinate 54,999,798 downwards.
TTTCCTCTGCAAATTGTTTGCATTGTATAATTATGTCACCATTTGCTTGCATTTCGTTGCTTCTTAAGAATTGTCTTCGAAATACAGTATACAAAATTATAAAATTAGTAATAGATCCCCCCAGAATCCTGTTATACTGCTTCAAAGAAGTACACTTAAAATTCTGAGAAGAAGCTCTACAAACCAGCCTATTAGCAACCTTAAAATTCATCATATAGTTTTTAAAGTGTTCAACGTGGTCATCAAAATCTTGCGTTCCATAAAACGTTTCTACCTTTGAAATATTAAAACACTTAGAAAGCGGTATTGACCTGATATCAACAGACGAAAAAGAATTCCTCCAGTCTACTCCTTGTATATATTGATCAGTTCCCTTAGTTCCCTCAAAATTCGAGCTAGAAAATTCGCTATCAGTAGGTGAAATATATCGTTGTTTATCCTTTTTATCTTCATGCGAAGAACGGTGTTCCCTTTCTGATTGAAAATGTGCCTTGTTATGATCCTTTTGAATCTGATAAGCTGTATAGGATTCTTCAGATTGATTTTCCACCTCATCTTTTTCCTCAACTAGACGCACTTCGTATTTTAATCTACCAGATCGAATTTATTATTCTCTCCATGCGTATTCATCATTTTAAACAATTATTTTTCTAACCACTGATTCATTCGACTTTCAATGAGAAATTGATTAAACTGCCCATGAATTTGATTATTACCTCGAATTTGTTTCCTAACACTTAGTTTCCTATGTAAATACGACTTAATAACATCAATTGCTTCAAGAACCGCTGGATCAACTCTTGTCTCATCTGGTTCCATTATAAGCAACACTATTAACTATGAATTTTATCTTTTTGAGATTTAGATGTGTTATCTAGGTACCTTAATTCTCTCCTCCTATGGTCGCGAATGTTAAGTGTAAGAGTTATCTTGATGAATAAAACGAATTAAATCTGTGTTTGTGGAAAAGAATATGGAAGTATTGAGAGAAAATTAAAATGTGGAAATTGTAGAGAGAGATATAGTTTAATAGAATGTATCTCAAGTAATAAAATCCGAACCATTTATTCAATGTTTCTTGCGCTATTTATAAGAATGCAAGAAGACTTTAACTGAATTAGTTACATAAAAAGATAAATTGTATTGTGGTCCCTTATATTTACAAATAACATAAATCTCCTCTCATAACTGTACAATTTATTGATAGTAACCTTAATATTAGTATCTTAAGTCCATGATAATTCATGTCTTTATCAAATTTAATCAAGCACATTCCTACTCCTTTATAATCAAATAAATTCTCACTCGAGGTCTTACATAATCGGCCCCCCTTATTCACGCACTTGTGCGTTTATGGTTGTGCATGCTATATAACTAATGTTCATCCCAAATATAAATTGATCCTCGTGCACCTATAGTTTACACAAGTCTTGATGTCCATTTTAAGGAAAATCCATTTCCCTTTCATTCTGCCTCGATCTTTCCTTTTCCAAAAGAATCATCCTCATCATCTTTCAATCAAGCACCAAACTCATCATCAGTTCCACTTCCAAGTCCCACATCATATTACTCATAACCTCAATCTTTATAGCTTTGGTATCCATCAAATTCTATAAATCTCACACCTTCAACCACTACCTTTCGTATGTCCCCAAAATCAGCTATGAATTCATCACCGTCATTCATCACTCCGTCATTACCTTCTGCTCCACTAACACCTATTTTCATCACCAGCCTCAACCACACATCTTTGTCTTCCAGTTCACTATTATATCTCTTTTTTTTGTTCCACCCGTCATATTTAGCCTCATGCATGACATAAGGACTACGACATGTCTGCCATGATTAATTAATCTTCAACGTAATCAAGTTTTTATGAATCTACAAGGTATCATTTTGTCTCTTATACTTATGTTTTATGTTTTACCCTAACCACCGTGCTTTTTATTAGCTTTGTTATCAGCACAAATAAAGCCTTCATCTTTCCAAAATGATAATCGTGATCCATTGTAGTGCTTAGTCACGTTCACTGAATTTTAGGTTGTAGAAGAGAAGAGCACTTGGCAGTTGGTTCCTCTTTCTCCGACACACAAACCTATCGGATTTTGTTGGGTTTATAATATCAAATAAAACTTTTATGGAACCAGTAAACGATATAAATCCCATTTGGTGGCAAAATACTACATCAAGGTTGAAAGTATTGACTATCAAGATAACATTCTTTGATGTTTGTTGAGTGTTGCAGTTTCCATAAAATATTCATCAAATTGATGTGCAAAATGCATTTATTCATAAAAACCACGGGACTGATTTCGGAGTCCAACCAAATATTCACTATGAGAAGACGGGTTACAAAACTATTCTCTAGATAAAACTAGAGAATACACCACACAAAGTAGGACAACTTCATACACAACCCCAATACACAAGATAGTGAACCGAAATCATAAAACTCACTGAAATATCCCCAACACGCAGTTAGAAGAAGATGATCGAAAAATACACTTAGATGACTCCAAATCAAAAATATTCTGGTCAGATTGTAGAGGACAGATAGACGAGCCAGGACGTTTCATTTTAATAAAAAAATACTAAATGTTAATTTCTCTATCTCTCTTTCTTTCTCAAAACGATTATGGTGTTTGATTAGGGTTTCGACCCTAACAAATTGGCACCGTCGTTCGTGGAAAACGAAAGTTTCTTACTTTTTAAAAAAAACACCAAAATTGTTTCGAAGAAGAAAGCTTCTCCATAGTTGTTTACAGTTCATCTGGTTTACCTTTGCTTTCGTCTAAGAGTCATGGTCGAACCGTCTGAAGATGAACACCATGCCGCTGTCGTTAAATTTCAGAATTACCTCCGCTTCCAGTGAACACCATCTGTCGAAGCTAATTCTCCGACCATGACTCCAATCTCCGATCATGAAAAAGAACAGATCAAATCCCTGGTCATCTCTTTTTTACTTTCTGCATGTCCACCTATCAAGAGTGAGAGTGAAACCCCAGCGGTTATTGAGAAGCACGATTTTTCCGGCCTGCTTTACTCTCCGAGCCCGTCTCCAGCCTCCAAAAAAACTTCCCATACGGATGATTACGCCTCCATAAACGGTATTCTCGACACTACTAACTCTATTTTCGAATGAGAGGTACTATTATCAATAGAATATCTTTAGTATATTAGCAAACTCATATATACTGTGTCACGCTTTCGGCTGTGTGCTACCATGTCACACTTTGTAAATCTATATATAATCATAGTCTGTCTGTATTTGTTTGTTGTCCATGTTGTGTATTAACATGTTGTGTACGGTTGTGTTGCTGTCATTCATCTTCGTGGTAGACTATACGTCATACTCATTGTCTATACATGTCATAATTCCTATTACAACCTCGTTTTGTGCATAAACTATAACGTCATCCAAAATATTCTGCATTCCTACTACAACCTCTGTGCATAAACTATAACGGCCCCCAAAATATTCTATATAAATTATATTGCGATATTATTGTGGTGCACTTTTCCATCACATTACCACATTTGTATACCTACCGCAATATTATATCTCACACACAAACATGCATACTGCATTATGGTACACATTAGTCTTCAGACACAAATTTCTGGCGCCCACCAAGAGGCTTCCTTTCCGGTCACTGGATCGGACAATAAAAGCAAATTCCGGATGGATCTCGAGGCAGTTGCCATGTTGCAGCTTGGTAAATTATCTATCCGTGTCATTTCTGTTTGCGGCCGACCTTGGCAAAACAAGAGCTCTGCATTTAATTGGCTGCTCGGAAGGACCAGTGGATTTCCAGTCACCTCAACACACCAGCCATACACGAATGGACTGTATTTAATGAGTGCTGCTATAAAAGGAATTGTCCTTGACGGAAGTGGATACAACATTTTGGTGCTGGATACTACCATCACCACGTGTATACGACACATCCGTTCTCCCGCGATCAACCTCCCGCTGAACCAGAGTACCCAAGCTATCATCCTCGCTCCAGTTCCATGCTCTGTGAAAGTTAACGCCGTATCTTTGCCCTATCAATTTCAGTCCCCAACCTACTGCTCGTACTGCTGCTGTTTCGCCAGAGACTCCAGATCCCGCCACCACATCAAAATGTCCTTATCCAAATTCTCAAGAAGACGCGGACTCAGTGGGGAGTGTTTTACTACTGGTGCTATTTTTTCAAGAGATTCCAGGTCCTGCAACCTATAAGGAATGTCCTCATTTGAACCCTATAAGAAGACACCAAGGGGTTCTTGCAGGATTACATCATCAAAGGATATCTCAGAGACAAGTCACAATTGCTTCTACTGACCTGCAATTTAAAAAAAAACATTCAAAAGTTCTTTCTTCTACCGGGCCATAATAATCAGTTAATCCGTGTCTTCGGATCGCAACGGAATTTACTCTCTGGCTCGACAGGAAGCAGCTTGTCTTATGAGTAGTAATTGCATGTCTCTGATTCGGTATCCGGTTTCATATTCGAAGGCTCACCTTCCCAACACTACTCATCTCCACCATATACCAGACTTTACCGTCACCGATCTCCACACCAAAGCCACCAATTCATCAGCCGGCAACTCTAGGAAAAGATATAATAAATTCGCGCAGCAATACTGGATCAGTTTCACGAAAGATTGAGTCACCAGAGCTCCGTCCGCTACCGCCTCTCTCCAGCTGAGGTCGCCTCGTTCCTAGAGCCAAGGTGCCATCTGTTTCCTAGTCGGCACGTCTGCTTCCTAACCTCTGCTGCTGTCTGCTTCCTAGCCAAGCTGAGGTGCCATCTGCTTCCTAGTCTAGTCGAGGTGCCATCTGCTTCCCAACCAAAGTGCCGTTCGCTCGCTACCGCCTCTCACTAGCCGAGGTCGCCACCATCAACGACAACGGCTGTCTGCTATCGGCCCATTGCAACACACTAGAGCAAGGCTATAAAAACAAAGGATTGACGACAATACCCACCAGTGACGAAAATTTCCTCATTAGTGTCCTCAGCAGGAGAAAGAATTGAAAAGCAGACTTCAACACTACAAATTTTACTCCTGCGTCTCTAAAAACTACCTTTGTCATGTATCCTCCTGGTACGCTCAGGAGCTCACTGTCAGGCGCCTAGCCAAATCACGCCGGTTCGACGATATGGTTATAGTGTACAACAGAATGGGGAGGTTATGATGGCCATTATATAGTGAATATACTGTGAGTTACAAAACCACATCATGATTTCAAAACTGTCATAATTAATATAATTTCGTATCTTATTTATATGCATTTATTTACATGCTTGCAGTTATATTTTATTAGTTTCCGTAATAAATTATGTGCAGTTGTAACTATCTCCGTAAATTCCGCGTTTCTGTTATGTATATGTAATTTGATCACTTGAATAAATTCAGAATTTCAGGAAAACAAATTCTTTTAAATTTATTTTCTTCCCAAAGCGCTGAATCTGATGAATTAAGATTTCGCTTAAGGATAATTTTGTGTAAAACAACTATTCGAGGGACCAAACTGCTATAGAACAATTTTATAAAGATGTTTTTTAGAGAGAAAGTAATATTCAGTCTAGAAAGATAAAATAATACTATATTAATCAACGAGCCTTAGCAACTCGTGTGGAGTCTTTTTATAGTATAATAATGGGTCCCACACGGATTAAGGTCATCGAACTTCGCAGGATCAACTCTTCAACTTCCAGTCAGCCATCTCCTGCCTTTTTTATGACGTCACGAGTAGTAATTCCTTGTCACCAAATCTTTTTAGAGATCTTATTACACTTCCAACACTTTTCATCATTAGATTGCCTCTTCACATTCTCCCCCAGTTCTCGATTCAATACAATTGTGCCTATGTTACCCATAACACCCCTAGGCAAACAAAGGAAAATATCCCGAGGCCTTTCTTACTTCTAAAAGCCCATTTGCCTCTATAAATATTCACCTCTTTCATTTGTACTCCAAACCTTTTGCTCTAACTTTCTAGAGAGAGAAAGTTGGCTTATGTTCCCCAAGTCTCGTCGAAATCCTGAGTGGCTGTTCATTAGCCAAAAATTCGAAGATAAAATTGCTGCCGGTACCTATATTGAGCCTCAACCCCAAACCTCGGTTACAACTTTCTACGGTGCCTGGCCCCCATCGTAAAATTTCTCTACCATCATTCCCTTAGAAAATTCTTTCGTGAACCAACGTCCCAATCTTGAACCCCTCGAAACTATGGGTAAAGATAAACATCACAAGAATTTCTCGGGAAAAAGAAAAATGCATCTTAAAGACAGAAGAAACTCTCAAGTACGCAAACGAGCAAGAGAAACCCCTTCGGATATCCCAGAGCCAAATTCAAATCCGGTACCAAGCAACCCCCTGAGAATTGACGCCTCTGGATCAAGCCTTCCAGCCACCCCTTCAATAACAGGTCAATGAAGTCCTCGATTCTCCCCTTTATGAACTACAATCACTGTCGAGGATATACAGTCATTTCAAAAAAAATCTTTGGAAAATAAAGGGAAAACCGTAGCCTCGGAAAACATTGAAACATAAACATTACAAATTCTATGGCTTCTTCTAATCAGATATCTACAACTCCTCCACCGATTTCCGAAGAGCAAGCTCGAAGGATTGCCCCCAAATCCAAGGGTAATATTTCTCTTGCTTTGGAATTCGATGTTATTGTGGGCAATCACATCCGAGGAATCGAAAACAAACACTTAGTTTCACTCCATTATATCTCTTACAAATACTTCTCACCTTCGAAGGAAACCATGGTGAAAACTCAATGGGGCATCCCCTCGTATATTGACATCAGATTCCCTTCAGAAGGTGAGACTCCTTTATCCGTTAAGGATAATGAGCTAATTGATTATGGCTCAATGGTGAGAACTCAATGGGGCATCCCCTCGTATATTATACAGAGATCATGAACTGGGGGTTGAGATATCCCTTAGACCCATTCTTCATCGAATATTTTGCCAAGATCGATCTCTGTCCCTCACAAGCTGGCCCGAACATGTGGTTTGCACTTATAGCATGTATTATGGCTTCGAGGATTTCCGGTAATGAATTCTCCTTAGAAGAGCTCATCGGATAATATGGCCTATCAAAAAATCTGTTTTCCCATTTTATTCGCTGACCTTTGGTCGACGTTAAAAAGTAGTGAAGGACTTGCTGGAGGCTGATAAAAAATAGAGGCAACAATTCTTCTTCTTTTCGGGACACTAGGAGACGGGCTCTAAGTCAACCTCCTCGAATCCACCCAACCTTTCTCTTGTGGAGACTAACAGATGTAAGTCATTTGAACTCACTTTTATCTTCCTCGAATAATTGCTTAACAACTTACCTTTATCTTCCTCGAATAATCGTTTAACAACGCATTGTTCGAACTTTTGTGCAGCTATGACTGGGATCTCGAAGCCCTATGTTGATCATGTAGATAGTGCCACCACACTATTTACTAAGTTTAGTGAATGGGCCAAGGAGAACTGGGAAAACGAATTCCGCCTCTGTTTCATGAATAATAACTTAGCCAATAGTCGACTTTGGAGGCTGAATCCCCTCGACAGGCTAACGATGAAGGAATTGATGACTATGCCTTCCCAGCAAGAGGTCCTTGATCGAGTGGAAAAGAAAGACATCGACATTTATCTTCCAAAGCGATCTTGAGCCAAAAGCCACTTAGACAATTCTGAAGAGGAAGCATTGATCAAAGATCTTGAATCAGACTCTGAAGGATTAACTGCTAACCAGGAGCCCATATCTTCGTCAAATGTTGCTACCCCCATCACAATTTGTCCTCCAAGAAAATCTGTCCACCTCATCAAGAAAAAAGATGCCAAGAAAAAAGAAACTAAGAAAAAGGCTATTCTGGAACCCATCTAGAAGATATCCGAGGACACTAAAGCAACAGATGATGTCCAAGAAATCTCTGAAGGCACTGGGGCCCAAATAGTGGCAACTGAATATGAGAACAAAGCTAGAGGAGATTCAGGCCAAGAACCCAATTCTCCCCTTACCCAGGCTTCAAGTCCATCTCCCACTTACAATTCCCCAAGATTAGCACCCCTCTCAATTCCCTAAAGCGGCCCTCCTCAAAATATTGATCCCATTACTGCATGCTTCTGGCAATATGGGAAGAAAAATACAACATCTGGAAGATCTGAAAAACCATTATAAGTTCAAGGCTTCCTTTGTTTCCGCAAAACTTGAAGAGATGAGGAAACAACACTCCACTCTAGAGGGTCAAGCTGATGCAATTTTTGAAAAAATGTCTGCCTCAGAGAACTATGTACTTATGCTCGAAAAATGCTGCCAGGAGGAAAGGGACCTCTACCAAAAGAAGACATGAGCTCAAGAAAAACTTCTCACAGAACTCCAAAAGGTTAACATATTGCAACCAAAGGATTTAAGGATTGTCTTGCCAATTTCGAGTTTATTGTGGAGGAAAAGAAAAACTTACTGAAGACAATTGCAGATTTTCCTCACCAAATAGAAGCTGAAAAAGAGGCAGTAGTGAATGCTTATGCAGTAAAATGCATGGACAAACTTAATGCCCGATATGCTACTACCCGAGCAGGGCTGATCACCCAAATACATGAAGAATACCCTGAGTATGACTTGGGCAGTTTTTGAAAGCTTGTCTCCCCCGAACTTCGCCCACCTGACATTGTTGTTAGCAACAGTGAGATATCAGACTCCGAGGAGAGCGACTCCTCGAAAAATTCTGAGTAAGACTGTGTTGATAATTGTTTTTGTATAAGTCCTTTGTAACTTTCAAGACAATTTTTGTAATGGTGTCAACATATTTCGAGGTGCATTTAACTTGACCTTCCTCGTAAACCATTATATGGAATACAGATATTATAATTTTTAACTTCATATTTAATATGAAAATGATTGTGTGCCAACTTACGTTGAATAAAATAATTGCCCTATGCCAATTTTACTTGGTCATAATAATCATTGTAGGCTGCTCTAAAGGAGACTTATAAAATGTCATAACTATTAATCCTAACAGCTCAACTACAACTTGTATCTTAGAAAGAATAATTCGAGGCAAAAGTTCAATTGTATTGATCAGCTCATAATGACACCCTCGTTAAAACCTTCCTGTGCCTAACAGGGTAGGATAGAGTATGCCTTCGCTGTTTTTGTAAACCTGAAAATAAACATAAAAAATAATCGTTACATGCCAAATTCTTCCTCATTCCAGATACACTCTTAAATGTTCTATGTTCCACGGATGCTTAAGATATCTCCCTTCCTTATCTTTTAATATATACGTTCCCTGCTTCACTTTCTCTGTTACTTCATAAGGGCCCTCCCAATTTGGCCCCAACTTTCCAAGACTTTTCTCATTGGTATGCAGAAAAACGTTTCGTAATACATTGTCTCCCACCTTGAAATCTCTTTGCTTCACCATTGAAGGATACCTGCTCCTCATCAATGTTTGATAATGTAAGGACTTCAACTATGCTCTTCGTCTCTTTTCTTCCACCAAGTCTAACTCCATAGCCCTGCTTTGATCGTTCAAATCCTCTGCATAAGCTGTCACACGATATGATGGGAAAACAATTTCCGAGGGGACAACCACATACATACCACACACCAAAGAAAATGGAGATGTTGCAGTTGAAGTTCGAGGCGTCGTTCTATAAGCCCACAATACTTCCTGTAAATAATCTGGCCATTTTCCAGCCTTGCCCTCCAAAATTCTTTTTTAATCCATCCAAAATCGTTCGATTGGTCACTTCCACCTGACCATTAGCCTGGGTATGGAACGGAGCAGAAAAACATTTTTGTATGCCCTTGGAAATACAAAAGCTCTTAAACTCCTTGTTATCAAATTGAGGCCCATTATCCGTTGTGATTTTAGTCGTACCCCAAAACGACAACAAATATTTGAGACAACAAACTTGATAACATCTTTTGCTTTTGTCCCTGCTAAAGGCTCTACTTCCACCCACTTGGAAAAATAGTCAACTCGTATTATTATCGTTTGCCTTCCACCATATGCCATTGGTAGGGGTCTAACTAAATCAATGCCCCACCTATCGAACGGTATTGCTTCAGAAATACTTTCTAGTAGCACACATGGCTTGTGTATTACACTAGCATATCTTTTACATGTATCACACCGCTTTACCAACTCTTTCGCATCACTGGAAATGGTCGGCCAATAATAACCAGCCAAAAACACTTGTCGAATTAATGCCTTATATCCGCAATGGGCCGACCCTTCCCCATAATGCAGTTCTGATAGGACAAATTGCGACTCATACTTAGCCAAACACCTAAGTAATGGTATGCTCAGGGACTTCTTATATACGATTCCTCCCAAAATTCTTTTCTCAACTTAATCCAGTAATGCCCCAAAATTCATCGCCTGACTCTCTACTACCGTATCTTTTAAGAGTCCGAGGAGAAGCCCCATCCTGAATGCCGCGAGTACCACAGAATCTTTGCAGTACTCCATATCTGTTTTTGTTTTAACGAATCGATTGGTGTAATTCTTCAAGCTTTCCCCAATTTTTTGCCTACAATAGATTATCGTGTCTCCATTAGCTCGAAATTTCTTGTTCCCCACAAAATGTTGTCTAAAGATATTTCAGAACATATCAAAATTCTTTATCGAACCCTGCGGAAGCCTGTTATACCATTTGGAAGCCACCCCTTTGAAAGTCTGAGAAAACGCTCTGCACAACAATTTATCATCGTCATCGAAATTGATCATGAAATTTTTGAATTGCCCGATGTGATTGTCAGGATCCTGCGTCCCATCAAACTTTTCTAGCTTCGAAATATCAAAGTGTTTTGGCAGGTGGCCTACTAAAATTTCCGAGGACAAAGGAGAAGCTCTCTAATTATGACCCGTCATATAGACAATAGCTCTTAAATTTTCATGGTTCGGAAAATAATGTCCCTCCTCGGACGGTAGAGTGTGCTGATGCTGCCATTCCGAATTCCGCTGGTCGACATTTTGGTTCCCATAAGGAAAATTCATTTGGTCATAACATTGCTCATTAGCATGGTCATAACCAAACTCCTTCCTCTCTGGTGTTCCACATGCTTTTGGCCAGATCTTTTCTTTCGATGAATCATCCTCGGAGACGATTCTGGTGAACTGTAGCGAGGATAATCACTTGAATCAGAGGATTCCAAGTGACGCTTTCCTTTCCTCCTCAAAGAACGTCGTTCATGACCTCTTGATGTATCATCTATGTTTCTAGGACGAAGGTCTATTTCACGCTCATCTTTTCCACTGTCAGGCTCTCTTCAAACCTCGGAACGAATATTTGCCTGACCAATTTCTTTTTTTGCCCTCAATTTTTCAATCTCCAGTAGTAACTCATTTCTTCGAGTCAGCAAAACCGAGTCATCAAAGGTTTCTCTGGCGCGCTGGCCATCATGCGCTTTATACTCTATATCGTTTCGATAAGCATTCCCAACAAGATTCTCCTCGCAGTCGTTAACAAAATCATCCCCTTGCTCTTCCATAATTCTGCTCGGATTAGGAACAATTTCCAGAAAGCGATTGTTGTGAGGACAATCTTCGCTTCCCACAGTCGGTGCCACTGATGAATTAAGAGTTCGTTTAAGGGTAATTTTATGTAAAACAACTATTTGAGGGACCAAACTGCTGTAGAACAATTTTATAAGGATGTTTTTTAAAGAGAGAAAGTAATACTCAGTCTAGAAATAGAAAATAATACTATATTAATCAACCAGCCTTATCAACTCGTGTGGGGTCTTTTTATAGTACAATAATGGGCCCCACACGCTTTAATTCCTAATTATTACACATCTATTCCATATATGTTACCATTTATTCATAATGGATACTTTTATAATACATTTTCCCAATCATTCCCTCATATAAACTCTTCTTTCCAATTTTCCCCTATGTCGTTTATTCTCTCTCATCGGAATCAACAAAATCAGAAAGAAGAGTGTCACAAAAGAAAGTAAATCTATCACTTATGTAACCAATTCTGACTGACACGAACTATCAAGGATGGGAATTAAATATGAAGATATACATGAGGGCTCATGGAGTTTGGGAAGCTGTGTTGCCCGACAAACCATTTGATCTCCGTCAATATCAAATCGCGTATGTAATTCTCTCTTAAGGATTGACTGAAGGCCAACTGATAGAATTTGGTGACATCGAGACATCACGAGAAGCGTGGGAGTATTTTTCTAAAATGAATGAAGGACCAGACGAGGTCAAAGAGGTGCGAGCGAAAGCGTTCAAGTGGGAATTTGAAGGTATAAAAATGAAAAAGAATGAGACAGTAGTGAAGTATGCGAGAAAAATGGAAACAATAGTTAACCAAATAAAGGCCCTTGGTGTTGCGATTAAGCCATACTATGTGAACAAGAAATTGTTAAGATGAGTCTCGTCAAAATTTACCCAAATTGCAGCGTCAATTGAACAATTTGGAGATGCAAAAAACAAGTGTTTTGAAGATGTTATTGGGGCACTAAGAGCCCATGAAGAACGTCTTAAAGGTGATGAAGAAGAAGAGCATGATGAAAAGGTGTTGTTAACAAAAGCAGAATATGAGTCACGATTCAACTCGACATATTCTGGAGGGACCCGAGGTCGCGGTCGAGGAAGAGGAAAATGTGGCTTTCGCTATGGGAGAGGAGGCTTTTCCTATGGAATGTCAAAATCTGTTGATGGTGAAGGACATATCTAGAGAAATTCCAACTTTGATATCACAAAGGTACGATGTTATACTTGTTATAATTTTGAGCATTATGCTAGGGATTGCAAACCAAAGAAAGAGGAAACAATGAATCTAACAGAAGAAGTAGAAGAGAAAGATACATTGCTAGTCATGGAGACCAATTTGTTTTTTCTAGAGAGAAAAAATTGATGTTGGCCAAAGATAAATCTGAAACAACGGCAACAAAAGGGAGTGTTCATGCATCAACGTGGTACTACGACACATGCGCTTCAAATCATATGACCGGGGACCGAAACCTATTGACAGACTTAGATAAATCAATGAGTGGTACAGTAAAGTTTGGTGATGGCTCTGTGATCAATATTTGTGGAAGAGGAACCGCAAACTTCTAAAGCAAAACCAGGAAAAACTTGCGCATGAAGAACGTCTATTATATACCAAGATTAAAATCTAACATCATTAGTTTGAGACAAGTAGATGAGTCAGAAGGAAAAGTTGTTGTTGAAGGTGGATTTCTAAGGGTTTTTTATGGAGATTACAATCTGGTGGCCAAAATACCTCGAGCAGAAAATAGACTCTATGCAATCAAAATGAGTCAATCAATTTCACAATGTCTCCTATCTACCGAATCTGAAAACTCTCTCTTGTAGCATGCTCGTTATGGGCAACTACACATTCAGGCTTTGCAAAAGCTTGAACGAGATAAATTAGCCCATGGATTACCTGAGTTTAAACAAGATGGTCAGAATTTTGATGTATGTGTTCTTGGGAAACAACATAGAGGAAGCTTTCCAACACAAAGTCACTATCGAGCAAGTTCATTGTTAGATCTAATCGCAGATATTTGTGGTCCTATTTCACCAATTACCAAAGGATGGACAAGTATTTTATTTTATTTATTGATGATTTTAGCAGGTACATGTGGCTAAAACCACTGAAATTAAAAGATGAAGCATTTGCTGGATTTAAGAAGTTCAAAGCAGAGGTGGAGACGCAATCGGGAAAGAAAATAAAGATGTTACGGACAGATAGAGGCGGAGAATTCAAGTCTTTAGAGTTTAAATAATTTTTTGAGCTTCATGGAATTCAAAGGCAAACGAAAACACCATATTCACCACAGCAAAATGGTGTGATGGAAAGAAGAAATCAAGCCATTTTCGAGATGATGAGATGTTTGGTGAAGGTTAAACATATACCGTATGAATTTTGGGCAGAAGCTGCAGTTAAAGCAACATATCTTCTAGATCGTTTTCCCACAAGACTTATAAGTGGAAGGACACCATATGAAGTCTACTTTGGAAAAATACCAAATGTAAGTCATTTTCGAATTTTTGGATGTATAGCTTATGTTAAAAATCTAAAATATGATGTGCAGAAGCTTCATGATCGAAGCAACAAAGTTGTTTTTCTTGGTTATGAACCTGGTTTAAAAGAATAAGAGCATGATGAAAATGTGTAGTTAACAAAACCAGAATGGGAGTCACGATTTAACTCGACATATTCTCGAGGGACCCGAGGTCGCGGTCGAGGAAGAGGCAAAGGTGGCTTTCGCTACGAGAGAGGAAGCTTTTCCTATGGAATATCAAAATGTGTTGATCGAGAAGGACATATCCAGAGAAATTAGAACTTTGATATCACAAAGGTACGACGTAATACTTGTCATAGTTTTCGGCATTATGCTAGGGATTGCAAATCGAAGAAAGAGGAAACAATGAATCTAACGGAAGAAGTAGAAGAGAAAGATACATTGCTAGTCATGGAGACCATTTGTTTTTTCTAGAGAGAAAACATTGATGTTGGCCAAAGATAAATCTGAAACAATGGCAACGAAAGGGAATGTTGATGAATCAATGTGGTACTAGGACACAGGCGCTTCAATTCATATGACCGGGGACCGAAACCTATTGACACACTTAGATAAATCAATGAGTGGTACAATAAAGTTTAGCGATGGCTCTATGATCAATTTTTGTGGAAGAGGAACCGCAAACTTCTGAAGTAAAACCGGGAAAAACATGCGCATGAAGAACGTCTATTATGTACCAAGATTAAAATATAACATCATTAGTTTGGGACAAGTAGATCAGTCAGGAGGAAATGTTGTTGTTGAAGGTGGATTTCTAAGTGTTGTTTATGCAGATTAAAATCTGGCAGCCAAAATACCTCGAGCAGAAAATAGACTCTATGCAATGAAAATGAGTCAAGCAATTTCACAGTGTCTCCTATCTACCGACTCTAAAAACTCTCGCTTGTAGCATGCTCGTTATGGGCATCTGCACTTTCAGGCTTTGCAAAAACTTGGACGAGATAAATTAGCCCATGGATTACCTGAGTTTAAACAAGATGGTCAGAATTATGATGTATGTGTTCTTGGGAAACAACATAGAGGAAGCTTTCTAACACAAAGTCACTATCGAGAAAGTTCATTGTTAAATCTAATCGCAGATATTTATGGTCCTATTTCACCAATTACCAAAGGAGGGAACAAGTATTTTATTTTATTTGTGGATGATTTTAGCAAGTACATGTGGTAAAAACCAATGAAATCAAAAGATGAAGCACTTACTGGATTTAAGATGTTCAAAGCAGAGGTGGAGACGCAATCGGAAAAGAAAATAAAGATGTTACGGACAGACAGAAGCGGAGAATTCCATTCTCAAGAGTTTAAATTATTTTGTGATCTTCATGGAATTCAAAGGCAAACGACAGCACCATATTCACCACAATAAAATAGTGTGGTGGAAAGAAGAAATCAAACCATTGTCGAGATGATGATATGTTTGGTGAAGGATAAATAAATATTGTATGAATTTTGGGCAGAATTCGCAGTTACGGCAACATATCTTCTAAATCGTTGTCCCATAAGACCTATAAGTGGAAGGACACCATATGAAGTTTATTTCAGAAAAACACCAAATGTAAGTCATTTTTGAATTTTTGGATGTATAGCTTTTGTTAAAAATCTAAAATATGATGTGAAGAAGCTTGATGATCGAAGCAACAAAGTTGTTTTTCTTGGTTATGAACCTGGTTCAAAAGAAGAAGACCATGATGAAAAAGGTGTTGTTAACAAAACCAGAATGGGAGTCACGATTCAACTCGACATATTCTCAAGAGACCCGAGGTCGCGGTCGAGGAAGAGGCAAAGGTGGCTTTGGCTATGGGAGAGGAAGCTTTTCCTATGGAATATCAAAATATGTTGATGGAGAAGGACATATCCAGAGAAATTTGAACTTTGATATCACAAAGGTACGATGTTATACTTGTCATAATTTTGGGTATTATGCTAGGGATTGCAAACCGAGGAAATAGGAAACAATGAATCTAACAGAATAAGTAGAAGAAAAAGATACATTGCTCGTCATGAAGACCAATTTTGTTTTTTCTAGAGAGAAAAAATTGATGATGGCCAAGGATAAATCTGAAACAATGGCAGCGAAAGGGAATGTTGATGAATCAATGTGGTACTACGACACAGGCGCTTCAAATCATATGCCCGGGGATGGAAACCTATTGATAGACTTAGACAATTCAATGAGTGGTACAGTAAAGTTTGGCGATGGCTCTATGATCAATATTTGTGGAAGAGGAACCGCAAACTTATGAAGCAAAACCCGGAAAAACTTGCGCATGAAGAACGTCTATTATTTACCAGGATTAAAATCTAACATCAATAGTTTGGGACAAGTAGATGAGTCAGGACGAAAATTTGTTGTTGAAGGTGGAATTCTAAGTGTTTTTATGCAGATTACAATCTGGTGGCCAAAATACCTCGAACAGAAAATAGATTATGTGCAATGAAAATGAGTCAATCAATTTCATAATGTCTCCTATCTACCGAATCTGAAAACTCTCGCTTGTGGCATGCTCGTTATGGGCATGTGCACTTTCAGGCTTTTCAAAAACTTGGACGAGATAAATTAGCCCATGGATTACCTGAGTTTAAACAAGATGGTCAGAATTATGATGTATGTGTTCTTGGGAAACAACACAGAGAAAGCTTTCTAACACAAAGTCAATATGGAGCAAGTTCATTGTTAGATCTAATCCATGCAGATATTTGTGGTCCTATTTCACCAATTACCAAAGGAGGGAATAAGTATTTTATTTTGTTTGTTAATGATTTTAGCAAGTACATGTGGCTAAAACCACTCAAATCAAAAGGTGAAGCACTTACAGGATTTAAGAATTTCAAAGCAGAGGTGGAGACGCAATTAGGAAATAAAATAAAGATGTTACGGACAGACAGAGGTGGATAATTCCAGTCTCAAGAGTTTAA
The DNA here is from genome assembly GCA_036936605.1 of Limnanthes douglasii subsp. nivea. NCBI lineage: Eukaryota > Viridiplantae > Streptophyta > Magnoliopsida > Brassicales > Limnanthaceae > Limnanthes > Limnanthes douglasii. The sequence continues at coordinate 54,982,830 of JAUPFV010000002.1, read as the reverse complement.
ATAATTTTGTGAGCTTCATGGAATTCGAAAGCAAATGACAACACCATATTCACCACAACAAAATGGTGTGATGGAAAGAAGAAATCAAACCATTGTCGAGATGATGAATTTTTCGGTGAAGGATAAACAAATACCGTATGAGTTTTGGGCATGGTATGAATTAAAGTTGAATTAAGTGAATCAAGAGCACAAGTTTTCACAGAGAGAGTTTTCAGTAGTGAAAGTAGAATTGCACTTCTGATTATTTCATGAGTGTAACTGTCTTTCCCAGCCTCTATAAATAGGCCAGGTGAATCAGCTACAAAAGCAGTCACATAAGTGAATATTTACAACTTAATCCCTATATCTCTTATAAAAGCTTAATCCTACTTTATATTTGTAAAACTTATCAATCTAGTCCTTACTAATTACATTTAGGTCCCCGTAGAATATCTTTCCTTATCAGTAGCCCCCCTAGTTCTTATACAAACAATTTATAAGAACTAGTCGCTCTTCGAACTTTACTCTGAGCAAATACAACTTTCTTCACTTTGCTTCTTCATTATGATCAAACTCAATGATCTGCGACTTCTCTTCGAATTTATTAATAAGTGCAAACAAGTTTCCCAATCACTTCGAACTTACTAACTTGAAATATAACCTTGTCTCTACTTCGGATATTATTACTAAAGACATAGTTTTGCTGATACTTCGAATTTTCTGATCCCTACTTGATGGATTGATTTGACCTTTATTGGTGGACCTATGACGCTGCACGTTTCCTTCTCGTTTCACATTCCACCCAATAAGAGCAACTCACTGGTTTTGCTTCTTCAGATTCCCCACGTCACTTCTGTAAACTATAAATAGCCAGCTCTTCCTTCATTGATAACTTTTAGAGAAATCACTTCTAAACCATCTTCAACATGTTCTTCATCTTCATCCTGTTCTTCAAGCCATCTTCAACCTGTTCTTCATAAATCTTTAAATCACTTAATCCTTTTCATCCATCAAAGAAACCTCTCAGATCAATACCCATTGTATGAGAAAATATCCTAAATACAAAAGATCTAAACCCAGAAAACCAAGAAAATCAAAGAAACCTCTCTTCCCTGGTTCTAGCAATCAAGTATTTGGTGCATACGATTATCTTTGTATTTCACAAAGAGCCAAAGAATACAAGGCTGCTGGGTTGATCTACAACGGTCCTCATTCTTCTCTTACCACTTTTAAATACGGTAACTTCGACCCCAATCTTGCCACTTCGTCTTCATCCTTAGCTTCAAACCCAGAAACCAATCAAGAAACTTTTCCTTCTCGAAATCAACCTACTTCTCCACTGCTAAGACCTCATCGAAAATCTAAAGGAGTTACCTTAGACAAACCATCAACTGATAAAAAACCACAAACCAAATCACCTGTCCTCACATTCGAAGCACCTAAAAATCTTCAACCCAACTTACTTCCTCCTCAATTCGAAGCTGTCAAAGTTAAACGTGCCAAAAAATCAACATTTCTAGCAATGGGTGAAGAAGCAGAAACCTCTTCTCCTCCTCCCCCACAAGAAGTGGTTGACACTACACCAGAAAGTAGTCAACCAATTCTTGTGACTCAAGCTGAAACTCAAATCCGAAGTCGCATCGATGAAGCCACTGATGAGGACAACAACAAAAAGATTGATTCTTAAGCTACTGAATCTGATGCCGAAGAGGAATCCGAGGCTGATGGGGTGATCCCTCCGAAGAAAGTTCGAGGAAAGAAACCTCTCATTACACTCCCCGAAGATGTTGCTACTTTGGTTCAAGAAAATCTTAAATCACTTTCTCCTCGGTACATTCTTGCCCTAAAGAATGTACCCTATACTTACTACCTCGAATCAGAGAAAGAGGAACTTAGAAAGCTATGGGGATTAATAGATAAGATGATTCTTCGACTACCAGTGGAAGGAGAGACACCCCTGAGCTGTCAAAAGGACGAACTGGTAGTCTATCTTGAGCTCTTCAACTGGGGACTCCGATTTCCCCTCGATCCCATGATTGTGCGGTACTTCGAAATTCTCAAGTTGTGCCCCACACAGGTTACCCCAAACCAACTATTTACTTTATTCTCCGCCATTATGGTGTCGAGGCTAGGAGGCATCCCCCTCGAAATTGAGGACTTCATCTCACTGACCAAGCTCTCAAACGGGCCAGTCTTGCCATTCTACTACCTAACACTGGAGGATGATCTGAAGATTATCGATGACCTCCTCGAAGCTGACAAACTTTGGAAACAAAGGTTTGTCTTTCTATCAGGCGCTTGGGAAAATGGGAAAGAGATTTCCGACGACAACCCTTCAAAGCTTACTCTCACCTGGAGAGATAGTAGTAAGTGCATCATTACTGTATTGTTAACATTTCTAACTTATTAAACCTAGCCAGATTAATGAAGTCCTCTTATCTAACTGCTTGTTCTCTTTTCAGAAATTCCGAGGCGGTTCAAAGGTCGTCGAGCAACTGCAAAGGATATCTTTCAAAACATGGCTGCATGGGCAGAGAAGGCCTGGGGAAACGGCTTTCACTCAGCCTTTTTACCAATCAACTTCGTCAACAGTCATCTGTGGCGCATCACCTTGGGAGTTGACTTCCCTGAAGATCCGATGACCCCTCCAGATCCCATTATAGAAGTTCAAAGAATACTTGCACCAGATGGGAAAACCTATCTTCCCACCAGGAACCGAAGTGACAGCCATCTTCCATTAAAGAAGAAAGGAAAGTTGACCCACAAGAAGGCCAATACAAGCAAGGATAACCCTTCCAAGACTCCGAAGCGTGTAGTGAAAAGAAAAGCGCCCGCCTCTCAACTTCCCCCAATATCCGAGGAGGATGAACCTGCTCTGAAAAAGAAGAAGGACAACTCTCCAAAGAAGAAAAAGAGCAAGTCCAGTACGCCAAAGAAAAAGAACGAGGCTGACATACTCGAGGAGGTGCTGGCTTCCGAAGTGCACGGGAAAACTTTTATTGAAGAAAACCCTGAAGGAGGACTGACACTAGGAGATAATCAAGTAGACGATTACCTTAACCTCGAAGATTTCAATTCAAGCGGGGACTTTGCATTTACTGGTAATGGCTCCCAACCTACCAATATTATTCCATCAACTTCTACTGGGGCTACTGTGGTTTCGGCATCTAACGCCATCGTTCCTGTTCATCACCACCCATCAATCTTTCCTAATTCAGACAAATCCGATGAGGTAGCTTCAATCCTTCGTCCTTTTGATAATTTAAGTGCTGCAGCCAATAAATTATGTGAAGAAGTAAAAATTTCACACACACGATTGGAGCTTCTTGCACAAGAATTGATCAAGAGAAAAAAAGAAACAGAGTTTGTAAAGACTTCGAAAAATGAAGCACTTCAGAAATTCGAAGCTGAGAAAGACAAGCTTCTTAAGGAACACAAAGAAAAAGTCGAAGCTCTGGAGACTTCTCATCGACAAGCTATTGAAGATCTAAATTCTCAACACTCCACTGCTATCTCCGAGGCAAAGAAAAAAGCTACCGATGCTGAGAAACTTGTTAAAGAATTCCAAGAAAAATTGAGCAACTGTCAAACTCAAATGACGACTCTTCGAACAGGATTCGAGGAAGAGAAAAAGGCTGCTGTTAAGAAAGCCGAAGCTGATGTTGGTTCTGTGATGCTTGATGGAATCAGAAAGGCTGAAATTGATACAGCTAACAATCTTCTTCGAGAAATCCATGCTGCCTATCCAAGGCTAAACTTAACAGAATTTTGGAAACAAGTCCCAGAGAGAGATCGTCCAAAAGAAGCATTCGAAGTACCTTCAAGTTCTTCGGAAGAAAGTGATGCTACTGACGAGTCATCGAAAGAAGAGGATGCCTAATAGATTAAGCATGTCGTGCTTGTTTTTTGTGTATTTGTCTAAGTAATTCTCACCTTTTTGTAGACTTCGTGTTTTATCCGACGAACAAGCAACTTTTCTTCCTCTTTTTTTGTTTAAATTTTATCTTAAACTTCTGGTGTACTTATTTAAATTTGTCGCTTCGAAAATTAGATGCATTTATAAATGGAGGCACCTTGAAAATTAAGATGCACTCATAAGACGTGGCACCTCGAAAATTAGATGCACTCATAAGACGTGGCACCTCGAAAATTAGATGCACTCATAAGACGTGGCACCTCGAAAATTAGATGCACTCATAAGACGTGGCACCTCGAAAATTTGGTTGTTTCTTCAAAGCTATTGCTTCGGAAAATTATTCTTGGTCAACTTTCAAAGATGATCAATCTTTGCCAAGTTACCAAAATAATAAATCACTCATCATAGTAAACAACCAATGGCCAAAAGAAATTTTATTAAAAAATTCAATATTAACCAGACACCTCGTTAAAACCTTTCTGGGCCAACAGATAAGGAAAGAGTATGTCTGTTTTACAAAGATTCGAAGTACAGTTTTACTCACAGTACAATTTCAAGTGCTCTATATTCCAAGGATGTTTGAGCATCCTCCCCTCTCGATCAGACAGCCTGTAGGAACCTGGCTTGACCTTCATTTTAACTTCGTAAGGACCTTCCCAATTCGGAGCCAATTTTCCGAGGTGCTTATCCCTAGTATGAAGAAATACTTTTCGTAAAACTCGATCGCCAATTTTGAATTCTCTCCTCTTAACTTTAGCATCGTACCTACTTCTCATTAACGTTTGATAATGGACCACATTCAAATGCGCTTTGACCCTTTTTTCCTCTAACAAATCAAGCTCAACCCTTCTAGCTTCATCGTTATCCACATCGGAATATTGTAATAGTCTGTAAGAAGGCAATGTAGATTCAGCAGGGCACACAGCGTCCATTCCATATACCAAAGAAAAAGGAGTCTCTTTTGTAGCCTCTCTAGGAGTTGTTCGATATGCCCACAACACTTCTTGAAGATAATTTGGCCATTTCCCTGCTGCTCCCGCCAAATTTTTCTTCAAGCCATCCAAAATAGATCTATTTGTAACTTCCACCTATCCATTTGCTTGGGGGTGGAAAGGAGTAGAAAAGCATTGTTGTATCCCTTTCGAAGAGCATAAATAGTCCATTTCCTTGTTATTAAATTGAGGACCGTTATCCGTCGTTATTTTTCGAGGAACTCCAAAACGGTAGCAGATGTTACTTTGAATAAACTTGATTACATCCTTAGCTTTCGTCCCATCTAAAGGTTCCGCTTCTGCCCACTTCAAAAAATAATCGACCGCAACAATAATCATCTGTCTTCCACCAGAAGCCATAGGTAATGGTCCTACTAAATCAATCCCCCACCTATCGAAAGGAACCGCCTCTGAGATTGTCATTAGGGGTACTGCTGGTTTATGTATTAAATTTGCATACCTTTGGCAAGTATCACAACTTCGAACTAACACTTTAGCATCCTGCAATATGGTAGGCCAATAATACCCTGCCAACAATACCCTACGCGTTAAAGCTTTGAATCCACAATGAGCTGCATCTCCATCATGCAATTCCGATAGGATGTTTTGAGACTCTTCCTTACTCAAACATCGTAGCAAAGGTTTCGACGCAGATCTTTTGTACAATACCCCATCCAAAACTACATAGCCAAGAGCTTTATACTTTATTTTCCTGAGTAAGTGTTTATCAAGGGGTAGTATTCCCTTCGAAATAAAGTTTAACAAGTCAAACCTCCAATCACCTCAAGTGCACATCGGACCACTTACTACATCATCAACAAACTCACACTGCTCAGAATTCGATATGATCGAGGGCGATGGTTGTGTCATGATCCATGGATATTCTTCAGAGTAAGCCATTGTTGCTAAAGAATCAGCCATGGTGTTGCTACCTCTTCGAATATGCTCCACTTCGACATTTTCAAACTGTGCCATCATTCCTCGTAACTCTTGTAAGTACAAAACCAAACGTTCCTTTTTAGCTTCTGATACTCCCTTAACATGGTTAACTACCAACTGCGAATCTGTTTCCAAGCGCACAAATATTGCTCCACAAATCTTTGCTAACCGTAATCCTGCTAGCACAGCTTCATATTCAGCTTCATTGTTCGAAGCATGAAATCCAAATTTTATAGCTTGAAACATAAACTCCCCTGTTGGTGCCACCAATTCAACTCCTGCACTTGACCCTTTATTACTGGATCCCCCATCAGTTCGTATCGTCCACGTCGGATTTTCGTTCACTTTTTCGCCATCTTTCTCTTCGGATCTACTCGAGTGGAACTCAACCAAGAAGTCTGCTAAGGCTTGAGCTTTGATAGCTGTTCGAGGAGAAAATAACACATCGAAATCTCCTAACTCTACAGACCACTTAGTCATCCTTCCTGAAATTTCTGGCTTCTGCAACACATTTTTTAATGGATATGAAGTTCGAACCACAATCGTATGTGCCTGGAAGTAAGGGCGCATTTTTCTCGCTGCCACTACTATACACAGTGCCAATTTTTCGAGCTTCAAATAGCGTTTCTCAGCATCAACCAAACTTTTGCTGACATAGTAGACAGGCTTCGAAATTTTCGTATCTTCACTGACCAGAACTGCACTCACTGCATAATCTGATACCGCTATATACAAAAATAACTGCTCACCCTTTCGAGGCTTTGACAATATTTCAGGAGAGGACAAAAGATTTTTGATCTTCATAAAAGCTTCTTCACAATCCGAAGTCCACTCAAAATTATTAGGTCTACGCAGCACCTGGAAAAAAGGCAAGCACTTATCTGAAAAACGAGAAATGAATCTATTCAAAGCTGCTAACCTGCCCGTTAACATTTGCACTTCTTTGATATTCCGAGGTGAAGACATCGATATCAGAGCCCTCAATTGTTCTGGATCCAGTTCGATTCCTCTTTCACTAATCATGTACCCCAGAAACTTACCAGATCGGACTCCAAATGTACATTTTTCTGGGTTCAACTTCAATTGTATGGCTCTGAGATTCAAAAACGTCTCTTCTAAATCATCAATGTGCTCATCATCACTTTTGCTTTTAACAAGCATATCATCGATGTATACTTCGATATTTCTCCCTATTTGTGAAGCAAACGCCTTATTCATCAGCCTCTGATATGTTGACCCAGCATTTTTTAATCCGAACGGCATCACTCTATAGCAGTGTAAACCTCTGTCAGTGATAAAAGTTGTGCTTTCTTCATCATCTGGATTCATCCGAATCTGATTATACCCTGAAAATGCATCCATAAATGTCAAGATTTTATTTCCTGAAGTGGAATCCACTAACTGATCGATTCGAGGCACTGGAAAAGGATCTTTTGGAGAAGCTCTATTCAGATCTGTGAAGTCCACGCACATTCGCCATTTTCCGTTCTTCTTTTTTACCACCACATGATTAGCCGTCCACCTCGGATAATTGGCTTCCCTGATATGCCCCATCTTATATAGTCGATCCACCTCAGCAACTATGGCCTCGGATTTTTCCAACGAAAAAGCTCTTCTTTTTTGAATTATCGGTTTGATCTTCGGATCCACCGCCAAGCTGTGACATATGATATCACTTGGGACCCCCACTACGTCTTCGGACCTCCAAGCAAATACATCCAGATTCTCAGACAAAAAATTCAACAATTTTTCTCGCATTGATGAAGACAACAGAGTCCCGATTCGAAGTACCCTTCCATTATTGAAAACAAACTCTTCTATTTCTTCATTTACCACCACAGAACTCGGGGTTGACCTCGGATCATCAATTCCCTCATCTGCACCCCCAGAAGACAACCCCCCAAACTGCTAATTCTCCATCGGATCATCAGAAATTTTGCCACGTAGTCTAAACGCAGCAGCGTAACATTCTCTTGCCACCTTTTGATCACTTCGAACTACGCCGACTCGGTCCTCGATCACATACTTCAAACATTGATGAACTGTAGAGACTACAGCATACATTTTAGCCAACCACGACCTCCCAAAAATAGCATTGTAGCTCGATGGACAATCCACCACCACAAAAAGTACTCGCACTTTCTTTTTGAAAGGCCCCTTTCCCAAAGTAATTTCACCCTCGAACTCCCCTATCACATTTGCTGTTGCGCCAGTAAACCATATGATAGTCCTCTCTGACCTTTCTATTCGAGGCGGAGCAGTTAATCTCTCATAAGTTGACTTGAAAAGCACATTAGCGGAGCTCCCGGTATCAATCAACACTCGGCGAATCTCCACCCCGCATACTTCTGCTCCTATGACCACTGCATCTTCATGTGGCCCAGTAATCCCCCTCAAATGATCCCAATCAAAAATTATAAAGCGCACATCCTTCTTGTTGCTTAGGTGTGCCGATGCTCCTCCCTCAATTTGACGCGTTAAATTCACTATATGTCTCTTCCTCGAATTATTAGTGTTGTTAGTCATTGAATCTCCCCCAAATATTGTTAGTGATTCGAAGAAGGCACACAAATCTCGAACACGTCCTTGACGCATCAGCTCATCTATTGACATTAACAATAATCGACTAGGGTCTGGGTCGACATATTCCGAGGCCACATCAAACTCATCACCTGCAACATCTAAAATCATCAGTGCAGTTTCCTGCTTAGAATTAGGATTACCAATTTTCGGGGCTACAGCTTTAGCATTCCTTTTGACATATTCCAACAACTTCCCATTTTCTATCAAGATCTGCATCTCTTTCTTCAAGGCAATACAATCGTTTGTATCATGGCCAACATCATCATGGTACCTGCAGAACTTATTATTGCGCTCCTCTCTTGGCCTATTAATCGCTGGTGGCTTTCTAAAATTTATCATTCCCCTGGTTTTCTCGTATATCGAAGCCACACTCTCAGTCAAATCCGCATAATAGTCTGGTCTTACCCACACATTCGATCTGGATCTGAACTGTTGCTGATTATTATTAGAATTGTGTTGATTATATCCCCTTTGATACGAGCTCGAAGCTCCTCGGTTAGAAACATTTTGATTACTCCTCAGACGCGAGGGGTTGTTGTTCGACGTGTTAGATTGTCCATTCCCCTTCTGAATAGTACTAGCACCTCCTCGAACCTGCGTCGATTCTTCGACCTTAATCTGGTCCTCGACCTGAGCCATGAGAGCTCCAAACGTTAACGCCCTACGCCTTGTAGTCTCATCTGCTAAATCCCCTGGCAACAATCCTTGTCTAAATGCTGCCATAGCCACACTTTCTTCACAATCATCCAATTCAGCCTTTGTTGACACAAACCTCTTAGTGTAATCCTTTAACTTCTCTCCCACAGCCTGCTTGCATTGTATTATTGTGTCTCCATTAGCTCTCATTTCCTTGCTTCCCACCAATTGTCTTCGGAAAGCTGTATAGAAGCCTCTAAAATTTGCAATTGACTCCTTAGGAATCTTGTTGAACCATTTCAGCGCAGTTCCCTTGAATGTCTGAGAGAATGCTGTACACACCAATTTATCGTCATCTTCGAAATTAGTCATATAGTTTTTGAATTGTTCTATATGGTCATCGGGATCTTGAGTCCCATCAAACTTATCAACTTTGGAAATATCAAACCGCCTCGGAAGCGGCACAGATCTGATCTCTCTGATCAATGGTGAGTCCCTCCAGTCGACTCCTTGAACATATTGGTCTTCGTTTCTCATCCCCACAGTAGCATATAAACTTGACTCACCTTCATACTTTCGAGGTGAATGCTTCCGAGGCGAATATTTCCGAGGTGAATATACTCGCCTTTTTTTCTTTTTCCTTCCTTCTTTATACACCCTAGCTGGCCGGAGCTCACGCTCTGCTCCTCTTGAATGGCCTCGAGAATGTTCGTACCTCGGTGTTTCATCTGACTCCGAATCTTCAAAATCCTCTTCATCACTAGAGTTCACATACTGTCGCTTCTGTAACTTTTCCTTCCTCTTTATCCCACCATACTCTTTTTTTTGCTCAAAACGTGCTTTACGCTGTTCATACCGAACGTCGCCATCGTCCATCGACTGATCCGACTGATCATCCTGATCGCCGCTTGCTACTTTAGACCTAAGCCTAGCACCATCATTATTTTCCTTCTTTTTTACCAATTCGTCAAGCTCTGCCACCTTCCTTATCATCTCATTCATTTTTCCTTCGAAATCAAATTGGATTGATTGAGTTGGAATCGATTTACCTGCCTCTTGCAGATCGGATTTCAATGTTTCCATAGCCTTGCGAACAGATGGATTGTCACCTTCTTCTGAATTCATCTTCAATCAGCGAAAAATAAAAAATAATACGAAAACTCGAACGAAAAACCTCACAAAACGAAAACTCGAGACTCGATTTTTGATCTATTGATCAAGGTATCTTCGTCCCCTCCTTCTAGCGCCAATTTGGTATGAATTAAAGTGAATTAAGTGAATCAAGAGCACAAGTCTTCACAGAGAGAGTTTTCAGTAGTGAAAGTAGAATTGCACTTCTGATTATTTCATGAGTGTAACTGTCTTTCCCAGCCTCTATAAATAGGCCAGGTGAATCAGTTACAAAAGCAGTCACATAAGTGAATATTTACAACTTAATCCCTATATCTCTTATAAAAGCTTAATCCTACTTTATATTTGTAAAACTTATCAATCTAGTCCTTACTAATTACATTTAGGTCCCCGTAGAATATCTTTCCTTATCAGGGCAGAAGCTGCAGTTAAAGAAATATATCTTCTAAATGGTTGTCCCACAAAAGCTATAAGTGGAAGGACACCATATGAAGTCTACTTCGGAAAAACACCAAATGTAAGTCATTTTCGAATTTTTGGATGTATAGCTTATGTTAAAAATCTGAAATATGATGTGAAGAAGTTTGATGATCGAAGCAACAAAGTTGTTTTTCTTGGTTATGAACCTTGTTCAAAAGAAGAAGAGCATGATGAAAAGGTGTTGTTAACAAAATCAGAATGAGAGTCATGATTCAACTCGACATATTCTCGAGGGACCCGAGGTTGCGGTCGAGGAAGAGGCAAAGGTGGCTTTCGCTATGGGAGAGGAAGCTTTTCCTATGGAATATCAAAATCTGTTGATCGAGAAGGACATATCCAGAGAAATTAGAACTTTGATATCACAAAGGTACGATGTAATACTTGTCATAGTTTTTGGCATTATGCTAGGGATTGCAAATCGAAGAAAGAGGAAACAATGAATCTCACAGAAGAAGTAGAAGAGAAAGATACATTGCTAGTCATGGAGACCAATTGTGTTTTTTCTAGAGAGAAAAAATTGATGTTAGCCAAAGATAAATCTGAAACAATGGCAACGAAAGGGAATGTTGATGAATCAATGTGGTACTAGGACACAAGCGCTTCAAATCATATGACCGGGGACCAAAACCTATTGACAGACTTAGATAAATCAATGAGTGGTACAGTAAAGTTTGGCGATGGCTCTATGATCAATTTTTGTTGAAGAGGAACCGCAAACTTCTGAAGCAAAACCGGGAAAAACTTGCGCATGAAGAACGTCTATTATGTACCAGGATTAAAATCTAACATCATTAGTTTGGACAAGTAGATCGGTCAGGAGGAAAATTTGTTGTTGAAGATGGATTTCTAAGTGTTTTTTATGCAGATTACAATCTGGTGACCAAAATACCTCGAGCAGAAAATAGACTCTATGCAATGAAAATGAGTCAAGAAATTTCACAGTGTCTCATATCTACCGAATCTGAAAACTCTCGCTTGTGGCATGCTCGTTATGGGCATCTGCACTTTTAGGGTTTCCAAAAACTTGGAGGAGATAAATTAGCCCATGGATTTCCTGAGGTTAAACAAGATGGTCAGAATTGTGATGTATGTGTTCTTGGGAAACAACACAGAGGAAGATTTCCAACAAAAAGTCACTATCGAGCAAGTTCATTGTTAGATCTAATCTATACAGATATTTGTGGTCCTATTTCACCAATTACCAAAGGAGGGAACAAGTATATTATTTTGTTTGTTGATGATTTTAGCGGGTACATTTGGCTAAAACCACTGAAATCAAAAGATGAAGCACTTACTGGATTTAAGAAGTTCAAACTAGAGGTGGAGACACAATTGGGAAATAAAATAAAGATGTTACAGAGAGACAGAGGCGGAGAATTCCAGTCTCAAGAGCTGTAGTTAAACAACATATTCACCACAACAAAATTGTGTGGTGGAAAGAAGAAATCAAACCGTTGTTGAGATGATGAGATGTTTGGTGAAGGATAAACAAATACCGTATGAATTTTGGGCAGAAGCTGTAGTTACAACAATATATCTTCTAAATCGTTATCCCACAAGAGCTATAAGTGGAAGTACACCAAATGTAAGTTATTTTCGAATTTTTAGATGTATAGCTTATGTTAAAAATCTGAAATATGATGTGAAGAAGCTTGATGATTGAAGCAACAAAGCTGTTTTTCTTGGTTATGAACCTGGTTCAAAAGCCTACAGATTTGTGAATCCAAAAACAGTGAAAATAATAGTGAGTCGAGATGTGGTATTTCGAGAGTCCGAGAAATGGAACCGGTCTGACACTATAGAATCCATGGAACTTCAACCCATTAACTCCATTTTCATTAGATATTCAATTGGAGAAGTAGAATCTATGAATCTTGAATCACCATCAATTTTTTCTCAAAGTGTATTAAATGGGGATGATACAAGATTAGATGAGGAACCTAGCAATGAGGACGATAAACTCCACCAAAAACATTTCGATCTTTACAAGAGTTATATGATGAAACTAATGAAATTGGGTTAGATTCAGATATGAGCCTTCTGTCTATTGAAGAACCAATAACGCAAGAAGAAGCATTCAACAATGAAAATTGGAGGTTGGCAATGGTGGAGGAGCTTGAGGCGATTAATAAAAATTAAACATGGGAACTTAGAAAATTACCACCAGAACACAAAATGATAGGTTTGAAATGGGTTTATAAGTTGAAGAAGAATCCAGACGGTAAAATTATTAAATATAAGGCAAGACTCGTGGTCAAAGGCTACATTCAAGACATGGAATTGATTATGACGAGGTTTTTCCTCTAGTTGCTCGATTAGAAACTATTATATTGCTTATGGTACTAGCAACCCATGAAGGGTGACAAGTATACCATATGGACGTGAAATCAACATTCTTGAATGGTGATCTAAAGGAATTGGTTTATGTTAAGCAACCACCAGGTTTTGCTGAGTAAGGAAGATAAGATGAAGTTCTGAGATTGAAGAAAACATTATATGGTTTGAAACAAGATCCAAGAGCTTGGAATAAAAACTAGACTTTTGTTTGGGTTATGAGAAATGTAGTCTCGAACATGCAGTTTACAGAAGAAGAAATGGAGGTGATGTACAGTATGTTGGTGTTTATGTGGATGATTTAGTAATAACCGGCTCAAACTTGGCGAACCTGAGAAGTTTCAAAGCAAAGATGAAATAAATGTTTGACATGACAGATTTGGGTTTATTAAGTTTTTATACAGTAATTGAGGTTAAACAGAGGTCTGATCATATAACTTTGAGCCAAACAAGTTATGAAGAAAGGATTTTGGAGAAAATGGGAATGTTGAGTTGTAAACAATGTCGTTTACTAATGGATTCAAGGCTAAAACTAAGCAAGACTGATGGAAATCCATCCGTTGATGCAAAAATGTATAGCAGTGTCATTGGGAGTTTGAGGTACTTAGTCCATACTAGACCTGATATATCATTTGTTGTTGGTGTGGCTAGCCGTTTCATAGAAACCCCTCTATAAAACATATGAGTGATGTCAAACAAATTCTTCGATATATAAAGGGTACACTCAATTTTGGTTTGAAGTATGTTAAAAGAGAACAGCAACATCCAGAGTCGATTGAGTATGTTGATAGCGATCTTGCTGGAGAAATTGATGATCAGAAAAGTACCTGTGGGGTTGTTTTTTCTGGGCAGTGATCCGATTAGTTGGACTTCACAAAAACAAAAGGTTGTAGCATTGTCTTCATGTGAAGCTGGATATGTTGCTTCTTCTGCAAGAGCTTGTCAAGCAATGTGGCTCAAGAGGTTGCTGGAAGATTTATGCGAAATTCAAGTTGAAAAAGTTAGTCTGCGAGTTGATAACAAGTCTGCAATTGCTTTAGCAAAGAACCCAGTCTTCTATGGAAAAAGTAAACACATAGATATCAATATTCATTTTTTGCGTGATTGCCTGAAACAAGGAATCCTTGATATTGCGCATGTCAACACAGAAGAACAAATTGCAGGTTGCTGGAAAAGTTATGCGAAATTCAAGTTGAAAAAGTTAGTCTGCGAGTTGATAACAAGTATGCAATTACTTTAGCAAAGAACCTAGTCTTCCATGGAAAAAGTAAACACATAGATATCAAGATTCATTTTTTGCATGATTCCCTTAAACAAGGAATACTTGATATTGCGCATGTCAATACAGAAGAACAAATTGCAGATTTGTTTACCAAACCATTGCCGCATGACAGATTCGAGTTCTTAAGAGATGCAACTGGTGTGTTCAATTTTAATCCTGAGTTACGAGATTAAGAAGGAGAAATGTTGGCATAATTAATATGATCTCGTATCTTATTTATATGTATGCAGTTAGATTTTATTAGTTTCGGTTATAAATTATGTGCAGTTGTAACTGCCTCCATAAATTAATATAATCTCGTTTCTGTTATGTATATGTAATTTGATCAACTTGAATGGATTTATAATTTCACGAAAACAAATTCTCTTTAATTTATTTTCTTTTCGTCTACGTATTTCAATAACTCCAATTAAAACTCGTTGTCAGTTAAATTGGTCATGCCAGAAACTCATTTGATGCCCTCCGATTAAATCAGCAATCAAGCAGACGTTGTTAGTGCTTGGTGTTTCACCGATCCCGATATCTCGGAAGGTTGTTCGTGATCCTAACAAACTACTCAAAAGTAATGATATGCTGGCCAGCTGTATTTGTTTCTACTCCAGCAAAATTTATAGAACTTTCTTCAACCCCTGTTAAATAGCCCTCTATACCGGACAACATGGCTTCAACTCTGCTGCTACTTGTCTTCACTCCTTCGGGACTTGCTTCCACTCCAATTAGCTTGATGCCAGCCACCCCAAAATTATAGTGTCAAAAGCAGCTCTACATGTCTACTGACGATGATGATACTAATTCCCCTCGATCATGCAAAGCATTATAAATATCAAAACTCCATTATTACTCTCCACACTCCTCTGTAACCCCCTACTTCCGCCGTGTCCAACTTCTCCCTCTGTGTGGAAACGTTACAGTTCGGACCACAAACTTCACTAGGACTCAGTCCCCGCGCAAAGCTAAGTATTCTACCTCAATATTTTATTTATGAACTTCTTTAGCTTTAGCTGTTTGTGGAAATATACATACGGATGAGAGTGAATGAGTGATGGTAACAATGTTGGGATTTATCTAAACATGTTTTGTTATATTTATTTTAAGTATTGCATTTTGTATAATTCAACATGTACGTTGTGGTGATTAGGAGTAGTTGCAAGTTAGTAGGAAACTCCCAGGTCGTGCTGCTAGTTTGTAGGGATAGGAGTTGTTATCAGTTTCTATTTATGCATTGTATTTTCATTCCGTTTAATGACAATCCCAGTTGAAGTTTACTCAAGTAATCATCTATTTTTTTCTTTTATACAATTCAGTACTAACATCTGGTATCAGAGCTTTATATTTTTCTTGTTCAACGCTAGTATCTCGAAGGCAAGCAACATGGCAGAGTCAAGCAGCAACAAAGAAGGGAGAATAGGTCTGGTGTTTCCAATGTTATCAAGGACGAACTACACTGCTTGGGCTATGAAAATGAAAATATTTATGCAGGCTCACGGCGTATGGGAAGCGGTTGAATCCAAGGATCCAAAGACCAATGTGGAGGAGAAGATAGACAAACGTGCTATGGCCATGATTTATCAAAGCATCCCAGAGGAGCTCCTGTTGACACTTGCAGAACGGAAAACCTCTAGAGATGCGTGGGAGGCTATTAAAACTGTCTCGTTAGGTGCTGAAAAAGTCAAGAAAGCAAAGGCACAGACTCTCAAGGCTGAGTTTGAGTCTTTAAACATGAAGGATTCGGAACAATTGGATGATTTCTGATTGAAGTTAAATGGCTTGGTGGCAAACATCAGGGCACTTGGAGAAACAATTGGAGAAGAGTATGTTGTGAAAAAATTGCTCAGGGCGGTTCCACCTAAATTCTTACAAATAGCTTCAGCTATCGAACAATTTGGGAATCTGGAAACTATGTCAGTTGAAGAGGTAATCGGCTCTCTGAAAGCTCATGAGGAACGATTATCTGGAAAAGAGGAGAGCAAAGGAGGACAACAACAACTCTTGTTGACTGAGGAGGAATGGTCAAAACGAGAAAACAGCAGTGGAAAACTTTTGCTTACACGCGAAGAATGGCTGAAACGATCAAATCGAGGAGGACAACAGGTTGGACATGATTATCGAGAAAGAGATAATCAAACTGGTCGTGGCAGAATTGACAGAGGCAAAATAAGGTGCTTCAATTGTGGTGCATATGGACATTTTGCAGCCGAATGTCGAAAACCAAGGAAGGATAGACTGCAACGAGGAGAGGCCAACCTGACGCAAACAATGAATGATGATGAACCTGCACTCTTGATGGCGATGTATGCAGAAAGTGCAGATGGTGTGATACTGTTGACTGAAGGTGCAGATTCGAAAGCAACAGGAATGGAGGAAAATATTTGGTATTTGGATAATGGGGCTAGTAATCACATGACGGGGTGTTACGAAAAGTTTGAAAAACTGGATAAATCAGTTAAGGGACGAGTTAAGTTTGGTGATGTGTCCTTGGTAAAAATCGAGGGTAAAGGATCAATAAGAATCTCTTGTCGAAATGGTGAAACTAGAATGCTGGATGGAGTGTACTACATCCCCACATTGAAAAGGAATATCATAAGTTTGGGCCAACTTTCAGAGGAAGGACATCGAGTCATGCTTAATGGGGAGAGTTTGTGGATCTATGACAACTGTGGGAGACTTCTTATGCATGTGAGACGCTCTGCAAACCGCCTCTACAAAATCCACATCGAAGGAACTCAAGCCGTTTGTTTACTCACAAAGGAGGAAGAAAGGGCACGACTGTGGCATTCACGCCTTGGACATGTCAACTACAAAGCAATGCAGCTAATGTCTAAGGAACAGATGGTGTACGGACTGCCCTCGATCACTCAGCCAAAAGAAATTTGTGGTGGTTGTCTTATGTCCAAACAATCTCGTAAGCCTTTTCCTACTCACTCAAATTTTACTGCTAAGCATGCACTAGAACTAATACATGGTGATCTTTGTGGGCCTATTTCGCCTTCCACTTCAGCTGGTAAAAATTATTTTCTGCTACTTGTTGATGATTTTACTCGTATGATGTGGGTATACATGCTTAAAACTAAGGATGAGGTACTAACGTGTTTTAAGAAATTTAAACTGCTAGTCGAGAATACAAGGAAAAAACAGAACATTCAAGTTTTTCGCACTGACCGTGGTGGAGAATTTTGTTCAAAAGCTTTCGAGGCATTCTATGAGGAGACAGGCATAATGAGACACTATACGGCGCCCTACACACCTCAACAAAACGGTGTTATAGAACGCCGTAATAGGACTGTGGTTGCCATGGCTCGAAGCCTGTTGAAAGAAATGAAGGTACCTGCAAAGTTCTGGGGAGAAGCTGTCAGGCACGCGGTCTATATTCTCAACAAGCTACCCACTCGAGCACTCTCATCCATCACACCGTACCAAGCCTGGTTTGAACGTAAGCCATCTGTTGATTCTTTAAAAAAATTTGGGTGCATCTCTTATATGAAGATACCATCAGCTCACACACACAAACTAGATAGCCGTAGTAAGCTGCTTGTCCATTTTGGAAGGGAACCAGGAACCAAAGCCTGGCGATTGTACGACCCAGACACAGGGCGCATACATGTCAGCAGAGACGTTACTTTCAATGAATCAAAGGGTTGGACTTGGAATGCAGTCAGTGAACGAGATGCTCCTGCAGTGGGTTGGTTCACACTCGAAAGTTCTGAGGAAGATACACAAGACAGCTCTGAGCTCAACAGTCCTTTCACTCCTGTTTCGCCTCACACTCCTGTGTCATCATCACATACATCTCATGTGTCACCATCAACTATATCTCCTGTATGTTCATCCACTTCATCTGCAACAATCGAAGGATCTAGTACCAGTATGACTAGCACGGAGAGTGAGCCTCAACGCTTCCGACGCCTCTCAGACATTTATGCAAACACTGAAATTGTGGAACTAGAGGATGAGTTACTCCTGTCTGGCATTGATGAACCAGTTACGTATGAGCAAGCTGTCACAGACGAAGCATGGCGAGTTGCAATGAACACAGAAATTGAAACTATTGAGAGAAATGGTACGTGGACGCTAACTGATTTACCACAGGGTCACAAGGCCATTGACCTCAAATGGGTGTTTAAGCTGAAACGGGACACAAATGGTGTTGTGACCAAACATAAAGCCCGCCTGGTTGCCAAGGGATATGTGCAGAAACAAGGTATTGATTACGAAGAGGTTTTCGCCCCTGTGACACGATTGGAAACAGTTCGCTTACTCCTCGCTCTCGCAGCCAAGAACGAGTGGGAGGTTCACCACCTCGATGTTAAATCTGCTTTTCTAAATGGTTTTCTCCTCGAAGAAGTCTATGTGCGCCAGCCAAAAGGATATGTTCAGAAAGGCAAAGAACACAAAGTCTACAAATTATTAAAGGCCTTATACGGACTATGCCAAGCACCCAGGGCCTGGTATGCTCGTTTAAACAAGTATCTGCTTCACTTGGGTTTTGAGAAATGTCCTTATGAACATGCCGTATACACACGACGATCAGGCAAGGAATCACTCATTGTTGGCGTCTATGTTGACGACCAAATTATCACAGGCACCAGTCTTTCATACATTGCCAAATTCAAGGGGGAGATGAATAGAGAATTTGACATGACCGATCTTGGCAGACTGTCATATTACTTGGGTTTGGAGGTGGATCAAGGAAATGGTTTTATCGAGATCAAACAAACAACGCATGCTAGAAAAGTGCTTCAAAACGCAGGTATGAGTGAATGTAATGCTGTGAAATATCCCATGGAGTTTAAATTGTAGATTGACGCAGACACAAATGGGGAACCAGTTAACTCGACCTACTACAAAAGTTTAGTTGGAGGTTTACGCTACTTAGTGTATACTCGGCCAGACATATCATATGCAGTAGGGATTGTGAGTCGTTTTATGGAGAAACCTACAGTGTTGCACTTAAATGCTGTAAAGAGAATTTGTAGATATGTGAAAGGTACGTTGCATTATGGTCTGATCTACACTAAGGGACGAGGAAATTATATACTATCAGGTTTCTCGGACAGTGATCTAGCTGGTAGTGTTGAGGACAAGAAGAGTACTACTGGAATGGCATTCTATCTTGATGAGAGTTTGATTTCTTGGGTTTCACAGAAGCAGCGATGCGTTGCTCTTTCATCCTGTGAGGCCGAATTTATGGCGGCCACGACGGCAGCTTGTCAGGGCATATGGCTTCAAAGAGTTCTTAGTCAGATCATGGAAATCAAACCAGGTCCAGTTGTCTTGTATATTGATAACAGGTCAGGAATCGATTTAGCAAAGAATCCCGTCTTTCATGGAAGAAGTAAACATATTGACTTGCGATACCACTTCATTCGAGATTGCGTTGAATAGGGGTTAATCGTGATTAAGCATGTCAATACTAGTGAACAGCGTGCAAATATTCTAACTAAAGCTTTGTCAACAGTCAAGTTTGAAAAAATGAGAAGCCTGCTTGGAGTCAAGAATCTGGAACATGTTTAGATTAAGGGGGAGCATGTTGGGATTTATCTAAACATGTTTTGTTATATTTATTTTAAGTATTGCATTTTGTATAATTCAACATGTACGTTGTGGTGATTAGGAGTAGTTGCAAGTTAGTAGGAAACTCCCAAGTCGTGCTGCTAGTTTGTAGGGATAGCAGTTGTTATCAGTTTCTATTTATGCATTGTATTTTCATTCCGTTTAATGACAATCCCAGTTGAAGTTTACTCAAGTAATCATCTATTTCTTTCTTTTATACAATTCAGTACTAACAAACAAATGAATATCTTCTTAGATTCTACATTATTAACTGAGTACATGTGATAATAGTTTCGACGATTAGTTTGTAGTGTGTTCGTTTTGCTATGTGCATCCCATGTAGTGTGCTTACGTGCATATGTGTTGCACTGTGTAACTGTGTAACGCCTACGAGCTTTCTATGCTACAAGTTGTTTCCTGTTTATTTTTTAATTACTACTGTCTAAATTCCTATGTATCCAGCATGTCGTTCATCCATAAAATTTAGCCTAAGTATGTCAATTTATGTACATGTTGTCTGTGCTTATTGTGTGTACATTCTTTCGTTCTATGTTTCATATATACATGTGCTCTTCATATACACATTATTGCACGTTTTCAATTAATATCTGTGCATACAATAACTTTAATTGTTGCATGTCAAATAAAATAGTTAACTTGTGCATGACAAACACATGGCAATTGTGGATACAAGATACATTAAGCACATTCAGTCATGAAATGGTTCATCGTTTTTGTCTGTCATCCATGTAGACAACCACCTCCTGATTTTCAACTATAAAGACTCGAAATCAAGCTTTAGAATATCTGTCTCGCCAAGTAATTTCATGATCCAACCAACAACAAAGCTTTTCGCAGCCGAAGAATACTAATGACGTGTCGGAAATTGAAGAAGAAACAACGATAGATGAAATCCTAATTCAAAGATAACATGATGAAACTTGAATCTAAAGATATTAAAATTTTCACGGATAAAAGATATATATTATTCCAAAATCTTAAAATAACTTAAAGAATGTAAGGCCTTATATTAGAGCTTCTCAAAACCCTAATTTAGAATACAAAGAAATAAAATAAAGATTCTAAAATAAAATCATAATATAATTAGATTTGAATAATATAAGATATTTGAATAAATTAAAATATAAAAAAAGGTGTTTGTTTGGACTTTCTCGGCTACATCATCCTCCCCTAGTTGACATAATTTCGTCTTCGAATTCACAGCACCATCCCTATCAACAACCAAAATTATTTTCTTTTATTTTTTGCAATTGTTACATTGGGAATTATAACTGTTCACCATATCGGAATAAGATAAATGTCTCTCGAGTGTTCCTTATCCGAAGTCACATTGACGCCATCCAGATGATGAAAAAAAAATTGGTTTCGAAAACTTTATCATAGTCTGAAGACAACATCCTCATATCCAGTTTATGAAAAAATTTGGTTTTGAAAACCTCTTCATAGACTGAGACAACATCTCGATAAACAAGTTTTACCTTGATTCGACCATTGGTAGCCAATTTAAACTCCTTCAGTAACTGTTCAATACGATCATCATTGAAATGGCTGGTATGTCCACTTATACTCAAACGATCTTCATGATCTTCATGACTACGTGTGTTGTTCTATTCTTTAAACCTTGAATCAGAACAGTCAAACTTTAGAAACATGCTTCCCCATAGCATGAACTAAGGCTGTGATACCAAACTGATTACGCGGCAGAAATAGAAGAAGAAACAATTATAGATGAAACCCTAATTCAATGGTAACATGATGAAACCCTAATCTAAGGGCAACAAACACTGAATTTTTTAGAGATAAAAAATATATCATTCCAAAAACTTAAAATAACTTAAGGCATACAAGGCTTTATATAAGAGCTTCTCAAAACCGTAAATTAGAATACAAGGAAATAAAAAAAAATTATAAACTAAAATAAAATAACATCTTAATATAATTAGATTTGAATAATATAAAATATTTGAATAAAATAAAAAAGGTTTGTGTTTCGAATTTCTGGGCTACATCAAATACCATAGTTCAGCTTTTTCCTTTGCTGTTAGTTCTTGGACCCTTGGCTCTGTTGTCACCATCTACTCATCGACATGGTAGATCTCTCTCGCATGAACATCTCGATTCACCTTTACCTGCTCGGCGTAGATCCCCATTTCTTGCTCGACATAGATCACTATCTCCAGTACGTAGCAGATAATATTCTCCCACACATAGTGAATATATGTCACCTGTAAAACGCATATCACAATTTCCCTGAAGACATAGATCACATGTGCCTGTGCGACGTGAATCATCCTTACCGGTGTGACGTCGATCACCCTCTTCTATAAGTATAGGAAATCGCCTTCCACGTTCGAAGATGGATTTGTGTCACCCAACAAGTTCTCCAACTTTTTTTCTTCGTAGTTCCCCTTCATTTGTCAAGAGAAAGTATCTGAACGATCAAAAGAGATCACTTGTACACTCTTCTGAAGAAAGAATTAGCAAAAATCCTTATGCAAGTACCCGACATGAAATTTCTAATAAACAAATGGCTTCAATATTTAAAAGCCCTGATAAAAAGACCAAAGACAGACACCAACCTTGGCAAGGTGACGTTAAGGAGGTTAAAAAATTCCATCAGAATATAATAATAAGTACTAAGTCGAGCAATCTTCGTCTCCACGATCGAAAGAGCTACAAATCAAGTAATTTCCATCTCTATGATAGAGAAAAGTGTATATGCCAAGTAATCTTCATCTCCATACTAGAAAATGTTATAAGCCAAAATAATCTTCATCTCCCTGATAAAAAAGGCTATGAGCCTAGTGATCTCCATCTCCTGGACACAAAGGATTTAAACCACATCATCTCCATCTCATGTTTATGTGTTTGTTGCATAATTTTTCTCCATCCTTACAACGTCCGTAATTGGGTCAGTGACCACGCCTAAAAGGCTAAGCAATGGACCACACTCAGTCCAGACTAAGTGTCTATTAACACGATCGGGCTAATTAGCCACACCTAATGGCTACGTAAAGGCCATATTGTGCCTTATACCTTGTACTGAGTATATTGGCGAACTCGTTACAAACCAAGTCTATAGCAGACTACGCAATAGGGTCTTCACAACCTTACCGCAAAACAGCTAGAAAACATTATTTGTCTTAAGCTACGCAATGAGCCCTATTGAGCTCGATCTTGTAAGGATATGCTCGGACATCTCAAAAGTTAAACAAATACATAAATTTCCACTCATATTAACTCATTCCGCTAATGGCTACTAAGCATATTATCTTTCAAACACCACTATGTTACTTACATGCTTACCATTTACGTTAAGTCGCCTACGACATTCAGTAATTTCTCCATCACAAGGTCCACGACATCTACAACATGCGCACATAAATAAATTACATCTATATATAGTCTTCACTTCATCCTTCACCAAAGCTTGGGGCTACACATCCATATCCAACAAAACATCGTAGCATGCCAAAGCTTGTTTCCATCACATAAATATTATTTGAGGATGATGCTTGACGATTTTGGTATGAAATAAATTTTTTTTCACTTGTCCCATTCTGCAACACATTAAACTAACATATTTAAATTTTGATATCGAAGGCGTTGAGATGCATAAAAGAGAATGTGTGTCTTATTTCAATACTTTAGAAATTATAATATATGCAATGGTCTGTAATAGGCCTGATTTAGATTCTGTTTCAACCTTGATGAGTAGATTCATGTCAAAACCCTCTCGTGAACATTAGAAGACTATTAAGAGGGTTCTGCGGTACATTAAGAGATCTACTAGTCTCAGAGTACTGTATGTAGAGGCTAATTTAAAATTGAAAGGGGCTAAGGGTTTTGTTGATTCTCATTATGCTCATTGTCTAGATACTATGAAATCTCTGACTGAATATATGTTTGTGTTATTCTCCAGCACTGTAAGTTGGACAGCTAATATTCAATCTGTAGTAGTATTTTTCTCCACTGAAGCTCTATATATAACTAACAAAGAACATTCGGAAGATGTTCATCGCACTAAGCAGAGGCATCAAAGAAAAAAAATTTACTCTTCAAAAAGAAAAGTGAAATCTAGACATCAGTATGAGTCAACAGAGTCTAGTGAATATTCTTCATACAGTTCAGATGATTGTTTTTCTTTGGAAAGGGATAATCGATGTTCAAAAATTTACAAGTAGAAATATTTGAGGAGGAGAAAGGATAATACTCAGACATCTCATAGAGTTTCGAAGAGGTATAAACCTGAACAATAGGACAAATGACTTGGCTCTGAGTTGCTAGATCGGGTTGTGAATATAGCTAGACGAGAACAAACAACACCACATATGTAGATTCCTTCAAGAAGTCAAAATTTTAAGTATCATGTGAAAAAATAATTCACGTATCCATCTGAAGAAAGCTTATACACTACATTGAATAAGGGTCTTGGGGTAGTGCATATAAATTTGGTCATAATTAGATGTCATCCCCCTTCTCCCTGGAAAAATATTTCAGGGTATTTACCGAAATGGTTTGATAATTCTAAGCCGGAATTTTTTGATGAAACGCACGATCCGGATAACCACACTTTAAGAATCTTATGATCAATTATGACGACGACGACTTTTATGCAGAGCCTTTTCCCAGACTTTTAAGAATGCAGCTTCAAAGTGGTACAACCGTTTGCCAAAGGGTTCCATTAAAATTTTTTATATGTTCTGGAATATGTTCCGTCAACATTTCGTGGGTAGTAAAAAATTATGCGTGAATGGTGATAAGATTATTTACTGCATGTAGAAAGTGGGGGCTAGACTTAAGGATTATACGGATCGTTTTATCAACGGTAAGATTGACATGAAAAGTTGTGAAGATAAAGTAGCATTAACAGCTTTCTGGATAGGAGTCCTCCCTAGAATAATGAAGGAAATGCAACAGAAAGCCAATTGATGAAATTTGGGACTTTGTTGGACCAGGTAGAGAAAATAAAACTGGTGGAGGAAACGAAAATATTGGAAAACAATCTTTTGGCATAGTTTGAGCAAAATGAGTTCCTTCAAAGTTTGATGGCAACACATAATAGTTCACACCCAATAAATGTTGTCCGATCTCGAGCACGAGTTCAAACACCAACTCAAATACCTCTAAAGCCAAAGTTGAATACACAAGTTGTGAACACATAACAATATACTCATCCGATATCCAACAAATGGATCTTACCAACACATTTCGCCAAGATAACAAAGTGTGCAATAACAATTTTTGAGAAGACACATTCACACGTACAATTATGCAACCCATTTCCAATACATATTCTGAGGGAGAGTAAAAGAAACATGTATGGTAACTATAATGAGGATATTCGGCATGACAGAAATGATAATGTTGCATTGAAAAAAGAGATACATACTTTGATCGAAAATGGAAAGCTAACAACATCTGTGAAGAAGAATTCTCTTGTTTATCCAGATCAAAAAAACACGATGGTGATTTCGGAACCTACGGACGAAAAATCTATTAATGCATTTGATATTTCCATAAATTATTTAGATCCAAAACCAGACAGGAATACCGTCCATATAGTGGAAGAATCGGTTGTAAGAGGAAATGTTAGTGAATTATATGCTTTCTTTGAATCACTGATACTTTTTGGAGGAGATATTGTTGTTGGGACATTGAATTATTCTTGAAAGAGACACAATATCAGCCTAGCAACTCAATTAGAGGTAGGTGCTTCCCCACACTTATACAGAAATCCATTTAGAATACTTTGTTTTGAAGATGATAACATGAAGGATGTAGCTGGACCACATGAAGATGCAGTAGTTATCGCACCGACGGTCCAACAAAGAGGTGAATTAGTTTTGTAGAAAAAATTGACGGAGATGAGATACAGAGAATTTTGATTGAAAATGGCAGTTCATCTAACATTATGTTGATGACTACCAATAGCAAGATAAAAAAATCTACCAATAATTCTTTAATCGTATCGAAATATTTTATGGTTTACTAGGGTAACAGCTAAAGTGGTAATAGAATTTTAGGGGAGAGTGAAGTTAGGTCGGGGACCATTAAAAAGGTGGTGAGAATTCTTTTTATTGTGGTAGATTCTCTAATGTCTTACAATACAATCTTTGAAAGGTCTTAGTTATCTAGAATGCATGTCGTGGCATCAACTGTTCACCAATGTATAAAATATATTGTATGA
This sequence comes from Limnanthes douglasii subsp. nivea, assembly GCA_036936605.1. Classification (NCBI taxonomy): domain Eukaryota; kingdom Viridiplantae; phylum Streptophyta; class Magnoliopsida; order Brassicales; family Limnanthaceae; genus Limnanthes; species Limnanthes douglasii. Next base: position 54,956,797 of record JAUPFV010000002.1, on the reverse strand, counting down.
AACAATGTCAAAATGATTAGAAGCAATTAAAAGATAGAAATAAAATGTTATCGAATGGCTCTGGCCCCAAAGTCAATTCACGGGGACGATTCAAAGAAAGCATAGCAACCAATGGGGCCTTTCTCGGGGTCTGATCCCTTAGATGATCGGAGGGAGACCCCCAGATTCATGATCATAGACGAAAGTTTTAAGGATCATAATTTCTCTAAGGGTAAAAGTTTAAAATTTGGCACAAAGTTATCTCCAGAGGTGAGAGAGAAATTAATTCAGTTCTTATTAAAAAAGTTACATTTGTTTTCATGGTATACAGAAGATGTGGTAGGGTTCATGCGGATATCATTTGTCATAAGTTAGCAGTTAGAAGTAACATGCGTACGATCATTCAAAAGAGGACACATTTTCTAAGAAAAGTAAACCCTTCTCCATCTAACATTCCAATAAACATAAAGTTTTGTTTCACTTCGATCACGTACCTTATATTGTTGACCAATTTCTCAAGTCATGTAGAAAACTTGATGAGAAAAATGGAACACCTCAAGTCATGTAGCCATTAATGTCAAGGATATGGACATTAAAACTTGAATTTTTTTGACAAGCTTGTTAATGAGAAATATGGAACACCTCAAGTAGCCAAAGGATTAGACGTTTCTAAAAACGTTTCGAATGGACTATGACAAAAATTATACCTTAGAAATTTAGAATATCAATCCAAGTTTGAACTTCAAACATCTTAAAAATGATTCCTGAAGACGAACATCATGTATTTACATTAGATGATTAATTTTTAAAAAGATTAGAAGATAGTATTAAAATAGCAGATAGACACGGGCTACCCCATATAAAGGATATTCCAATTGAAGATGTCGAATATACATCCCATAAAAAATGCTATTGTTGAATCATAATAAGAGCATTGATGTCATGTTGCATAGCCTCTTGATATTTATAGATCATGAGCTTGTTTTACAGTCATGTTCGCTTTCTAAAATTAATTGGATTATAATTTTTAATCACTCAAGTCGTATTTATAACTTTACCTTTTTATATTACCTTTTAATTTTCCATGTATTTATTTTTGTAAATTTGAAGTCATTATATTCTTAAAATTAATTGTTTGGAGAATATCCTAAGTATCATAATAATTATCTTTCTTACTGATTTAATATTAAAAACTGCGTAATTGGTATACTCGTCATTATTACTCGATGTGACATTTTTACTATCGAGTAAACTGGAAGTTTCTTGAATGATCTTCAAATTGTTCTTTCTTTCAGCTAAATACAAACTTTTTTCTTTTTAAAAATAATTATGCCTCGCCTTTCTTTATCCATTTCTTCTAGCCGATTATATTTTGTCTTGTTTACTCACCTCCATTTCTAAAATTTCCTTGTCATACGTATTTACCTTCCCTATATATTTTCCTTAGGTCATCGTATCTTCTTTCTTTCTTTTAACTAGGCATGGGCATATGGGTATGGAACCGAAGAACCGAACCGAAATAACGGATTTGGTTTGGTTCTGGTTCCTTATAAATACCTGTACGGTTCCTTATCTTAAATACCCACGGTTCTCGGTTCGGTTCGGTTCGGAACCGAGAACCGAATAGTACCCATAAAGAACCGAATAAGCAATAGTACCCTTGAATATCCATGGTTCATTGTTCGGTTCCAAACGATTCTTTTGGTTACAAAGTAACCATTTGGTTAGAAAGTAACCATTTGGTTCTTTTCGGGTTCAGTTCCAAACAGTTTTTTTGGTTAGAAAGTAACCATTTGGTTAGAAAGTAACTATTTCGTTCCTTTCGGGTTCGTTTCCAAACAGTTCTTCTGGTTACAAAGTAACCGAACCGAACTGAGAAGAACCAAACCGAACCAAATTTTAATCAGTTCCTAAATAGCTACTAGTTTTAAAGAACCTAGAACCGAACCGAACCGAACCGAACCGAATTTTAAACGGTTACTAAATGGGTACTAGTTCTAAAGAACCGAAAGAACCGAGAACCGAAAGAACCGAACCGAATCGAACTGTAGAACTGAATGCCCATACCTACTTTTAACATATCTAATTTTTACTCGTGAACCGTCATTCACTTTGTAGCCATTCATTTACCTTATTATATTTAGCTCATTGTCATATCGAGAGTATGTGTAGCCCGTTATTATATGCAAGTCTTCATCATATATTATATCAAGGTTATGTATAACCCATTATCATCTCCAACTAATCACCATATTCAATTAACATATAGTTAATTATCATCATAGAGAGTTATTCGTATCGTTTTAAGCTTTTTATCATGTTTGTAGACTCACCTCATTTATAAGGGTATATATCGTAGCATGATATACCCTTTGCAGTTGTACCCATCAATTTCCTCGTTTGAATCTCTCATTCCAGACGTTCCCCTTACACTCAGTCCTTAGCTATATGTGTTACTTTTTATACGGGTCTGGTTTCGAAGATTTGTTTGAGTTTAAAGCAATCTTAATTTCATACATCATAAGGGACTCTTTGTCACTCAAAATCCTGTCAAAAAAGTTATTGTAAATATTCAAAAATAAACTCAAAATGATAATTACTTGATCATCATGTTTAACATCGACACCAATTTTTTTCATAAAAAGAATAGTTATATTAAAAATATTGAAGTGTCTTTAGATCTACTTGCTACCACCGATTGTCGACATATATAGCTGCATCTAAAGATAGGATTTCTTAATTTAATTGGCTTGTAACATATTCGAAATCCCTATGTCCGAATATACTTCAGATAACTCTCGAGGTAACTCACCCCACAAACTCAATATCACAACAATATTGGTCTTGGAAATCACTTCGACATCAATATCCTTTGTAACTCTCTCATTAATGGCAACTGGAAACCTCTTATGTATCGAGATCAAAGTTTGTGAAACTCATCAATCTGATTGTGTTTAATTTTTGGGTGAGATATAAATATCTACTCTTAAGATATGAAATGATGTCCATCCTTATAATGTGTGTTTATCACCAATAATAATATTATTACAGAGTTCACACTTATTAAGTTACTCATTAGGATGTAAATCACAATATTTCAAACTACAAGCTTAGACTTTGCCTCACTGGTGATAAACTCCCTCCAAGTTGGCATGAAGGAACATATCTTCATCTCATAAGTTTCATACTCAAAGATAAAGAGAACGACTTAAAATATAAATCAATCACACAACACACGATTTAACATGATTCGATTGTGAAAACCCCCTATATCCACAGACAACGTCTTACTAATTTTATATAGAAGAAAAATGACAAGGAAACTTCCTAAACATAATTAACACAAGCTTCTTTACAGTTTTCTTCAAATCTTCTCAAGATTACATGTGGAAATCGTGGCTCGCACTATTTCTCTCATTGTTTATATCTCAAGAAAGTTCTAACTTTTCTTCTCTCTTTAAAAGTCAGTAATGTTGTCTTGTTTTTTGCAACGCTACACCCTCTCCCGCAAAAGCCGCATACTCTTTCTTGATATTTATAGATTACAAATATGGGGAATAAGAATTTTAGGCTCAAGATAACATCTGATAGTCTTTGCAAAAATGTATTTGAGAGGTAGTTACATGATAGTTTGTGCAAAAAAGTATTTGAGAGGTAGTGACACAACCACTGACATTTATACTTCATTTACTATTCCTTATAGGTAGTGGCATCAACATGTGACATCCATATGCAATTCTATTTCCAACCAACCTTCATTCACACTCATATCAAACAAGTTTTTATCAACGGATGAAGTTTCCCCACTGTTTTATAATCTTTCCATAATATCGACACCCAATTTCATCTAGTAACATAGTAGGATAGTTAGAACCTTCGACATGCATAGTTTTAATCCTAAGTTCCAACAGGTAGATTCCAACAACTAAGTCCATGCCTATAAGTTCTAGAATAATATGTTTATAAAATTATATTTAAGAAACTAAATTCATACATGTAAGTTCTATCAAATAATGTTTTTTCTTTTGAGTTTCAGTTGTTGCTTAAACACAAAAATTTGGACATAGCTCACAGTCTTAGGTTTGAACAAACGTCTCTACATCTAAGTCTAAGTCTAAACTGAGCTCCTACCTGAATTATTTTGAACCACAATTTAACATAAGGTAATAATTTAAACTTACTGCATCCAATGAATATAGTAGAAATATGATCTTGTTTGGTTTTCATTTGGTATTTGAATTTAGACAATAACTATATGTGTGTGTAAAGATGACTGTATATGACCATTTAATTATTATTTTTGTCGTAGTTAAGCATAAAATCAGAAAATGTTTGGCAGAATATCTACTGGAATAGATGTAAACGTTGCTATGGTATCATATAGTAACAAGATATCGAGTGAAATAGTCTGTCACATTTAAAAAGTGAGATTGTTATTCAAGTTAAGAAAATTGAGTGTTGATTGTTACTTCAAAGCGAAAATGTTACAAAAGATTATATAGACCAGAGAAGTACAATTTTAAAGATAGATACAATATATAAGAGTGGAGAGAAAACTTATAAGACAATCTAGCAGTGATGAATTATGGTTGAATTTTGTGTAAAACATTCAAAACAACCTCTAACTAAAACATATGAGTTCAATCATATTTGTAGAAATGAGAAGCAACAACATACTCAGATAATAGACTATAAGTAGGAAGATAAAGTTGATAATACTCTAAATTACATCATCTCTACATATCTTGCAGCTCGTATCCTCATTCCAAGAAGTTGTAGATCGAGTGTGGATGCATCATGGAAAATTGTATAGTAAATACACAAAGGTACAGAGAGTAATATTCTGAATCGGCCACACACGACAAGATAGTGCTATAGTTTTTAGAGGGAGAAATACTCTCTCTTCTCTCTAGATTTTTTCTAAGAGCCGCATTTTTTTGTTATTCGGTTTTTTGTTTTTTCTTTTCCATTTTCATTTTTTTTCTTATAAGCCATTTGTTCCATCACGTCCATCTTTTTTTTTCTTTTTCATTCCAGAGATTGATTTCAATTTGTTTTAAAGAAATCAATCATTTTCTCTTTAAAACTTAATTTTGAAGATAATAAAATTAAGAGAATTTGTTTTCCTGAAATTCTAAATCCATTCAAGTTGATCAAATTACATATAGATAATGGAAACTCTAAATTTACGTAGGCAGTTACAACTGCACATAATTTATAACAGAAACTAATAAAATATAATTGCATACATATTAATAAGGTACGAGATTATATTAATTATGCCAACATTTCTCCCTCTTAATCGCGTAACTCAGGCTTCAAGTTGAACACACCAGTTGCATCTCTTAAAAACTCGAATCTGTCACGCGGCAATGGCTTGGTAAACAAATCTGCAATTTGTTCTTCTGTTTTGACATGCGCAATATCAAGGATTCCTTGTTTCAGGAAGTCTCGCAAAAAATGAATCTTGATATTTATGTGTTTACTTCTTTCCATTGAAGATTGGGTTCTTTGCTAAAGCAATTGCAGACTTGTTATCAAGTCGCAGACTAACTTTTTCAACTTTAATTTTGCATAACTGTTCCAGCAACCTCTCGAGCCACATTGCTTGGCAAGCTCCTGCAGAAGCAGCAACATATTCAGCTTCACATGAAGACAGTGCTACAACCTTATGGTTTTGTGAAGTCCAACTAATCGGATCACTGCCCAGAAAAAAAACAACCACAAAGGTACTTTTCCGATCCTCAATGTCTCCAGCAAGATCACTATCAGCATACCCAATCAACTCTGGATGTTGTTGTTCTCTTTTAACATACTTCAAACCGAAATTGAGTGTACCCTTTATATATCGAAGAATTTGTTTGACAGCACTCATATATTTTATAGAGGGTTTTTCCATGAAACGGCTAGCCACGCCAACAGCAAATGATATATCAGGTCTAGTATGGACTAAGTACCTCAAACTCCCAATGACATTACGATACATTGTTGCATGAACGGATGGATTTCCATCAGTCTTGCTTAGCTTTAACCTTGAATTTATTGGTACACGACATGGATTACAACTCAGCATTCCTATTTTCTCCAAAATATTTTATGCATAACTTGTTTGGCTCAAAATTATATGATCACACCTTTGTTTAACCTCAATTCCCACATAAAACTTAATAAACCCAAATCTGTCATGTCAAACATTTCTTTCATCTTTGCTTTGAAACTTCTCAAGTTCTCCAAGTTTGAGCCAGTTATTACTAAATCATTCACATAAACACCAATATACTGCATATGACCTCCATTTATTCTTTTGTAAACTGCATGCTCGAGACTACATCTCTCATAACCCAAATTCTGTAAACAAAAGTCTAGTTTTTCATTCCAGCTGTTGGAGCCTTTTTCAAACCATATAATGCTTTCTTCAATCTCAGAACTTCATCTTCTTTTCCTTTCTCAGCAAAACCTGGTGGTTGCTTAACATAAACCAATTCCTTTAGATCCTCATTCAAGAACGGTGATTTCACGTCCATATGGTATACTTGCCACCCTTCATGGGCTGCTAGTGCCATAAGCAATCGAATAATTTCTAATCGAGCAACTGGAGCAAAAACCTCGTCATAATCAATTCCATGTTCTTGAATGTAGCCTTTGACCACGAGTCTTGCCTTATATTTAATAATTTCATCGTTTGGATTATTCTTCAACTTATAAATCCATTTCAAACCTATTTCTTTGTGTTCTTGTGGTAATTTTATAAGCTCCCATGTTCTATTTTTCTTAATCGCCTCATGCTCCTCCACCATTGCTAGCCTCCAATTTTCATTGTTGAATGTTTCTTCTTCCGTCGTTGGTTCTAAGATCCCAGAAGGCTCATATCTGAATCTAACTCAATTTCCTTAGTTTCATCATATAACTCTTGTAAAGATCAAAAAAATTTGGTGGAGTTTCATCGTCCTCGTTGCTGGGTTCCTCATCTGATCTTGTATCATCCCAATTTAATACACTTTCAGAAGAAATTTATGGTGATTCAAGATTCATAGATTCTACTTATCCAATTAAATATCTAATGGAAATGGAGTTACTGGGTTAAAGTTCCATGGATTCTACAGTGTTAGAACAGTTCCATTTCTCAGACTCTCGACATACCACATCTCGACTCACTATAATTTTCATTGTTTTTGGATTCACAAATCTGTAGGCTTTTGAACCAGGTTCATAACCAAGAAAAACAACTTTGTTACTTCGATCATCAAGGTTTTTCACATCATACTTCAGATTTTGAACATAAGCTATACATCCAAAAATACGAAAATGACTTACATTTGGTATTTTTCCGAAGTAGACTTCATATGGTGTCCTTCCATAAGGTATTTATTTATCCTTCAACAAACATCTCATCATCTCGACAATGGTTTGATTTCTTCTTTCCACCACACCATTTTGTTATGGTAAATATAGTGCTTTCATTTGCCTTTGAATTCCATGAAGCTCACAAAATAATTTAAACTCTTGAGATTGAAATTCTCCGCATCTGTCTGTTTGTCCGTAACATTTTTATTTTATTTCCCAATTGCGTCTCGACCTCTGATTTGAACTTCTTAAATCCAGTAAGTGCTTCATCTTTTGATTTCAGTGGTTTTAGCCACATGTACCTGCTAAAATCGCCAACAAATAAAATAAAATATATGTTCCCTCCTTTGGTAATTGGTGAAATAGGACCAAAAATATCTGCATGAATTAGATCTAACAATGAACTTGCTCGATAGTGACTTTGTGTTCGAAAGCTTCCTCTGTGTTGTTTCCCAAGAACACATACATCGCAATTCTCGCCATCTTCTTTAAACTCAGGTAATCCATGAGCTAATTTATCTCGTCCAAGTTTTTGCAAAGCCTGAAAGTGCAGATGCCCATAGCGAGCATGCCACAAGCGAGAGTTTTCAGATTCCGTAGATAGAAGACATTGTGAAATTGCTTGACTCATTTTCATTGCATAGAGTCTATTTTCTGCTCCAGGTATTTTCGCCACCAGATTGTAATCTGCATCAAAAACACTTAGAAGTCCACCTTCAACAACAACGTTTCCTCCTGACTCATCTACTTGTCCCAAACTAATGATATTAGATTTTAATTCTGGTACATAATAGACATTCTTCATGCGCAAGTTTTTCCCGGTTTTGCTTCGGAAGTTTGCAGTTCCTCTTCCACAAATATTGATCATAGAGTCATCGCCAAACTTTACTGTACCACTCATTGATTTTTCTAAGTGTGTCAATAGGTTTTGGTCCCCGGTCATATGATTTGAAGCGCCTGTGTCGTATTACCACATTGATTCATCAACACTCCCTTTCGTTGCCATTGTTTCAGATTTATCTTTGGCCAGCATCGATTTTTTCACTCTAGAAAAAACACAATTGGTCTCATGACTAACAATGTATCTTTCTCTTCTACTTCTTCTGTTAGATTTATTGTTTCCTCTTTATTCGGTTTGCAATCCTTAACATAATGCCCAAAATTATGACATGTATAACATCGTACCTTTGTGATATCAAAGTTCGAATTTCTCTGGATATGTCCTTCTCCATCAACAGATTTTGATATTCCATAGGAAAAGCTTCCTCTCCCATAACCAAAGCCACCTCTGCCTCTTCCTCGACCGCGACCTCGGGTCCCTCCAGAATATGTCGAGTTGAATTGTCACTCTCATTCTGCTTTTGTTAACAACACCTTTTTATCATGCTATTCTTCTTCATCACCTTTAAGACGTTCTTCATGGGCTCTTAGTGCCCCAATAACATCTTCAAAAGACTTGTTTTTGGCATCTCCAAATTGTTCAATTGACACTGCAATTTAGGTAAACTTTGACGAGACTGATCTTAACAATTTCTTGTTCACATAGTCTGGCTTAATCGCAACACCAAGGACCTTCATTTTGTTAACCACTGCTGCCATTTTTCTCGCATACTCCACTACTGTCTCATTCTTTTTCATTGTCATACCTTCAAATTCCATCTGAACGCTTGCGCTCGCACGTCTTTGACCTCGTCTGCTCCTTCATTCATTTTGCGAAGAGACTCCCACACTTCTCGTGCTGTCTTGATGTCACCCAAATCCATCAATTGGCCTTTAGTTAATCTTTGAGAGAGAATTCCATACGCGATTTGATCTTGACGGAGATCAAATGGTTTATCGGGTAACACAGCTTCCCAAACTCCATGAGCCCTCATACATATCTTCATTTTTAATTCCCATCCTTGATAGTTTGTGTCAGTGAGAATTTGATACGTAAGTGATAGATTTCCTTCCTTCTGTGACACTCTTCTTTCTGATTCTGTTGATTTAACTCTACCACCGCTTCTCATCACACTCGCATAACTATCATTTTTCGACATTGGCTCTGATACAAAATGAAGAAAATAAAATTAAGAGAATTTGTTTTCCTGAAATTCTGAATCCATTCAAGTTGATCAAATTACATATAGATAACGGAAACGCTGAATTTACGGAGGCAGTTACAACTTTACATAATTTATAACGGAAACTAAAAAAATATAACTGCATACATATTAATAAGGTACGAGATTATATTAATTAAACTAATAATTTATCGATAGAGGTTCCCTTTTTACCTCCGATGGAGCGCATGAAGTCTTTCAGTTTATTTTGCTTTGTGTTTCAATGTATTGAGTTGCGGTCTTTTCAATGGATCTTTCTCTTTGATCTTCCTCTTTGCTAGATTCAAGTATTTGTTAGCCGTTTACATCTATTTGCGACTTGTTTCGTCGGAAGGTACCACCTTGACGTTGAGGTTTAGTTAAATCTTGGTTTTTTGTTTTAGATTTATGGATATTTTTTCTAGATCTAAGGATTTTGATTTTCTTCTTGTTGGTTTACGGGCATTAAACCTTCGATTTTCAAATCTAGATTTGTGTGTGTCTGGTTTGTATCAACCGTATTTGAGTGTTTGGTAGTCTAAATATTTTGTTTTACAGATCTAAATTTGAGTTATATATATATATATATATATATATTTGGTCTCTAGATCTTAGATTTCATATCTAGACAATGATTTTTTCTTTTTATCTTTATTAAATTCGGTTATGGTGGTCTGACTCTAATGATAGTTCGATTGTAGTTGTTGTAGTCCGATAATATTGTCCGGTTGTTTACTGTCGGTCTTGCACACCTTGCTAGTTTTGTGTGCTCGCAACACCTATATTCTATCCTTAAATCAGTTGTTTTTGTTTTTCGCAAAGACATTTGCTTCCGTCCTGTTTTGTCATAAAAAATATTATGCGAGCTATTGTTACAGTGCGTTTTTGTTTCTTTAATTTTTTTTGGATACTTTCGGTGTTTTTTCATATATCATCATTGTTGTATTTAGTTTTGAATTTCGTAGCCTTTTACTGGAGCATGTCATATGCATTTTTTAAAGTATTATTCTTTTATTTATTTAATATTTTAAACTGATAAAAAAGAAAATACTCAAAACCATGAAATGAGAATTGAGGTTGTCAAAATAAGAAGAAGTAAAAACATTCTATAATAGAATAGAGTCAGTGAAATTTGTGTGGAGGTTATTTCTAATATAACAATAGTTGATATGGTCTTCATTATTGATTCATATATCATCGCAACATTTGAAAAATCTAAGGATTTAAGACTTACTGTTGTTATAAGTCGATTGGAGTTTTTTTTTAATATAAAAAGTGAAAATATCTTCACAGTACCAAATAATGAATGACAAGATTTTATGTTTTGATAATCAAATCCAACCTTCAAAATTATATTTACCAAAAACCTATATAAAACTAAATAATATAACGAAAAAACTATAGCTAAAAGTAAAAGAACAAATTCAAAATACACATAACCGTTGAATAAAACCTATTTGTGATTTCTCCAACAACTTTTATCATTGAAAAATCACTTAAGCACACCTCATGCCCACAATTGATTGACCGGGCAAATCTGGTCTTTACGGTGGATATCTTATTGAAAATGCTAAAATAAACCAAAGATGGTACTACCGATCCAATTCAATCCAAACATAGTATTTTGTGAAAAATGTATAAATCATAATCCTATTGTAGGAAGAGCTTCACAGGTTCAAAAAAAAATACTTCAATTTAACAAAAATTGTTTTTTAGAAGTAAGTTTTGAGAGCTTAAACAGAATTTACTTCAAACGCTAATCCAAAAATTATAGAAATATTCGAAATTGAATAAAATAAATCTCAGTCAAATCTGAACACAATTAGACTTGTTAGACTATTCTAATAAAATCTATCAAATAATAATAAAAACAATAATTTGAGGCCCTAAACATTGGGTTTGGCAGTCAACGGGCTCGTGAAGATCTTCAATTTGAGTAGTCATTATGCGTAAATTCGAGTTTTGGACTAGCAATTCAGCTCATTTGTGTTTGTCCTACCTCAGACTAGATAGTTGCGGGTATGTGCAATAATATCAATTTATTTTATGTATTGCACTGACCTTGATCTTCATATTGTTAAAGGCTAGGTCATATATTTCCTTAAAGGCTAGGTCATATATTTCCTTACTCGTCCTGTTTGCAATAGCCAGGAACAAAATAGAAACACAAAGGAAAATGTTATTGTATAAGTTCTTGATATAGACATCACAGTTCATGATGAGTTATCATTGGTCTTATGGATACATACAGCCTCCACACCAATCATAAATGACCTGAAAAAACCTACCAAAATCTAAAAAACTGGCTTTAGTACTTTCCGTATCTTACTCAGTCAAGTGCGATGTAAGGAATTTTTACTTTCACATCCCTTACTTCCGCACGCCCTGTGTCAATGGTGAACAAATAACCACAGTCAATAAGTATTAATACCAAGCTATAAATGCGATCGCCGACAGGATTTTCACAAGCCATCAATAAGTTCACAACCAACAAAGTCGAGAAGAAAGATGAAACGTGAGAGGGCGTACTCTTATGTTAGGTGTAGGCTATAAGTAACTCGTTAATAGATGTACTTTTGTAGTATTACATGGATCAAATCTGGATTAGCCGAGGACATATATAAGCAAAAACTATTGAAACTCTAAGGGTAGAGCTTGGACCGTGACTTAGATGCAGAGACGTCTTTTGGAATTTAAGGGATGAGAAAAACTGCCAAAATTTATAGTTATTGAGCCACAAAAGAATTGACTGGACCAAACTAGTCTACCAAAGCTACCTTAGGAAAAACTTGAATATTGTTGTGTTTTATTCTTGATTGGAACTAGGCTTATTCATATAAGCTTATTAAGTATGATTCCAATCTTAGCTATTGATTACGAGATTTAATATGAAGCGTCAATGTATTAGGTCTTTATTCTAGTCGTTGATTAAAGTGATTTAATATGGTGCATATGAAGTATTAGGGTTTTGTTGCAACTGCCAGATCTGAAGTGAAGATAGGGCTTTGCTTGAGAAACCTATAAATATAAGAAGCAACACACAACGATAGGAGCGAAGACGATACGATCGATTGGAAACAAAGTTTCGAGTCAATTGCAGGTGTGTTTATTTCTCTAAGTACGAGGACAAAAGGCTGGTCTTGTAGAGAAGTAAGTCAAGTAATAGATGAACACTAAATAATTTTTTTGAATCACCTTATCTTTGTGAATTGTGAGAGTTTTGTAACATAGAGTCGTTGAGCCTTTTGTGTTCAGAGAGTATTTTTGTAACGTATTGGTTAATAAAAATAGAGTATATATTGTCTGTGGATGTAAAATTATTTCAACAATACAGACCCTGTTAAATATTATCTTTTGTGTTTGGGTTTTTTTATGTTTTGTTTTATGTATTGTTAATCAAATAAGTAAATACTCATATATTAGGAAAAATATATTTCCCAACACGTGATGTGGTGAATAAAAGGGAAGATGAAATTGATCAATCGAAAATCTAAAGGTTAGAGAAAAATATCTCACTTTGAAACTAAAAATTCATGAAATATGAATTCCATGAAGCTTAGCCTAGAAATAATTGACATATAGAATTCCTTTAACCTCTAAATAATTAAGGTTAAGGCTTACCTGGTACATAAATGATTGGCTGATGTTCTCGTGGTACTGTCTAAAACTTATAGCGCCCTCATACTAAGCTTAGGATATTAAGTGTTATATGAGGTATTTGAAGAGCCTACGAATCTAGGGATATAGCTTTATCTTAAGACTACTTACTTGAAAAAAAATACATAACAAATAGATTGTATCTCAAGAAATAGTTGCACATCATGTCTATGGATAATAGAAAAGAGATCTTGACTTATATAGACAATTTTAACAGAAACATACTCGACTTGATGCAATTTTTATAAATATGGAGGAATATGATCAATCAATCAATCATCAACGCTCTTTGTTAAAAATGTACAAACATTTTATGGATACTATGCTCTACAAAAAGACTCTCTTACGATGAACAAAGTGAAGAGCGCCTTGAACTCTAAATACCTTCAAAGGAAGAATGCTCTCAAATCTAACTCCAAAGGGCTCAAAATGAGTGTGAAAAGCACACCATAAAAGAGAGATTGAAGAACGAAGAGGAAAATATCGGTCTAAGTCCAATGTAATTGTGACTGGTTGAAAAATAATATGTTCTGTATGTAAAAAAAACTAGTATACTAGTAGGATCTTCCCAAAGATGGAAAATGAAAAAAATATCCAAATGCCAAAGCTAAAGATGTTATAATAATATCATTGATGGGTTAATATTTACTTATTCTTGCAGGTACCAAAATAACCGGGTGTTAGATTCGGCTGCTTCGTTCCATATGACTTTAAAAAATAATTAATTTGAAGACATTATAATTCTTGATAGTGGCACGGTCATCTTCAAAAATGACGAATCGTGTGAAAAATCAAGTTTTCTACATGACTTGAGAAATTGATTAACAATATAAGGTACGTGATCGAAGTGAAACAAAACTTTATGTTTATTGGACTGTTAGATGGAGAAGGGTTTACATATTATGCCTATTGTTTAATTTTTTTGCATGAGGTTGATCGCTTAACCAAGTTTGGATACATACGGGAGTCACAATATCCTTTGTGGACTGCTAATTTGGTTCTAGTGAATAAAGAAGAATTGTTAATAGTGAATGTGTGTGGATTTCACTCATTTAAATAGTGCATGTTCAAAGGATCCCTTCCCGGTTCCACAAATAGATTAGCTAGTGGAATCTACTTCGGGGAACTAACTACTCTCATTTATGGATGCATATGCTGGCTACAACTAAATTCAAATAGATCCAAAGGGTGAGGAAAGCACCACATTCATCACTGGAAGAAGTTTACATTACTATAAGGTGATTCATTTTGGGTTGAAAACTGTTGGAGTAACTTATCAACGCTTAGTAAACAAATATTTTGAGACTCAAATTGGGAGAAATGTTGAAGTATATATCGATGATATGTGAGTAAAAATTATGAGGGACGATGACCCATTGGAAGATCTAGAAAAAAACTTTCACTAATTTAACAAAGATAAGTTTCAAACTGAATCCGGAAAAATGTACATTTAGAGTGCGGTATTGAAACTTTCTGGGGTACATAACCAGTGAGCAGGGGAGAGAGGTTGTTCATATACAGTTAAATGCTTTGGGCACTATGGCAGCACCTCAGACGATCAAATAAGTACAAATTTTGACATGGAGATTGGCAGCCTTGAATAGATTCATATATCGGTCGTCAAATAAATATGGTCCTTTTTTTCAAGTGTTGAGACAAGAAAATTGTTTTAACTAGACTTAAGAATGTTCGGAGGCGTCTCATAGGATTAAAGAATATATATTTTTACCAAAAGTATTGACAAAGCCAAATCCGAGTGAAAAATTACACTTTTACATAGCAGTGTCGGATTATAACGTGAGTGTTGTTCTGATTCGAGAAGAAGACAATTTCCTACGACTAGTGTATTACATTTGTAAACGTATTTTGGATGCTGAGAAATAGTATATAAAGTTAGAAAAACTGCTTTTGCCCTAGTAACGTTTGCTCAGAAAAATGAGACCTTATTTTATGGCTCATTCTATCGTCGTACAAACATCTTTTCCATTGAAAAATATGGTACAAAGGCCGGATATATCAGGAATAATAACTAAATGGTCGGTTGAATTGGGAAATTTTGATATTGAATTTGAACCTAGGACTGCAATCAAAGCACAAGCTTTAGTAGACTTTATATTTGAATTTTATTCTGAACGGTCATATATTAAGGTAAATAAAGAAAACTTTGAGTCAGAGTGGACAGTCCAAACAGATGAGGGGTTCTAGTACATCAGGATGCAGGGCAAGGGTGCAGTTAATTTCTACAGAGAGAATTGCTATGTATCAAACTATTTGCTTTAGGTTTAAGGCATCAAATAATGAAGCAGAGTATGAAGTCGCTTTGGAAGGATTGGAACTTGCTCAAATCTGTGGTGTTAAAAATGTTAGGCTGATAAATGACTATCAACTTCTTATAAATCATGCATCTAGACAATCTGAGGCGAGAAATGATCGTTTAGTAAAGTAATTCAGGGCGTTAAAGGCTTTAACGTTAATGTTTGAAAATATCAGATATGAACATGTTCATAGGGTTGGAAATTGTGTTGCTGATTCTTTGGCTACTGGTTCATATTCTGAGGAGCACCCTTGGATTTTCACACAAGAAAATCCTTCAATAGTTAACGGATCCAAGATAACAGAAGGATCAGTCGCGACCTTTCAAACTTCTACAAGCACAACAAAAGATTGGAGAAGTGAAATCATAGAATTCTTGGTAAATAGTGTTTTACCCATTAATAAAGTAATGGCTAAAACAATACGGTTTAAGCAATATGGTTATATTGTCCTTATATATATCTTATACAAAAAATCTTTTAGCAATATATTACTTCGGTCCTTTGAAGAAAATGAATCACAAATGACTTTGTCGGAGTTATATGATAGGAAACGATCTGCACATTGTGATATAAAACTTTGATACGAAGAGTTCTTCTGACATGGTGTTATTGGTCTACAATCACCTCGGATGCGAAAGAATTAGAACAAAAATGTGATACTTATAAAATATTTGGTAATGCAATTCATGTACCAAAAGTGCCTCTTAAATCAATATCTGAGTCATTACCTTTCGACAGATGGGCCCATTAATCTGGCCAGACCATTACCAATGGCACCAAGGGGGCAACATATAATAATTATTGCGGTATATTATTTTTCTAAGTGGGTAGAAGTTGAACCATTGGCAGGAACAAAATCTAAAGATGTGATTAGGTTCATTG
Organism: Limnanthes douglasii subsp. nivea; assembly: GCA_036936605.1. Classification (NCBI taxonomy): domain Eukaryota; kingdom Viridiplantae; phylum Streptophyta; class Magnoliopsida; order Brassicales; family Limnanthaceae; genus Limnanthes; species Limnanthes douglasii. The sequence goes on along the minus strand of JAUPFV010000002.1, from coordinate 54,940,539 downwards.
TTTCTAATATTTGTTGTCGTTTTGGGGTTCCAAAGAAAATGACGATGGATAATGGGTCATAGTTTGACAAAAATGAGATGAGGTTTTTTTGTTCGACTAAAGTAATAAAATAATGTTTCTCGACACATTTTCATCCACAAGAAAATGCCCAAGTCGAGGTCACTAATTGAACAATTCTCGATGGGTGGAGAAAGAATTTGGAAAAAAATCCTGGGAAATGGTTGGATTATTTAGAAACAGTCTTATGGTCATAGAATACTACTCCTCAAACACCCACCCAAGAATCACTATTTGCATTGGTTTACGGGATATATATTGTTGTTATATCTGAAGTAATCTTCCATTCAAATCGAATTAATGAATATTCTAAGGAAGCTAACGAGAATAGACAGTGAACAGAGCTAGATTTGATTGGAAAAAGAAAAGAAAAGAAGAGCACAATTGACGAGAGTTTAAAGTAAAGGGTAAGGTGTTGAGGAAAGTATTTATTCATACGAAAAAACGGTTTGGTAAACTATGGCCTAATTGGGAGGGTCTGTATAGGGTTACTAAGAAGCTAATGTCGGGGACGTATTCAATCAAAGATAAAGAAGGAAGAGATCTTCATCATCCATGGAATATTGAGCACCTCAAATTGTATTTGGAATGAATGTATAAGTTTGTGTATATTTTTTAAAATTGATGTAAGTATCGGTGACACACTCATTCCTACTCTGGTGGCGCATGAAGGTTTCAATAAAGTGTCTTCATCACAGACTTATATATAATACTACTTTGACATCTTAAAAAGACTTGCACAGTTATATTTTTTGGACTAGAAAGTTCTTCCAACAAATGTTGGTCAATAAATTTGATCTTTTTGGACCAGAAGGGTATTCCAACCAATGTTGGTCAACAATTTATATCATTCTGGACTGGAAGGGTCTTCAAACGAATGTTGATCAACAATTTTTATCATTTTGGACCAGAAAGTTCTTGCAACAAAGTTTGGTCAATTTTATTTATCCTTTTAGAAAACAAATTGTTTCCTTTTATCCAACAAAGGTTTTTCATATGAAACATATATTAAAAGGTTTGGAGGAGAATTTTGAAATTTCTTTTGATAAGATTAAGGTATTATAATGTTTTCATATGAAAAGGTTTGGAGGAGAAATTTGAGTTTTATTTTTACAAAAGTTAAGGCATGATAACAATTTGATATGAAAAAAGCTTAGCGGAGAATATGTAACCAAAGAACACTTCCATTAACAACTTTTAGTACAAAGTGTATCTCAAATGAATATTAAATGCTTAGGTTAAATATACATTCAATTTTAATGTAAAATGCCTATATAAAAGCAATATTGTTTTTAATTTGAACAACAACTAACAATGAAATACAATAGCTTCAAATTTCTTCTCCTATTTATAGTTTTATATTTTTTATTTTCCAAAACTTTGTATCAGTGTAAAGGTAAGGATTTGGTTTTATGATCTGCCTAGACTAGAGGAAAAAAATGCTTCACGCTCAAGATGGTGTCACATGATTAAAAATTCGGATAGATTGGTAAAAAATACAATCCAGATAAATGGGTAAAATACGATGAACAATTTTAAGAGCCGACTTGGATTAAACTTATCAAGTTTAAACAGAGTGTTAGAAATAACACTTGATCCCACATTAATTATGGATTAAAAATAAATGATATATAATTATGGACATACCTCAACCAGTTTGATGTCTTTGGAGGTGGACTAAAAACAAAATCGTGCAGACTTTCCGAAACAAAACAGTAAATATCATACTTGTTAGTTAGATTAAGTACTTATGCACAGATCCAAATATTATGGTTAAAATGTCCACCTAATTCTAATGTGAATAAAATTTTAATTATAAATATTTTAATATATATATATATATATATATATATATATATATATATATATATATATATATATATATATATATTAATAATCATGTAGATTCTGACCACTGCTCAAATACCACACAATATAATTCTCTCAAATTATGAATAAACTCATAAAAATATAAATATGAAGTCATTATTCTAGTCGACTTTTGCTTTTATCATTTTTTATTTCATAAGTTGCTTGAATATCGGTTGATAATGTCATATTCTTTTAAGGGTTTTACACTCTTATTTAAAAGGTAAATGCCATTGATTAATACAAGATGAGCTAAATGGAAAATATCATATTAATAATGACGATCGCTTTCATATAAATAATAACAACATAAAATAGGTAAATGGATCCATAATCCACATTGGAGAAGATAAGGTATATACAAAAAATGACATTGATCAAGGAATAACTAATAGACTTAAAAATAACTTGAATATAGAGAAAAATATATAAATTAAAGTATAACTGATAAACTAATATGACGACCTTAATGCAAGGTTCAATCCAGCTAAGGAAAAAAATATTTAATATAAGAGTAGTAAGGAAAGCCACTAATATGATGACACAAGTGAGATATGTAAGTTGATCAAAAGATATTTTGCAAAACATGTATGATACAATCAAGTGATCAATTGAGTATAGCATATTCAGATAGATAAATAAGAGATAAAAACTGACGTGTTAGAAATACACTAAATAATTTTATTATATATCTTCAAAAACATTAGTGGGTATTACTAAAATATCATAGATACTTACAAGGTAAACTTGTAATTTGTTTAACAAAGTCCTTGATGGATGAATTCGACATAGTTATAAAGACATGTGTCATTCATTTATATAATCAAAACTAAGGCTAAAATATTTTTATAAATAGAGGCTTTGGCCTTATTGTAAAGGGTTCTGATTTTTTAATATTGGAAATAAAATCTAATATAATGATAATATATCTTATTTTCTTGATTTGTTTAGCCTATTTGCGTTAAAAATGATGTGTTAAATATTTCTTATTATCATCGATTACCTTATGATAGTTCCAAATATTTCCTAGAGGGATTATAATTCTAATATATGTTTGGATGAGATCGTTTAGAGATGGATACAAGGAAAATCTAGAGAGAGAAGTCGACAAAAGTACTAATAAAGTAATAAATATTCACATTTTCCAAACAAGGAGTGTCGTTTTATATAATACAAGTGATGGACCCCAAGATAACATGATTCACCTGTTTAAGAACATTTTACTCCACTATTTATTAATCTCAACCATAAGTATTATTTATTACATAAAGTACCCTTAAAGTTACGCATTTGTTGGACTTCTTTTACAAGACTTTTATAAAGCCAAATTACCCTCATATTTAACCGACCCGACTAGAAATCCAGATAATTTTCATTCTTATCACCAGGCCTCTAGTTCTTATGAAGATATCTGAGTGAGGACTAAACTTGGAAGATACCTCAGAGATATTCGACCTGCTCTACTTTGTGCCTTTCACCGGATCAGTGACATCATCAGTCGAACTGTTGATTCGGTATTCATGTACAACGTGCTTTGTTTAAATCCATGTGTCAGTCGATCTCTGAGACTGATGCGCATGTATTCAAGAGTGATTTGTGGGTGATTTTATGTGTCAGAAAACTATTGCGCTTCCTCATACACATGCGCTTTAGATCATTGGTGCGAGAGCTATGGGACTATTCATCTCTCCTAAGCACTTATATGTTAAAGAGACCTTTTGTCTGCTTGAGCCTTCATGAATGTTGGAAGCCCAAACCTTTTCCCATAAATACTTTAACAATTTTCATAACGTGGAGTTGTTTATTTCAAAATATTAGAGAGAGAGAGAGAGAGTTTCGTACAACTTCTTGAAACATCCATCTAAGTGTTTTTTCCATCACTTTCATTTTTCATGTTTTTCCTGTTCATGTCTAAAACATTTTTCGCTCTAGACTGTTTTTCTATAAATAAAAGAGTTGAAGAGATAAAATTCGATGGGTTAGATATGGAGCAAAGACTATTGAAATTTATTCAAACCACATTTTACGAGATGTTGCTTCCAACCAAGAAGCAATCTGAAGAAATAACGACTGTTAATAGCTGAAATCCATCCATCCCTATTACCACTCAACCCCCTGAGCAAACTTGTCTGATACACAACAAGGGTGACATTGGAACTTCGAAGAAATCGTGCCTGAGTAATCATTCATTTTGATGAGGTACGTCAAATTTAAAAATACATCAAATACTCCCACTTTTCTAAAATATTCTCAAAACACTTCTCAAAACATTCGAAACGCGCAAGCCCTATTTCGTTCATACAGGATGTGGCGCCTAATGGAGCACCCGCATAAGTGCGGCCCCTCGAACCAATTAGGTAAATGAGGTTAAGATATTTGGTCGATGAGCCTAAAGAAAACCAAAATCAGGTTGGTTTTGAAGCTAACCAAGACGAAAACCCAACTGCCACTTTGTCCTCCTAGATCGGAACTATTACGCAAACCGAGCTACCAACCCCGGAAGGAAAAGTTAATGCGGGTTCTCCTACAAAAAAGAAAAAACCAAAATTGAAAAAGAAGAAGGACGACATCGAACTACCCTCGAATATCGGGGCTATCCTCGGGAATAATCTTTGGAAGGTTAAAAATTTGAATTTAGTAGGCTTGTACAAGGTGAATTATCGTTACTATCATGTTCACAAGGGAAAAAGCTTCGAGACCGATGCGGAATCCCAAGCTCAGTAACAATTCGATTTTCTAATGTCGGGAACATTGTTCTGCACAATAAATTAATCGTCGACCCAAAAATTCTTAACGGAGGTCTTCAGTTCGCTCTTGATCTTACACTGGTTAGATATTTCAAACTGTTAGACCTTTTCTCCACTCAAGCATGTCAGAACATGTGGTTTATGTTGATGGTTGCATAATGGCAGCCAAGATATCCGGGATTGGTTTTTTAATAGAGCAATTTGTCGGATTAACCAGAGTTGCGAAGAATAATCACTTTTCATTTTACTCATTGACTCTAAGGAATAAATTTAAGATAGTGGATGATCTTCTCGAAGCCGATAAGAAATTGAAACAAAGGTTCTTCTTCGTTTCAGTGTTGCGGGAGATCGGGTTCGAGGTGTTAACTAAACCCTGCATCGGGTTTCCCGTAAATGGATTAGTAGAGGTACATTCTTACTCATAATGTTTCACTTAGTTTATTTGATTCATTTTTACAAGTTTTTTTTAGTTGGGGAAAAGGCGATGACGGGGGTATTTGGGGCTTTTGAATAGCATCTAGGCAAAGCGGGGCAGATATTTGCTCAGCTGAGTAGTTGGGCCAAAACTTTATGGTTCAATAAATTTCATCGCTCTTTCACTCCCTCCAACCTTGCCAAAAGCTATCTCCGGAGGGCTGACTTATCGAAGACTATGGCGTTGGAAGAACTCATGGTGCCTCCTACGGAGGGCGATGTACTAAAACGATTAGAGGCCTACAATGTGCTTGTTTACTTGCCTACGAGAGCCAGGTCCCCGAGCCACCGAATCCCTAAAACCGATGTGAGTGAGGCTACAACTTCAGAGGCTGTACATGAAAGATATGTTACGGCTGGGACCAAGGAGGTTAATCGCATGAAGGAGGGTTAATCGAAGAGTTCATCGAAATGGCATCCTCCCAAGAAGATACGCAAACCCCTAGTTATTGTTGAAAACGATAAAGGGGTAGAGGAATATATGGGCCCTCAGATAATGAATCAGTGAAGCCTGATCTGGCTTCTCCTGAGGAAGTTGTTAATATCGATTTAGATTCACCTCGGGTATCAAACGAGGAAGTTTCCACCCAAGAAAACAAAGGAATTGATTCCTAAGACGACTAAAGAGATGACGCCTAACTTCCCAAGAAGTTCGAGGTCGACTCTCTATCCGATCAGTTCGATCTCTATAGTGATTACTTTCTAGCCCTTCAACTTCATAAACTTCTTAAACTCGCGTTATTTCTTGAAACAAAAAAGGTCAAGATATTGAACGTTCGAAAAAATTAATATAAGGGAGAAGCTCTCAGGAAGAGGTCTGAGATAAAGAAGTTGGAAGATGAAGTCATTCATCTTAAAGAAGTTGTTACAGAGCGTCTTAAACGAGACGAGGAGGGAGAGGAACGATTCAAAATAGAGGAGGATACGTTCAATCGTAAGCGACAACATGCCTTTGTGATGAACGTTCAGAAGGATACGTTCATCAATACCCTCACCAACGGGTATGAGAAAACCAAGGGCTACTTCGAAAGGGTTGTTAAAGACTTGGTAAAATCCAAAGGTCAAGTTTCCGACACGAAGGATGCTCTAAATGCATATCATGCTGACTGTTTTTCTAAACTAGCAGCTAGAGTTGCTAAGGTTAAATCCGCCACGGTGCTGGAAATATATGAATGTTTCCTGGATTTGTAATTATGCAGCTTCTTGGAAGTCGTACCCGATATGATGATGATGAGTCATCTAAGAGTTCTCATGAATTCAAAAGTTCTTTAACTGCCTCCTATGAAATTTTAATAAAATCCTCGCATTTTTAAGGCATTTTGTATTCCTATGTTTATCAATGGAACCATTTTTCTTTGGATAATTTTGTATTAACCAACTTTTAAGTGTGAGGTAGAAAATAAATGGTTGTTGACCAAATTTCGTTGGAAGACCCTTCTGGTCCAAAAATAAATGATTGTTGACCAACATTCGTTAGAAGGCCCTCTCAATCCCGTCTCTAGTTTTCCTAACATTTGCATGCGCATTACTCTCACAACGTTTTTAGAATAATACTATGGTTTTGGAACAACAATTTTGGGTATTAATCGTTGTTCCGACAAACGGCGTCAAAGATGAGTTCCAAATATTTCTTACTGATGTTTCATATCACGATAATGTTCGTAAGAGAGTATCCGCTACAACAATGTTTATATGAGAGTGTTTTTAGAGAGAGAAACATAATGATTAGAGAGAGACAAAATGAATAAAATTGTAATAATTGAATAATGATTGGACCTTTTCCCAAAAAGAGGTGGTCATTTATATAGTACAACTTGTAAATCCTTAATTTACAGATTGTCCCCCTCTTATGCAGGTCATTTCACCCTACCATTTTTCTAACTCTAACCATACATATTAAATATTACGTTTAACCCCTTTATCATTATATACTTGTCACATTTTATTCTCAATTCTTTATTATATTAAATCAATTCATTTATTTATCTAATTTTTTTCTTCATCCTAATATTTTTACCCTTTATCACTAGCCACCTAGTCCTTGTATTTGAACAAGGATTGACTCATAGAAGTGGATTTTTCTTCCACATGAATCACCTCGGATATATCTTCCATAGGTTCTTTATCAGATTGTTCTTCCATTAACACTTCTTGGAGAACTTTTTCAAAAGGACTCCTCGAATCATTCTTCTACAGGCTCCTCATCACATAACTTTGCCACTCGTGCGTTTTCAGATTTATGACTTCATCACGGGTAACTATGACCTCATGCGCATCCATCATTTGTTTTAGGTGGCATGTGTGCTACATTTCTGTCTATTTGTGAGACACGTTTTAGGTGTCATGTGTGCTACATTTGTTTTTGGTGGCATGTGTGCTACATTTCTATAATGAAGACCATATCAACTATTTTCATATTAGAAATAACCGCCACACATTCGTATTTGATTTATAATTTCACTGACTCTATTCTATTATAGAATGTTTTTAGTTCTTCTTATTTTGACAACCTTAATTCTCATTTCATGGTTTTGAGTATTTTCTTTTTTGTCAGTTTAAAATATTAAATAAATAAAAAACTAATACTTTAACAAATGCACATGACATACTCCAGTAAAAGGCTACGAAATTCAAAACTAAATACAAAAATCATGATATATTAAAAAACATCGAAAGTATCCAAAAGAATTAAAGAAACAAAAACGCACCGTTAATCTAACAATAGCTCACATAGTTTTTTTATGACAAAACAAGACGGAAGCAAATGTCTTTGCAAATAGGTCGAAAAACAAAAACAACATGTTTAAGGATAGTATATAAGTGTTGCAAGCACACAAAACTAGGAACGTGTGCAAGACCGATAATAAACAACAAGACAATATTATCGGACTACAACAACTACAATCGAACTCCACCATATCCGAATTTAATAAAGAAAAAAAGAAAAAATCATTGTCTAGATATGAAATCTAAGATCTAGAGATCAAAAATATATATATAAAACTCAAATTTAGATCTGTAAAATAAAAAAATTAGACAACCAAACACTCAAATACGGTTGATACAAACCAGACAAACACAAATCTAGATTTGATAACCAAAGGTTTAATGCCCGTAAACCAACAAGAAGAAAATCATAATCCTTAGATCTAGAAAAAATATCCATAAAGCTAAAACAAAAAACCAAGATTTAGCCAAACCTCAACGTCAAGGTGGTACCTTCCGACCAAACAAGTCGCAAATAGATGTAAACGACTAACAAATACTTGAATCTAGCAAAGAGGAAGATCCATTGAAAAGATCACAACTAAATACACTGAAACACAAAGCACAATAAACTGAAAGACTTCACGCGCTCCACCGGAGGTAAAAGAGGAACCTCTATCGATAAATTAAGTTCTAGAGAGAAAATGATTAATTTCTTTAAAACAAACTGAAATCAATCTCTGGAATGAAAAAGAAAAAAAATGGACGTGATGGAACAAATGGCTTATAAGAAAAAAGATAAAAATGGAAAAACAATAAACTGAATAACAAAAAAATGCGGCTTTTAGAAAAAATCTAGAGAGAAGAGAGAGTATTTCTCCCTCAAAAAACTATTGCACTAGCTTGTTATGTGTGGCCGGTTCAGAATATTACTCTCTGTACCTTTGTGTATTTATTATACAATTGTCCATGATGCATCCACACTCGCTATACAACTGCTTTGGAATGAGGATACGAGCTGCAAGATATGTAGAGATGATGTAATTTAGAGTATTATCAACTTTATTTTCCTAGTTATAGTCTATTATCTGAGTATGTTGTTGCTGCTCATTTCTCCAAATATGATTGAACTCATATGTTTGAGTTAGAGGTTGTTTTGAATGTTTTACACAAAATTCAGCCATAATTCATCACTCCTAGATTGTCTTATAAGTTTTCTCTCCACTCTTATATATTGTATTTATCTTTAAAATCGTACTTCTCTGGTCTATTTAATCTTTTGTAACATTTTCTGGTCTATATAATCTTTTGTAACATTTGCGCTTTGAAGTAACAATCAACAATCAATTTTATTAACTTGAATAACAATCTCACTTTTTAAATGTGACAGACTATTTCACTCGATGTCTTGTTACTATATGATACCATAGCAACTTTTACATCTATTCCAATAGATATTCTGCCAAACGTTTTCTGATTTTATGCTTGACTACGACAAAAATAATAATTAAATGGTCATATACAGTCATATTTACACACACATATAGTTATTGTCTAAATTCAAATACCAAATGAAAACCAAACAAGATCATATTTCTACTAAATTCATTGGATGCAGTAAGTTTAAATTATTACCTTATGTTAAAGTGTGGTTCAAAATAATTCTGGTAGGAGCTTAGTTTAGACTTAGATGTAGAGATGTTTTTTTCAAACCTAAGACTATGAGCTATGTCCAAATTTATATGTTTAAGCAACAACTGAAACTCAAAAGCAAAAACATTATTTGATGGAACTTACGTGTATGAATCTAGTTTCTTAAATATAATTTTATGAACATATTATTCTAGAACTTATGGGCATGGACTTAGTTGTTGGAATATACCTGTTGGAACTTAGGATTAAAACTATGCATGTCGAAGGTTCTAACTAGGATTAAAACTATGCATGTCGAATGTTCTAACTATACTACTATGTTTCTAGATGAAATTGAGTTTCGATATTATGGAAAGATTATGAAATAGTGGGTAAACTTCATCCGTTGATAAAAACTTGTTTGATATGAGTGTGAATGAAGGTTGGTTGGAAATAGAATTGCATGTGGATGTCACATGTTGATGCCACTGCCTATAAGGAATAGTAAATGAAGTATAAATATAAGTGGTTATGTCACTACCTCTCAAATACTTTTTTCACAAACTACCAGATGTTATCTTGAGCCTAACATGCTTATTTCCCCCATATTTGAAATCTATAAATATCAAGAAAGAGTATGCGGCTTTTGCGGGAGAGGGTGTAGCGTTGCGAGAAGCAAGAGAGAATTACTGACTTTTAAAGAGAGAAGAAAAGTTAGAACTTTCTTAAGATATAAACAATGAGAAAAATAGTGCGAGCCACGATTTCCACATGTAATCTTGAGTATATTTGAAGCAAACTGTAAAGAAGTTTGTGTTAATTCTGTTTAGGAAGTTTCCTTGCTATTTTTCTTCTATATAAAATTAATAAGACGTTGTCTGTGGATATAGGGGGTTTTCACAGTCGAATCATATTAAATCTTGTGTTGTGTGATTGATTTATATTTCAAGCTGTTCTCTTTATCTTTGAGTATGAAACTTATGAGATGCAGATATGTTCCTTCCTGCCAACTTAGAGGGAGTTTATCACCAGTGGGGCAAAGTCTAAGCTTATAGTTTGAAATATTATGATTTACATCATAATGAGTAGCTTAATGAGTGTGGACTCTATAATAATATTATTATTGGTGATAAACACACATTATAAGGATGAACATTATTTCATATCTTGAGAGTAGATATTTATATCTCACCCAAAAATTAAAGACAATCAGAAAGATGAGTTTCACAAACTTTGATCTCGATACATAAGAGGTCTCCAATTACCATTAATGAGAGAGTTGCAAAAGATATTGATGTCGAAGTGATTTCCAAGACCAATATTGTTGTGATATTGAGTTTGTGGGGTGAGTTACCGCGTGAAGTATATTCGGACATAGGGATTTTGAATATGTTACAAGGCAATTAAATTAAGAAATCGTATATTTAAATGTAGCTATATATGCCGACAATCGGTGGTAGCAAGTAGATCTAAAGACACTTCGATATTTTTAATATAACTATTCTTTTTATGAAAACAATTGGAGTCGATGTTAAACATGATGATCAAGTAATTATTGATAAGGAAGAATAAAATACAAGGAGAAAAGTGTGAAGAAGAAACATGACAGGAGAAAATTGCAAAGAAGAAGTACGATAGGAGGAAAATGCAAAGAGGAAATTGTGTGAGGGGAAAATTGTATAAGCTATCTAAGAAATAGCCAGAATAGGGAGAAAATAAGATGCAGGGACTAAAAATGTAATAAATAGGAGTTAAAGCGTGTAGGGTCTGCAATTACTATAAAAGGACCCCACACGCTTCACAGATCCCGAGATGAATAATATAATACTTTCTCTATCTACTTAAACCTAAAAGCTCTCATTTTCTCTCTATAAAACCAACACCTAAACAAAGTAGATTTACTTATATTGACACTAAGAGATTCTCGTATCACAAAGTCACCACAAAGAGATCCTCGTATCGCATTATCACCCCTGGACTTTCTGAAAACTCTTCAGTGGCGCCGTCTGTGGGAAGCGAAGATCGCTCTGACGGCAATCGCTTCCTGGAAATAATTCCTGTTCTGAGGAAAACTATGGAAGAACAAGGGGACGATTTGGTTAACAATTGCAAGGAGAACCTAGTGGGCGATGACTACCGGAACGACATGGAATATGAGGGACTAGGGGGCCAGCGAGTCGGAAACGCTTTCGATGACTCAGATCTTTTGGCTCGAAGGAACGAATTGCTGCTAGAGATCAAAAGATTGAAAGCAGAAAAGTACACCGTATAGGAAAATCTTCGATCCGAGATAAGGAGGGATCCAATTAGTGAAAAAGATGAGCGCGAAACTGAATTTCGTCCCAAAAAAAGAGACGACAGATACCGGGGACGCGAACGGCGATCGCCGAGGAGAAGAGAGAGGCGACGTTTGGGTTCGGCTGACTCAAGTGAATACTCTCAATATAGCTACTCGGAGTCGTCCCCTCGGAAATACCACAGAAAGAAAAAACGAGATCGTAGACACACCGATTACCGAAGAGGAAGAATCTCGGAGAGGAAGTCTCCGAGGGAGAAGATTTACCATGCTCGAGGTGGCGATCGGGCTTATGGCCATGCAAACTATCCAGATAGGAAAGAGGACGAGGGCCCGCGAAATTCCGAGTGGCAGCACCAATATACTTTACCATCTGAGGAAGGGTTATACTTTCCGAACAATGACAACCTACGATCCAACGTTTATCGCGCGGGTCATAATTGGATAACCTCTCATTTGTCCCCGGATATTTTGGTGGGAAACCTTCCAAAGAATTTTGATATTTCAAAGCTAGAAAAATTCGATGGGACACAAGACCCGGATAATCACATCTAATAATTCAAAAAAATTATGATTAATTTTGGACGACGATGATAAGTTGTTGTGCAGAGCGTTTTCTCAGACCTTCAAGGGGGTAGCTTCCAAATGGTACAATAGGCTTCCGGAGGGCTCGATAAAGAATTTTGATATGTTCTGGAACATCTTCAGACAACACTTTGTGGGGAGCAAAAAGCTCAGAGCTAACGGGGACACGATCATCTATCGTCGACAGAAGGTTGGGGAGAACCTGAAGAATTACACTAATTGTTTTGTCAAAACGAAAACAGACATGGAGTATTGTAAAGATTCAGTGGCGCTTGCAGCTTTTAGGATGGGCCTACTCCCCGGATTGTTGAAGGATACAGTGGCATAGAGGCAGGAAATGACCTTTGGAGCGTTATTAGATCAGGTGGAGAAGAGGATCCTGGTGGAAGCGTTATTAGATCAGGTGGAGAAGAGGATCCTGGTGGAAGAGAGTCAGGCGTCGGAGAAAGGATCTGGGGATCAGTTGGATCAGAATCAATTTCAAAGATCTGAATCGAGTAACCAGGGCCCCGTGCTAATGTTCAGGCCAAAAGTACGGGTCAATATCCGCTGAGGCAGAAAACAAACCCGCAGTACTATGGCAACCAGCAAAATTACAATCAAGGAACAAGACCCATGTCGAAGAAATGGGTTCGACCCGATTATTTTGCGGAGTTGACGGAAAATGTTGCTACAATATTTGACAAGTCAAAATCTACAGTACCGTTCAGGAAGCCTTTTCCCATACAGACTCTGAGGGAAAGCAGAAGCGTTCATAAGTATTGCAAGTATCATGAGGATATTGGGCACGATACTAAGGATTATATAGCTTTGAAAACAGAAGTGCAAGCCTTGATCGAGAATGGAATATTACTAGAGTTTGTCAAAAAGCACTCCCAGAAAAACGCTGTGGTGAAAGCTGTCCCAAAGAACACTGATACAGCCATGGTGATTTCCGAAGGGGTCGACGACTTTGACATTGAGCAAGAGTATTTAGGTCCCAAGGAGGGGAGGAAAAATGTAAATATGGTAGAAGAGATTATTCCGAGGGGGAAGGTGAATAGCCTCTGTGCTTTCTTCGAGTCCCTGGCAATCTTTCGAGGCGACACTATTGCGGGAAATTCCAACAGCTCCCGAAAGAGGCACATGGTCAACCTGACTACCCAGATCGAAGTAGGGGTGTCAGCGCAAATGCACTGATCGCCTTCCCCCATTATTTGTTTTGACGATGACGATATGTGAAATGTTGCAGGCCCCCATGAGGATGCGGTAGTGATTGCTGCGGGCATCGCGGAGGATCAAGTTCAGAAGATACTTATCGATACGGGGAGTTCAGCAAATATATTGTTTATGAGCACTTAAAGGAGAATTTCTGACCCACCAGTTATCCGACGATCCGACAGGACTATAGTGGGCTTTACTCGCGCTACAGCAGTGGTGGTTGGAGAGTTTCAGTGTGTGGTCGAGTTGGGTCGTGGGCCATTCAAGAAGGAGGTGGAAGTATTATTTATTGTCGTTGACGCGCCAACGTCGTATAATGCCATCTTGGGTCGCTCTTTGTTGTCCCGGATTCATGGTGTAATCTCAACGGTACATCAATGTTTCAAGTACGTGGTTGGGAACAATGTTGGGATAATCCGAAGTAGCCAGAAAATGGCCCGTGAATGTTACCAGATAGCCTTGTCCTCGAAAGTAGTTCGGGGAGAAACGTCGGACAAAGCATAGCAATTAAAGGGGCCTCCCTCCGAAATCATCCCATGCGATGATCCGAGGGAGACCCCCGGATTTCTGGTCCCGGAAGAAGATTCTGCGACACATGAATTTGCGAGTGGCAAATCTCTGAAATATCCGATATCCGAAATTGTATATATATATATATATATATAATTTTTTTATTTAAACATATTTTTTAGCTATCCCACATGGTAAAAAACAAAACAAAATACTAAGAAAGTTGTCCATAAATATGGAAGATTGTTTTTTTTTAAATTATAACTTATCCCACATCTAAAGTTGGAAAAAAAATCGTTACCAAACTGTTTATAAAAGACATGGTGGATTTTCTTATCAGGTATATCTTTTTTAGTCTTATGACTCTTATCCTATATCTAAAATGTGGAAAAGAATTGCTACCAAACTTTCTATAAAATGGCTTTTCAAAATAAGTATATTTTTTTAACCTTATCCCACATCTAAAATGGGAATATGAATTTCTACTAAGGTGTCTAGAAAGGTAGCCTAACCAGGGAATATGAATTTCTACTAAGGTGTCTAGAAAGGTAGCCTAACCAATAATGCAATTAGTTAAAAACTTTAGTGGATATTCGGATTCGGATATTATCTGAATTCGGATATTATCCGTATTCGGATAATATCCGTCGGATACGGATTCGGATATTATTTTAAAAAAAAATTGGATTCGAATTTGGATTCAAATAGTAATTTCGGATTTCGGATTCGGATTCGGATATAGACAGATTCGTATCCGAAATATCCGTTTGCCAGCCCTAGTGTGACATCAACTTACTGTATTTTAGGGTTCCCGTGACAATGACGGTACCGTTACCATGGCTAGTGCGGATATTTTAAGATGGAAATGACACACTAAGTACCTATCAGCCAAACATATTACTATCCAGTACCCAAAAAAGGGTTAATACTCACTTGATACCCACTTCAATAAAACAATTCTTTTTTAAGACCTAATTTTATTTTAATACCACAATTACCCTCAATCTAGTATATAAGTCTAATAACTATAGTGTTACATATGCTCTTAATGAATTAAATTGGTTATATTGTGTTGAACTGTTACATTTCTTATGAGTGTTTAAAGATATAAATAAAATATTTTCTACGTAATATACACCTAACATTCATTTGGCCATTCTTAGTATTTAATCTAGTCATGCATATAAATACATACAGGGATCGGTGTGTATGTCATGAAATGGTGCTGGATATGGAAGCAAAATTTGAAAATGTTTTTTCATCTCATTCTATATCCTTATGTTATTTTGTGCATTTATAATCCTTAGAAAACGAGGGAAGGGGTTATTCATTTAGTTTAGCTATTTTATAAAAATATCATACTTGATAATAGACCATATGATCATACAATATATACTCAAGAAATTGACTCTTACTTTTATAAAATATATATTAAATATGTTGACAAACACAGGAGAAATATACATACTACATCTTCAAATATAATAGGTAATAGATGTAATATGGGGAGAAGCAAAAATCGTAATAACTACGTGGAAACTACACTTTTATAGAACAACGACAAGTAAAACTCGTTAAACTTTAGTGAATGGACAACACATTATGTATGATTTAACTAGGATTGATCAAAAATCCCTAATGATATCTTAAGATGGTGGAAGTGCAAAGAAGACCAGTTTCTTATTATTTACAAGTTAGTCAATGAGGTTTTTGTTATACAGTTTATAGTAGCAATTGAATCTGCGTTTAGTCAAGTATTGTTGCAATACACGACTAAACGAACAAGACCGACTAGCGATGCACTTGAAGTATACAATGCAATCAAATACTAATCTACAACGACCTAGATGATGCAAGAAAAGAAATATGGAATAGAAGAGAATCAACGGGATATTTTCGATGAATTTGATGATATTGAAGAAGATTTTTTTAATGAAGTTGTTGAGAGACGTGAGGATGAAGAATTGAATCAGAAGATGAATTTATGGATGAAGAATATTTGTAATTTAAAGAATTTAGTGAATTTGTAATAGGATAGTTCAATTTGATAACATTTGTATAACTCGAAACCCGCAAATAACGTAAATCAATAAAATTTATTTTTTATTGTCTCATCTTGTAATGTAACAACTTATCATAAAAAAATACAACTTATAAAATAAACAAACTATAACAATTATTATATCTCTAATAATGATAAATATAATTACATTTGTTGTAAGGATAATCAAATTATGACAATAACTATAATAACCTTTTAATTATTTTTCAATTATAATATACAAAGTATACCATCAAACTGTTTTAAAAATGTAATCTACGAACTTATAATCAAATTATTAAATCTATAACAATTTTTTTATCAAACAATAACACTATTTTTACTTTGTCATAAAATAATAATAATAAATTCTTTTTTAAAATATTTTAAATTTGACTTTTGAAAATCCACTCCAATATAAAAAATATTAAATAAAAATTATTATAAATTTTAGATCAAATATTGTAACGTTATTTAGGGGACATAAGTCTGATCGTATTTTACCATAATCGTAGTGAAGTGTGACATAGGGGTGTCAAAAAAATCCGAAAAATCTGATATCCGACCGAAATATTCGATATCGAATCCGAAAAAAACGGATAATATCCGTATTCGAAAGAAAATAGATAATATTCGTATCTGAATTCTTATCCGAAAATAGCGGATATGGATATAGACATATCCGTATTCAAATAGTAATTTCGGATTTCGGATTCGGATTCGGATATAGACAGATTTGTATCCGAAATATCCGTTTGTCAGCCCTAGTGTGACAGCAACTTACTGTATTTTAGGGTTCCCGTGACAATGACGGTACCGTTACCATGGCTAGTGCGGATATTTTAAGATGGAAATGACACACTAAGTACTTATCAGCCAAACATATTACTATCCAGTACCCAAAAAAGTGTTAATACCCACTTGATACCAACTTCAATAAAACAATTCCCTTTTAAGACCTAATTTTATTTTAATACCACAATTACCCTCAATCTAGTATATAAGTCTAATTTGTGCAAAAAAGAGGTCTTGTGGCTACGGTATCATCACGCAAAATTTGAAATTTGAATTTATGACTCTCTCTCTCTCTTCTCTCTCCTAACCTAACAAACAACCTGTTTTCCAAGAAGGTTTTGTTGGTTTCAAATTTTCTTGTCGTGATCAGTTTATTGCCGGCAATCACCGTTGGCCACCGGCGATCCTACCTAAATACCGTTCAGCCAAGTAACCACCGTTCCCCGACCATTTCCAATCACCGGTCAGCAAAAACTGTCGACGAAACTGAGCTTTTCGGCGTCTGTCAAACAGTTTCTTGACTTCTTGAACTACAAAATCCCGTTAGGAACCTGACTCTCGACTCAAACCTGTGAACCAGTTCCGAAATCAACCAAACATTAATGTCGACTTCACCGGTAAAGCAGAACGAAGGTGAGTATGACCTGACTGCACATCGACATTCTTTTGTTTCCGTTTTCCAGCTTAACATGAGATTAACTAGTCTTAATCATGTATCTTAATGGCAAGAAAGCGTTTAGATTTTGTTTAGTTTATCGTTCTGGTCTATTAACGATCGATAAATTCTTCAGTAACTTTCCGGTAAGCATTTGTAGTTTTTCAGTCCGATTGAACAATATGCATTTGCTGTATGTTTAGTCTGAGAGATGAAGATGTGATTTATGCGTTGTTTTTGTACTGTCGTTGCTAGTTTGGTTGAGTCTTCTACTGTCGTTGCGTTTTATTTGTTGAATACTTACACTGCTAGATATAGGAACCATTACCTCTAGTCATTGTGTTTTTACCAGGCACTGATACATGTCTTTGCGATTTGTGTATGAATATAGAGGTTGCTAGATGTTAATATGAACATTGTGATTTGCGATTGGTTTTCATACATTGCGATTGTAGTTATACTACATTTCTAGTTTGGTTTTCATACATTGCGATTGTAGTTATGCTATATTGCTAGATGATTTCAAACATATATCATTTAGAAAGAAATTGTCTGTAACACATTCATGCGTTGTACGATGCCCTACAAAAAACTAACCCAAACTCTTACAATTCAGGGTAGTATATGTTGAAACCCAAAGTTTGTATTTTCAAATTTCATCACGAAACAGCTATTGTTCTGTTGTCCGAATTTGAAAATTTTGACTCTTTGGAACAGTACATTGAAAGCACATAACAGGATCTTGTTATAGGCAACTACAGCATTAGCTATTCTTGTGGTGCTCAGAAGAATTGTTTGTTTAATAAGAAGACAGATTTTATTGGTTTGGAAGTATACCTTGATGTGGAGCGTCTCAAGAGTGTTAGTTTTGTTATCGAAGAACATGTGCAAAATTTCCAAACAAGCCTCTCATAACCAACAAACTAGTGTGAAAGTAGTAACTCTTTAGTTATTTCAACCCCGAAGAGAAGGCATCTTGCTACAAATGGATGGGCTGAAGCTATCGTCGGTGTTGGTCAGTCATTTATTGATGGTGCTGCAGGTCTAAGGTTATCCTTATCCCGTTATGCATTACAGATCGTTTTTGCCTTTAAGTACATGCATAATACCTTTAGGAAGATCATAGTTTATTGTGTAAACAAATATTTGGACAGATGCAAATGGAGACTCTATGCTTCAATTGATTCTAAAACCGGTTTAATGACCATAAAAAGATTTGTTAATACTCATACTTGTAGTCCCGTATTGACAAAAAAGAAGAACATGCATTTGTCATCTGATTTGATTGCCGATGAGATTCACGATTCTCTTAGGAACTGCCAAAGTGTAACAGCTAAGACTATACAGTCCTCTATCAAGCAAGACTATGGTTTAGACATTTATTATCGTCTATCGTGGAATATTTTAGAAAAGACAAGGCGTGTAGTATTTGGAGATAGCAATACTTCTTTCGGATTGCTAAAAGGATACTTCAAGAGACTAAAGAGTCGTGATATCGCAACGGACTGCCATTTAGATTTAGCGTCCGGCAATGTTTTCCGATGCTGTTTTATAGCGTTCGGGGCGTGCCTTCAGGGTTCCCATTCGTGCCGTCCTTTATTGTACGTTGACGGAACCCATCTAACAGGGAAGCATAGTGGTGTGTTGCTCTCATCAGTGGCAAAGGATGGCAACAACGGTCAGTCCATCTTTCAGTTTACATGTTGCTAGATATGTGCTTTTTTGTTTCAAACATATATCATCAGTTAAGGTTGCTAGATTTGTTATATTTAGATTTCGATATCTTCCCGTACGCTAGATTGGAAGAATTAAGTTGCTAGATAGGTTAGTCAAGTTTTTGCGATTTACGGTTAATCTAGACTGCTAGATTGAAGATGCAACTGTTACAATGGTGTTGCTAGATAAGTCGTATATATATATATATATATATATATCCATTTACTTTCATTCAGCCTAAAAATTTTGGTCTTGCTGTATGTCTGCAACTTTTCTGTGTAACCCTGGAAACAAATGTAATTTTACGTGTTGTTGCAGGTCTATTTCCCATTGCTTTTGGTATTTTTGGTAGCGAAGACTCAAACAATTGGTTTTGGTTTTTGCAAAGTCTAAAACCGTATTTTCTAGGGCGCCAAATAACTTTCATTTCAGATCGTCATGCTGGTATTATTAATGTTATAGAAACTTTGTATCCTAATGACTACCATGCGTATTGTATCTTCCATCTACAATAGAATTTGGATAAAGCTCTTGAACACACAAAGAGAGTCTACAGAAACAATATGCTAGTGATGTCTAAGATATGTGCTTATGCCCCGACTGTGGACCTTTTTAACGAACGACTAGCTCAGTTTCAGCGCCAAAGGGGTGATCGTATTGCCAAATTTCTAAACAATTTTCCACCAGAAAAGTATGCTCAGGCATACGTTAAAGGCAAACAGTATGGGACGATGGCTTCAACAGCTTTTGAATCGTTCAATGCGCAGATTAAAAAATTGCGCAATCTGCCTATAGTTGAATTGGCCGACAAGATTAGAGTTCTTATGACTCAAATGTCTCGACGTTTAACAGAGGGTCTAAGCTGGAACACACACTTATGCCCCGAGTTTGACAAGATGTTTAAAGAGAATGTACAATGCGGTCGAACGTGGTTAGTACGCAAGTCTTCTACCCCTTATTTTGAGGTTTTATCAGACCCAGTAATTGTGGTAAACATCTTTGATTTTTACATGTAGTTCTTGGCAGCAAGAGTGTTTCCCATGCGCTCATGCATTGGGTGCAATATCATCTTTAAGCGAAGATCCGATGACATTAGTAGAACCCTTTTTCACTGCTGCAAATTTCAAGTCCATTTATTCTTTTAACATACCGGCTATAACAGATTTTGGTGAAGCTACTACCACTAACGATGATGGAGAGCCAGTGGTTAATCCACCGAACATTAAAAGACGAGCGGGACAGCCGAGAAAAAAGCGTATTCCATCAAGAGGAGAGGTAACCACCAGCCAGTCCCGTTGTGGTCGCTGTTTCAAATCATGACACAACAGGAGGTCATGCGATGCTCCGTTCTGAACTTATGTTCATTTTTTTTTATTTTGGATATCCTTAGATAAGCACTCCTTATCTTTCGAATTGTATGATTTGAAACTGTTTACATGGCTATGTACAATGTCTTGTTGTATCGTTAATTATATTCTTAACCAGTGTTTGGCATTGCTAGATAGGCTATGATTACAATGCTAGATACTCGTAATATCATTCGTAGTTGCATTGAAATTAAGTTTCAAATGGCACATTAATAGATACGGTGTAATACCTCTGTCTACAATGAGATTGCTAGATACGTGTATATGAAGTTGTTAGATACAACATTATCCAGACATGAAAATTCGACCAACATGAAGTACATGGATGTCTTAATCTAACATTGCTAGATACAGCAAATTATCTCTGCGATTTTAAGGTTAATATCAATTTGGTATATATCTCTGCGATTTACTAGTTAATTTCGTTGCTTACATTACGATTGTCAGTTGTAACTGTCTTTACAACTGCTTCATGTAACTACTTTCTCTCTAATATTTAGTTAAAATCTAAAAATTAGAACAACATGCAAACTAATATAGATAACACAAAAAAAGGATTTGGCAAACATCATAATAATATTTGAACATTATTCATGGCAGTACAACTGCCACAAACAACAGCCCTCCCAAAAAATAGAACTGCTCAGAGGGTTGGCTTTGTTTTTAGCCCATCAAAACATAAAAAAACATACAAAAACATAAAAAACATAAGAAAATGATGTTGCATGAACTGCCATAAACCTAATCAGAATCCTTGTCATCGTCCTCGTCATCAGACGCTTCACCTTCCTCCTCATCTTCTTCTTCTTCGACTTCTTCATCCTCTTCGTCTTCTGACTTCTCCTCGTCGGCTTCATCTGAGTCATCGTCCTCTCTCTTTGCAGATTCCCAGCTATCCCGTTATCGCTTCTTTTTTAGAAGTTGTTCAAGGTCGGACTCATAGCTGTCATCCAGTGACTAGGAGCCCCATGAAGCGTAGTTTTCTCCGTAGTCGGACGTCCAAATAGAGCTGTCATCCTCCTCGTGTGAAGAGTACTCCGAAGTGGTTGTTCACTTGTATGCCTTGTTGTCTAGGTAGTAGTCGGAAGACCATCGGTCGTCCGAACGAGTACCTTGATGTGACTGGGGAAGATGGGGCCATTTTCAAGAGTGATTTTCTTGCAAGGTGGTTTTAGATGATTTTGCAGAGTAGTGTGAGATGAATAGGCTAAACTCTCATCCTCTACTTATAGCCAAACGCAATGCCTAAGGCTACGTCCAATCTAGCAACTCCAATTAATTACAAACATTTAATTGTACATGTCTAATTAATGCATGTAATAATTCAACACATCTAACTTTGTCTTTTCAACTAACAAGCTAACCAATAGGATTAAAACATTTATTTTTAATTACTAATGGACGTAGTTAACAGTCATTTCGATCTCATTTAATTTACTCGTCTCCCAATAAACCTATCTAGCAGTGCAGTAATATAGTTGGTCCAACCTAAATATATCATTGCGATTTATGAACGTTTCACATTGTTAGATATAACATATGTGACATTAACAAACACAACAATATGTCATTGCCAGATACCTTATAATGATGTTGCTAGATACAACAACTGAATATTCTTAGATACAGTGTAATGACTTTGATAGATACAACATCAAAAGGTTGTTAGATGGGTTGTAACAAGGTTGCTAGATGCGGCTTATGAACATTGCTAGATGCAGCGTATTAACATTGCTAGATACAACAAAAACAATGGTAGATGGGTTTTAAAGAGGTTGATATATACACCCACGTAACCTTGCTAGACATGTTATAAAGACATTGCTAGATACGTTATAAGAAGATTGATAGATACAGAATTTCAACATTGCTCGATACGATATAAAGACATCTGTAGATACAGCAGTATAGGATTGCAAGTTATGTTAAATTTATTCATACAAAAATAATTGCAGGATCTCCCTATATACTTTAGAAAAACATGACATTGATAGAAATACTATAAAAATTGATAGTAATACTAAAGTTGATAGAAATGACATTGGTAGTAATGAATTACATAACATTTTCGATATCCACTACACAATGAGATACGTTGCAATTGTTACATAAGTTCTGAGTAATCGTCTAATACTAGCATCCATTTTTAACTGAATCAGACAACCTTTATCCCAAAAATGAATTACATAAAACATTTCTCTCAACACTACCATCGTCGGTTTGTGTTTAAATTATTGAGGAAATGCTTAAATATTTCAACTCTTGTTTCGGCTTGCATTTCTTAATTGCTATTTTAGAGGAACATATCTTTTATGAATGATGTCTTTCGCGTACTTACAAACAAAAAACCCACAGTCAAGGCTGTCCTTCTCTTGTTGTGGGATATCTCTCATTATTTTGATTTTGTATCCACCTTTCACATGAGGTATGTATTTCTTTTTCTTCATGCAACAGGCGAACTGCAAAATCAAGGAATGCCTTGTTACATTGCGATTTACGAGACTATTTGATTGCTATATACGACTACATGCATTGCTAGATACAGCATGAGACATTGCTAGATACAGTGAAATAATTGTTTAACTGTAATTCTAATATCACATTGCTAGATATGTGGCTATGACATTGCTATATATGGCCATAAACACTTGCAATATATTTTTAGCATAGAATTTTTTACCAAGGCAATGGTTGTATTTCTCGTCTTATCTGGAATGAGTTTGCTCCACGGCAACAGTGAGTTGTAGCTACTAGTAGTCCCATTCTCCATATCAATAACCAGCAGCATCCAGTGGTTAACACCGGGTTTGTTAACGTTGCAAAGAGGAACTAGGGAAACGTATGTGTCTGATTTCATTGTTTCAAAAACTTTATCCACAATGACAGACATATCTCCCTTCACAACCAGTGTTTCCTGCAATTTTTTATCATTACTATAGGAAGTAGATATTTGATATATAACACAAATAATACCTGATGCACTTACAATTGAAATTCCAGATATTTGAATAGCGCTGACCATATATGAATATTTATCGTCAAACCCTTTCACAGGGACTCTCCAATTTGTATCCTTGAGCAGCTTATATATACAAGCATCTATGATCTATCAATTAATAATTAATTGCTTAAAACAGGTAAATGACAATGATTAAAAACAAGAAACAATGTTGTATACGTATACAACTTAGATGGTAACAGCTCTAGGTGCCCTATACTTGGACATTGCTAGATACCTTATTGTAATATTGCTAGATGGACTAATTACACATTACTAGATATATTAATTGAACATTGCTAGATATATGTAATTTATCATTTGATGCTGTGATACCAACGTAATATTACCTTGAAGTCTACTTCAGTTTGCTTTGGCAGTTCCATTATATCGCTCACACTAATGGAAATCCTATACGAGAACTCTGACATTGGCAAGTACCATACTTCTGGATCTTCTTGTTCTTCTTTCATGCTTATTTTCAACACCTTCTTGTACTCACTGACATTGATGAGTTGCGTTGTCTATGTACGCAACGGTCAATCTTCGACCGAAATCTGTGGTTGTCCCACCTGCGTCTGAGTAAGTAAGTTCCACCTTGGCATGTCATCAACGTGCACCTTTAATACAGCATCAAATTAAACTGTTAACATTACTTTTTTAAGGTGACGGTAAATACTAGAGATCTACTTACACCAACGTTTGTTTGACCTTCCTCGATGGATTCCAAAGTACGTCTCTTCTTATTTGAATTTTCTACAGCCTTGTCACATTCTTCATAAAAGGATTGCGTGCAATCTACAAAACTATCGTCAGCCAACGAGGTAACAGAACTTACAATCAATGTGTTAGATGATGCTTTATCTTGTAGGGGTGTTGCATATGTAGCTTCCCTGACCTGTTTTAGTTTTTCATCGTGCGTAATCACTTCAGTCTTTGCTGTGGATTGTTGTTCTTCGTTACGAATTGGAATAACCTTGACGGGAGATACAGCTTGTGATAGTTGTTCACATTTTGCTGCTTGTTCAACCCCACGGTACACCAACGTTTGTACAGTATATTGGCGTTTGTCTTCAGGCCCTACTGTTTGTACTCCCTAATAATGTAACATAAAAACGTTATCCACATGCATTGTGATTTTAGTGCAATACTCATTGCTAGACTAGTAACAAGAACTGGTTGCGATTTACGACTACTAGACATTGCTAGATAGAACTGTGCAGATTATCAAGAAAACTATCAACACATTATAAGGTTGCGATTGCACCAATATTGTGGATGCAATTTGTTTGATCCACTTACAGTTTTATTATAGTCAGTGTTTGATAGACATCATACCTTTGTGTTTGCGATTTTTGCGATATACATCTATCAAATAAAATTGAATCATGATGCAAATCTATACAAAAAAGCATTTTAAGTCTTAAAATTTTCTTACACTTTCAAAACAACATTTTCAAAAAACAACAATCCATCCATCTTAGTTATTATCCAACCTAGACTTTGAATATTTCAAAACCTGCCAATACATAATACTAAATATTTATGAATCTTAACGATTTTAAGATTCACTTACATCTTCAGCCACATTCTCCACCACCTTCTGAGGGCCAGGTTCTGGCACCAGGACTTCTGTTGTTGCATTCTCCACCCCAGTAGGTGCTTCTTCAATCTCTTTGTTTGGATCTGCAGTAGCCACAACTTCTTGTTTGTTAGATTCTTCTTTACACTGACCTGTCTCTACATTCCCCCATTCCTCTACAGCTTCTTCGGTGTTCTCCACCTGTTGTTTCGTATTTTTGGTTTCATCGTTGCACCCTTTGTCGAACGGCTCACTTCTGTCCACCACTAGTTCATGTCCATCAACCTCGTTGGATCCAACATTGTGTCCATATTCAGCTAAGACAACTTCATTTTGTACAGCGGAAGTATGAGTTATGGGTGATAATTCTGTTGACGCATCCCCTTTCTTATTACCAACATCACATGCAAGTATAGTAGCCCATGTCTGCTTCCCAGCGACATCTACAACAATACCATCCTCTAACGTAGTCTCTGGCTTTGGTTCACCAGGTATTTTAGAGTTAACTGACCCTCCATCTCCTACTAAGTTCTCCTCTTCAGATATTTGGGTCTTGTTTATCTTAACTGTCTCAAGCTCCTTCTGTTTTTCTGCTGTTTCCTACTCCTCAACATGCTCTACTTCGATTATTTTTGGGGTTTCTAAAACTTGTTGGCTCCTCTTAGGCACAAATCCATGCCAGCGAGATTGGTAAAAAACTTTTTCTTAACAACATTCTCGCTAATATTCGCAGCCACATTATCAGTATCCTCCAAATCTTCACGGCAAAACGGCATCGATAAGGTGTTTAGAAGTTTGGCATCCTCGGCATCTACAGTTTCCTCTTCGACCTCGAGCTTCTGTTTCCGCTGATTTAACTCTTTTTTCAGTTCTTCAACTTGTGTCAAACAAACGTGTTAAATACTATACATGATTTGTAATACGTTCTTAGTCCGTAAAAAGCATGGGAATACTCACTTGTTGGTTTCTTTGTTCAAGCGACATTTTCAACTTTTTGTTCTCAACTTTCAACCGGTGCATCCCGCTCCGCTTTTTTAGCTTCCGGTTGTCACGTAGCACCGACTGTGACAGCGCCCCAAAACTTGGAATGCTGGACCTACGGTGGTTTTTATTTTTCAACCTCTCGCCTTTTTTTGCACCAATTGCTGACTTCTTCCCCATGAATTCACGTAGTGTAATATCATAATTCTCTCCTTCTTCTGGTGGTGTTGTGTTGTCTTCAACCTCATTTTTCAAACTTCTTTTACTGCTTGTTCCAGCCTCATCATGAAACTGTTTCTTCTGCCTTCTTATACTTTTGTTTGTAACAGACTTCTTTCTTTTCCGACTCTTTCGCTCACTTGTTTTTGCAGCACCTTCATAGTTCTCCCCCAATTCAATTTCTCGAAAATCTTGACATTCAGCCTCTGTCAACGATAGCTCATCGTCCATAACCTACAATTTGACAGTATAATAGACATTCAGATAGGTACATGCGATTGCCTCACAATATTATAATCATGGTTGCGATTTACGAATAACTACTACTGCCAACTATGTTACAGTGGTTATGATTACTTTGAATATTCAGTTGTTAGATAGGTTATACTACTAGTGATTGGTAGATACATGGTTGCGATTGTGGGCTTGGATGTCACTGCTAGATAGGTTATATAAAATTATACATTTCTAGATGCGTTAAATCCAATCAATGTTATGGGATTATCATATTTATCATACTTGGTCGTCTCTCAGTTGGCTCACCATCTAGATCATTTCAAAAGTTGAGTCATTCCCCTCTAATTCCCACCACTTATAACACCTAGGGATTATGTTTGGCCTTGGTATTTCAACGTTTATGAAACTGCGCTCCATCTAAAATGACTGCATACAATATAACTTAACATTCAAATATGGTTTTGAAAATAACGTGATAACATAATCCATTGTACTTACAAATAGAAGAGCAACGCATTCGATCACTCTACCGGGATTCTCGGCATTAATACATTTGTCCAGTGACTTATGCAGCTTCTCAACTATGGCTCTAGACTAGTCGTACTCGTTTATTTTCGCTAGATCCTCCACGTAGAATACTGTTGTCCATCCGACGACATCGCCTGACACTGAAAAGAACAGTGTTGAGCATATGAAAAGTATCAACAAATGAGCAACGTCCTTCACTTCGTCCTTCCCTCATTCCCTTATTTCTTTCTCAACCAATTCCTACAAAATAAATAACATCATACTCATATACTACAAGGACAATTCAAAACAGTTAAGCCTACTATGACATTGCTAGATATACACGAAGACATTGCTGGGTACATGTAAAAAAACAACAGCATACTAGTATATTGCAACAGTAATTCAAAACGAATACACCTACTTTGAAATTGCTAGATAGAGCACGCTGACATTGCTAGATACATGTAAACTGCAGTATCATACTAATATGCTGCTGCAACAACTCAAAACAAACAAAAATTTCTAGAGTTTGTTCACCTTTATCAATGCATTAGACACTAATTTTTCGTTCGTCGTCCCGCTCCTCCTTGTGCGGGGACTCAAAAAATATTTCTGCATTAAAATCGAATCGTTCTCAGCTCCATCAGCAAACCGACCAATAAAGGCTCCTGTTTTATTCATTGGCATCTCCTTGTTCCCGTGTTTCAACCCAAATATGGCCTTCACATTCTTCGTAGTTAGCTTAACATGCTTACGACCTATCTTGAAAGCCTTTCTTTTCACATCGTAAAAACTACAAATTTCCTCGATCATGTTGTGGAACTTTTTCAGCTTCAGATTCTTGTTCCTTATATCGAACGATGTTTTCAGAAACGTATCGAACGGGGTGTCTCTTGCATCTTCTATGTGTTCTTCTGTAATTATATCCAGTCTTAGAAGGTTGATTATACTGACTAAGTCTGACCTGTAGAATACGCCCGTCTTAGTCATGGTGCAACTATGCAGAAATGATAGGCATTACCAATCAAACACTCTACTGGTGCAACTAACCAAACAACCACATGAATCTTACTCCATGGCTACATTGCTAGACATGAACAAGTTTCACTATTACATTGCTAGACGTGATGTGTGTTACTATAAACTAACTACTGACATTGCCAGATACGGCCACAAATATTGTATACATTGCTAGATAAGTACAACATTTCCTGCATATGAGCCAAATACTTCATAAAACACATACATTGCTAGACATGGCTAAATGAACACTGTGAGGTTGCGATTCTCGGCATAAAAAACAACTAACCACTTCCAACGGCATTCTCCGATATCACTGTCGACACTAACATAACAAGTACGGTATCACTGAGCCATCTTAACTACTAACTATCAGATGAAATGTCAGGAAAAAATGACATTTCAATACCAACAAATAATATGAACATAGAACTGTAGACGAAACGGAAAAACGTTGCCGAAGAACGGATAACTGTCCAATACAATACTGACATACAGTGGCTCGTCCGGCCAAAACAACACTCGAAATTTTAGTCTACGACATTACATTGCAAAGTCCGGCGACAAAAAAACCACTATCAAACTAACCTGTTCGACAGTATCGATATCGGTGACTCTGTTAAAACCACCGTGCCTCGATGACAGCATCCTCCTCTAACTGATGATCGGTGCCGGAAAATGATATCATCGACTTAACAGTTTGGTTGCAGTTTGTTTTTTTAGTTCGCTCTCCTTTTTCGTGTTTCTCTCTCCTCAAAATTAGAAATGTGAAAGTGGAGGGAATTGGAACCCAAAAATCAGGATTATGAGGTGAAAAAAGTGCGTTACAACCAAATTGCACATTTTTATACCTTAGAAGGTATTTTTGTCCAAAATATGATTAGGTATTTTATGAAACTAATCTAAAACTAGGTACCATTTTGGTATTTCAAAATTGGATAGGTATTTATGGGTACTTTTTTTTTATATTTTAAGATGTATGTTGTTAATTTTTTTTCCTCGGATAAGATGTACGTGTTAATTGTAGTGTAATTGCTTTTCTTTTCATACCCACGATCTTTTTCTATATTTACTACTTCATTTCCATGTATGTTGTATAGGCATTATTTACTCACCTCTTCACTAGTTATTTTGTCCAGTTGCAAAAACCCTAAAACAACAATCGGATTTAGATCTTCATTTTTAGTTCGGAACGCAAAAAAAAATAAGCAGAACCAGTGAATCTGTCATGGATTTGCATTAGTATATATAAGATAGAAATATATGAACTGAATATGCATATAACACAAATATTTCCTGCACTTTTTTATATATACGTCATGAAAGTTGTAAAAATGAATCTTAAACATTGCAGATCGACTCATAGACCTTTAACATCTTTATACAAGTCATACTAATCAAAGGTCATTCAATTTTCTTATTAGCTGTAAGATTAATTAATATCATCCTCCGACGTGGCATCCAAAGGAATAAAGCAGTCGAAATTTATGATCATCCTAAATTCCAAGACAAAAATTCAATAAACTTAAATATACCTGGATATCATGTGATCTACTTGCTTCTTTATTGGTTCATTACTATAGACACCCAATATTTATTATTTTTCCTGCATGTAAAGGGACGCTTGCATGGAGCTAAATCTTATTTGGGCCCAATGAAGACTGAATTTCTTTTTGAAGTTTACAAGACAGAATTAAGAGGTCCATTAACATCACTTCAGGACCACGCCTCTGGACCGCACTCACTTTCTCGCTATCTTTATTTCTTTTCAGAATATTTAATGAAAAAAAGAAGAAACAAGAACACTTATTTTCATGTGTATGAATCCAGAGCTATATATCTCTCATTCTTGAAAGTGTAGGGATATAATAGCATTTCAATGTTAAATTTATACATCCATGAATTTATGAGTTATCCTATAATTTGGAAAAACAATATATCAATCATTCAATGTATTAGATTATTTATTTGGGTTTGGTGATGTATTTTTTTAACGTTTAAATCTTCCAAAATACTAGAGCAATAATTTGAAAAAAAAAATGTTTTTAAAGATAATCAAAACGGATATACCTAAGTATTCATTTTTCAAGTTTTTGTATATTTTATATTTTCTTCTAACCCAAAGAAAGTGATGTTGGGGTATGGATCATAGAATATTTGGATAAAAATATTTATCGATATACTAGTTAAGTTTGAATTCAATATTCCACGACTGTTTTAAATGAAAGTTGTCATCTTTAAAATGATAATGTGTAAAATTATATTTATGAGTGATTCGTTTAATATTTGATTCTTTTTATGAGATTAATATTAACAATAATGAATTCATGCTGGAGTGTTTATTTTATGAAAGAAAAATATATCTACGAAAATTTTGAAAATTTACTAAAAACAAAATGGTATCATTTTTTTTTATCAAAAGTGGTTAATGTCAGACTAGTTAGTCCACGATGGAACTTCGTTGTATCTCACGGAATAAACTTCCATCATATATCAATAGGACTGTGTCCGTTATTTATTCCGTATATTTCAATGGACCTATCTATTATAACAGATCAAGTTTTAAAAAAATATTTTAGTTACACAATATTCTAATTTGGTTATTTCTTCCGCATCGTTTATACTGCGGATAATCGTAAATATATAATATATGAAATATGGGTTGAGAGTGAAAAATATGAAAAGAGAAATAAGAGAAGAACTTTATATTATAAAGCTTTCTTTATATTTATATTGTTTTTATACATTATAAATATTTTTTAATTATAGAATAATATATTTTTTGAATTTATTTTATAATCGAACAAAGTTAACGTAGGTCCTGCTTTGGCCCCTCCCGAATAGGACCAAAGGGCAGAGGTTATCCTTATAAAAAAAAACAAGATGTGAGCATGCGTTGCTTTAATTATAACCTACCTTTCATGCCACAACCCATATTATTGCTCCCTCTAGCATATACACAAACACAATAAACGCATATGAAATGAAAATACCATGCAAGAAAGGGACATAAGAGAAATGTCAATTATTTACAAAAAAACCAACAATACTAAAAATGTGTCCTTTCATTATCTAAGCTAAATCAAATGTTTGGAATTTATACGTTGGATGTGATAGTGACATAGAGTGAGAGAGAGAAAGCCCAAGTAAAATAGCCCATTGGATACTTTTTTGTGTAGTTTTTTCTCATTGTCGTTTTCTTTTAGACAAACCTTAAAGACAAAATGATGGTCATCCTCACCAATCAAGTTTGAATGGCTTTGTTTGTTAGGGTATATTTTAGGAAAGATGTAAATTAAATTTTAGGGTATATTTTAGGGTATAAATTATTTTATATCAAAACATGTGTTTGGAAAAGGGAAATAATAATGGGTTAGGGCAGCTGGAAGAATTTAATGACTGTATTTTAGAAATGTTTTATTGTTTTCAAAATTAATTTTAATTAAATTAAAATATTTAATTATAAAAAATAATAGTAAATAATAATAAAATATTTTTTAACGAATATATTCGTTAGTATTGTTCTTTTCTTTACTTTTCAAATAAAAAAAAGTGCCATTAAGATATATAAAAAATAAAAATGATTCGTAAAATTTATTTTAAAAAGGATTTGAAATGTTTTATGTATTTTTAGAATTCAGTTAACAAATTGTCAAAAATTATCAAGTGGTTAAAAACTATTTAAAATCTCACACCTTATAAAAAAATAAAAAATTCTTCATGTTACGAATAGTTCAAAATCTGTGACAGATCATGTTAAGAATAAATCTAAATCTGTCGTGCTGAGAAAAAATTAAAATATGTCAAGTTAAGAAAAATTCAGAATTGGTCCTGCTAAGAACAAATCAAAATATATCATGCTAAGAAATTTTTTAAAATACATCCAACTAATAACAACTCAAAATCTGTCATGCGAGGAACAATTCAATTTTTTCCTCACTTGATTTAAATAAATAAAAAATATTGGGTAAAATACAGCATATTTTTTTAAATTGCCACATTATCTAATTTTTTGTGCACATTTCACATGAACAAAAAACGTAGTAATATCTCCACAGAATCGTATAAAATTTAACATGTCATACCTAAATCTTATGAAATACATCTTATTAAAAAAATTATAAACTTTACTCTGCTTTTAAAAAAAATATTCCAAAGCTACTCGTTTTTAAGAAAGAAAATAATATGTATCTGTGATTATTTTTATAGAATATATTAAGACAAAAAACATTCATATTTTTATTTGATGCATTATTTAAATAAATAAATATATTAACCAATAAAATATAATATACGCCTAATGTAGTCAGTTTTTTTTAAACCTAATGAGTACAAATAACGCAATATATAGTTGTCTTAGTATTTTGAGCAATTATATTATTATTAATTGGTGATTTTATTGAATTTTAAGAGTAATAAACCATCATTGATCTTTGACCATTTATTCTTTTCTTTTATCTTCATTATACTAACCCAATTAAATTTTTTTTTCTTTATCTATGGTTTATGAATCTCTCGTACAAAAAAAACTATATGCTCTCATGTCTAGGTTTGGAAATCTTATGTCCTTCTTATTTGATGTAAATCAATATTGTGTTCTAATGTTATGTTTGAAAACTAGACAAACATATCAAAATGTTAATTATGAGCTAAAATTTACCATATAGTCTTCCTAAAATATGGCATGTATTACCTGCAATTATATGTTGTGTCTTCTATATTCGTTTGAAATATTCAAAATCTACCATACTTTTTTTTTAAATCAAAATTATCATGCTTTTAAGAAAGTAAGAAAGGAAAACCCTATTAAAAGTAAAAATGTAGCATGCTTTTAAGAAACCAAAATCTTGTTAAAAAATCAAAAATATATCCTATTGTTAAGAAAGCAAAATCCTATTAAAAAATTAGAATATATATTATTTCTACCAAAACATGTCGTAGAAGATTTTTTAAAAGGAAAATAATTCCACCTTTGTTTTATCAAAAAATCAAAATCAATCGTGCTTTATTTTACATATGTTCCATCTGATTTTATACAAGAAAAAAATCAAAGTATATCGTACATTGTTTTAAGAAAGAAAAATTTAATCGAAGTTTATCTTGTTTTATTTCTTTAATATGAGACATATTGGATCGTGAAAATATTTATCCTTTATTTAAAACAAAAACTTTGGTGATGTGAAACTGAAAACTCTATTAATAGTGAAAAATCTCAAATAATAGTTTATTTTCGTAATTAATTTCTGGAAACATTTCGAAACAAAAATTATTCGACCTCTCCAGTAAGACTTTGTTCTTTTTAATCTAGATTCACGTTTTTTGTTGGTATCATGTTTTTCAAAGTATCAATACTTTATTATACCTAAACGATGATTAATTATTACATCAAACAAAAAAATCAACCGCATATATCTTAATATTACGAGTTTCGAATTATAAAAACTAAAAATCCAATTTTAAAAAAAATCACATCAATAATAAAAAGAAAACAAAATATTTCAAATAAAAAATCGATTATTATTGATTTAATTAAATACTACCGTTTATAATTATCTTCGTCATATGACTGTATAGTATTTAAATAGCACCGACACTTGTTTGGTCTATTATTAATTTTAATTATATAATTTAATATATTATTAATTATAATATATTTACACGGCAATTATACAAAAAAAAGTATGATTTCTCTTTCTAGCTTCTTTTTGGTATCCAAATATGTTTCGGGCTAATCTCCCTTTTTATTGCATAATAATTACATATTTGTCCAAGGGTAGTTGATTTTTATTTTTTACATTAATGCTTTTTATAGATTTTAATTATTTTGGTTGATTTAAACAGTTTAAAATAGTAATTTGAATGTTTTTACGTGGTCCAGTTGAATTCAAGAGTTGTATTTTTTTTATTAAGTTTTTGTTGAAAATGCATTAAATATATACAAAAGAAATTATAAATATGTGGAGTATACTTCGAGAAGTGGCACAAAAATCTGTGAGAGAAAAGAAAAGTAAAGAAAAAAATAACCCAAATTTAGCCACACAATTACGGAAGAAGTAAATCCCCAAAGGGGTAGCCGAGTTGGTTGAGTAAGGCATGCTTGTGACCAAAGGTCATGAGTTCGACTCCCTCTACATAAGCTTTCTCGGCTGAGCCTGTCACCTTGTGTGGTTATCTTTTGGTGTTGGTTTGCAGACTATTGTGTCAGATTGGGGGTTTACCATGTGCGCACTCTGAGTAGCGGTTGCGGGTTCCCTCCGGAAAAAAAAAATTACGGAAGAAGTAAGAGTAAGTTAAATAAGAGAATCCAAAATCAAGCGAGTAAAAATAGCAAACCAACTGGTGAGA
Organism: Limnanthes douglasii subsp. nivea; assembly: GCA_036936605.1. NCBI lineage: Eukaryota > Viridiplantae > Streptophyta > Magnoliopsida > Brassicales > Limnanthaceae > Limnanthes > Limnanthes douglasii. The sequence goes on along the minus strand of JAUPFV010000002.1, from coordinate 54,905,997 downwards.
TGTGGCTCCTAAAAATAAAAACAAACAAAGTTAAGTTAGAAATTATAGGGATTGTATAGACTAAGACACCTTCGCGTCAAAGAACGTGAACTATAGGCTAGAAAGCATGCGATACTATACCACGGAGGCAAGGGTAAAAGATAAGCATAAAAAACTATCATTCATCTCCCTCCATACGTGGTATGCGTACCAAAGCAGGCACATCATAGATTGCGTAAACTGAAGGAAGACCATTTGACGCCTCTTGAATCCAAGAGATCTAATTGATATTGTTACTTAAAGAAAACCCAAAATTGAAGCTTGCGAAACTTCAAATACTGAAGCAAAGCTATAATCATATAGGATATAATTGATAGTTTTAGAGGTGGAATTGCATAAAATACCATTAAGAGGGTATTTAAACCAAAACTCGTAAACTTGTCGCAGATGGACAATTTGTCTAAAATAGCAAACCAAATGATGAATGAGTGGTGGAGAATATTAAATTTATGCCATACTAACCTCATCCACCTTACACGGAGGATGGGCATAAAAATGATACTGTATGTGTCCTTGATAGTGAACTTGGTGGTTTCTCTTATAACAATTCATTAGTGCACATCATTTTAGAGTATACTGGAGGATAGAGGATCGGGGGAAAAGATGAGGTTGTTAATATCGTAATGGTTGCTGCAACATTTTGCACTTGCATATCTAATATGAGATGACCAATTCCAGATCCAATCCTGGATAATATCTTAAACTTTTAGATTAATCCCCAACCTTGAATCATGGATGATAGCATGCTTGTAATGGATTACTAGAGAAGAACGGACAAACCATGGATCGTACTCGAATGAGTTATGTGTCGCTACCATATATAATTTACTAGAAAAATATCTAAAACATAAAATTTTCCTCCAAATTTAGGAGAGGAAGACGATCTAAAGTTCATAAGTTATTATTTTTTATTTTCTTGCTTTGAATCTAGTCACACCAGATAAAGTTTTTGTAATCACGAATTAAGGACCCTAAGAGTTTTAGGGTGGCGATCTGATTCTAGACTATTAGATCAAAATTTCCAAGGTCACCATCCATCGTGGAAAAGTGATCGTAGAGCATGTTACTTTAGCCTTTGAGATTTTCATCTCTTGTTCGAACCAGAAGAAGCGACCAAGGTATTGTGAAAGTTTTTTAAAAAGATCTCGTAGGAAAAATGAAGATGGATGACCAACCAACGTGGTCAGTAAAAAAACGATTTGAGGAGCTGAATGCGACTATCGTAAGATAAATGTTTGGAAGTCTAAAAACCAATATACACGATAATGTTATGAAAAAAGGAGCGAATATCAGTATGTGAAAGTCGTCCCGTTAGAAGAAAGACTTACAGACATATCACGGAATGAAATCAACTTTATACTCTCAAATGTTGGTAAAATTATTTCTTAGAGTTAGACCGACTCCGGAAAGAAAAATGTAACTTTTGTCTAAACTTGCTTGAAACCTCAAAAACGAAAAGAAGTTATTTAAAACCGAAAGAAATTAAAATTATCGTGAAAAAAAATTTAAAATATATATATATTATTTTGAGCTTCTTACATTTTGAATGGAAATTAAATTTGTGTTTCTTGCTTAATTAAAACAATAAAAATTCAGGTAGTAATAATTACAGTATTTAGTATATGATCATGTTTATTAGTTTTGTAGTTTTATTGTTTATATATACGATATTAATTTATTCTCAATTATAATAACATGGTTGGTAATATTTGACTTGACAGGATTTATAGTTTAAGATTGAGCTCAAAACTTAGGATATTTGAAATACTTTTTAAGTTTCAAAATTGTAAAAATCAAATATTGGGATTAGATTGATCCGTCTGCTTTTCAATTTTTTGTTTTGATACATTTAAAAAAATTGAACTAGTACCTTTATACCATAACTTATTTATGTTCAAGCGTACACGTCAAATATCATCCCTTCTTTTTCAGAATAGGATGCTAATACCATTTGAGGCATGGATTAGTAAAATACTTTTTATCATAAATAATAGCTTAATAAAGTCCAGAGATAAATTGGAGATAAATGGTGGACGGTAAATGTATTATAACGAAAATAATAAAGATTTACTAGTTTAAAAAATTGTGAAAAATTATATTTATCCTAGCAATTTAAGATATTGAGATCACAAATATAAAGAACTTTTATTAGATTCATTTTATATGGACGATAAATATTATTAAATTTGGTTTAAAAATTGATGATTCGATCGATAAGTTTTTTGAATTGTTTTTTATTTTTATTAGCTTGTGAAAGGAGTATAGAATACTCCAAAAATAGATGGGATGTACATATTGTTGGAGCAAAATTGTGTTCGGTCAGATTGGGTGAGTGACTTGGCTAATTGAGATTTTTCTCGAAATCTAAAACATTCCAAAAAATTGTTAAGGGCTTGGCAAAGAGTTTGTTTTTCGAGATTAACTGGTAGCAAAATCGTGTATCTTTTTAGGCATGATCTAGGTGTATATTTAATCATCTAGATAAAAACAATAGGTAGAAGATGGATTTAGATCTTTGTAAAGACTTCAACGACACGTAATTTTGTTCCACCAAGCCATTTTAGTGAGATCAAAAAATTTAAAACAAAGAAAGAAACTTATTCTTAGCTAGACCTGGTTGCTGCAAAACCCTTTTACGACGATGAGATTCGACTCGCGGTCCTTGGTCGAAGATTTAGAGTGAATGTTTCCTCTAATGGGTTCGTGGTCCTTTAATTTGATCAACTTTTTAGTATTTTATTTATTTGGTTCGGTTCACAACCCTTATTTAAAGTAATTTATGTTCTTAATTTTTCTTATTTTTTATGATAAAAACTTTAACCATCTAAAGAGATTTTATGAATTTAAACGATCTTTTTTTCCGAGTGTAATACTGACAAAAAGTCTTGTTCTTCCCATATAGTCGTTTTGGTCACTCAAACGATAGCCATTCCTTTTGAGGCAAAAATATCCAACATCGTCCCATCATAATTAGAGTATATGGTAGAAGCCACACAACTCAAATGAACTTTTTGATTAGTCACCGTACTACCACATCGGTTCCCTAATTATACAATCACTTCGAATTTGTTAAGATTTTTCGAAAATTCCTTCTATCTCTAAAGACATCATCGTGACCCGCTTTGAAGAATATTTATTAGCTCTTGGTCTCCTAAGAAAGAGTCATAAGATCAGAAAAAAAGAAATTGAATCTACTCGGGCTACTCGGGGCGTATCATAGTAGGTAAAAGTTTAAAGCCCATGAAACAAAAAACACACGTTGTTGATGATAAATCCTCAAACTCAAAGGAGAGTGTCTCATAGTCGGAACTACCTTTCCTTGATCAGATAACAGATAACAAGGGACTCATATTATTCATGTCTTTAAAGAATTTCATACAATTATCCGGAGACCCACGAGCTCTGATCATAATGAGCCAAGTGTGATATTATGAGGAACTTCAAAGTGAGTTTTCTCATTTAGATAGAAACACTTGTCTCAGTCTCAATCCGCCGAACTAGTTTTCTATAGAGTTTCAGACTTCCATTACGCCTAAGCATGTGTCGGTTTTTAACCTCTTAAACCTCTGCATCAGGTAAGCCAACCCCAATACATAGAGGAAGATGATGTCATTCGTACTTCTTCAAGAGTGTCAAATATCAACTTTGATATATATATATATATATATATATATATATATATATATATATATATATATATATATATATATATATATATATATGTCATATGGAACTTTTCTGCCGAAATCGTGTTAAAAATCAAAAATATATCATATAGTTAAGAAAGCAAAATCCTATTAAAAAATCAGAATATATATTGTTTTTACCAAAACATGTCGTAGAAGATTTTAAAAAGGAAAATAATTCCAGCTTTGTTTTATAAAAAATCAAAATCAATCGTGCTTTATTTTACATATGTTCCATCTTATTTTATGACAAGAAAAAAAAATCAAAGTTTATCGTACATTGTTTTAAGAAAGAAAAATTTAACCGAAGTTTATCTTATTTTATTTATTTAATATGATACATATTGGATCGTGAAAATATCTATCACCTATTTGAAACAAAGACTTTGGTGATGTGAAACTGAAAACTCTATTGGATAGTTAAAAATATGATACAATAGTTTATTTTCGTAATTAATTTCTGGCAACATTTCGAAACAAAAATTATTCGACCTCTCTCGTAAGATTTTGTTCTTTTTAATCTAGATTCACATTTTTTTGTTGGATTCATGTTTTTCAATGTATCAATATTTTATTATACCTAAACGATGATTAATTATTACATCAAATAAAAAAAATCAACCGCATATATTTTAATGTTACGAGTTTCGAATTATAAAAACTAAAAATCCAATTTCAAAAAAAATCACATCAATAATTAAAAAAAACAAAATATTTCAAATAAAAAAATCGATTATTATTGATTTAATTAAATACTACCGTTTATAATTACCTTCGTCATATGGTTGCATAATATTTAAATAGGACATGTACTTGTTTGGTCTATTATTAATTTTAATTATATAATTTAATATATTATTAATTATAATATATTTACACCTTAATTATACCAAAAAATATGGGTTGATTTTTTACATGTATTTGTTTTATAGATTTTAATTATTTGGATTGATTTAAACGGTTTTAAAATAATAATTCGAATGTCTTTTATGTGATCGAATTGAATTCAAGCGTCGTGTTTATCAAGTTTTTATTTTTTTGTTGAAAATGAATTAAATAAATGCAAAGAAAATTATAAATATGCGGAGTATACTCCGAGAAGTGGTATAAAGATATGTGAGATAAAAAAATAAAGAAAAAAATAACCCAAACTTAGCCAAACCATTACGGAAGAAGTAAGAGTAAGTTAAATAGGAGAATCCAAAATCAAGCGAGCAAAAATAGCAAACCAACTAGTAAGATGTGGCTCCTAAAAACAAAAACAAACAAAGTTAAGTTAGACATTATAGGGATTGTATAGACTAAGACACCTTGGTGTGCGATACTATACCACAAAGGTAAGGATAAAAGATGAGCAAAAACAATTTTCATTCATCTCCCTCCATACGTGGTATGCGTACTAAAACAGGCACATCATAGATTGCGTAAGCTGAAAGAAGACCATTGGACGCATCTTGAATCCAAGAGATCCAATTGATATTGTTACTTAAAGAAAACCCAAAATTGAAGCTTGCGAAACTTCAAATACTTTAAATGAAGCTATAATCATAGAGGATATGGTTGATAGTTTTAGAGGTGGAATTGCATAAGATAAAATTATGAGGGTATTTAAACCAAAAATCAGAAACTTGTTTAATCAGAAACTTGTATAGACTAAGACACAGATGATGGGCATATGGATGACATTGTTTTTAATATACTTCTCTTATTTTTGCTCTTACACGGATCATCTTTACCGTTTCTTCCATAATATATGAAATTGGTTCACTAACTGGAGAAATAGTAAAGAGAAACCTTTGGGCTTAGAAAGAGGTCTTTAGACAAATGGGAGTGCAAGTTTAATCAGTGTTTCACGGTAGAGAACCGAGTTAATTCAAAGTTATGGGATATTAAGAAATGGCTAACTCTAAATGCGATAAAGTTATAATTATTATCGATTTGGTTATGCTTAAATATGGTATGAAAATGTTTCTTTTTTTACCAACTCATAAATGACCCCCCAACAAACATCGAGTAAAAAGTGAGGATTATGATTTGATTTAGAGTAAAGCTAAACATGGTAAAGCTTATGAAGCCAATGTCTTTGTAAAATCTATTTTGAACCAAGGGTAAATGAACCAAGGGTTTGAATATTGTTGGAGTTTTTAGTGGGTAATAAGAAAGTTAGGTTGACTGGGGTCAATGAGAAAAAGGCTCATTAAGAATATATGGGGAGTTGAGGTTCAGACGGAAACTTGGGAACTGCATATCACAAGGGAAAATGTAAAACCATTATTTTGGCATACCCGCTCTACTGAGGGTTATGACTCGGTATGACAATACAGCTAAGCCTACTACTACTTCCACAAGAAAATCTTCGCTTAAGGCCTAAATTTGGAAAATTTCCCTTAATTTACAAGTAAAACTATTATGCCTTATTTTAATGATTTGAAGTTTAAATGCTGTGAGTTTCTTGTTTTTCAATTAGTGATCCTTTGCAGGCTATTGATAATACCTTTGCCATGCTCTAAAGCCTTTTTAATGACGAAAATCCAACCTTTCACATTTCTCGTGCTTTTTGTTCTTTTGAAGGAATCCGATAAGGTATATTATAGGTGGTAGGGAAGATGAGCCTTAAAAATGAAATTTACAGTCCACAATGCTTAAGACAAAGAGGGTAAATAAAAATAACCAAGAGCGCATAGAGAAGACCATCAATTAACGTTAACATTCTTTGGAATCCAAAACAACACGATACTTGATGAGTCCGAATTCAGCATGCTCCCCGGACAGGGACAGATCAGTCCAAAGCCTCTGGACCGGACAGATCGGACAGATCACATGGACCGGACAGATCACTTCGAACACAATGACCATAGGACTGTTTGAACTATGACAAAAGTACTAAAAAACCTAAACACTTCTTGACCAAGCTGCTTAATTATCTCTCTACTCCCTAAACACTTAAAACACCCACACACCACCATAAAACACCAACTGAAATTACCAGCCTACCCTCAAGCGATTATTATCCACACCAATACTGAATCTAAAAGCGAATGTATTAGAATTGGAGTTAGCTCTGGAAAAATAAGTAAAGCATGACTCTAAATCCCCCACCAGAGAGACAATTTTCGTCAAAGCGGCTAGTGATAAAGACGCGTTCATTCGATCACATATGGTTCTACCTTTTCATGATTTTTTCCTCGGGTGAAGGTAGTGCTATTTTAGAAATAAGTTCTTGAATCAGACATGCCAGAATGTGTATCCCTTGAGTTCGAGGAGGACTTCAAAAAGGAAGAAGCACTGGAGGATAAATATTTTAACGATATTGAAGCCCAAACTCATCATGGCCTAGAACTTTAGATACCCTAGCTGATTTACTTGCCCACACCAATCAACTCATCACCCTTATGAACCAACATGACGTTGTTAAAGAGGTCAGTGTTTAATATGAAGATCCAAAGAAATGAAGGGGTTATATGTTAAGTTCTTTTCTTCTCATAGTGCACCTATTTTTCACTTTATCATTACTAAACTCACATGAAGACTATGGAGTTTTGTTATTCGATTATCTTTCTTTTTCTATCAGACCGCTCAAATCTTTGGAATATTATGGGACATTTTGTGTTTTATTAAACCTTATTTTTTTTGTTCTATCTAAAGCATGAGCTTTGCCAAAAAAAAGGTGATCAACCTTTGGTGGGGTAAAAGTTCATGCTAGAACTTTGATGAGTAATTAGACCAATTAAGGTTGGAATACTTTATCGACGTTGGATTGCACTGAGCCAAAAAATTGGATCGTATGATAGCTCTTCGACCAACAAATGATGGAACACTTTATAAGGGTCATATCAAACCGAGCCAAACACTTAGAGAATTGGATAACTTTTTAACCAGCTAACATTGAACAACTTTATCAAGGTAGGATCACCAAACAAAAAACTTACAATGTAACATGTCTCTTTTACAAACTAAGGTTGAAACACTTTACAATGACCGGATTATACTTGATAAGAGGATAAAATATTAGGGAGAATAACCAACACTAGATAAATAAAGTAATTAATTTAATGTAATAAAATATTGAATGTAAATCCAACAAATATGTAATATGAAGGCGGCATTGTGTAATAACTAGCATTCAAGGTTAGGATTAGTAAAGTGATGGTGTATAAAGTAACACATAAGAGGGGGTAACTATGTAATTCATGGATTTACCACTTGTAATATATCAAGGACCATCATTTTTGAGGAATTTGGACCAAGAATGAATCAGTCATGACATTATTATTCTATTTGTCTCTTTCTCTCTCTACTTGTCTCATTTCTTCGTCTGAAATACTCTCATATGAACATAACTATGACTGATAACTCTTAGACAAACATAGATGTGACTGATAACTCACATACAAACATTACCGAGACAAATAGCTTCATTAAGAAACCCTTGGAACTATCAATACCGAGCCTAAAACTTAGAGCACCGGATAGCTTTTCGACCAACTATGGTTGGAAAAATCTAAGAGGTTTGGATTGAACTAAGTCAATACCATAGAGCTTCCCACTAAGTTTTAACCGTACAAAAATTATTAATATGTCGGCTATATATGCATCTCATTAAAACCTTCATGCACCACTAGGTTAGAAAAGAGTATGAAACCTGTTTTTTCATCACAATTTACAGAAGATTTATTCAAAATTGAACATTAATTACAAACTTAGATAGAATAGATTGTTATATGCTCGATGTTCCACGAGTACTAAAGTTTTCTTCCTTCATCATCTACGATCTTGTATGTTTTGGGATTTATTCTTTCGGAAACCGTATATGGTCTTTCTTAATTCAATGTGAGATTACCAAAATTGTTATCCTTGGTGTACAAAGAAAAATTCCTTAAAATTGTACTCATACTTTGAACTTGTGCGATCGAACCCGTAATGTGTACCTATTTCTCATAAGAGTCTCGTGTTGAACTCTAAAATAAGCCTTATCATTTCTCATAGATCAAATCTAGATATAACCTAATTTATTTTTTGCTCCTTTATTTGAATTAATTAAAAAATTAGAAGATGGTAATAAGGTTTCTGTCGGGACGACAACATACATGTCACACACAAGAGCAAAAGTATTTTGTAGAGTTATAGTTCTAGGCGTTGTTCAATACCAACATCACTTTCTGTAAATAGTTAGGTTATTTACATGTGGGCCTTATTAAGCTCTTCGTGAGCCCCTCTAAAATAATTATTGTTCATCTCTACTTGCACATTAGATTGAGTGTGAAAAGTATCTTAAAAAGGACTTTCGATGTCTCAGGTTTGACAAAAATAAGCGATGTTTACGTTTTGAAATTGAAGCCCATTGTTATTAGTAATTGATTTAGGAATACTAAATCTACAATCGGTGTTATTTTAGGAATGAAGTTTAATAATCTACTTAGGAGCGGTTATACATCCATCCATTTTGAAAAAGAATCAAATTTAACAATTATGCGGTGACACACTCCCGAATCATTAGATAAAGGACCGAAGAATTCGATACCCCACCTATCAAAGCTCAAATATTTGGATACAGACTCAAGTTGTATATTGGGACAATGAATAGTGTTGGTGAAGCGTTGGCATGTGCCATATTTATTCATCAATTTTTTTTACTTTGAGCATAATTCATGGACAATAAACACCTACAAGTAAAACACTTCGAGTTAGAATTTTTAATCTTGTGGGTCGAATTAATCTTACTAAAAAGATACTTCAAGATCATGAGTAATTGACATGGGCCAAGGCATCGCAAAAGAGGCTGGCTCAGTTCCGGCTTATATAAAGTAACTTTAAACAACAAGAACTTGCATTCTTTATATTTTAATTTATAGGCCGGTCCTTTATTGCTATACATGATGTTGTTTGTTAAGAACTCCATAATTTTTGCTCTTTAGTCCACTGAATCAAGAACACACACCTAGAATATTTCATAACTCTATATTCATACTATTTATCAATTGATAGCTGTTATTGTAAGAATACCCAAGGTTTAGGTTTAGATCAAGCTCTTGAAGCCAATGAATATAAAAAGGAATTTACATCTTTTTTTTACCTTATTATACTGGAAAATTTTCAAATAAACGAGCCTAATATTTCAAGACCTTGAGGTACTTTATCAAATGATCAATTTGTGCTTTGTTATTAAATTATTGAAAAGAAAGACAAATAATTTGGTTCACAACTTCTCTAATGGTGAATATTAATTAAACTCTCATTACATATGCTAAAACACTAGATCCCATATATGTTTGAACCAACCATTGTGGTTCTATATAATTAGGTATTTCTTCATGAATCTTAGTTAATAAATTGGTTAAGGCCCGAGCTTTAACAATAGTTCTCGACTGGAAGGTTAGATCAAAGTCACCTAAATATACTAACCAGTCTGTTAAAATCCCTAAAATTACTAGATTTTGAAGGATGTTTTGAAGCATAAAATAGGTTTGGACCATAATGAAATGGCCTTGTAAATATGTTCTTATTTTCTTATTGTGATAATTAAAGCCAATGCCAACTTCTTAAGCTAAAAATATGTCGTTTTGGCTTCTAACAAGATCATGCTCATATAATATACAAACTTCGGACAGTTTTCATCCTTCTTTATCAAAACATCATTAACGGTGTACCCTAAGATAGCCATATGACAAAAAACTTCTTCCCTTAGGCTGGTTTGGATAAAGTTTTGGAGAGGAAATATGCTCCATTATCTTCCGAAAAGTCTTGACACACCTTTGTAGTAGAGTGGAAGCTACTTGTCTTTCTCAAAACTTAATGTATAAAAAAATTCAGATGAACGTTAAAACGTTATGTTAAACACTGCCATCCTATTGGTCAAAATTTATACCTCACTAGTGGATCGGGTCGTAGCATCAAAGCCACATCTTGTATCGTATAACCAATGAATTTCTCGGACCAAATCCCGAAGATGAACATCTCTAGGTTCAATAAGGTTGACAACTCTTAGATTTTCAAAAATATCAATTAGATAAAAAAACGTGTATGGGATCTTCACAACTCTTAACAAGCATATTGTTAATGTACATCTCAACATTCCTGCAAATTTTCCCAGCAAAATCTTTGTAAGTAACCTTTGATAAGTTTCTCCTGCATTTTTCAATCCAAAAAGTATTACTTTATACTAATATAAACATCATTCGTTTACAAAGGTAGTATTTTTGTTGGTTTGCTATGTGCATTTAGATTTGATTACACTTGGAGTACGCGTTCATAAAATATTTAAGTTTGTTACCCGAAGTTGAGTCCATTAACTGGTCCAGTCTAAGGAACGAGAATGGGTCTTTAGAGAACACCCTGTTCAAGTCCGTGAAATTGACACACATCATTCATGGTTTTATCTACAAACCATAGTGGGATTCTTAACTTGGCCTATATTGGACAAATGATCCACTTCCGCAACTATGGTCTTAGAGTTTTTAATTAAAAATGACCTCTTTTTCTGTGATATGAGCCTGACATTTGGATTAACTGATAACTTATGGGAAATTACATCAAGGGAACCTTGGTGTTATCTCATGTATACCACTAAAAAATATCCAAGTTTCTTGAAAAAAAGAATAATTCCCACTCAATTCTCTTTTGCGAGAAACATCTCAATTTTAAAATTGTTACTGCTTCAGAACAATTAACTTTGGTATCCCCCTACCCCGTGAATAACAAAGTTGGGGGTTTTTAGGATCATCGATAACCTCGACCCCCTTATGACGTCTCTTTTTCAATGTTGGGGAGGATGCATAGCACTCACGGGCCATCTTTTGATCACTTTGGAAAATACCTACCTTGTTCCTTATTATATAACTGAGGTATTGGTGCATTCTTGATGCAATGGCGTGCATAGGGTTTAGCCAATACCTTCCAAGTATATTATTGTAAGAAGTGGTATTTTCTACCACCATGAAAAGAACGCGGATAACCTTATTAATTCATGTCCTTATACAACAACCTGGACCTTGAATTCTCCGGTAATTGTAGCACTACCTCATGTGAAACCAATAATTCTCCAACCTAAAGTATGATATATAAAAAACATCAGTTTCTTATTCAAATACTATCATATTATTTTTTTGTTTAGCGAAGTAATTCGGGTCGTTTATCCACTCACTTCCATAAGGGCATGTGCAATCTTTTGAAGCCATTGTGCGACATTACCATGTTCTTTGGTAAACTGAACTAGGTTCCAATTATCTATTATGCTTTGGATTACATCCCTCAATAAAATATAATATATACTCCAACTCTCGATGTTATTCTTGTATTCGTAAAATATATTATTCCTTTCTTCCCCAAAATCTTGTTAAGGGAAGAGTTTCCTCTATGGAATATAGTTTTTGGCTTTGTTATAAATTATTGTCATATTGTTTACCCCTAAACGATGGTCCTATATTACTTGACACACTATAATTGTGCTTCTACTCACTAGGAGCTTGAAGTTTTTGTACTCTAGACTGCACAAGTGATGCGAGAGAAAGAAAAATAAGGTAATGGATTTTTTTCCCATGTAGTGTCTAGTACACTAGTGCGATCATGATAGTGGTCGTAGTTGGTGGTTGATAACTTTTTCGAGGTTATATAATTAGGATAAGCCAAAGTTGTATAGTCTGTTCGAATTTAATTTACTAGTATATCTGAGCCAACAACACTATAAATTACAACGCGCTCCTTGTCACGAAGTTTGTAGGATGATATCATGTCTGATCAATACGTAAGAAACATCATGTCATACTCTTTGAGGTCGTTCTTAGTTTGAACAAACCATTGGGGTATAATCTTTCAAGCTTTTTTCATATTTTTTTATTGCAATGTTATAACAAATTCTTCATGATATGTAATATATTTTCTTCCAATGAATTAGTGCCTTGACAAACTCCACAACATGTCAAATTTATTAATTGACGTTAGGGACACCTGATTAAACCAAGTTAAAACATTTCCTTGAAAGTCATAAAAAAATCTCGGCACATGAGCATTTCATCATCCTCAAACCTTAGTACATGAGTATGTCACCATTCATATTATACTTCTCCACCTTGAAATTACCACACCTCTGTGTTAGCTCTCTAGCCAAAATCTCGAGGTTAGAGGCAAAATTTTGTTTTGGTAGCCTTGATTATAAGTAAGTTTATATGCATCATATTTTGGTGTTGAGAATAGACCCATGTTATATCGGTATACACCTCCAAAATTAAGGAATTTAATGCCCAAACCCCAACAATTTCCCTAGAGCCATCCATGGGAAGTAATTTGGATTGAAACCTTAGGGTTGGCTACTGACTAGTGGAGCTACCGGTTGGGGTTGTGTCTATTCCTGGAGTCCATGAAAGAGCATATTAAAGGGGGTCGTATGTTTTGCTACACTCTATACCCAGTCTCGGTTTACATCAGTTGTGAAACTACGGCCGAGGTGACCTCTTTAACCCTACCTTGGTTAGGATTATGGATGCTCTCTAATTATTTCTCAAAAAACCTTGAGCACCTCAAATGATTGGATCCAGAGTTATGTATGTGCTTATTGTTGTGATGCTCATTCGATATTGCCTCCTCGTAGGTGAAGAAATATATTCCTTTCTCTCAGTGAGCTTCTTATCATTGGAAGTATGAGAGTAGTTGATGAGGTTTAAAACTTTCATCAAATATATCAAAAGTATTTCAGATCTAAACATGAGATAAAATAACTTTTTAAAAAGAGAAATTAATTAAGATAGTAATTTTAGGATAAATAAGATAGATCCCCCTCCCCTATTGGGGTTACTTCTCTTATATGTATAGTAAATATAAAGTAAAAAATATTAATATATCCTTATTTTTAGGTATGTTGGTATAAAAGACCAATATACCACGATTTGTAGGTATAGGAACTCTTAATACAAAGTAAAAAATGTCTATAAACATTAATTACATGATTATCTTTATATTTCTACCATTATTCCAATATTATAATCTCATCAATGGTAGGAACAACGCTAAGTAATCCTTTCTATGGTAGTTGTAACTTTTGTCTCGACCTTAAGGTCTAGTGATTCTAGAGTCCCATAGTCTCTTTCAGTTGTTATCACCAGAAGTACATATTACTCTACACCAGTGAGTTTACTCAATAATATCTTCAGCCAAATAGATTCCTTTATAGCTTTTATAGCAACAATATACTCGACTTCTATAGATGAAAATGCATCGGACTTTTGTATACAAGACTTCCAGCTAACCACTCATGTAAGCATAATAAACAAATAACCTGACGCAGACTTCCTTATGTCGAGGTAGCCCTGCATAATCGGTGTCCACGTACCCTCTCAAAACTATATCACTCGTATCCTTCAAATTATAACAAAATCTTACAATAATCGAGCCCTTCAAGTATCCCATGAGCCCCTTGAGTGCATGCTAATACAAATTTATCAGATTTGACATGAATGCTATCAAAACACTTACGATGTAGGAAACATCAGGTCTCTTACAAATTATAACATACATAATACTACCAATAACATGGTCATAATGTATCTCTAACATATACTTTTTATTTGTTGCTTTGGTTGGTGCTTGAGTGACACTAAGTTTGAATTGGGAACCAATGGGAGTCCCAATTCCTTTGGTTTCATAAATATAGCACTTCTTTAGGAATTTTTTTATTTACTTTTGTTGAGATAAAAATAAATAACTTTTTAGCTCATTCCCCTAAATATCAACACCAAGTATCCTTCTAGCCTCTCCCGTGTTCTTCATCTCAAACTCTCTTTTCAGATGAGTCTTTACATTTTTAATCTTCCTCATTTCTTTTCCAACTATGAGAATGGTATTCACATACAACACCAATAGAACTTGTCTCTCAATGTGTGCTTCTCGATTCCAATATATATTATTGTTAACAGCTACATATATATTTTATGGATTTCATAAAAGATTTGAATTTGTATTTCACTTGATCGACGATTGTTTCAGCCCACATATGGGTCTCTTCAATAAACACGCAGCACCATTTTTCCCTTCTTTGAACCATTTTGGCTAACACATGTAAATTATATCTTTCAATTCACCATGCAGGAAGGAAGTAGTAATATCTATTTGATCTAGCTCAAGATCAAATCTAGCAACAATTGGCATCAGAACCTTGATAAATGTTTGTTTCAAAAATGAAAAAAGTATCTTATTGAATATAACACTCTCTTTATGAGTAAAGCCTTTAGCCACGAATCTAGCCTTCTATCGGGGTAACTTAACACCATGGATACAAGGCTTACTCTTGAATATCAATTTAAACTCAACCAACTTATGACCCTTCAAATTTTTTACAAGAATCTAAATGTTCATCTTTTATAGAGTTTTCATTTCTTCTTTCATGGTCATTAACCATTTTTCTCTATCACTACTCTTGATAGCATCGTGATATATTTTGAGTTCAAGAACATCTTTTTTTATTTCAATAGAGAAAGCATAATCAATCATATTGGTAAAATTATACATTTGCACTTGTTTGTTTGATCTTCAAAATCTATCATTCACTTGTTGATAAGTGTCAAGATCATGTTGCTCACCCATTTTCTCATCCAAAGGCCATTGAACACCAGACCTTTGGCCATACTTTGAATCATACAGTGGTTGAACTTCTAATCTACGACCCGAAAAAAAATCAGGTCCAAAATCATTTTCGGTATAACTATCTATAGCTTCACATTGTAGATCAAAATTCATCATCAACTTCACATGTCTTCTCGGCAATACTAGGTTGAGTCTTCGCTGTCTTCTTCAATAGCATGTCCTCCTTATTAAAAACTGCATCCCTACTTACAAAAGAATTCTGAAATCTAACTTTAATGCTTCATATTTTATACCATTTTAATACATTCGAATAACTAAAGGAAAAACATTTGAGTGACCTTATCCTAAGCTTATCTTGCTCCACATGTGCGCAGGCAGCACATCCGAACACTCTCAAATTTTCCGGTTTAGGTTTCTCTCCAGTCCATGAATATTGAGGAAATATAAACTTAGGCGTCATAGATGGACTCATGTTGATGATATATGCATGCGTTGTAAAGGCTTCTCCCTAGAACTTATAACCCATTCCAATTGTATGAAGCATACACCAGTAGCGTTCGATCTTTTCTCTCAGGAGCCTGTTATATTAGGGATTCTCACTTGCGTTTTGGTGTCTAAAAATACCAAGATTTACACAATAGTTAGAAATATTTATTCACATATTCCAAGTTATTATCAGTCCAAAAAGTTTTTTTAGCATTTACCCATATTGATTCTCTACCAAAGTCTTATATTTCACTAAGACAACAAACGCTTCATCATTGGTCTTAAAAAGTATTACTCATATTTTTCTTAGAATAGTTATCAATCAGAGACATAAAATACCTTACACCACCTATGGTAGGTTCTCGTGTTGTACCCCAAAGGTTTGAATGAACAAAATCAAGTACTTCACTGGATATTTGGTTGTTGAGCATAAATTGCACATGTTTGCTCTTACTAAATAGACAACTTTCACAAACTTGTTTTTATCATCTAAAAACCATGTTTACTTAGTTCACCAAGTCCATTTTCACTTAAATTTCCCAACCGATGATGTCACAACCTGATAAAATCATTCCCTACAATAGATACACCATTTACTACCGCATATCTCATTTAGCCCATTAGTCATATTGATAAACCCTTACTCCTCAAAAATCCCAATAGAATGAAGGTTATATTTAACTTTGGGTATATACCTTATGTTGTTAATTACTCTCTCAAGTTTGATAGATAAATTGAGTTAAACTGTTCAAATCCCATTAAAATCACACGATTTTTCGTTCCCCAAGATGACCCTTCGACCATCAAGTGCTATCAAATCTTCAAACCAGTGTTTTTTAAGTTTCATGTGGTATGACGCACCCAAATCCAAGACCTATTTATCATTGTACCTACAAGTAAAAGTATTCATTAAAATATCAACATAGTCACATTTATCAAATACCAATGCATCATCTATCGCTTAGCTCTTTTGATAGTTGTTGTATTTTTCTGTATCCGGGAAGTTTCGACTAATATGCTTTTTCTTCTTGAATGTCCAATATATAAATTCTAAACACGTCTCATCCCTTCTATACTTTTAACAGGAATTTCATCTCTTTTTACTTGAATCTCTTTTCGTGGCCAACCCTTCACACTCAGTCCATCCCTTTCAAAGTCACCCTTTAAATTAGTCTTCCTCTAAAGATCTTTGGAGTTCAAGGCAATTTTAACTTCGGCCGTCGTAAGGAAATCTTTATCATAGAGAATAGTATTTACAAAGTTTTTATACTCCTTTAGAAAATAACTTAATATGATGCTTTCTTGTTCATTCTTTTCCACATTAACGTCAACTATGTTCAAGTTGAGTATGATTCGGTTGTAATCATTTAGGTGCCTTCAAATCTCTTTAACACTATCTATAGACAACGTGTAAAGATATTTTCATACATAATCTATTTTCCAATGACTCTTTCATGTAAATCGTCTTCATTCGACTTCATATCCCTATCGTTGTAAGCGCTTCGGATACATCTCGTAACACTTTATCTCGTAAACTCAGTATGACGTCACTATGATATTTAGATAGTACATGGCATCAACTTCTTTAGATTTATCATTGATAGCAGCAATAAGTCCATTTTCATACTAGATAAGCCTTAACTTTAATTATCCATAGTAAAATCATTTGATTTTTCGAATTTTTCTAGGATAAATTTCATTGAACTCATTTTTGTGGCTTTCGGTTTCAAGGTGAGATCTACTTCTCCAGCCTTTAAATCGATGATCGGTCTACTCTTTAGACACTTATTACACGCTCACCGCGCCACTTCTTGTGAAATCTCTATTCATGTGAGATAAGGACAATTTACCAAGTTCAAGACTAGCAACAAATTAACATGTTCAAGACTAGCAACAAATTAAATAAAGCATGAAAATAAAACTAAGCACACAAAACAGATTTATCATGGTTCATATTGCGAAAAACTCCTACATCAATGCATAGTAGACACTCTTTTATAAAACAAATAGGTTACAAAAATATTATCAAACCATTTTTTGTTATAAAGATGATGTGATTCACAAGAATTCACTATTCAGTGTTTATCTTTCACCTCACTTCTCTCTCAAAAGACCTAGATCTATTTCTCTCAAGTAAGAAGTATGTTGCTCATGATACCCGTCTTACAACACTCTTGTATTGCATATTTTCTATTATTTATAAGTTTAGGTAAAAGTCTAAGTCTTCATTAGACGCTCCATATTGAAGCCCATCTATCAACGGTTGAAATAAACTCATAATCGTTTAATATAAGAAACCTCATAAATAGAAATCTCAATGAATATAGAAGACCCGATTAATATGATTTCCAATTAATATAGAAAACCAAAAAATGAGGCCCAATCAAATAAGAAACCAAGCAAGTAGAACAAATTGCTTTAGTTCAACTTTTGTGTTACGGCCACGCATGTTTTGGTCTTTGCTTCTTATCAAACTTCTTTCAATCATCTCGCTTCAGGCTAACTTGCTTCGGACCTGTCTGTCTCAGATCAACACATATTTATTTTGACTCAATAGTCACCAGTCTCGATAATTTATCTTAGCCATTAGGGTTCAACATATGTCTTTACGACTAAGTCATAACCAAATTTCACTCAAAACGTTTTAATATATCTTGCATATACCATTGTTAAATCCAACTATGCACATTTAGTACATCACAAATACCTGTGTTGACGAGTTACTTCAAGTTTATACATAATAAGATGTATCCAAAAACATATAATTTTATCATATTTGTATAAACCACAATGGAATGAAGAATAAATTTTAAAAATATTATTAAATTAAATAGTGTTGGAGGCATATTATATGAATACAATATTATTCTAAATATCATACATGCATTAATGATGATAGTTCAAGAAATGATTACAAAAAAAGTTACAACATCATATAATCATATAAATGCAGGTATAAAATATGAAATTCTTTACTACATGAATCCATTTTTATATTTCACAATGATTCTCGAAATATATTGTGACATAACATACAAAATGATTTTATAGTCTACAAAATTAGGTATCATTTAAAATACGATATTAAAAAATGAATCGATTATAAAATAAGTTACATTATTTTTCAAAACTAAACAATTAAACATAATATAATATCGACCGAAATAATAATAATTTAGATTAGACATAAAATAACAAAGATATTAATAACATAATTTGAATTTAGCCTGATTTTTTTAATAGCGGAACATGAAATATATAATAACAATAATATTTAAAAAACATGTATTAAATCTTATAGAAATTATATTATATTATAGATTCACTCAATTCTAAATTTAAAACTATAATTGATGTGTCAAACACCAAATAAGAATATTTAATTTAGGATTAAGTGTAAATCATCATATTAAGTCTGAGAAAGTTGGTTATACTTCAAATGCAAATGCAAGTATTAGTAGTAGCCCGAGACTTAACTAGTTGTGATCAACTTCATGCAAATGTTGTATGAAGGAAGTAGATTTTTCAACTTTGTGTACTTCCAAACTAAAAGTTAAAAAGAATAACAAATATATAATACATTACACAAAGACATGATTTAACATCGTTTGACTTGTGAAGAAATCTTACACCCATGGACGACGAACAATTTTATATCGAGAAAGATTAAAAAAAACTCTCAAACACAACTAACACAATCACTTTTCTTCTATTCCAAAGCTTCTTCAACTTACATAAATATGATTCTTTAATGTTTCTCTAATTTTACTTTTAATATATTTCTTATCTTACAAATCTCTTTAAATCCCAAAATTTTATTTATGTTCTCTCTAACTTCTTGTTACACTCTGGCTACCGCTTCAGTAATGGCTTCATACTTATTGTTTATTATTTATAGAATCAAGGATGGATGACATAATACTCCAGACTCTTATTAGGAGCTAACATATTGTTCCCACAAATAGCCAAGAGGTAGTGGTAGCAGCTACCGTGATATGTGTATTAGCTTGTACAAACTGGCAGGTTGTGGAACCAACCTCTGGCATGTGCTATAGCAATACTACTCTGACCAACCTCCACATACGTTTAGATAAACGGTATTTAGATCAACAGTTGATGATGTCCTATCAATTCAGATTATTCTCATAATAGCAAACACAGTCTCATCCAAATACATAGAAGTATATTTAGAAGTTTCAACAACTAAATTCATGCACCCAAGGTCTAGTGGGTTATTTTCATGCATTTATGTTCCGACATATCCTTATATACAAGTCTTGCCAGAGTTCGTTTCCTTTAGTTCTAACAAATGTCGTTGCACCTAATTCGACCAAGCTTCTATCTTATCCACTTTAAAGTATCATTAGTTCATATATTTAAATCTCGACAACTTCAATCTCACTATATAAGTATTGGCAGTTCACGTTCCAAATCATTTTTTATGAAAATTTAAAAATCATTAGTTTGACTACAGAGACAAATAGTTAAAAATAATAATCAAACACAAAAGGCTAAAAAATAACATTAAGTTAAATTATAAGGGATTTTAATATAAAACTAAAATATATAACCTTAGGAATTCGTTTAGATTTTAAAGTTTTTAGAAAATGTATTTAAATTAATTTATATTTTTAAATATAAAATAAAATTTAATAAAAATTTAGAGTCAAGATTGAGAAACCATGAACAAGTAAAACAATTTAAATAGGATAAGTTACCGATAACCATCTTGGTTAAATTAAATTACCGATAACCATTTTGGTTTTGAAGTTTACCAAAAATCACATGCATCATAAATTCTTCCAACAATACTCTAAAACACACAAACATGTACAAACTTCACAATTATTTATCTGTAACCTTCAAAACTACATATCTTGCAAACGTTAATTCAAAAAAAATCTAAAAACACATACATTTCTATTTTTTAAAAGACGGATAAATGAAATCCATAAGCGATATTTTTGGAGAATTTTGTTTTTCTTATTTTAGCAACCAAATTGCACGTAACTTCGCAACTGGAGTATAGTTGTTTTTTCCGGACTAACTTCGCAACCAACTTGCATGTATTTCCACAACTAGAATACACCCCTGTTTTTTTAAAGTTTGTTCAACACAAAAAAATGCACATATTTTTGCAAGTACAAAAAATTAGTTGTTTCACACTCAGTTAATACTTATTTTCATAAAAATAAATTTTATTTTATTTTTTTGCACAATCAGACTTATTTAGGAACCAAAGTCCTATTTTCGTAAATATTTTTTTTCTTATTTACGTAACACAGTTACACGTAATTTCATATCTTGAATATTAGCAATCAAATTACACGTATTTTCGCAACCGTAACACGGTTTATTTTTTATAACAAGTTTTTTCCACACAAAAATACACATATTTTTCAACTTAAAAAATAGTTATTTCACACCTAATTAACACTTATTTCCACACACAAAATTGTATTTTTCTTTTTCGCACGATCAAACTTATTTAGCAACTAAAGTCTTATTTGTGCAACTATTTTTTTCTTATATACGTATGACATTTGTACGTAATTCTATAACTAGAACATAATTCTTTTTTAGCAATCAAATTACGTATAATTCTGCAATTTGAATATGGTTTCTTTTTAGCAATCAAATTATACGTAATTCCGTAACTTGAACATAAGTAATTTTTCAGACTTATTTTGCAACTCAATTAAATGTAATTACACAATTAAAAAAAACAACTTATCTAGCTTTGTTCGCCTTAGAAAATCAAAACCAGTGATATTTTCGGATTTTTTCTTTTGAAATTATGGTTCGATAGAAAACCAAATATATAAAAAAGATGGTTAAATAATATATCAGATTACTTCAATACTCATTTATCATCGGTCGGTTATCCCACCTATTAAACTTGGTAGGGTTATTAGTAACTAAATTTGATACTCGAGGGTTATTAATAGATTATATATTTAAATATATGTTAATTTAGCATTATACTAAATAAGCAGGAAAGGAAAATGTAAATCGTTAATCAGTAAAATAAATATAATTTCATTGAACTTTTATTTTCTAAAGTTGTATCATAAAATATAAATAAAAAAGTTCAATTAAAATTAAAATTTATTATTTTCTACCATCGTGTTCCAACCACATCCGGTAGAGTAAACGCGGCATCTGACTGGTTTCACAACTCACCTATATCTGCAACACACTTCGTAACATTTATTTCGAAATGCAGTGCGCTTCTTAAATAAAATCTGCATCTAACCTGATAGTGACCTAAATTGGAGTAGTCATTCTATATGAAGATGTGGTAGTCCACAGTAGTCCTATTGACTGGATAAGAAGTCCATTGGTGAAAGTGTATTTTCGTTAATTTAGATAGTAGTGTTATTATTTTTATAGTAAATTTAGATTAGTTTAATCTTGTAGACTATGATTTTTGTGTACAGACAGTTTTGGAGATCGTAAAATTATAGTTTATTTTTGGAATATATATTTTAGATTAGTTCATTATCTGTAAATTTTGAATGGTTTATTTATTGGAATACGTATTTTATACAAAACTATACTGTTTAGCTAAAACTAATACTTACACTATCTTAAAAGAAAATGCTTTAGGACAAGACCATTGTTGCAGTAAATTTCTGGTATAATTTTTGTACTCTTTATTAAATTTGTTTTACCAAATTTTTAAACATGTTAAATTTGAAAAATCATTTATTTATAGTTTTTATTTTTTTAAAAGTAATTATATTCATATGTTAATCAATTTTGGTGAAATTAAATTGTGTTTAAAGTGATTTTTGAAAATTATGTTTGCAGATAAGTTTGTCACTAAAAGTGAGTTTAGGAATTTGTCAAAAGAAAATTAGAATGATAACCCACAGTTGACTAGTGCAAAAATTAGTTGAGAAGTTGTTAGGAAAATATAGGACTGAGTTGTATTATTTTAGTCATAATGAGTTGGAGAGTTTTTCCATACAGTGATTATAGTCAAATTATGAATTTTCTGGAGTTCGTCCACAACATAAATTTAATCTTTAGGTCTCAAACATCGAAATAAGGGGTTGATGGATCTTTGCATATACAAAGTTTAATACAAATCTTGTTGATTTTTTTGGCTTGTCTTTTGGCAGTTTATCTTTTACAATATTATTATTCTTCTCTTTCAATAAGCATGACCGAAGAAACCAGAGCATTGATCGACGTGTTCTCTGTCCTAGTACTTGCTCAAAAACAACTTGATCAAACAATGTTTCTTGACGGTGAAATTCCTTCAGGTAATCGATCAAATTATTATTTTTAGCTCTATTTGGCTCAGGGTTTGGTTGACTACTAGTTGAGAATTTATGAAAAGCTTTACATTTTTTCTCCACAAATGTTAGCGACACTAAACCTACCTATTCTAGTCTCATACTTTGCCTCATTGTTAAAGCTAGAAAATCCGAATTTGATGGATTGGCTCATAGTTTCTCATTAACACGACGGTTTTGCTGATAGTTTCTCATTAACATGGCAGTAGTTGATCTCATGCTCCATAACCCATGTTGTTGCAAACTTCATCTGTTCTAACCAACTAGTTAACTATATTTTCTTCACCAAAGGCACGGGTCTTTCTGACTGTAACTCGATTAGGAAATCTAGTTACGCGTGAGCCTGTATTATTGTTATGGCTCAAATTTAACATCATAGTCCACTAACTCTAGTGATTATAAGGTCAGTTTACTAGATATATCAAGCTTCTATAGTACATTTATTAAAGAAAAATCATTCTCAATATGATAATATTAGCCTAGATGTAAGGTCTCATCTTCCCGGTCCCGACTACTAAAGATAAGGAAATTTTATCTAACTGTAGATAGTTAGTCTCGTTGTCCAATACGAGCTTACTAACATAGTATATTTCTCTATATGTATTTATTTTGTCTTAATTAGGACCATACTAACAACATAATATAAAATTATCAAATATAAAATTATCAAATATAAAAATAAAGACTCATCGGGCTTCGGTTTGGTTAATACTCATGAAGAAGCCATAAATTTCTTGATGTTGTTAAAAGCTTCATCACAAAAAGGGGTCCAATTGAATCAACCAGGTCTTTTTAGTATTTGGAAAAAATGGCTGACACTTATCTGAAGAGCCTGAGATGAACATGTTCAGTGCAGCTAACCTTCCTACTAGTATCTAAACTTTCTTAATTCTTTGGAGAGGATCTATTAGAGTTTAATTTGAAAATTTTATGAAGCTTTCTTTTATACCTTTCTCATTGATCATGTAACTCATAAACTTTGCATATCTACACCAAATGTACACTTGTTTTGGATTAAGCTTTGAGTTGATTCTTCTGAGGTTGGTAAACATTTTAGCTACATATTCCCAATCATCTTCATATTGGTTAACCACCATAAAAGCAATATAGGCATGTAAATTTGTGTACTGAATGCATTAATGCACTTTTGATACCACAACATGCACTTGGTCCAACCAAGGCATTCTCAAAATTATGTTATAAGAAGAAGGCGCATCAACTTCATAAAACCAATATTGGACATTCTTTGGGAATTTGTGTTGCCTTAGACCCAAATCCAAGTTTAACTTTCCCACCATTTTTGTTTATATCTCATTAAACCCAACAAAAATCCTTTGGGATGGTATTAGAACTTAGGCACCATGCATTTTTTCGAATGTACATTTAAATAAAATATTTTCCAAACTTTCGGTATCTATCGTAATTATTTTAACTTCTAATTTTTTTTTATCTTTACTGTAAGTATTACTGCATCTTCCTGCAGTACAACAACTCTTATTTGGTCATTCATTAGTGCATCCAAGTATAGGGTAAATATTTCTATATAGGTGGGATGATGTTTGGTCTCGACATTACATTTCTAAATCAAATATATGTCTCTTTCGAAAAGTTTTAGTAATACATATAAGTGAGTTATCACCTTCAGTTGTGTCGATGATTTGTCTATTTGGGTGTGGATCTAGATATGTATATTTTCTATTCATGATGATATTGTTTTGTAAAGCTCAGTGGTTCACAATTGTCGCAAATTCTTGTTACTGCATTATTGGAGGTTGAGGTTTGACCGTAAACTTTCTCAGCTCAATCCTATGCTTATTCCTCACAAATTCCAGAATATTTTCATCATCAATCAAATTTTAAACTTCGTTATTTAAATAATAACACTCTAGGGTGTAGAGTCTAGTATCCCCATAAAACTTGAAAACTTTTTCTTATCCCTCATTTTTTTAGAAATCCACATATTATTTAGATTACAACATTTTCCCATATTCTTAGCTCTATCATAGATGTCCCTCAGGTCTTAGTTGATCTCTATATAGATTTATCGGCTAAAATGTTCAGGCTTTCAACTATTGTTGTAGTTATTATTGAAGTTTTTTCTTTTCTTGCCCATAAACCCTTATTTTTTTATTTTTATATCTCAGTTTTACCGAGTTTTTGGTTATGTGTGCTTCATGAGAAAAAAATCATGCTTACGCTTCGCTACTTGAACTTTTACTATTGTGAATGGATTATTAACATTTGTCAAATGATGATAGGAAGGGTAGGCATTTGGAGATCCTACTACTTTTTATTCCATAGTCTACCTACTTTGATTTGTTTCTCCAGTTGAGCGAGCATATCCTCGAAGTTTGCTTCCTTATTTTTCCTAATATTATTTGCAAAAAGTCACGACATGATTCTTTGTTCGTAAGATGTAACGACCACCAAGTCATGGAAAGCATACAGCCTATTCTTTGTTTGGACAAAGCATTGAGTGTAATCCCTTACATTCTCTTTTTGTAGTTGCTTGAAATAAATTATGTAGTCACCATCTCCATTGGAAATTTGAAAGAATTTGGTTGTATAAAGTTAAAGCACTGTTGCTGAAGGTTATCGAAAATTATCTATACATAAACCTATCATCTTTTCCAATACATAATCTCTCATATTTGAACTGCTCTCATCATAGTTTATCATTTTTTATTGTCTAAAACTAGACAGTAAGTCATCATACAAGATCTTTGATGTTAGTAGGATTTCAACGAAGCCGGAACCCTGGTAAGAAATGAATCAAGATGACTATGGTTCCCTTGAAAAAAAAAAGATATGTTGGTTGTTGTTGACCGGTTAAAGAGCAACCATTAAGGGAATTGTTTTTGAATGGTTTGTGCATTAAAGATGCTTGAGAGAATTTCTAGTGGTTGTTTTGATTTAAATGAGGAACATAACGGAAGTTTCTTCGTTTACCTGGTCAACTTGAGGATCCTCAAAAGGTAGTTGGTGGAGTTTGAGGAGCATCTTACTTCTATCGTGTTTGGCGATGCTTAGATTCACATGCATCTCTCCTTCTATCATAGTGGTGGCGAGAAGTAGGCGTCCTACTCCTCCTAGAAGATCGGGAACGGTCGTGAGATGATGGTGCTTTCTAGCTCTAACGGAGGATCCTTTGCCAAAATTTCATTTAGGATTATGAGCCCTTGAGTGACTCAGGTGATGATCGGTCTTGCACATGGTGATATATCAATATCAATCACTCAATATATATAATGTAACATCATATCCTTCCTCATTATTATTTTCTTTCGGGGCATTGGGCTTCTGAATGCAAGTTTGGGTCTTCAGTAGCCATCATATTGCATAATATTCTAATTTGCCCTCCACATTCCTTTTTTTTATTTATTTGTCGTTGAAGAGAGCAATAAGTATTTTGGCACATCAGATGTCTCATGAACAAATGTTGGTTCCGAACTTATTGAGGGAAGTGACTTTCAATTTTTTTTTAATTTTTTAAATTTTATAGTTTATAGAAAACTGGTAAAATACGTGAATGATAATTTGATTCAGGTTTTGAATAACTCGTCTTTTTGGAACTTTAGTTACCTATAAACTGTCCTAGTTTAGTGAGGTTAATTTGTTTTTAGAATGATTCATGGTAAAAGAATTAAATTTGAAAATACAATACTAACAAGAATTTAGAAACTGATCGAAAACTTTTTTTCAAACCAAAATTTTTACATCGATAACCGAAAATTAAATAATGAAAAAATGAACCAAAAGTTAAAAGCCAGACACAAATAAATACAAATTAATTATATAAATAAATTTAAAAGAGTTTTTTTTTTGACAAAATAACTTATATTTGAATTGAAGATTTTATATATTGAATATATATTATCTTGAAAATCAAATGAATAATGATATTTTTATTATATTGATAAATAATAAGTTTGACGGGGAACTGTCATAAACTTTTAGCTTTAAATCTCTGAATTTGCATTTAAAACTCTATAATATAAACCTCACATATTTGAGTTTTGGTCAAAAACCTCATTCTATAGTTATAAACAATAAATGCACTGCAATCATTACATTTTATATCCCTATCAAATTTATAACAACTAAATAAACTAAAAGTATATACTAAAATTATATGTTTTATTTGTTGATTTGAAATCAGTTTTGAATCCGGCACGATTAAATCTATGGTATCCTTGGTATAGTTGAAGGTGCCCTACATACTTATAACATTCACGAATTAGATATGCGCATCCGGGTAGTTTTTGGGTTTCTCAGAGTCCAATCCCTATCAGCAGGAGTGGGGTTCTCTTCTAATTTTGTTTCTTTGTGGGTAGCATACATCAGTTATGGTTCGATCTTCAAATTTAAAATAAAAAACGGCATCTACGTAGTCGTTTGATAAAGAAATATATAATGTTGAAAATATATGGATTCTGTTTTTATGGTTCACGAGTAGAAAATTAATAAAAAAAATTAAAATATGTTGTTTGGTATATATATCAACACCGATTATATCAAAACATTATTTAAATATTTCTAGACGTGGTAGTGATTGAATTTTTTATCATTATTATTTAGGGTACAAAACTAGCATGTAGATCCGAACTTTCGAACAGTACGGTTGGTTCGAAATCTATTCCTACCCAGTTTTCATCCTTAATGATTTTTCTAAACCAATAACGGTGTTTTTGCTTATAAAAACAGAGGCTTAAATTTTAGTCAAAACTCAAATCAGACCGCAAACAATGACGAATATCCACAGCTGTCGAAATAAATTCTATTTCATAAACATAAGAATAGAAATCCATCGTATGATCCTGCCCAGATCACTGAGTTCAGAAATAATCTAATTTTTGAATAATCTTTACCAAAATACTCTGTTAATCATAAACTAAAAAAAAAATTCTTCAAAGGAATTTCACTACAGCAATGTACAAATTCAAGACCAAGGATACTATAAATCAATACAATTTTTGGCTCAAGATCATAAAAGTTGACTTTCTATATCTAAATATACTTTAAGCGGTAAATTTTCTATTACATGTCCTCAAATGAATATTGTTCAAAAAAATTTAGAGAATTTTGGATTCTTTGGAGAGTATAGTATTTTTTAGTGGGGTGCTATGCATATATAAATCGAATTTGACCATCAAGAAGATCTAAGAAAGTTTGAAAACGAAATGTATGATTATTCAACAACAAACAATGAGAATGTTAATCGATACCATTCTTTAATTTTAAAATAGAAGCCTCTATCACATTGGTGTGGATAATATTATCCAACTTGTTAGAATATATGTACAACAAGGATACTACGAGTATTATCGCTAAGTCAGTTGGAAAACCTCTAACCGTCAAAGAATAGGGCAAAATTTAATTGTTGCAAAGGTTTGGTCGAACTTGATGTTTCAAAGAAACTAATCAACAATATATGGATAGGCTTTGGAGAAAATGAAGGTTTTTTGCAAGATATAGTATGTGAAGTTATGCCTTCTTATTGCTCTGAATGTCTACACCTTGGTCACAAGTAGTTGAATACACTCAAAGATGGAGAGAACCTAAGGAAAAATTAGCTACAGACTCAATCTTTAGACAATCACAAACATAAACACTCTGCTCAAATATGGATTCCTATGATCAAATCTATCATTATAAATGATATGACAACTTATAGAAACACTACCTCTCAAATGGCAACACTCAATACAAGAAATGTAAAAAATCAGTCTGAACAGAAGTTACGAAAAGAACTTTATCAGATGAAGGATAAAAATTCAATTATCAACTAAACCTTGCTCATTTAGAGATTCCATCAAAAAAGACAACTAAAATGAATTAAGGAACAAAAAAAAAATTAACTAAGGGAATCCTTGATAATTCTCATATAGTTCAAAAAATATGATAAAGTTACTTAGAGTATAGATAAAAAAAGATTATAGAAGCCTTACATTCAATTGAAACTGGAGTAATCTTTCTCATCAATCAATGATTTTGATATTTAGATATGGAGACAACCTCACCTACTTAAAGACCAGTAGAATTCTACCGACATCTCATGCTCTAGGTAAAATAGAAGTAGCAAAAGTAAAATCTTCAAAAGACCAATTTCTTCCAAGATACTACAATTAAAAGGGTCGGGTAAACCCTCCACTAGTACTTCAAAATGAAGATCACAATCCTAAACTAGAATGTGAGGGGTTTGTGGAAAAAACTATAATAAGAAGAATCAAATCACTTAAAAATGCTGAAAAGTAGACTTTATAGCCATCCAAGAACCAATAATCTTTGTTAATAAACTAAAACAATTAACTAGACAGTTAGGTTATAAAGTCACTCGTGCTAACATCCGCAACAAGATATTGATTATATGGAAATAAGATTTTGTTGTTGAGATTATTGCTAATCGTGAGCATTTTTTACTTAAAGTAAGGCATTTTATATATAAAAAAAGGAATTTATGGTCACTGTGTTTTATACTAAATGCATTAGAGAGCAAAGGATTGTTCCTTTGGATTCTCGGAGATAATTGGTTGATAAATCTAAATAATAGATAGTAATGGAAAATTTTTATATTATTGCAAACTCACAAGAATAATTGTCCCGCTTTACCTTATCTTGAGAAGTATAGATGAATTTAATAATACTATATTAGACTTCCACCTAGAGGATACAGTAATTTCTAATTCAAAATTTACTTGGACGAATAAAATAAATTAGAAAAGGTTTGATATAGTTTTATATAATTCAGCTTAGATGGATTATTTTGTGAATACCAAAGTTAAGCATTTATCCACTGGATCATATCACTCTCCATTGGTTATAACTATCTCAGCTGATCACAATGGAATTAAATAATCTTTCAAATTAAAAAATATATGAAAATTACACTCGGATTTACTAAAGATGGTTTAACTAAACTGGAAGGAGGAAATGACACGATGACCTATTTAAATTTTATGAAATAAACTCAAAATGCGTAAACACGGGCTTAAAAGGTGATATTGGGATATTTTTTGCAATGTCTTTGACGTTATAGCACAAACATAAGAGGAAGTCAAGTTTATGGAAACATGTTTTGAGGAATCTAAGAGTCTAGAAGACAAAATCAAACTAGTTAAAGCCCAAGCCAATCTTCTTCAGTTAATAGCTAGAGAAGAGTCGTGTTAGGAACAAAAAATTAGCACCAACTCGTTAAAATATGGTGACAGAAATATTAATTGCTTTCATAACTATGTAAAGAAAATTAGGAGAGAAAAAAATTAATTGTATTATGTAAAGAGACACGTGGTTAAGAGATCAATCAGATTTATGAAACTCAACAAAGAAACACTTCGAATCTCTCTTATCAACTCAAACAAGTCAAGAGGAATTTGATTATCTTTACAACATTATTCCAAAACTATTTTATGATGAATATAACAATAATCTTATAAAGTTATCTATAGAAGATTAGATTTATTGAAAATATTTAATCCTTAAGCCCAATAACACTGCTGGAGGGGATAGATTTAATGAAACATTCTTTCAAACATGTTGGTTTATAGTCTTCAATGACCTATGTGCTGCTATAGATGCAATCTTTCTTAGTCAAACTACTCCATAATGCATTAATACTACTGATGAGTCTGAATTTAGCATGCTCCCCGAACAGGGACAGATCAGTCCAAAGCCTCCGGACCGGACAGATCGGACAGGTCACATGGACCGGACAGATCACTTCGAACACAATAACCATAGGACCGTTCGAACTATGACAAAAGTACTAAAAAACCTAAACACTTCTTGACTAAGCTGCTTGCTCTCTTACTTAGAGCTCACGGGTCTTTGAACATGACCCGGGTCCATTAAACATGACCCAAAAGCCCATAAGGGCCCAAACATCACACTATAAATACCCAACCACCTGTATTAACTATGGGTAAATGAAAATTAACTGCTACCAAGTTGCTTAATTATCTCTCTACTCTCTAAAACACTTAAAATATCTACACACTACCATTTAAACACCCACATACCACCATAAAACACCAACTGAAATTACCAGCCTACCCTCAGGCGATTATTATCCATACCAACTACTACAATTTTCTTAATACCAAAGGTGGATTTCGTTCAAACTAGAATGACTTTAAACTGATTAGCTTATGTACCATCTTTAATAGAGTCATATCAAATATTTTGAATGAAATAATATCCACTATATTACCTAAGATAATATCTAAGGAGCAATGAGGATTTTTTATATGTAGGCACATTCACGATAATATCTTGCTGACTCAAGAGTTAGCTCATGACTTAATGAGAAACAAGTGGAAATTTTGTGATAAAAATAGATACGTGTAAATAATTTGATAGGCTTTCATTCAATTTATCCTAAAGATCATGAAAGTATTTGGTTTTGGAAACACATTCTTATAAATAACATTATGAAAAATATTATTTTTTCCTATTTTTTAATAATATGTATGACCAATTACAAGGTTATTTCAAGTCCACAAAAGGAGTGAGACAATGGGATCATATATCCTCTAGTCTCTTTATTATTTCAAAAGAGTATCTAATTCGAGGTCTCAAAAAAACTATTTGAAGATAACAGAGAATTGAGATACAAAACAAGTAGCTCTCTGGTCTTACCATGCTTGGCATTTACAGATGACTTCGCCATCTTTACAAATGGTTCTTCCTATAATATCAAAAGAATAAGTATGTACCTTCAGTATTATCAAGAAAGATCAGGTTAGTTAATCAACAGGGATAAAACTAGAATAACTACTCACTTAAGTATGGCTCAAGCAAGAAGTAAAGTGATAGAAAATCTAAATGGATTTTAGAAAGGATTCTTACCTATCAAATACATTGGTTCTCATGTACAATCAAGTAATAAAGTTTGTCACTATGATGAATTGGTGACTAAAATCAAGAATGAAATCATAGAATGGGACAGTAAGATTCTATATTTTGGGGGAAGACATATACTTATCCAATGAGTGTTGATGGCTATACTAACTTACCACCTACAAAGTTTTTTATTATCTAAAGTTGTTATCAACATATTTGAAAAACTTATTTGCAAATTATTATGGGGCCCTATCGATTCTAAATAAGCAATTCAGTGGATAAAATGGTTTCATTTATGTAAGTCATATGTTGAGAGGGGTTCATAAGAATATTAGAAGATATTCGATTTTCTTACTCCTGCAAAATAGGGTTCCAATTAAGAGAGAAAAAATCTATATGGTCTAATTACATGCATTCAATATATTGTAAAACTTATCATCATTTACAAGTTAAAGCTACAAGTAAAAGTTCCAAAATCTTGAAGAGATTGTTAACCATCGGGTATATTAGAGAATGCTACACATATTTGCATATTGGCAGAGGAGATATAGATTTCTTGATTGACAAATGGTGTTATACAAAACTTTTTATTATACTTTCTTATGAATAGTGCAACTACTGGCATCAAGAGGATAAAATTAAAGACTACTTGAATGAAGAATGCTGGAATTTGGAGAAACCAAAGATTGTTGCACTCATATCTCATATTGAGAAAATAAATACATTTTCATTAAAAGAAACATATGTTATTCTCTTAAGTGGACAATATCAGGAAATAGGAATTTAACTGAAGGGATACATGGAATAATATAAGAGTCAGAGGTCTAAAATCCAACTTCTTCAAAATAATTTGTAAAAACACAATACCTAAGAAGTGTTCTTTTCTTGTATGGAGGATGGTTTACAATTGGATTCTAGTTGACACTATATTACAGAAAATAAAATTTATGTTCCTCAAAATATCAATTTTATGGAGTTATAGAATCAATTAGCCACCTATTTGTATAATGCAACACAACTTGGTAAGTCTTGAAGTGCTTCACGAGATTATTTAGTATCTTAATTGGAAGGCATATGACAATCTCTCATTTTATTAGAAGTTGGTACTGGTTTATAAACAAAGAGGTCCATATAAGAATAATTCTCCCTCTTATATCCATGATCTAGAAATTACAGTCAAATCCATCTTAGATCATATAAAGTACATAATCTCAAGTTTAGATTGTGCTAATATTCTAAAAAAATCTTATTGGATCAAATATTCAAAAGGGGATAAGCTTAAATGGAATATGTCACTTGGAACCATGTATAAGCTTAACACATATGGTGCATGATGTCTGTCTGGTGAATCAGGTGGTGGGGGTCTTATAAGAGATAATTAGGATAATATACTAGTTGCATACAATAGAACCTATAGCAAGCAAATTCTTATCATTGTGAAATGCATGTCTCTATTAGATAGGTTACTTATTTATAAGGAAAATGATATAAGACACCTTGGAATATAATCAGATTCTGATATTCTTATTGTTAAGTTTTTCTGAACTTATCTGCATTTCCAATGAAGCCAGTGCTTGCCATCACTTGAGTAAGATATATCATAACCTTCAAGTAGAATGTGAAAACAGTGGAGATGAGGCAAGTGGTAAGCACATTAAAGAGAACTGGAGTGAATTGAAAAGACAGTGTAATTT
This sequence comes from Limnanthes douglasii subsp. nivea, assembly GCA_036936605.1. NCBI lineage: Eukaryota > Viridiplantae > Streptophyta > Magnoliopsida > Brassicales > Limnanthaceae > Limnanthes > Limnanthes douglasii. The sequence goes on along the minus strand of JAUPFV010000002.1, from coordinate 54,872,379 downwards.
CAGGGGGTTATAAATTACACATTAAGGACTGTAATATTTTTTCCCTTCTTTAAGTGTTACAGTCTCTATAAAACCTAGTGTTAGGGTTTTGTGTATTCACCAGAAACGGCAGTCACTGTGTTCTTCCTAATAAAATCGATCTGCAGCAGGTCCGGAGACGTAGGCATAATTTGCTGAACTCCGTTAACAATTGTGTCTTTGATTTCACTTTTGTGTTTGTGCTTTCCTTTTTTCTTTTTTTTTTTTTTGATCTGATTTGACAGGAAATTAGCATATTTCCCCAAGAACTGGTATCAGAGCCAGGGTGGTAGCGATCCAAAGGAAATCAGATTTGAGTGGGAGCAATGGCTACAGACGAAGGAAAGGTGAGACTCGAAAAATTCGATGGTGTAGATTTTGGGTTCTGGAAGATGCAGATTGAAGATTATCTGTACCAGAAAAAACTTTATCAACCCCTTTCAGAAAAGAAACCAGAAGGTATGAAAGATGAAGATTGGACCCTTCTTGATAGACAAGCTCTTGGAGTCATCCGATTGACGCTATCCCGCAACGTTGCCTTTAACATCATAAAGGAAACAACCACGGCGGGTCTTATGAAGGCTCTCTCCAGTATGTATGAGAAGCCATCAGCGTCTAACAAAGTTCACTTGATGAGGCGTTTATTCAATTTGCGAATGATGGAAGGCGCTTCGGTAGCTCAACACCTCAATGAACTTAATACAATCACAAGCCAGTTGAGTTCAGTTGAAATTGATTTTGATGAAGAAATACGAGCATTGATACTGTTGTCTTCACTACCAGATAGTTGGAATGCTACTGTCACTGCGGTGAGTAGCTCATCAGGAAGCAATAAGTTGAAATTTGATGATGTTCGTGACCTAGTTCTCAGTGAAGAGATTCGAAGGAGAGAATCAGGTGAGTCATCAATCTCCTCAGTCTTACAGACAGAATCAAGAGGAAGAAATTCAACCAGAGTATATGGACGTGGTAAATCGAACTACCGAGGCAAATCAAGAGACTGGAGGTCCAAGTCTAGGAATCCTAAAAATTCCCAGGGGTTGAGAAACATGGAGTGTTGGAATTGTGGGAAGACCGGGCACCTTAAATTTCAGTGCAAGAGAGAACCAAAGGAACAAGAGAAGAAGACAGAGGCAAATATCACTTCAGAAGGAGACGATGCGTTAATATGCTCCTTAGAAAGCAGGGAAGAGTCTTGGGTATTAGACTCCGGAGCATCGTTTCACGCGACTTCGAAGAAAGAATTCTTCGAGAGGTATGTACCTGGTAACCTTGGAAAAGTATATCTTGGTGATGATCAACCTTGTGATATTATTGGTAAAGGTACTGTGAAGATTAAGTTGAATGGGTCTGTATGGGAACTGAAAGATGTCAGACATATCCCCAGTCTGAGAAAGAACTTAATCTCAGTAGGGCAGTTGGCTAGCGAAGGCTATAGTACGATCTTCTATGGTGACAATTGGAAAATTTCAAAGGGAGCAATGACGATTGCTCGCGGAAAGAAGAGTGGTACTCTTTACAAGACAGCAGAGACGAGCTGTTCAATTGCAATAGCAGCAGGAAACGAAAATCCAAATGTTTGGCACCAGAGGCTTGGCCATATGAGTGTGAAGGGTATGAAAATTATGTACTCAAATGGGAAGCTTCCAGGTCTGAAGTCAGTCGATATAGACATGTGTGAAGATTGCATACTTGGAAAACAAAAAAGGGTCAGTTTTCAGACGAGTGGTAGAACCCCAAAGAAAGAAAAGCTGGAGCTTGTTCACTCTGACGTTTGGGGGCCAACAACTGTTTCATCTATAGGAGGGAAACACTATTTTGTGACATTTATCGATGATCATTCTCGAAAGGTATGGGTTTATTTTCTGAAGCATAAATCTGAAGTGTTTGATGTTTTTAGGAGATGGAAATCTATGGTTGAGAATGAGACAGGTCTGAAGATTAAAAAGCTGAGAACTGATAATGGTGGTGAATATGAGGACACCAAATTCAAGAAATTTTGCTATGAGCATGGTATCAGGATGGAGAGAACCGTTCCAGGTACGCCACAACACAATGGTATTGCCGAACGTATGAACAGAACGTTGACAGAAAGAGCCAGAAGCATTCGAATACAGTCTGGTTTACCGAAGCAGTTCTGGGCAGAAGCAATCAACACATCAGCTTACCTGGTTAACCGAGGCCCGTCGGTTCCCTTAGAACATCGAATACCCGAGGAGGTATGGAGTGGTAAGGATATAAAATTATCACATCTAAGAGTTTTTGGTTGTACTGCATATGTTCATATAAGTGACCAAGGCAGGAATAAGCTTGATCCGAAATCGAAAAAATGTTTCCTGATCGGCTATGGCGAAGATGAGTTCGGTTATCGTGTTTGGGATGAGGAGAACAAGAAAATGATACGAAGCAGAGATGTGATCTTCAATGAAACAATGATGTACAAGGACAGACATAAAACTGAAGCAAATGACTCAAAGCCGTATGAATCAGTATTTGCAGATATCGAGGGAGTCCCAGATAGTCAAGAAATAGAGTCGATCAGATTAACCCCTCAAGAAGGAGAGTCTGTTGGACAGACCGATCGACAGCAATCCGATACCCTACAGCCGACCGAGGCAGTTCCTGTTTTGCGAAGATCTTCCCGACCCCATGTACCCAACAGGAGATACTTGAACTATCTGTTACTTACCGATGGAGGAGAACCTGAATGCTATGATGAAGCTTGCCAGGCCAGTGATGCTAGTAAGTGGGAGTTTGCTATGAAAAATGAGATGAAGTCTTTAATCTCAAATGATACATGGGATCTAACTGAGTTACCAATGGGTAAGAAAGCACTTCATAACAAATGGGTGTATCGGGTGAAAGATGAGCATGATGGCTCTAAGAGATACAAAGCACGACTAGTTGTCAAAGGGTTCCAGCAAAAGGAAGGAATTGATTACACCGATATTTTTGCTCCAGTTGTGAAGCTCAATACTATTAGATCAGTGTTGAGTATTGTTGCCATTGAAGACCTTTATCTTGAACAGTTAGATGTGAAGACTGCATTTCTTCACGGGGATTTGGATGAGGAGATATACATGTATCAACCAGAAGGTTTCTTAAAAGAAGGGAAAGAAAACATGGTATGCAGACTTAAGAAAAGTTTGTATGGTTTAAAACAAGCTCCAAGACAGTGGTACAAGAAATTTGACGGTTTTATGCACAAAGAGAGTTTTCAGAAGTGTAATGCGGACCACTGTTGCTATTTTAAAAGATGTAAGTCCAGTTATATCATTTTGCTACTTTATGTTGATGATATGTTAGTAGCAGGTTCAGATATGGATGATATTAGAAGATTGAAGCTACAATTGTCAAAAGAATTTGACATGAAGGACTTGGGTCCGGCGAAGAAGATTCTTGGAATGCAAATCATAAGAGATAAGCATAGAAAAGTTTTGCAGTTATCTCAGTCAGAGTACATCGATCGCGTTTTGAAGAGATTTAACATGTGTGATGCAAAGCCAGTTAGTACACCATTGGCAGGTCACTTTCGTTTATCCAAGGATCAATCCCCTAAGACGGATGAAGAAAAAGACTTCATGGCTAAGGTTCCTTACGCCTCAGCTATTGGAAGTTTGATGTATGCAATGGTCTGTACGAGACCAGACATTAGTTATGCAGTGGGAGTTGTGAGTAGGTTTATGTCAAACCCAGGGAAAATTCATTGGGAAGCTGTCAAATGGATTTTGAGGTACCTACTAGGTACCATAAAAAAGTGTTTGTACTTTGGTAAGGGTGAGTTAAAGGTACAAGGCTACGTAGATGCAGATTTTGGAGGTGAAGTTGATCACCGGAAAAGCACTACCGGTTATATATTTACTGTTGGAACTACAGCTGTTAGTTGGATGTCAAAATTACAAAAAATTGTCACTTTATCAACTACAGAGGCTGAGTATGTAGCAGTGACCGAAGCCAGTAAAGAGATGATATGGCTTCAAGGTTTGTTGACCGAGTTGGGATTCAAACAGAAGAACAACGTTCTGCATAGTGATAGTCAAAGTGCAATTCAATTGGCGAAGAATTCAACATTTCATTCAAGAACCAAGCACATCAGTCTTCGTTATCATTTCATTAGATCTTTATTGGAAGATGAGGTGCTAATACTGGAAAAGATCCAAGGAAGCAAGAATCCAGCTGATATGTTGACAAAGACAGTAGCCATTGAAAAACTGAAGTTGTGTTCAGCTTCAGTTGGTCTACAAGAGTAATAAGACCAGAAAGATCTGCTGCATAGATCAAGGTGTGAAGACAGGTTGAAACCAGTCTTCAAGTGGGAGATTGTTAAGTTTTTCTGAACTTATCTGCATTTCCAATGAAGCCAGTGCTTGCCATCACTTGAGTAAGATATATCATAACCTTCAAGTAGAATGTGAAAACAGTGGAGATGAGGCAAGTGGTAAGCACATTAAAGAGAACTGGAGTGAATTGAAAAGACAGTGTAATTTCAGGGGGTTATAAATTACACATTAAGGACTGTAATATTTTTTCCCTTCTTTAAGTGTTACAGTCTCTATAAAACCTAGTGTTAGGGTTTTGTGTATTCACCAGAAACGGCAGTCACTGTGTTCTTCCTAATAAAATCGATCTGCAGCAGGTCCGGAGACGTAGGCATAATTTGCTGAACTCCGTTAACAATTGTGTCTTTGATTTCACTTTTGTGTTTGTGCTTTCCTTTTTTCTTTTTTTTTTTTTTGATCTGATTTGACAGGAAATTAGCATATTTCCCCAAGACTTATTGAATTGCTCATAGAAAATTAAGCATCCTGGTTCTTGGATCCTCTTATTAAATGCTGCAAGAATTTGATAACTTCTAACGTGAATATAAGGCATATTTATAGGGAACATAATCAAGAAACCGATTAGTTAGATAAATGGTTTCTAAAACACAAAAAGAGACTTCATTTCAACCAAAACCAGACTTCTGCTCAACTAATTGATATATCCAAATTAGTAAGAAGAATCCAAATTAGTTTAGATATATCCTAAGTTGTTGAAGTTTTAAGTCAGGTTATCTAGTTACTATACTAAAGTTCAACTTGGAAATGAATATCCTCTCTATTAAAGCTTTCTGTTTCAACGTCATCCTTCATATTAAAGCTCAAGGATTAATATATCTTGTCTTATAACTCTCAATTAATCATATGTAAATTTATATATTATTACTAACATTTGTTTAAGCATGTATCTCTACATAAATTTCTCTTATTCGTAGAACATAGAAATTTTGCACAAAAAAACCTTAATAGAATGAAAGTTATGAAACAAACCATGAACAAAATCATAAATTAGATGTGGTCCTTGCATATAAAAGAACGAACATGAAGAACCAGAAAATGATCTTGATCCGAATTTTATTTGATGCTATGATTTATAAAAGATCTTGACCTATATTCAAAAGATGAATCATAAATTAGAGAACAAGACTTACCAAAATCATACAAGAAGAATTACATGCTAAGATTACAACTACAAGAGCTCTATATTTTATTACTGATTGAGTCTCAGTTGTCAATCTTCAAGATTAAGCTCAAATGAACAAACTTCGGTTTTCAGCTCAAAGAAAATAAAAAAATGGGTCTGGCTATACATACCCAGAACTAATCTAACTCCACCTAATTTTAAGTTCACCCACATTCGGTATAAGTGCACCCTTTTTGGACGAAATACCCTTTTGGGGGTATTTAAGGAGTTTTTTCTACTAAAGCACATTCACCCTATTTTCTCCAACACTTCTCTCGTATCCTCACTTATCCCTATAAAAAAATTAGTTTTTATTAAACAAAAACACTAGCACCTACGGTGCAGGCCATTATGCACCATCGATGTTGTGCACGTAGCACTTGTAATGCGTAATGGTCTGCACCATAGGTGCTCAGTGTTGTGCACAATATGTTGCGTGCACTTGATACCTATGGTGCTAGTGTTTTTTTAAAATAAAAAAAAAACTCTAATATATTTATAATATTTTTTTCCGAATTATCAATTTTTTTATTTGTCGAAATATTAACCTAGTCTATTTAGTTTGTAGTTTTTTATGTGTTGATTATGTATGTATTGAAGTTTTTAAAAAGTTGTTGATGTTTTTTAAAAACCTATTTTTTATGTGTTAATTGTTTATGTATATTATTAAAAACCTATGCTTGAAGATGTTTGAATGTTCAATAAGATTTTCAAGAACTTCAGAAATTTGTAGCCATATGTGGTTTAATCTACTAAATGAAAGTGAATGTGTTGGGAAAGTTAGTAAATTATCTTGTTTTAGGTTTTGGGTGAATTTATGATACACTTAATGTTTTTCCTTCATTAATGGTATTAAATGAAACTTGGGGGTTAATTTGGTACTAAAAAAGTCAAACATGAGTTAAAACCGTTTTGTATACTTATATTGGTTTTTGGTATGTATAATATGACCCATAAAAAAGGATAAGAGAAAAAAATGAATAAAAAACTAGAATAAATGAGAAGAACTTAAAAATTTTATTTTTATTTTACGCAGCTTTAGAAGAAATATCGCACCAAAATGTTTATTTTAAAAACTGTAATCACTCTGCATTGGATATCATTAGATACAATATCTTTTATAAAAATATATATTTATAACATTATATTATAATATTCATTATATTTGTTTATTGATTTTATTTCACAAATTTACTTACAAACCTAATCCAGCTGTCACTTTTTTTGGTTAAATAAAGGCATTAAAGTAAATAAAATGTTCTTACAAGTACCTAGGGCATACCCCGAGGGTTGGCTGAATAGCCGGAGAGAAAATATATTCATAAAAAGACCATAACAAGGTCAATAAAAACATGTAGTAGTAACAAGTGAACAATAAGAAAAAAGTGAGGTGTGAATCGAATGTGGAGTAAACACGACATGATCTATCGTAGAGAACCAGAACCTTGTGAATAAAACAATTAAGAGAAACAACATTAAGTTAGTGGGTGATAAGGTTTAAAAGGCCAGCCAACCTTAGTTCAAAAAAAAGCAATGAAGATCAGCTAGTAAACGAAAGGAGACAAGAGAGGGAAGACTCAGAGGGGAGACGAAGATTCTTTTTTTCCTTTCTCCCCTAATATGGTGTACACTAGTACCAAAGCATGCTCGCCAAATATGACAAAGATTTGAGGGAGGCCGATTGGAGGCTTCAAGAAGTCAAGCTTATGAGTTACCAACGTCTTTCATATGCAATTCGTACGTCCACTTTTTTGTGTCGGGTGGACTGGATTAATATTGCACAAATATCATATTTTTCGTCATTCTTTCAATCTTTTGGTTTATCATTAATAGTAATTTGTCTACTCATGACAAGATTATGAGTTGGGATTTAATTATCTCACTAGATTATGTCTTATATAATTTTGGTTCTGAAACTATTGATGATATCCTCAATGACATCTTTAGTAATTTCATTACTTGACAGTTTTGGGTTAGTAATGTGTTAACCTGGTCTTCCTCCCGAAACCGACATCTTTAGCATTTTTGTTTGGCGGGGGAATTTTTCACATTTAACGGAAGAAGAAGAAGAAGAAGAAGAAGAACTGTTAAAGGCAAGTGTTAAGTTTATATATCTTGATATTAGTGGATTTATAGCACCTGAGTCTTATAAATACATTGAGTTTATATTGAGCTTAACTAAAAATATATTATTCGTATACGACTAATTGTCAATCTAAGACCGTGTAACACACTGACTAACAATCTTCGTATCAATAGCCTCATAGCTTTTTTGAACTACTTGAGGAAGAACTAAAATGTTCTTTTGTCATATGTCTGCTTGATTTAAACTTTTTTACCTTGATGACGGCTAGCCCGCGAATTGTTAGGTGCGACCAAAGTCCCACATCCCACATCGGTAAAACATGGGAAGAAAGATCAGTATATAAGTTAAGAATACATCTCCATTAGCGTGAGGCCTTTTGGAAGTGGACCAAAACCAAAGCCGTGCGGGCCAGTGGGCCCAAAGCGGACAATATCACACTATTGTGAAGATCCGTAGTATTCTTACTTATATACAAAAAGCGGAATATACTGACCCAATATTCCCTACAAATGGTATCAGAGCACCAGGAGCCATACTCAAGGTGATTGATCTGCCGGATAGATGGAGCGCCAGATGGCTCGTCAAGCAGGTGGCTTGATCAAGGAGCGGCGCAGATTCATCTAAAGATAGAGTGCATGATAGCTCATCAAGCAGGTGGCTTGATCAAGGAGCGACACACTATCATCTGATAGTGATCAGATAGATCCGCCCTAAAAAAGCTCTAGAGTTCAGGTTCCTGTCCACCTGACTAGAGTAGGCGGATGGAGGTCAATTAAGAGGAGGCTAGAGTGGTACTTTGTTCGAGAGGAGGATTGTTAGGTGCGACCAAAGTCCCACATCCCACATCGGTAAAACATGGGAAGAAAGATCAGTATATAAGTTAAGAATACATCTCCATTAGCGTGAGGCCTTTTGGAAGTGGACCAAAACCAAAGCCGTGCGGGCCAGTGGGCCCAAAGCGGACAATATCACACTATTGTGAAGATCCGTAGTATTCTTACTTATATACAAAAAGCGGAATATACTGACCCAATATTCCCTACACGAATATCGTTTGTAGTATACTATTTCTGACTTGTCTCATTATAAGAGCGTCTGCCAAAACCTCCATTGATGATAAAAATCATATTTTACCGAGGATAAACAAAAAAGAAGGAAACCTCCGCTACTGAGTATTAACTAATTTGATTTTAGTAGAATGATAGCTTGGAAATCTTAAGAGTTTCCAGATCAAGTGGTTAGGCATGATATTGGTCTCAGATGTCAAGTTACAAGTCAAACCTTGTATATGTCCGAAGATGTTGAGTTTCAGACTAGATCATTGGGTTTTCCGAAGATTCTGAGTTATATCCTGAACAATGGACGTGCCTAACGATGCTAAGTTTCTAGTTCGATCATTGTTCGTGCCTAGCGATGCTAAGTTTCTAGTTCGATCATGGAGTGTATGAGGATGTCGAATTACAAGTTGATTATGAATTCTGAGTGATGAACTCATCTACTTGAACAATAGTTCGAGATCAACAATTTTCTGTGTGAGCCATTTAGTCTTGATTAGTCTTTATTTGAGGTCACTCACATCATGACATGTGTCAACCTCATTCTAGTCTTTTCATAGCTTATAATTATTGCATTTTTATTATTTTTACTAGTTTCATGTGTGCGGACCATTGGTTTCAAGTCTTTGCATTCCTACAAGTTGTACCAATAAGTTCAAGGGAATTCAAATGTTTAAGTGTTACATTATAAATAATGACAAAATTTGTTGTTTTTATTTGCTTAAGAAACTTAACAAATATATTTTTTATCTCTAGCAAATGATAATCGCCACATAAATATGTTCGATCACTGTCAAGCCTTTTTTACTCCACCTACGAGAATGTATTTGAAGAGTGTTAAGCTTGTCAATTCTTTCATTGCAGCGTTGAGCCTGCGAATAACAAATTTCATTGAAGAGTGTTAACCATCGCTTAGAACATTATAAGGCATTAATGAAGATTATATATAATTTCAAATTTCGGTTCATAATTTTTGAACCACGAGACATAATGCTACGATTAGTATTTCAACATACACAAGAAAAAAAACTTTGGAGGCTAAACCCAATATAATATGATTGTTTACTGTCGAACCAAAAATAAATCATGGAATCTGCACGTTGTTAGAAAAAAATGAAAACCAAGTCTACACCTTTGGAATATAGAGCATTTGAAACTATACCATAGTCATGCGGACCAAAAAGCTTGTAACTTACTACTCATGTAAATCGTATTTATTAAACTAGGGAGATGTTCTATTTCCTCCCTCAGTGTCGTAAGAAGGTTTTAATGAGGCATTTTACATTAATAAAATGTTTTAATACCAAAATATTTGATTCATTTAGTATTTATGTACAACATAAACAATACCCAATGCTGGAAAATAGTAATTCAGAAGTAAACTTAACTTTCGAATAATTTCAAAGGGAACAATGTCAAAATAATAACTGTTAAGAAAAATACTTTGCCAAACAATGAATGCTAAAAAATATAATGAAGAGAGAACATACCTCGGAATAACCTAGACATGAAACAAATATGCATAAATAATATATTTAAAAATAAAGATAAATATGCCAAGTGGCAACACGATCCGCCGTAATAAAGAAAATGCTAAAGTACAATCTATGTGAAATATATCGTTAAAAAACAAAATCTCTTTCATTAAAAATACAAAAAACATAAAGTACTTAAGTAGGACTAACAATTTTTAAAATAAAAGGTTGAATAAAACTTTGAATGAAAAAAATCATCAATCCAATAAACTGATAACAAAAAGAATGACTACATATCACTAATCCGAACAAAGAATGATAAAACAATATAAATAAATAATTGTTAATTTGCAGAAGAATTTAAAAAGAAGGAAACTACCCTTACGAGGGAGTCATACACCCTAAATAAACTTGGTGAATTGTAGAAAAATCTTAATAAGAACCAAAATGTTCTGGAAAAAAAACAATTATCAGGTGTACCTGATTAATCTGTAGAAAAAGTTGGAAAATTTCAGATATATCATTGGTATAAATATTCATTCGTTAAAAACAAATAAGATTAGTCAGAACAAAAAAAGTCTTACAAAATTATTTTGCTAAAAATGATAATTACAAAAATGGTGAAAACAACAACAAACATGGAAAATGATATTTTCGGTCACCAACCTAAGGAATGGTGAAAACAATAACATATAATACAAAATTTAGAGATGAGTCAAAGACTGTAAATTAACATTGGAGGCATTGGAAACTCAGGAATACTCTGCTTTAGATGCATCTTCATGTAAATCAGTCCCTCTCGTCATCTTCAACATAGTCCTAAACAATTTGATCCTCACTCTACACAATTCTAACAAAAAATATGATTATGATATTTATCAAAATGATATATTTTGGTCACCAACCTAAGGAATGATATATTAAATAACCAAGATTTATCTCGAGATAATCTCCATAGATATACAATACAAACCAACACCAAAGCATACATGGCCAAGATGGAATTCAAGTTTGCTTTCACTTTTTATTACATCGAAAAAACAACATTTATTTTTGACTTCGCATTTATAAGCTTATCATATTTTACCGCATACACAACCTATGTTGAAGAGCAAGTAAATCGCATTTACACTGTGATAAATCAAAGAATTTATCCATCCAAATATTTTCCTGAGACTTTAGCTGAAATGATAAATATTTTTCCTTCTCTATGCTTTCATTAATCATTTCTTGCGACCGTTGTTCTCTCTCGACACCAGATGTGGAAGAAACTCTTAAATCAAGTTACTGATCTATGGAGAACGAAAAATTATTTGAAATGAGATGAAAATGGGATAATTGATCTAAAATATTAAGTTAAGCATGAAAGCACATAATCAACTCATTGAAAATGAGCTGTAAACAAAGAAGAAAACAATAAGTATACAAAATAGGGAAAAACAAAACGAATAATTAAAGATAATTACCTTAGAACCAAGGGCTAAATGACAAGAAGTTAGTTTCAAAATAGAAATATGAATATGCAAAGGCCTACGTGCGGTCGAAACATCGAAATGAGTACCAACCTAAGTAACCCGATTAATCGGAAGAATAAAATAAGATGAAGCAAAATCTTGAGAACCCGAAGGGCATATAACATTAAAAATCATACTACCAGTAGAAGTAACATTACGATCAGATCTCGACGAAAAGGCAGTCTCCGACAAAGAGGAAGAAATACCAAGAGTAGTTATAACAACAAGTGCCCTTGTTGAAAAATCAATGACACTGTAAGGAATAATATGAGATTATTCTTCCACATCGATCTTCTGATCATAATTTCACTGAACAACGTATTCTTCAAAACAGTAGGCTCACTTTTAACGCTTCATTATAAATAGAAAGAGATGATTCTGAAGCATGCATAACTACCCGATCTTCATACTAAATGGAGCACACGAAGAGTTCTCAATTAAGACTCGTAGCCAAGTCAGGTTTCGAACTCCCATGTTCAAACCACCATACAACACAAAACCATCAAACGATTATGGAAATTATGTTTGGCCATAGTCGAAAGAGGAATAAGAACCAAATCCATCTGACAGATGAGACAAAATAAAATTCGCAAGAAGAGCTAAAAGAGGCGCCAAAGAAGTAAAATCACTCTGCATATTTACTATCTAATGAAAATATATATAATCTAACAAAATCATATTTAATTTCTAGAAAATTGAAATGAATATAAAATCACATAAGTACTTGAGCGTTTAAGCCTTTTAAGAGGAACAAAATCTTATTCCTCATCATCATCCTCATTTGTTTTGACCATATAAGCAATGGTACTAGGTATTCTGGAAACAATGCTGGAAAAACTTGATAATGCCTTCATTAAATTACATATGATATATTGATGTCATTTATCTTGCTCTTAGTAGATTTAGTAGTCTTTTCCTCTTTAAAAAAAATAAACAACATTAAATTTGCCTCCGACATTCGTTTGATTACACAATTTGGCCGATACAAAATGGTCATGCACCATTACCGAAGCACGTGATAATAAAAATTTCACCTTATCTTCTACTCGATGGTAGGAGGTGAAAATGCAAAAATAAGCTTATAAATATTCAAAATAAAAAAGCAAACAAAACCAACTCGAAGATACCAATACTTACGATTTACCGTCCACTAAAGATTGACAGAGCTCTAACAACCATCACCTTTGGTGGCTCAATTCTCACAAACATAAGAAAATCTATTTTTCTAATTTTTCGTAACTATAGGAAGATCGCTAACCATTCGATTAAATGGAGAAATAGTATCATAGAAGAAAGTAATTTTATCTCGACCGGGTAAATTAACACCATTCAAGAAGTCCTTAACAAAAAAACATTCCAAAAAAATTCTCAATAAAATAATAGTCGAAAGAAACACAAACCAGAATTAAGGATTTAATTGGATTAGATAACACTGACTCAAGTGAATTTTTTTAATAATATCATTGTCTAGAGGAAACATAGTCCATGATAAAACATATGAAAAATAAAGTAAGGTTATCATCGCGAGTGTCAATAGGAGTTTCACCTTGCTTAGGAAACCGGAGGCGCATATCTTCAAAAATGTGGTAATATTTAAATATCTAGAAGACTTTGTTCTCCAGTAGCAATGTGTAAGACTGCATTATCAAATCAACTTTTTTCTCATGATTTAAGCCATTAGGCAATATACTTAGATTTAATTAGTTCTAGTTGAGCTATCGTCGCTAATATATTGAATGGTAGAAGAATGCATACTTCAAAATTATGATAGAATCATAAAATTTAAAAAAGAATAAGAGTTGGTTACTTTTTTATAACAAATTAATAAATAGAGAACATGGTTATTTAAACCAAGTAAAAGAGAAATAGAGTAAATCTCAACCTTTGATCTTTCTTGAATCAATGACATGGATAATTTCATAATACACATGGCTTATATGGAAACACAAAAAAGTAATGATGAAAAAAATCCAAACGAATGAAGGCATGTGAAAGAGAACACGGCACTTTCATCTAAAATTTTGTTATCTATTTATGTATATTAAGCATAAGATTAAAAAGAGGTCTCTTTATTCCAAACGTATAATTATTTGCAAATATGTTAAAAGTGCATAACTTGCACAGTATATTAAGTACAAATAAATTTTATTATTCGTAATTATTTTAGGCTAAAATAAGCAGTAATTTTTTTAGCTACGAATAGAATTAGTAACATTTAGCCTTGCAGTGGTAAGGGATTACTAAAGAATAAAACAAGTGTTAGAAGTGTACAATGTAGTTAATACACAAATATTTTAATTCGAATTTACAATTAGCCGAAAATGGCATACAACTGTTTCGATTGAATATATTTTATTCTACTAGCCTTTAAATTCAGTTTTTAAGAAAATCTAAAGGGCCTAAGAGAAAATAAAAAATAAATGAATAAAATCCTTCAAAAATTATATTTAATATGGAATCCTTAATTCAAAGTTAGGGGGCTATGGTTATATTTATGTGAATTCACTCGGTATAAATCGGAACAAAAACTAGAAAAGTTTAAGTCATAATTCCACAAGACAAAAGAATCTTAAAGCATCATTAAGTATAACTCGAAGTTTATAAAAGCGATTGCAATTTTGAAGACCAAGAATCATACAAACAAAACAATCAAAAGACAAAAGATGCTACAACAAATACCAAAGATGCTATAGAGAAGCAATAGTTTCATAGGCAAAGAATAAAGAATGCTCCAGCCAATATCAAGAATGTTTCGGACAATGATGAGTTAGTATTCCTTCGTTAGTTTGATCAATACTATGAGGCTAGTTATAAGTAAGTAACTAGTCCAGACGTAACCAGTTATCCTATTAGCTTATCCAAACATGTAAATATTTATTCAAGACTCAGTCAAAGATACACTTAATTGCATATCTTAGTGGTTAGATAAATGTTATCCATTATCCAAAACTATGTGAGAGATATATATTGTAACATGGTTTATATATAAGATAATCTACCAATAATCACCCAATATCAAACTTGTTTACCAATAAAAACCCAAAGTTTAATCAAGTACGGATAACCACTTGGTGATAATATAATATTTACAGATAACCACTTTGTAGTCCAAAATACCCCTAACCTTTTTTTCTTTTTTCTTTAAAAAAAATACTGTATCTTTCAAATTTCAGCTCCAAAAAAATATCTAAAAAATACCATTAGTTTTTTAGACTAACAAAGTTAGATATACGAAATATTTGTTTTGATTTTGTTGTTTAGTTGCGGAATTATGTAATTGGTTGCGAAAATTCAAGTGTTATTTAATTAATAAATTACGTGCAATTTGGTTGCAAAAAAACAATTGTTGTTAAGTTGCATAAATACCAATAAATGTGTTACAAAAATAAGAATAAAAGATATGCAAAAATAGGACTTTAGTTGGTAAATAAATCTAATTGTGTGAAAAAACAAAATACAAACTTGTTTTTGTGAAAATAAGTGTTAATTTAGAGTGTAACGACTAACTTTTTCATAGTTGTAAAAAATGTAAATTTTTGTGCTGCAAAAACTTTAAAATAGAATTGTTGAATTACGTGCAAATGTGTTACAAAAATAAAAGGGAAATAATTGTGGAAATAAGATTGTGGTTGTTACATAAGTGTGATGATGTAAAAAAATACAAATTTGTTCAATAAAAAATAAGTACTAATTGGGTTTCAAACAACTAATTTTTTTTAGTTGTGAAAATATTTGTTTAAAAATAATTGAATTGCGGAATAACGTACAATTCAGTTGAAATAAATCTAAAAAACAATTATTGGTCATTTGTAGAATTACGTGTAATTTGTTAAAAAAGAAATTATTGTTTAGTAACGAAATTATGAACAATTTGGTTGTGAATTTGGTCTTCCAAAACAAATCTCCAAATATATCACTGATGGAAATATATGTATTTTGGATTTTTTTAAGTTAGGATATGATAGATATGAAGTTTTGAATGTTAAAATTAACCAATGCTTTAAGGTTGTATGTGTATGTATTTTCAGGGGTAATATTGGAAGAGTTTATGTTGCATATGGTTTTTGGTAAACTTCAAAATCTTGGTGGTTATCGGTATTTGAAACTTACAAGTGGTTATCGTTAACTTATCCATATGTATATAAAGATCCAACTTAAATCAATAATGTCCATATATACTTACTATCACTTAAACTCTTTTGCCCTCCTAACTACTTCTAAATATCCATCTGATTTACTCTTAAATCGATCTTCCCTCCAGGTGAGACTAGTAACCATGATATATCGACATCACGAATAATAAATTGCTAATCATATTAAAATATTATATATATATATATATGGGTTTTTTTATATCAAATATATTTTAAATAAAAAATCATATTTGAATAAATTTGAATCGAACTTAAAATCTGTCAGTGAAACCATATGTAATAATATACGTTATGATAAAAATATAAGATAGGTGATCTATCAATAATCACATAAGGTTTGCTAAAGTACGGATAACCACCTCGTGATACATAAGTATTTACACATAAAGAGATGACAGTTCAAAATGTCCTTTAACCATTTTTCCCTATCCTGTTTTTTTCTTTTCTAATTTCATATCGTTCAAATTCATATTTCAAATAAAATTGAAAATACCCTTAATTTTTTCTTAAGATGAACAAAGCTAGATTCATGAAATATATTTTTTGAATTTTGTTAGTTGCTTAATTACGTTTAATTGTGTTGCGAAATAAGTGGGGAAAAAACAATCATATTCTAGTTGTGGAATTATGTGTAATTTGGTTTCTAACAAACAATTGTGTTTTAGTTGTGGATTTACGTGTAATTTGGTTGCTAAAAACTATTGTGTTCGAGTTGCGAAATTATGTGCAAATGTGTTTCAAAAATAAGAAGAAAATAGTTGCAGAAACATGACTTTACTAAATTAGTTTGATTATATTGAAAAACAAGATACAACTTGTTTTTGTGAAAATAATTTTTATTTTGTGTGAAACAACTAACTTTTGTAGTTGTGAAAACATGTACATTTTTGTGTTGGAAAACGTTTTTAATCTATTATGTTCCGGTTGCGGAAATATGTACGATTTGGTTGTAAAATTAGTTTAAAAAAATAATTGTTTGATTTGTAAAATTACGCATAATTTGGTTGCTAAAAACCGTTTTGTTCAAATTGCACAATTATATAAATTTGGTTTTGAATATAAAAAAAAAACTACTCCAAAATTATTGTTTATGAATTTCATTTTGTCTCTCTTAAAAAATAAAAATATGCTTTTAATAATAAAGATTATATTTTAATTTGAAACGTATGAAAAATTAAATATTAAAAATAATTAGTTATTACAAATTATGGGTTTGTTTATTTATTGTTGAAAAAAATTAAAGTGTAAAATTTAAATATTTTAATTTCAAACGAGTTATCTATTTCTCATTTATATATAATGAGTTATGCCGATCCATCCGGTTAAAAATCATTTATTATAAAAAAAAATTATTATTTTATTATCAAATATTTTTAATTTTATTATATTTATTTTGTTTAATATGAAAAAATCTAAAAATAGTATTAAATGGTTTTTAAACCGGTGCCCTGGCGCATCTTAGCATTTTCCATATAGTATATTAATAATACATCGAATTTTTTTACTACCCAATGGCTGAAATCAGATTTATTGACACCGATGAAATTACCACCTCACCGGTGTTCTACAAGACCGTATATACTACTACACAAGCAACTTCTTGCCACCTAACTCAAATTTTTAGATACATAAATGAAAATCATCATCTTCAATAGTAGTATATGAATTGACAAATCATTTTCAAATTCAATGATAGGAGTAAAAAAAGAAAGGAATATTTTTTGGGACCAAGCATTCTACTCTCTTATAAATAATGCACCATTGTGATTTGTGAGAGTAGCATTGATGATGTTTTTTCTTTCTTTATTTCTTTATCTTTTGTGGTTGAATACCACAACAGTCTTCTGCTCTCTTTGACTAACAAAAGAAAGCAAAGTTGAAAAACAACAAAAGATATTTAAAACAAATAATTCAAGAATAATTTTAGATACCCTTCATTTCCTTTTAACCTTTCTTTTTTCTACTGGTTTTGGTGAATCTATCTTTTTACTTAAAAATCTCCTTTTAATCTTCTCTTACACCTTTATTAGCCTTCTACTTAATCTTCTTCTATATTTTTATACTAACATATTTGTATGCATGTTGCTAAAATAAACAATACTTATACATCTATGAGAGGTTAGTATATCAAGAAAACATAAGTGTGTATCCGAAGGAAGGTTGTTCGATGTTCATGATATGGTCAATATGTGGGGAACTGGACTGTCTTCATTGTTCTCAATCTCCACACTCCAATCATCTAATAATTATGTTTGTATTGAGTATAGGAGTAGTAGTACTTTCTTAGTATAGTAATAATGTTTCGTTGATGTATGATCATAGGGAAATTTATATATCAAATTGATGTCAATACATATGTGTTGAAATCCAGTGATAAAAACTTTGTCCTCCTTGCATAGTTTTGATAATAAAAATTCATGTGTATCATCGTGAACAAATATATAGCAAAACAAAACCATATTCATCACTTTTTATACGAAAAATCATTAGAGATGAATTCAAAATATGTTTTAGTTTTATTAAATATTTAATAAAAAAAATTATAAAAAATAACTATTAAATAAATATCAAAATTGTTTTTGCTAATATTCGGGACCTATACTGTTGATCTGCACAAAAATTTATAAGAAAATTATAAAAAAAAATACGAAGATGAATAGGTTAAATACTCAAAAGAAAGTGTAAAACACCGATAAAATTGTGCAAAAAATTATACATAAATCAGTATGTGAGTAGGTCAAGCAGGTCCAACAGTCTGCTATGACACCACATCACGAGGACATGGTGACTGCATACAACAAAATCAAGAAATCAAGTAAAAATTACAGTGACCAACCAACCTTAGTACCAAAGAATCTGAGCTAAATGTATGAAAGCATACGGTCTGATACCACAGAGGCGAGGACGAGAGTCGAAACCAAAATTCATACATTTTGCTCCGGTCAGACGTGATATATTATTGCGTCAAATCAAGATCGAAAAATATGGCGGTTGCGAGATGGAAGCTATTTCGATGCCTTTCTGATCCATAAAGGTCAGTTTGTGTCGATTATTGTGAAGCCGAGCTTAGGAACCGATTATGACCCATATACTCTGAGTGAAACAACAATCATAGAGGATATGATTAATGATTTAACATAAGAGTTGCACAAATCGGGAGGGGAATTTAGCCTCCAACTTATAAGTTTGTCTAGGTTTGATAATATATTTTGAATTGCAAGCCATAGAATAAAGGAAGGGCATATTTATTTCATACTAATGCAGCCCAACCGGCACAAGGGGTAAACGTACAAATTGCATCAAAAATATCTTTTATTGTGAAGTTTTTGTTGTCCAATAGTAGATGTCGTTGTACTTGGTGCTAGGAAAATGAAGAGAGAGAACGAGGTTGTTAATATTCTGAATATTGCGATGATTTCTGGCACTTGCATATCTTAATTGGGACGGCCAGTTCCAGAGTCCATCCAGAATGATGTATCATACCTTGATATATTTGTCAAATCTTGAATTATGAATTATATATTATCAAAATGGGTTACCATGGAGGTAGGGAGAAGCCATGAGTCGTACCCATTGGAGGTAGACTTCCCATTATTAATCATTACCTTGTACATTTCGTTAGCCAAAGGCATAGTATGTAAAAGTTTCCTCCAAGACCATGAGAGAGGGAGCCAAGATTTAAAAACAAAAAAAATAGTTTTAACATTTTCAATATTAATCTAGTCACACCAGATTGAGTTCTTGTATTTACTAACTAAGGACCATAGATGTTTGAGGACAATCTCGTGATTCCAAATTTTTAGATATATAATTTAAAAATCGTCTTCTATCATGAGCAATGTTATATTGGGCCAAGCCACTTTGGGCTTTGAAACCTTCATCTCATGGCCTAACCAAATAAAATATTGAAGAGATTGTGATAGCTCTTTGAGAATCTTATACGATATAATGAAGATTGAAGACTAGTATATCTGACTTGCATAGAGAACAAATCTAATGAGCTGGATTATAACTTCATAAGAAATATGTTTAGAATTTCATGAACCAATACCAGCAGTGATATTTTCTTGTATATACCAATATTTGTTGTTAGAAAGTCGATTTGTAAAGTGAGGGAAACCCATATAATTTACAAGAATTGAGCTGAATATGTGCCCTAATATCATTTCAAAGGGTTAAATTTATCTTAGAGAGAAAAGTATGACTTTTAGCGAGACTGAATTTGACATCTAAAACGGAGAAGAATTCATTTAGAACCTCTTTAATGAGATTGAGGGATTTAAGGTCACCATAATAGAAAATAATAAATCATCAACAAAGCATAGATTAACTATTTTGAGCTATTAAAAGTTTTAGTAGAATGTATAATTCATGTCATTGTTTTCTCCTTGAGGATATTTGATAAGACAAGAAAAAACGATGATAGTTGTCACCTTGCATGAGCCTCTTCCTATCTTGAAAAATTTCATTATGATCTATATTTATATTAACATTGTATGAAGTAGTGGATATACATCAGATTATCCAATAGATCATTAATTCTATAAAGCTCACGACGATAAGATATGATGTCCAAAAAAAGTACCAGCGAACAGTACCAAATCTTTTATAAGGTCGATTTTACTACGACCTATAATATTTTCTGTTAGTTTGGTAACCCTTAAGGTGTTCTTGGGAGAGAAATGTGTTGATTGAGATTTATAAATGAGATAAGGGAATGAGTCTTTGATTCTCTTAACCATAACCTTGGAGATAATCTTGTACACGATATTGCAACAAGAATTTAGCTTCAACTCGACGACATAAGAATGAGTGTCCTTTATAAAATTATGAGCGCTAGAAGTACAAAATTTCAAGAAGGTTTTCATCCGTCCAAAATTGAAGAAATTAAAACCTCATTTCAGATATCCTTACCCACAATATTCTATGAGTGCTCAAATAAGGTATTTTTTTATCTTTTCACACCTTAAAGTGCAGATCATGGATTTTTATTTAGCGAGTTGACATTTGTGGAAATAAGGGTAGAAACCCTCGCGAGACCCGGATAACGAGAGAAGTATTGGTACCAATAATATTAGTTAAGTAGTTCATTACGACATTAGAAATATCTGATGTAGAGGTTATCAGGTATCTTCTATTATTGGAGATACATATAATTTTATTATGTAAAATACGATTTTTTATACTATTTTGGAAACGTTTTGATTTTTTGTCTCCCAGCTTGAGCCATGTCTCTCTTGATATTCACTTAAGGAAATATTTTGTAGTTCTGCTAATGTAGAATCCTTAATTATTTTTGAGACACAGATGGAGTCTAAAGTGTTCAGAGCAAGAAACAATTGAGCTTAGAATAGGCCATTTTGGGTGCTAGATACTTGGATATAATATCACTAAATTCCTTATGATTGAGACCAAAAATAACGAATTGAAGACTCATGAGTTTTAAAAAACAAAGGATACACCATGTGCGCCAATTGGAAGGGTTCAACTAGTGTGAAAATTTGTTCGAATTTAAGGTGATATTACCACATATTGAAGAGTTTGAATCGTTTTTACTATGAGAGCTATGGAGAATAAGATTTTTATTGCATAAGGGCTATAAGTGGTAAATTTTGAAGAAATTGAAGATAACATTACTTATATCATAACCAACGAGTGATTTATTATTGTCAATATTATATAAATCACTTGTGATTTCTTCATTCTATCCACTAGGGTTATTTTCGAGGTGATGAAATAGGAAATTATAGGAAATTCAAGATAGTTTGAGGTACTTGGGCCACATAGGAGATTAAAAACATTGATGAAAACATTTTTCGCATAAAAAAGAGATTATAGATGGATCATTTATTGTCTCTGATGGAGATTATTTTATTACAGATGGTATGAGTTTTTAGATTTTTGTGGAAAATTTTGGTGTTCATGTCTCTAAGTTTAAGGCAAGATTATCTTGATTTTCTTAGGAAGTATTCTTCCTCCCGACTAAGGAGAACAATAAAAAATTGAGTCTTTGTATTTGCGGAGATTAGTGAGTGGTTGAGGGGATCGGTGAACATGTTCGATTGAGCGATAAGGAGAACATATTTGGCTGAAATGGCACGAACACTTATGTCACTATATTCACGACGGTTGATATTTTATTTCTAAAAGTTTAGGTATTCCAGTTGTTGGTAAAAATGGACTGGAAATTCGGATGTGATTGACACATATTGAAAAATATGAATAGTTTTATTGTGTCGGGATAAAAGGGTGCCCATATTAAGAATGATGGGAATGTGATCTTAAGTAAGGGGGAAGTAATAATAGGCTCAAGATATTAGAAATAAATCATCATAAATGTGATTTACTAAGAACCTATCAATTTTAGAAGAGATATTGTTATTTGGTTTCTTGTTTGACCAAGTGCACATCATGGCCCTAAGACCACTGAGTTTGCAATGGTAATAGTAGTCATTTAAATCATTTATGGAAGTGTTCTACTGATCCTAAGGTCTAGTACGATCACACATAGATCTTATATCTTCAAAATATTTTAAGAAAACTCATTGAGAGTTACTACATGAGGGGAAAAAGCTTTGATTTCCGACCATAGTAGGATAAGGTCAAAGGCCTCATTAGAGGTATAAATAGAAATGAGAAAAAAAATGTGAAAGATTTTGAATGTTTTATGTTACCGTTTAAGAATTTTGATAAAAGAAAAATGATTAACACTGAAAATAATGTTTGGCCTCCATGCTAAGTGATATAATGGCAATATAGGGCATGTTATTATTACTAAATCAACTTTTTTCTCTCTAAATCTAGTTTTGACTAGGAAAACTAAGATAATCTAATTACAAAATATTAAATCAGTCACGCCATTTTTTCATAATGGGTTGTTTAACCCATAAAAATTCCATGTTAAAATTCTCATAAGAATAAGATATTTACAGTGCAATAAGTGATTATCGATAGTCATTGCTTCTACTTCAGGACTATTGTTGATGTACTGGATTTTATTTTTTATCTCTAGGGCGGGGCAT
Organism: Limnanthes douglasii subsp. nivea; assembly: GCA_036936605.1. NCBI lineage: Eukaryota > Viridiplantae > Streptophyta > Magnoliopsida > Brassicales > Limnanthaceae > Limnanthes > Limnanthes douglasii. The sequence goes on along the minus strand of JAUPFV010000002.1, from coordinate 54,849,553 downwards.
TAATATTTACCCTTTGGTTGTTGAGCGATGATCATATAATTGATCGTATTTTTCTCATATTTTCAACTCATTCATTATACTTAGGTCTCATATTGCAATCACCTAGCGTGGAATCAATAAGAGATGGTTGCACCATTTCCTCTTTTCTCGGTAATGAAATGAGCTTGAACGACTAAAATTCACTTGTGATATTTTACCCTTTTACACTTGTGGGTGGGTGGCTGAAGGTCTTGTACTATAAGAAAGATTATAGTAAACCTTGATATTAGATAAGAATAGTGGGTAGTTCAGACATATAGAGGTCGAAAGTTCTTGTGGAAGGTTATAGAATCTAATCAAAAGTGGAATCTTTATTAGTAATTCTTTTATTAGACTCCCACTTTTTAAGGATGATTAGTTGGGTACTAAAATACCACAAGCCTCTTTCAAGGATTGCAATTGCATATTAACTAAAGTTAAAACAAAATTTATAATATTCTATGCGGCAACGCTTACATTCTTCCATTACATAGGGGTCCGTATAAAGTTTTTGTGAAAGTTTTTACTTAGATATCGTAAGGCATAGTTGAATAAAATATGCCTATTAAAAACTTGGCACACAATTCTCGGTCACCTCCTCCTCCCCTGCCGCATTAGAAGGAACAACAAGGGCCTTGTCAGAATACTTCACATGTGGTATTTCTGGAGTGTCATTGTAAAACAAATGTCTTATATGTTGGACGCTACATTAGCCAAGATTGGTCATGATAGATATGATGGTTTTTTGTATAGCGATATTTCTTTGAGTGTTGTGAGAATTCAACAAGAAACGTAACATAGGCTACTGCTAGTATGATGGAGTAGCTTGGCCATAGTAACTCACATTTTGTTTTAACATATGAGACAAGAGGTCAGTGTACGGAATAGTGGATGGATGACTCATTGTTTGCAGGCTGTGAGTTTGAACGTAGAAATTTTGACAATGTAGATTTTTTATTCTAATGTTTTTATATTTCAGTTTATGACTCGAGGGTTGTCTAAGATATGGTCCAAGAAATAATAAACCAAGAGAAATAAGATATTATAGACTTGGTTGTCGCAAAGATGAAGCATTTTGACGTGAAGAAAACCGTTTATGGTGGTTGAGTGATATTGACTGACGACTGACTTATTGTGTAAAGTGGGTGGTGTTTGTTGAGTTAAAGGTTGAATAATAAAATTATTAAGGTTTACATATATGCGTTATTGACACAAGTATGTGGGTTGGATTGTTGTTTGACAGAATGGTCCTAACCGATAGTTTGATATATATATTTGTAATCGTGTAGTTGGCAAAGTTGAACAAGCATGTTTCTAGTTGAGGACGCATATTGAGTAGCAATGAAGGGTTTGGATTCTTGTATAGAAAGCATGAGCATGTTTGATTAATTGGATTCTTATAAGTGAAGAATTAGACGTCTGTTGGATGAATTGGGCTTAGATACCAAGATGAGAAGGCCTGGTAAGTTGAGTAGTGACAGCGAGGGTCTTAAGATGATATTGGGCCTCTCAGATCATGCTAATTTGATCTAGGTTTTGAATAGGCCTAGTGTAGTAAGGAAAACTATACATATCCCAGTGACAAGTATCTCACTCGTGTTGTTACTCAGATCCACGAGAAATATAGTGAGTGAATTGGTGGTGCTTACGACGATGGGTAAGGTCAAAGGGATACCGAGCATCTCTTTATTAGATAATCATAAGGAAAATTTCTATGACCATGCTTCATTATTTTATAAATCACAACGTGGGTATCATCATGCTGGGAATCGTGAGTTGACGGGTTAAAATTCGGGGGTTTGTTAGAATCAATTGTGTTTGCAACGTGACTCAGTGAGAATGAACTGCCATAGTTCATTGGTCTAACGGGCCTCAAAGAATGGTTACATCTCCTTGGGTTAACCATGATGACATGGAGAAGTTTCTGGATAAATGACAAGTAAGTTGTTCAAAACGTTTTACTGTGAGAGGTGAATGTTTAGAGTTTGATAGAGAGAAGGGGGGTGTACTCGTGAGTTACTGAGAGAGATTTGTTGTGACAATAGAGATACAATGAAGCACTAAGGATTTTAGTAATGTTCCTGAATGAAAATTCTCAAAATTGTTTTGAAGGTGAGTTGAAAGTAAGGGCAAGTTTAAATTGTATCGATATTGATAGAGGACAAATTGGATAGATTATGGAGAGAGAAGTGAAACTGTAAGATATTTTATGTTTGTTGTCTAGAGAAGTGAGACAGGTTGAGTTTATTGTTTACTTTCCTTAATCGAAAAAAAAATAGTGTATAACTAATAAGATTTCATCGATGGGAAAGGAGAAAACCCAATAAATAACCATATGACATGTATAAAATGTTCGACATTTATATATACATCATATTTTTTTTAAAAGTACATCATCAAATCATAAAACATGAGGTTAGTTTAAAAAAAAATTGTTTGTGCATAATTTAAAACTAAAAATATAAATTTTAATTTTGGAAGTTGTTGATCAATTTCCTAAAAAACAATTCCCTCTCTTTTTTTAGGTAAAATAACTTTCATTTGAAGAAAATTAAAAGCCCAATTTGGTTTTGAGATTACAAAGAGTTTCTTAGACTTGAGATATCCCAAGTCATTGAAATCTTAAATATAAAATTAGGGAACCTAGAATTCATTTACCCTAAAAACTTTCAGAGAAAAAATCTTCTCCAAATTTTTAAGCTTGGAATCAATTAATGAAGTTTACTTTCTTCTATGGCTTAGCTCAGTGCTAGCATTAAGTTGTCTTTAGAGAGTTGAGTTATTCTCAACTTTAAATATTTGAACAAGTTTCATTTCATCTCCAAGACAAAGATATCCAGTTCTTCTTCTTCTCATATGGTTTCGAATCTGATTTTGGAGATATCTGTAAAAAATGAAGCTTAGTGTAGCATGAGCATCTCTTTCAGTGGACTTAAATCGATTTTTTGTCTTTTCCTTTGAGTTGTGATCTATAAATTAGGTATTTTCATTCTATTCTGATCGATCCTCATTTCAACATTTGACATAAGATTCAGCCATCCAAGATGTATTTTGCAGTTTATTGTCTGAAATTAAAGATTATATACAAGTTAATACTAGTCTGAACAATTGTATTGATTCAAGTGTTTATCCCTCTTTGGATTTTATTAAGTTTTCTGTCTTAGTTTAAGTATTTTTAGCTTTGACCAGTAAACTTGAATTGGAAAACTATTTAAGTTTTCTTGCTACTTTTGATCAACCATTTTCATAAAATCTGGGTGAATTAACCATATATTAAGAAATTTGAAAGAAGGTTTAACTTTAATATCTTCTAACTTGAAATCTAAAATTTCATAATCAAAATCATCTACGCTTTTGGTACATAATGTTGAGCAAGAAATTTTCTTAACAAATGTTGATATGACGTTGAAATCACATATCACCAGTCATTCCTTATTGTTATCAGCAAGTTCCCTCAATATGTCCCAAAGGTCTAATCTTTTATATATAAAATATTTGGCATAGATAGTTGTAACTAGAAGATCTTTATTAATAGAAGGGTGACTAACAGACAAATATAAGAATTGTTCATTATTGAGTAGGATTTTAATCTTAAAGTGTTCATTCCATATAATCCAAATTTTTTTGTTGGCATTAACAAAGCTAGACTGAAAACCAATATGTTTGTTAAACTTGTCCAATTTATCAACAGATACCATTGACTCTTGAAGAAAAAGGAAATCTAAATGTTCAGATTTAAATATTGATTTTATTCTTATGGTTTTACATTTAATACTTATACTAATGGTATTCCAATTTAAGATTGAGACTCTTATTTTGAGTTCATACTAAAGTGTCTGGACCACCTTTTTAGATTAACAGCTTTGGTGTTTAGTGGGCCTTTTAGTAATTTAGTTTTAGTTTTTAAAAACTTTTTAATATTTTCTTTCTAATTGTTTTTTTTCAGCAAGTTTGTTGAATTAGAGATATATTAAGGCTATATGTGGTTATTGGTTTCGGGGAGTTGGATTCTGAATCCAGGTTCTCAAATTCATTATTACAATTAAAAGTTTGTCTTAGTTCAATAGTATGCAAAGCGTCTGTTATTTCGTGATTAGTAACCTCTGAGGAAACTGGTTCTAATGTTAATGCATTTTGAGTGAGATCTGTACAAGTAAGATTGGACTTTGAATTATTGTTATTGGTTGTCTTTGGATTCTCTATATTATTGTTTTCATATATTTGTATAAGTGGTGTATTTGAAAATTCTCTTAATTTAAAGTATTAGCTTCATTTGTTGGTTGAGTTTTCTTTGTAACTTTTTGTTGGTTTTCTTTTAGTATTACGGATTTAATCTTTGGAATCTATTTCCTTTCCGGGAAGATGGATTGAGGTTTGAGACTTCTAAAGAGTTAGTTTTTGGGTGATTGAGGTTGACAGAGTGTTGTTCTTTGTTAAGTATGTAATTTTTACAATCTTTTGAGTTGTGACCTAAATGCTTACATTGTAAGCAATATGATGGAATTTAATTTTGGACAACCTATTGCTAGAATCCATCTACTCACCAAATCCAACCCAAAACTTTTGAGTAAGGGGATTAGAGACATCCGTCTCAGTCCAGGCCTTACAACAATTAAACATGGCCTTATTTTCGGAAGGTATCAATGTAAAGAGAAAATAACCTAGTACCTTAGCTAATTGATATATTGTGTCCTGATTATACATGTAATTATGAATATTCGGAAATATTACCCACACTGGGTAATTGGGGATCCAACACTAGGGTTGAATCAATGGTACCACTTACTTAAAAGAATGATTTCATATTGTCCATGCATTGCATATTTACAACTTCTTGAGATCATCCATTTGATCTAAGCATATGAAAAGGTGACAATGATCCCATAATGATATACTAAATGAACCTAGAAATTTGAAATTATTTGAATTTTTTTATTAATATCTAACTTTGGTCTATCAAAAAAGAACTTAGGAATTATAGTATATTTAAATATGGAAGATAGTTTTTTTTATTCAGTGAATTTAATTTGAATTCTCTTATGTCCTTATCGTGTATGAGTTATTTATTCTTGATTTTCAAATTAAACTTGATAAAACTTAAATAAAACTATTTAGAAAATATTTTTCTAAAAACGAAAAGAAGCAGTTTTATTAATAAGACAAAGTTGATATATGATGACGCAACAGAAATAGAAAAAGAAGCAACGATAGATGAAAACCTAAATCAAGGGTAACATTATGAAACCCTAATCTAAGGGTAACAAAGACTGAAATTTTGAGAGATAAAAAATATATTATTCCAAAAACTTAAAATAATTTAAGGCATATTAGGCTTTATATAAGAGCGGCTCAAAACCCTAAATCAAAATACAAGAAAATAAAATAAATGTTTGAAAATAAAATCAAATAAAATCTTAATATAATCAGATTTGATTTGAATAATATAAGATATTTTAATAAAATAAAATAAAATAAAAAAGGTTTTTGTTTGGGCTTTTGGGCTACATCAATATAAGTACATTTATAAACATCAAATGTTTCCGAATTGAAATACATTTAAGGACAAAACAACTATACTCTAATGGAAAAAAATTCTTTTTCTCTTGAACTACAGCATATGAGTCCATATTTCATTGGTGTGAATGTCTTGAATAACGTTGATAATGTTGATAATAAGTATTCATGTAGCTAATGTTAGTTGATAAAATATAATACAAAGAGAGAGATTATCCATTTGATGGTTAATCATTTTCTCTTGAACTACAGCATATGAGTCCATATTTCATTGGTGTGAATGTCTTGAATAACGTTGATAATGTTGATAATAAGTATTCATGTAGCTAATGTTAGTTGATAAAATATAATAGAAAGAGAGAGATTATCCATTTGATGGTTAATCATTTCGTCATTCTTAAATAACTCATGTTAATGCTTTTCAAATATATGAATGCCTTAAATTTTGGCAGCAGTGTTGGTTATAGGAATATCATAAATGGTTTTGGATTGAGTAACCTATTTTGAGATCCAATCCTCAACCAAATTATATTCACGGTGTGTATGTTTAACGCCATTTACGGGTTGATTAGTTTTCTACAACATTTTAATAATGGGGGCGAACTCATGGGCTTTACCAGAACCTAACATTTCAATTAAAACTAATGAATCATATTCAATATCAACATGAGTGACGTTGTTAGTATGACGGAGAGTTAAACCATCTAGGAGTGATCTAGTCTCAACTATAATAGAAGAGTTTTTGTCGTAATAGTATCTTCTAGTTTTGATAAATCACTCATATGATATCTGGTTATAATACCACTACTAAATTCACCATTAATTAAACAAAAATCGTCAGAGTTTAGTTTTAATCTATTTCTAATTGAGGAAATTCAGATGACAAATATTAATCGTTTAGAGATTGTAAGATGATTAAAACACCCAAAGACTTTAGCTATTTGATAGCCACCGTATCAATTCTTATTCTTCAACTCATGAGCACTATCTAATTTAACTATGGTAAATTATTTTATCTATTAAAAATTTAAAAAAATCAAATTTTTCTCTATATTTTATGTTATTTTTGACTCACTAAGTATATACCCTCAGTCTGACGCGATAGCCTGCAATCCAACGCCGGAAGGTAAACCACATAAAGTGACAGGCTCAGCCGAGAAAGCGTATGTATAGGGACTCGAACTCATGACATTTGGTCACAAACATATCTTACTCAACCAACTCAGCTACTCCATTGAGGACATTATATTTACAAAATATATGGTTAAGATAGTTAAACGACTTTTTAAAACCATTGTTACATATCCATTTTTAAAATTAAATCCAACAATAAATATCAAACTCCAACCTTTCATTTTCTTCCCATATCGAACTTAATGGTCAAATACTGTTAGACTCAAATCCAACTCCAAACACATTATTCTGCATTACTTTATTATTATAGTTTCATTTTCTTCCCATATCCAATTTAATTGTCAAATACTGTTAGACTCAAATCCAACTCCAAACACATTATTCGGCATTACTTTATTATTAATTTGAAGTATAATTTATCACAATAATTATTAAGTTGTTTTGTACTCCTTAAAGGGGGAGTGGGAGACAATAAATTCTTCCCTCCGCGTCCAAACAAAACAACCCACTTCTGTTCCGTTTGATTCTCTCGTCCCCATGTCTGTCTTTGTCCGATTTCGTATTTTAACCGGTATTAGGCTAGCTAATTAAACATGGTCAAAACAGTATAAACCTTATAACTAAATCAAACCATAATTACCCCTAATCTCTCTCAACAAGATTTAGTGTCTTTTTTTTAAATCTAAAATAAAATTTTAGTAATTAACTTATCATTATTCTTGACCTCTGAAATTAACTCATTTATTGGGTTGAAATTATAAATATATAAAGGATTTGGTTGTATTTAGTTTTATTATTATTGGATTAAATTTTTTAACTTTTCTATTTAATTCAGAAATAAAAAACTCAAAATACCATTTTACACGAACATCATATACTAATCATTTCAAACTGAACTTATTTTATATATTTAAATTTTATTTTTATTTTTTGAAAATACAAGATCTGGCCATGTCCATATATAAAAAGATGATGCTAATATTTTAGGAAAAATATTACGCGAGAAATCTGGTTTTTCATTGCATCAACAAATTTGTGTGTCTCGTTGTGGTCATCACGACAATTTTCATGGCTCAACCGAACAACTTTTTAAATTTTTTTTCCACATTCTACAGTATCCAACACAACTTGAAGCTTCCTGGAAAGCTCATGTAAATCGCATAGTCAAAATCCTTCTTTATTCTCTAATCCACATCCTAGATGTTGATTCCATCTTGAGATTTCATGATTTTTAACAAATGTTAACTTTAAGGGCTGGATCAACATAAGCCATCGAGTTTTTAAGATAGAAGTTGGTTTAACATCACATGCTCGTTGAAATGACTCTTCAGGTATAAAAGATTACTAACACTACTTTTATTCCTTAATTGGTCTCTGTTTTTTAACCTTTAGAGATCAATGATGCACATTTGGATGTTTATTTGAGATACATTGAAGAGAATATCCATTGAAATTGTAGAAAATCTTCAGGGTTTTGATCTATAATTTTGATTTATGAAGAAAATAACTCATAGAACCATTCAAACATGCAGATTGGACGAATCCCAATCCTGATTAATTAAGGAGCTATCAAATCTAGGCAAAACTTTGAGATGTTCTTTGATAGTATTACACAATAATGCTTCCTACTTTATATTGTAGATTTTATTTTAAGCTTTATAAATCCATTGTTGGTGATCCAACTGAATGTTAACTGTAAAGTCTTCATCCCAAAAAATCTAGATTTTATTGGCTATATTTGTTTTGTAATGCTTGTATCCAATTCTAACAGCTATGTTTTCCAGGTGATCCATGTTGATTAGGGGCTCTTGTATGACAATATTTTTTATGTTTTCTTTGAGCATAATAGATTCCAGCCTTCTCAGAGAGGCTTTGTTGCAAATTCTACGGATATTCCAGTTAACTATCTTCATCATAATGTAATTTTAAGTGTAAAGATCCACTCGTCCCTGTGAATTGCAAAGACTTAATGACTACGACACCTTTCTTCTTCATGTTTTTTATCTAACAATTCTTGAAATCCTTTCTCAACCTCCATTCTCTTTAGTATTGGGGTTTTTAGGTAAACTACATATGTTTTGTTAATTCAGTGTATGATTTCCAGACACAAGATTTTCATAATCGAGAAAGGAAGACAAGTTGTAACCATATTCAAGAGACTGTATGTCCTTTATAATCTCATCTCCATGGGTGTTGATTTTAATATGTTTAGAGGTATAATTATCATCTTTGAAACTTTCTGTAATTGGATCAGTTGTAACATGGTTTTGGGATGTTTCTTTTTGTTGGGGTAGAGTGTATTATGGTCATTAGGAATTTTATCATTGATTTTTTGAATGTTAGATTTATCCTTTTGTTGAGGTTTGAAAATTATAGATTAACTTTAGGAATTTAAGTCGTTTTAGTTTCAGATTCTTTAAAGCCTTTAGTATCGAGTTTCTATTCATCCCCCCATTTTTTGAACATTCGCATGAGTCTTCTTACATTTATCATGTTTATGACTTAAGTGATGGCATAAATGATTATTTTATAGAAGGTCCTTGTAGCTGATGTCAAGCCAACAACCATCATTATCTCAAAATCTTACTCAAACATGATATTGTAATTATTTTGTTAAGTCTAACCTAATCCAGTCATAACATGCATTATAAATAACTCTCTTTTTTCAAGCACCCAAGTATTTGAAGTTGTCCTATTTTTACTACAATAGGCTGAATGATAACTTCTTTGTATAGATATTGAGGGACATTGGCAATCCTTATTCATACTGGTGTAATAGGGCATTCATATTCCAAGTTGAATGAAATTGTTCACTTGAGAAGTCTTATAGAAAATGCTCTCATTGTCCAAACATTCCTTACCCACAACTTGCAAATGTCAGCTTTTAAAGAGAATTCTATCATAACATGTCTTGCGTCCTAGTTTGCTATATTTTATTCTCCCGTAAATTTCTGAGCATTTAAAAACTGTATAATAAGATTGCGTTTAGGCATACCTTGAGAAAAATTTCCAATTAATGTGTATCTTGTATCAAGCATAATCTTTTATTTATCCTATTTTGTGAATTAAACATATATGTGATCATTCTTTTCTTCAATTCCAATTGGAATGAAGTCAGGGGAATTTCTGGATGTTCTTAACAATTCTGCATAAGATTTTGGTGTCTTTGAATTGTTCTCTTTTTTCAATCTCCATTTCTACATGTCTTGAGTAAGTTAAAGATTTGTTTTGAATCGAAAGGTATTTAGATTGTGGAATTGTAGGAAAATCCTCATATGTAAAAACTATGTTTTGTTGTTTATATTCAAGAACTATGTTTGAAGTTAATGAAAACATATTTGTGCCTACCTGAAATCTTTTACTAATGTATCTATGTTTGAATCTTCCTTCTCCTTTAGAGGATTATGGCAAACAACCAGAAAGATGGTGTTGACGTTAATAGCAAAAAGAAAAGAAAAAAAACTCTGATTATAGGTTTTTTTGAAAATTTTGAAACCCTTTTTTGCATCTCCTAATTAATTCAAATTTAATACCACATATTTTTAACATTATTTTCTATATAATAACTAAAATGAAAAACCACACATTCGTAATTAGTGTTGTTAAATATAACATTTAATGTCAACTAGATTGTTAAACAAATAAGATCGAAATAACTATTTTATTATCAAAAGCGAATAAAATTAGTTATTTTCTTACAATTAATAGACGCAACGATTAATACATAACAAAATGAAATAATGTCTATTAAACACGTTAATATTACAAATGTAATAAATTTTTAAAATTTCATGTATAAATATTAAGAAAGTCAATTAATATATATATATAAATCAATAAAAAAAATTATATTTTATATAAATAACACTTAAAATAAAACAATAAACACTAAAATTTAGTTTTTACCGGTAACCGAAACAAGAGTTTTCAGATTCTGAAATATATAAAATAAATTTTATATATAAAAGTAAAAGAAGCTAGAAATTCAAAACTCCAATGCTATTATCCTAATTCAAGTTCTTGATGCTAAAATGCCAACCATCTCTGCTATGACCCAGAAATCAACAATAGAAGAAAGAAGGAAAGAATGTCAAATAAAACTGGGCATTCAACAGTTACAGAGATAGAAGGCAATTTAACTTAGCAGTAAAAAAAAAGTTTACTTATTACTATTACATCAAATTGAAATCCAAATTTATTCAAAGGACTAACGAGGAATATTTCGAAAATTCGAAGGACCTTCATTCTCAAACCTCTCCAAAAACAGCTGTTCCTCATTAACTTTGTTTTTCTTTAACAGCGCTGGCGGTAGTGATGAAGCAGTAGTAGTAGTCACTACCCATGAGTCGTTTGAGTTATCAGAACTAAACGACGCCTCCATTACGCCGTTTGGACTGCCGGGGACGGAACCATATTTTCGCTTCTTCGAACCACCGCCGGTCATTGATGACTTTATCACTAGATTCAAACATTCCTCTACCTTCTCCTATTCAAAATTTAAAAAAACATAACTTTATTATATTATTTTTTAAAAACACATTTTTTTTAAATGTAGATTTAAAAGAAAAATAAGTACTACCTTATCAACTTTGAGAATAGACAAAAGCTGGTCACGGTATTCGAATCCAATAGATGGAGCTATCGTGCTAACAACATGCAGTGTTGTAGCACTAGCCAATACTGATGGAAGATAATGCATAAACTTTGAATCTGCAATAACCAATATTATTGTATAAATAAATAAATAAATAAACCATTTTTTTATTTTAAAAAATAGTACTGTATATTTTTTCTTATGCGGAAAAGCTTGAGTTATTATTTATTTATATTAGTACCTGAAATAAGAGAGAGAAGAGTGTGTTGGCATCTATTAATAAATTCCCAACAGAGACGATCCTTCAACCTAAGTTTCATTGTAATGAAATCAATGAAACAGAGTGGTGTCACTGGATTCATCTTCCATTCAAGAGTAGCCAGAACTAGAATCTCCATTTTCTGGATTGTTTTGGCTTCAAACACATATTCACTTTCTTCTACCTTTTAACAACCAAAAAATATAGAAACTTAGACAAATCAGGGACCAGAAATCCAAAAATAAATAAACAATCGAGTTTTAATAGATTTTATGACAAACCCAGAAACAAGAACTCGATTTTGCTGAATTTCAGTGCAAACTCAAAAAAAAAAAAAAAAAAAAAACTTACTTGAAGATCCAACAAGAGTGGAACATAGGTCTCTTCCATTTTAGCAGCAATAGAGAGACAAGCAACAGCAGCGAGCTGAACAACCCATGGTTTCTCTTTTTGAAAAGGAACACTAAACAGAAACCTATCGAGGTAGTTTAGCGAGAACAGAGTGGTAGAAGCAGAGAAAGAGTAATGTGCAACGACCTTAACAATCCAACCTACAGACTCATTCCAAGCTGAAACTAGACACGATTCGGTTTCGGATTCGGATTCTAGGGTTTTGGTTAAACAGTATGGTTTTTCTTTAGAAAACAAAAAGGAAAGGTCATCGTCGTTTTGGTTAAGCAAATCGTGTTCTTGAAACACGACCGGAAATGGGTTTTGCTCTGTTTTTAAGTTACTATCAGTTTCTTCATCGAAGTTTCTCTCTGGACAGAAGAGATCGTGGTCCAGTGAGAATGTTGGGTTTGATTCATGGTTTAGAGTCATCTTCTTCTGAGAAGAAGAAATGTAGATCTTGGTTTCATTATACACTAAAGAAGAAGAAAGAGCACAGAGCTTGAGGCATCTCTCTCTCTATTTCTCTCTTTCTCTCTTTCTCTCGATTGAAGAGTAAAGAAGGGTTTTCGGGGAGAAGACTGACCAGTGGAAATAGGGTACGTGTGTTTACCCGTGGGATTCTTGCACTGCTTGTTTTTTAAAAGAATTTAGTGGCTTTAAACTTACGTTTGTGTCCCTCCGATATATAAGTATGTTTGTAATCTTAGATAGAAAGGTCATTTAGGAAGGTATGCTCTTCTATTAGGGAAATCTTGTATATTTTAATATAAATTTTTTAGTTAAATAACTCCAAACATGCCTTTCATCTCCCTTTTGTTTTGGTTGTATTCTAGTTGAAGTACTTATTTTATTTTTATCATCACCGATAAATATTCAATGATTGTATAGAAGTATCTTAATTATAGTTATGTAGTTAATGTTAACATATATTTATAATGTTAGGGCAATGTTATATTTAGATTTGTTTTTGTTTTTTTGTTTAAAAGTAGTAGATTTAAAATAAAAAGAATTATTTATATGACATTTAGAGGCATTCTTCGCCTTTAAAATATGGGAAAACAAACCTAATATACAAATTATTGTATTCCTAGCAAGAAACACAATCAATGCAGTCAATTATGTGAATTCCAAATAATATAATAAAAGGTAGGTTATAAAATGTTGAACAAAACATTCGGTACATAATAACTACGCAACAACATTATAAACAAATGATATGATACAGGATTCATTGGTTGAGGATCATGTCATCTTCCACTGGCGATTGACTTCAGACATCATGAAATGTCGTAGTCACGGATATTGGGGGAGTTGATTTCCATATAATCATAGTCAGAATCACAAGAGTTGTTGTTGTTGGTCCGATGGCGATAACATACCATGTACGTCGGTATATAGTTGTGCAAATAATCCACAAACAATATGCCAACAGCCACAAAACAACCTTAAAACCCACATTGAAACTGACTACAAGCTGCTTACGAATAAAACAACTTGCAGACATCCACAAGATAACAATAAAACCAGCATGTGAACGACCATTAAACAACCTGCAAATAAACTTGAAATAACCACAAAAGCTGACTGCAAACAGCCACGAAACCAACCATGAAAGAACCTCAAAATTGATACGAAGAACCAAGCCGTAAATCCTGCTTCAGACCAAAGAAGTGAGATTTATAAAATGGATACCAGCATCACAAAGCCAACGTAACCTGTAACATCAGGCACGAGCCCTCAACATCATCGGCCATTATGTGGGTCTGGCCAAGATCCAAAATGCGGTAAATTTCACTAAAGAAATGATGAAACACCAAAGTGATGTAGAATGGAAGGGTCTAAGGACTGGGTTTCATCAAAACGGAGGTAAAAACCAAACGATTGAAGCATGAGTTACCACCAAAACAAGCGATACTGTGATGACTGAACAGTTACCGAACTCGATGGGGGTTTCAACCCAAAAACTTGCATGTATGACATGTAAAATCGTGGTGGCCGAGGTTGTGGAAGGAATTAACTGAGGACATAAAACCCTCAGAAGATAACTTGAAACTAGAGAAAGCACGTAACGCAACAAACATAATGATCCATCTAGAACTAGGAAATTTAGCACTGAATCTCTGGATACTTTGATTTACACATAAAAGTTGGCAACAAATGAGAGAATGAGCATAAATAACGACCTAAATATGCTTTAGTGGGAATTCAAAAAGAGCAACAACAACAACGACACACTAGATACCAAGTCTAATAACGGTGGGGTAACCCTAGTTGACATGAACAACTGGAAGAAATGAACAAGAAGATAAATTTGAGATAGCGGAACATGAAAAAAACATAAAGGCAAGAGTATCGACTATCAAAAATAAAATTGAGCCGGATTTAAAAAAATATATTAATGGTTGGCTAAACTTTAGGGTTTCCAGAGAGAGAATATTGAGTTTCTCTCTTGATTTATTTTTGTTGGATCTTACGCTGTTGGATTTCGTACAGTTATGTGGTCTCTCATCAAATTTTAAATTATTTTACCTTTTTAATAAAAACAAGCTATAGATAGAGTTTGTTAGATCTGTTATAATTTTTTCTTTTTTCTCTCAAAACCTCTCAAGCAACCGTAAATCTATAAACTTAATTTTTTGAATCTAACCTCACAACAACACCCAAGTATATGATACAAGAGTGTGTCAACGTGTTGGATGAGGTTGTCAGTATCACCAAGAGATTTAGAGGTCTTTGATTTGTTTTATTGACTTATGTGTTTGTATAACTTGTTTCGTGTTTATGGTTTGGTAACGCTGATATATGTCTTTATTAAGAATTTTATTAGTAAGTTAATTTTTATGACTTTTGATGTTTGATTATGAATTTTTTTAATAAGTTAATGTTTATGACTTTGATGTTTGATCATAAATTTTTTAGTAACTTAATATTTATGATTTCGGATGTTTAAATAAGTATTTTATTAGTAAGTTAATGATTTTTATTACGACATGTGGTGGAACATCATAATTGAGATATAAAAACACAACAACAAATCATATATGAGTAAAACCACACAATATTAAGATAATAATATAAAACAAAAGTCACAGTAAGTTTAACAAAATATATTAACATGATCACACAAGTTGTGCGATCATGTGTACAATCGTCGCAAAGGTTGTGCGAAAATAACCATTCTGGTTAATTTTCCCAGCCAAACCATAATATTATCGTGGCACGCGCAACCCAGGAACATTTTTTTCGTATAGTTCGTATAAAAACAACGCTCTCGTTTTTCAGTGCTAAAACGTTAGCATGTGGTCGCGTATGACGTGCCATACGACACCATTTTATCGCACATGTTGTGCGAAATACTATGATATTTATAAAATGAACTTTCGTTAATCATTAATGTAAATAACATTACACTTGCATATATAATAAAATAAAAAACCTCAAAACAAGTTGAGATTGACAATAACAATACATAATACAATACTTATTAGTCAAAATCATATCCTAGGTTAAAATCAACGAGTGACCAATTTGCAATCGTATATGATTTATCATTAAGTCTCTCTTTTAGATAAGCTAGCATATATCCTGTAGTGAAATCAATAACTTTCTACTTACACGCGTCAAAGGCCTCTTTCTTTATTTCGTACGACAAGTCAAACACACGACGCATTGGTTCAAATTTTATAAGATTGTACGTGGTTTTGACTTTTGCTACGCTGAGCTGGATATGGAGCTTCTAATCGTCTGTAGTTCTAGTACATCATACACAACAGCTCATCGAAAAAAATATCAGTGGTCTCATCTAAAACTGTTATTTGAACACACTTCGCGTCTTGAAGCAAGTGATAGTCTTTGTCAACAATCCACTCGATACTTAAGAACTATTTTGTTTTGTTTCACTCAAGAAGATTTGGTGGATGAACTATTGGGACATGATTCAGTTGCTTTATAAAGATAAATCCTATATTGACGAGATGTTGATTTAACGAGTGTGAATTAACAATTGGCGGGAAATATAAATAATCAATGGGAATCATAAATTGACAGGAAGACAAATGAAAATAAAAATAAAATGTATGCGAAACTTTAGATATTACATAATCAAGTAGGTAATATAAGTTATAGTCAAAACAAATATGTTTGAAAGCGTAAATTAACATGAGATCAATTGTCATTTTTGGTGAGATTGGTAAAAAAATGGTTCTTCGTTAATATTTACTTCTCTAGCCGGCATAATTTGGGTAAATTTATTGAATCTACCATAGTACGGATGCGTCCATCGACTCACTTTGTTGCTGACGTGGGCACCCCATGCATAGTATAATAGCGTAACGGTCTGTGAGGAGGAGTCGTAATCTACAAAATTGTATGCCAATGCATTAGAAAAATATAAAAACCACATAAATAATAAAATCTTAATGTAACAAAAGTGATATACTTACATTAACAAAGTGGATACCATGTACAAAGGTAATTCTAATCTCTATAATTCTTGAAAAATTAATATGTGGATTCCCACAAATTGGTAGATACGTTAAGACCTTGTTTAAGAGACATAGTATAACTGGTTTTTAGGCCCTTAGGTATAACCGGTTCTTTAGGCTCTTGGGTATAACTAGTTTTGAGATTTAAAAGTTGCATAACTCTATTAATAATATGATATTGTTGGTCATGGCTGAAAATTTGAATGGAACTATCTATGATAGATAATTATTTTAGTAAGGCATCTTCATGCAAAGTGGCATCTCTATAAATTATTTATAGTCGTCTCTAAAATATATCAACATCTTCCTTAGGAATGTATCTACTTCCTTTTGATATTGAAGTTATTTAACATGCGCAAGGTAAACTATGTGTTTTCGTAAGGATGCATCCACTAGATGCTACCTGATCTATGCCTATATTTCTAGAACGTATAATAGCATAGGAAAAACGTTTAGGCCTGCGTGGGATACATAACTGACTAGTTGCAATGTCAAAGTATTTATAAAACCAGGTTGAGTACGGAACTTACTTCACTCGAAAGATTCGAGGATCCTCGCATGATGCTTCGTTAGGAGCTTGTGATCCTTTTCCTAAAATAGTTCAAAATTGCATTGGATAGTACCAATATATTTTTTTAAGAGTTGAGTGAGCACTCTCACACCTATGAAGAAAATTGATAATTAAGACATTTATTTTTTGTGATATAAAAAAGAATGATAACAAAAGAAATTTTACCTAATCGTTGTTTTATTGTCGTAGTGTTTGGTCTTGTTTGTTTGATGATTTAAAAACTTATCATTGTATTTCGTTACCCATGCCGACATAACATATTCGATACATTTACTGTAAGTAACAAACATTTCAAGTAATGTAGCTAGATATTTGGCGTAAGCTTTGACTGTGTCTGCGTTGGTAACGAAACCATAAAACTCGATAAATTGCTTTGAAACCGCACCGGTCATCAAATTTTGGATCGTCCCTTAAATGTTCTTTCTTATATGAAACTTGCATAGCAAGTTACTTGTGTCCACAAATATTTTCTCGATAGCTTGCATGAGAGCTAACTCTCGGTGAATCACAATAAAGTTAAAAAATAGACACTTATTATCCATCATCAAACCACGAATAATACTCAAAGCCCGTGTATAGTTTTGTATCTTCTACCCACTCATAAACACATAGGAAACGGTAAATAAAATTGAATTCAAAGTTACTCTAACAACCTCGAGCAATGACATCTTGTACCTCTTCGTTTCTCCCACGTGGAGTAACCATAGTCTTTCAATTTGGTCAACAAATATTATATTTGGCTTTGTCTGTTGTGATCAACATATTGATGTTTTTGGCGATAATTGTAGATTGTACGCATATTAGAAACACTCTCCAGGTTATTCTACTTCAAACCAATATATATCTCCCTAAGACACGAACGGAGGAAAGACAAAACTGTAGTAAAACTAATTTGAAACCATATTAGAGTACAGTAATTTAAGTTTATGTAAAACTATGAAAGGTTATAACTTTTGGTTATAAATTAATCCAATGGCAAAAGTATAAAATGAAGCAAGGTTGTGAGGTTAGTAAACTTATCTTATTAACTATTGATAAAACTGATTGGTTATAATTAGTTATTTAAAACAAAATAGAATTCCAAAGATATTCCAAAAGCATAAAGCATGAATTGTAGAAAACAAATTAACTTAATAGAAATTGATTGACTTTAAATGAATTTTTTATTTGGTTTAATCAAAATATTGTTTTCAGGTAAGTATGGTATGAGTTGTATATTTTGACCTACAAGCTCATCAAATACATCAAAACACAAGTTTTCTTAATATAATAAATTGGAGAAACTATATATATATATATATACGGCAAAAATAGAAAGAATCCTTCGACTTTATCATTGTAACAATTATGTTGTATATAGACAAACGATACTATTAGTTTGATCAACACTAAGATTTTAACTATCAACTTCATATTTGTTAAATAGAGGATCCATGGGGTAGAATGAATGTTCAATGAGTTTACCAACGTAAAAATAAAAAAAATGAAATCCACGAGGAAAAAAAACAAAATTTAAAGTAAAATTAATATTGTTATTCAATATTTACAAAGTAAAAACAAATAAATATAAATATATTATAGAAAGCTAAAAACAAGAAACAAAATGCTCATTTCTTAAGCAAACATGAAAAAATGAAATATATAATATTATAATAAATAAATATTATACTAGAACATTTTTAACCAATTTTCATATTAATCTCATCTTCAAATCTCAATACAAGTTCTCAAGCACCATTCATTCCTACTTATGAAGAACTCAACCTCGAGCCGTATAGGATAAAGTTGAACATCATCACAAAACTCGTAAATACCAATTACATTGAAAGTATGTGATATGTTTATATGAGCATGTAGGTCAATATTCATTTATTAACCTAATCACTATGAATGATATGTATTTTATTGACTAAAACTTATTATAAGATCTAACAAGTAATTTTCTTTTACGTAGAAATGCCATAACTCGACCACTTTAAGTGAACATTTTCTTACGCCGCTTAATATATATAACATGTTTGTACTTTGAATTCTTATTTTCCATTCAGGATTTTATTTCAGCCTAAACATCTGAACCAGCTCAATCAAATTCTTAGCACTCATGATTGCTTCACTAATTTTGGAAGATGTTTCATGTCAAATGCATGCTTAGGAGGCTTCAAATATATTAAAGTAAAATGACATTTCCAGTAACATCATGGACAACGTTGTCATATGCAAATTCTTCTTATACCAATGTTATGTCCCACTTCTTAGTTTTGTCATAACAAATACATAAAATTAAATTTACTAATGGTTGGTTTAGGTTCTATGTGTGTTTATCAGTCTGCGGGTGTACGGTGATACTAAACTTTATAGTGGTATCATTTCCTCGTCACAGCGTAACCCATAAATGGCTAAGAAATTTCAAATATATATGAGATGTGATAATTGGGGTACTCTATATAAATGAAACACTTATAAAAAATAGTTGGGCAATATGTGAAGCACTAGAGGTATTTTGAAAAAATATAATGCTATAGTCAAGAAAACCTATCTACCACAAAAACAAATCCATAAAAAAATCCTCTCATATGACATTAGGGACATCTAAAAACATATGAAGACCTATATTCTAAGCTTGTCTTAGTCGTATGAAAACAAAATACTTAAGAAAAAAATTATCTGCGTTAGGTTTCATCTAAAGATGGTAATAACGTTAAGCTACCATAATGATAGTCTTATTACACCTCAAATTTTCCTCAAACCTCTACTATATAACTGTCAGACCAGCTTCTCTTTTAAAATATTCAAGGAATATATAACTAATTTCCATAAAATAGATAGTCATTCGCTATAAGAAACTCCACATCTGTTTGTTTTAAGGTATAGTTTTTTCATATACTTAAAACCAACAACCTATTGTTACATGAACGTGTTAGATCCATCAGACAATTCAAATGTCATCATTAACCACTCGTACAACCTATCTTTTATCTTGTAAGCTGTCTTTCATTTATCCTTACATTTGATAAAATTTAATATACTCACTCCGCATATTAAATTTCGAGAACAAATCTGAACCTTCAAACATATATCTCATGGCATACAATCTTGAAATTAAAAACTATATATTAATCGTGCGACTATCAACACACATCCACCAAATGTAATCTTTCTTTAGACAAAATAACATATGAACTACGCAAGAATTCATACTCTCTCGAATAAATCTATTCTTTATTAATTCATATACGTTTCTCACGTAAAATGTTATTAAGACTCATCCGATAATGCGAAAAATTTGATAAGTTTTCCTTATGAACTAGGTCAATATGATGTTGAATATATGTTAATGGGATAAGGTGTTATGGTAAATATTATGACATTAAATCACTAGATTCAGATAAAAAATATTATACTTTATTGGTAACACAAATCTCTGGTCTTCTTTGCTTTCTATCAATAATGTTGGCACAATCACAACATTTACTTTATATGCTTCATTCATATCATATTCAAATCATTTTAATGTCATGACTAAAAAGACTAAAGGATTTTCTTTAATCATGAAGTTAGTTGAGCCATTAACCGAGCTCTATTTTAGAATCATTATAGTATTCTTGTTATCCCAATATAAAACACACACGTTGTCACGCCCCTTGTAAGTTACATCCTTATCAAACTTCCAATAACATCCAAGTATTACGTGACTATAATTCATAATGATTGCATCACATATTACATCATATTTGTAGTACCGCCTAACCAAGATAAGAACCTTACATACCTCTGTGACATTCACCTTAGGTTTTGTCCGAATCCACTCAATTGTCTAGGGCTTCATGTGTATTTATGTTTGTATATTTAGATGGTCCAACAAATTTTTAGCCATAGTTAAATCACAAACCTTTCCCAAACATTTTTGTAAGACTTGTAAATATTATTTGTTTGTGAAAAATCCTCCATATTTTGTAGAACATATGACTCTATGAATCACACAATTGACATACTCTCCATGTCCTTCTGTAATTTATGTAATATATAAGTTTATATATATCTTATTTTATAACAACATATTGTTTTTCCTCATTATCCACGTTACTCCTAATAAAATTCACTAGTTTCTTGACGTCATATTCAATTGAAAAATGGCCTAGTGTTTTACACATGTAAAACATTAACCCCAACTTTAACATACATATTCTTTACTCATAGGGTTTGTTTTGTATTTGTTATCGGTAGACACATCATGCGGCCTATTTAGGTCTGACCTGTGGAAGTTTTAGACTGACTATCCTCCACTTGGTAATAATCTGCCCATATGTGATATTGTAGTACATGATCCCCCATGTTTTCTCTTGTAGTTTGAAAAACGATTGGGCGTTCATCATTGACTTCAGTAAATACAAAGAATATCTCAACCTTATAAATCCAATCTATAAATTCTCCAGTCTATAATTTATGTAGAGTAATGATGTGTTTGTACGAATTTGATAGTTAGGATTTCGATTTTATTATCATTTCTCTTGGTAATCTGTAAAGTCCTCATCTAAATGGTGATCACTTATAATTTTAATTTGCATTTGCCTCACCATTCTAAATAAACGTCCACCTCTAGAGAAGCCAATAGCAACTCTCACAACTTCATTTATGTTGACAAGGGCATAAGAGTTATCGATAAGAGTTACAGTTATGAAATTACTAATCGGTATAAAAGAATAATTTTCCACATATGAATTTCTTTTACAAGATAATATTTTAAAGTGCTACATATTCACATGTATTGCTCAATCAGATCTAACAAAGATAAGTCAGGTTAAAGAGGTTTTATTGTATTTCGATGAATTTATATAAAAATTAGTCTTTTAAAATAAACATTTGTAAATAAAGCAAACTTGTTGCACAAACTATCTCACATTAAAGAGTATGAGAAAATTGTTTATATTATATTATCATATTCTTACTTAATATAATAAAGCATAGATATTTGTGATTAAGTTATTTTTATTTTATGTGTTTGTTCTTTGTTACTTTGGATTTTGTTATTACTAAACTTAGATGATGCGAGTGGACCATTAATTATTGACAATAAATTAAAAAATAAAAAATAATTGATTTGGAACAAAAACAAAATAATGTATAGAGAAGCTGAGTACAAAAACAAAAATTTTGTTCATATTATTTTAAAATTTGTTAAAATTTGTCAAGCTAAAGATACGTGCGAGACAAATATGCTTAGAAGAATTATGGTTTTTTAAGAGAGTAAAATATAATAAAAGATAAAGACATTACACAAATTGTAATTATGAACTCTTAAGTTGGAGTTATTATTTTAAAAGTTTGATTACATTTGGTCCTAATTCTCGAATCATGGGAAGAAACTTAGATACAATTTTTTTTTTCTGAAATAGGATTAAGAAGATTGCAATTTAACCTGATATTTTGTTAACTATTCGAGGAATGTTTTTCCTTAATTAAATTTTTACTAAATTGACACCGTTTCATGTTACTAATTAATTTTTTTATTGATTAAAGTTCAGATGATTTACATATCTGGCTCTTATCAGTAGCCACATAGTCATTGTGAACAAAGTGATAGAGGAGTACAAAACTATAATTAACAGTCCCAATGGAACCAAATTATTTCCTTTGGGAGAATGGTATTTAAACGTTTTTGTTATCTTATATATATTTTGTCTTCACGGAGCTCACTTAAATTGATTTGGGAATTTCGTCATGCAATCGAGTCCTCAAATTTTTGATTGACGTGAATGGTGGATCAATATTTTAGGGTTCTTTGTGAAACAACAACCAATTTTTGAAGTTTTTTAATTTTATGGCATGAACAATTTGTGTGAGCTTTTGATTTGAGCCGATATTCAAATTTTATTATTTTCCCTTTATAGAAACTTGTACCACTAGCATAATTATCACGACTCCCGGAATATCAATTCAATACTAACTTTATATATGTCTCGTCAAAAATACTTCACCAACCAAAACCTCAAATGAGGAAACTCAATTTTGTTGAAGGTAAAAGAGTACATAAGTAAATAGTAGATTGTTCATGTAATTTACGTATTCTTCAAAGTGAAGAATATTGTTGGTCATTTTACCTAATTTGATAGTCACTCTAGTACTTTGGAATCAAAATATAAGAAGTATTATAAGTAATAAATGAATTTTAATAAAATAAATGGGTTATTTTTGTATTCCAAGTTTATTCGAGCCTGCTATTGATGATGGACTAGTAGTCGAGTCCTTGATAGAAAAGTAAAGATTGTTAAAGGATTCAAATAAGGTGTGCGTGTACTGATTATAATTTGGAAATATATAAGGTTTCAGGTGCAAACGATGGTAAAACAGAGCATATACTAACACGGATCCCATCTGTATTACCATTGTTTGGGTTTTTTTATTTTTATTGTTAGGAAATATTCCCAATTGTTAGATCATTTACACATGTAAGGTGGGGATGAGTTCTAATTTGGATATAAATACCAACATTTATTTTTTCCTTTTTCTCTTGCCCTTAAAAGAAGTTGCTAATCAGGTTGAGAGCTCAGATTCTGAAGGTTCTAACTTTAGAATACTAATTTTTAGAGTGCCTAAAGTGGAGGTGATGCAGGTGAAAAAAAATCAAGAAGGACATCCACCAGTCATTAGCGTGGAGCATGTTAGGGTTACTCCACTAGCTTCCCGTCCCGCTTATCAAAACTCCTAGATTCTTTATATCAATGGTCCTATTCTTAAGTGGCATAAGATATCATTGTATAGTATATTCCAAAGAAGATCGTCATAAATATTTATGATATGTTGGAGGAAAAATAATTGGATGAGCAATACGTTATTGATGAGGAATGTGATTTTCATCATATGCGAGCACAATGGCAGTTGCCAGAGTACATAGTGATCAGGCTCCCACAAAATGGGAGACTCTTAATGATTTTTTTGAGCATAAGGTAGTATTCTTCACCACCATACTTAACTTTGGGATTCAGTTACCCTTACATCATCTGTTGATGAATTTCATCTTGTTGTCGGGAACGTGTCTCAACCAATTGGTACCCAATAACTTGAGATTGTTAATTATGTCAACAGTGGCTAGAAATTATGAAACACACTCTTTTTTCATACATAACTTTATGATGATTTCCCAAATAAACTGGCCTAGACAATTTAAATTATGTTACATGTCCATACATAACCAATATAAGATGGTAGTCGATCTGCTAGACTTTGAAAAAACTAGAGAAAATGTTATGCATATTTCTATTGAGACAAATTGGTTTAATTAAAGTAAGTATTTCTTTAATTTTAATAGTTTTCCTATGTGGATTTGTAAAATATTAGGGTTGGGCTTTTTATCTTGCTATAACAGAGCATGTATCCATTTTTCTAAATCATGTAAAATCAAGAAAGAAACAATTACTTTATTTGAATACTATCGCTAAATAGGGTTGGAATAGGTCATATAATAAGTAGTTGATTTACATCGATTTTAGATCTTTAGGGTCTTCTCCTGAATGATAGGTCATTCAAATTTAAGCCCCATAAAACTTATGTGATGTTGGGTGAGGTCGATACGTCTCTAATGTTTGAGATGAGGACTATTGGTTCCCTTATCAGTCAAATTGGTTACGATAATGTCAAGCTCTAAAAATACTTTTATGAAGAGAAATAAAACAGTCACGCTTCTTACCTGGTGAAAGGGTTTGTTATACAATAATGCATAATTACCATGATGTTAATCATGGTTAAAATGAAATAAAGGAGTACGATAATTCGGACTTTGACACTATGAAAATGATAAAGAGATAAAAAAAATCAGAGTACTTACAGAATTTGAAACTATATATATATATATATATATATATATATATATTGTATACGCCAAATAATCATAATAGTTTGTTTAGAAGAATTAAGATTTTTTTGAAAGTAAAAAAACAAAGAGATATAGACACTGTAGAATGATAAAAGTGGAATTATGAGCTCTTATGTTGAAATTTCTTGTTTATATAGTTTTATTACATGGGGTATCAATAGCTTATATCATAGTATTTCTTTAACTATTAGAGGTAATATATTTATCATAAATAAATATTGTATATAATTGATATCGTTTTGTACCACCAATTAATATTTATTTTAATTGATTAAGATTTGGCCAATTTACATAATTGTCCCTTATCAAATATCGTATGTTCTTAGTTTGTGTTACATGTATCATAATCTGATTTGAATTTGTGTCAAATAAAGTTTCTTTGATGTAATAAATTCAATCAAGAATAACTGATTTAGATAAACATATAAGAGTATAAGGTCATGTAAACAACGGTTTAAGCACAAATAGTATAATAATATACATTATTGGTGCATTATATTGCATATTAAGCAATAATATACATTTAGTCATGTAGTAGTATGTGTAACATATGATATGTTTGTTATGAATATTAGTAGGATTATAAATTAAGCTTAATTATTCAGATGACATATATTTCAACAATATATGATGGTCCAAATGAGAGATTATTGGAATTTCTCAATTTGATATGGATTATCATATGTTATTACAACATAAATTAGCTATGGTAATATATTAGTCTGATTATAAGTATCATATATTTAAGTATGTATATATCATGATATACTAATATTAATATGAAGTTATCAAATAATAATATTAAGATCGATTATTGTGTTGATATCAGATTGACTCTTAATTATGTAAAAGATCAAAGATTTTATTAGGCAAAGTAGGGATTAATTGGTTATATATATGAACTATGTATAATATATGTTATTAGCTAAAATATTGATAATAAGTTTGGAAATTTTATTATATTTGGGCCTTGTCATAGTATAATATTAACTGTATATGTGGGTAATTAAGGTTTGTTGTGTACTTTATAAAAATCACAAGTTTTCCATATCACTCTTGAAATCTCGAGCATAGGAAAATACTCAAGTAGGCAATGAAGGAACAACAAAAGATTGGAAAATAAACCAATAACATCATCAAAATGGATAATCAAGCATCAACTATAATGAATTTTGATAGTTTGAGCGACGACTAAACTACACAATTGTAAAAAATAAAAATGAAAGAAATCTTTTTTTATGCTATAGATAATTTCAAGATTTTTAATAAGATCATGATGTTCCTCTAAAACAGTCCTCCAAAAAACTCATGAAGATAATTTCCTCCAAGAAACAAAACCTTATACCAACTTTATTGTTAACCCCTAATATGAAGAACGAAGATGTGCCTACCCAGCAATCATCTCAAGCTTCAACATCAACCAAGAAGATTCAAACTCTACCAAACAAGTTTGATTTTTCTTCCTCTGTTCCAAGAAACAAATATTCAGTTGAAAGTCATCAATCAAATGTCTCATTCTCCAATAAATGACAAGATGAATTTCCACCCTTGAACCAAAATATGAATACGCTGATGATAGATAATGGTATCTCCCTGAGAAATCTTGGAAAAAACCTCAAACATAAGATCAAATCCTACCTTTGAACTATTTATTTCACAAAATCTTGAATCTCATCCCCCACTACAAAATCAAAACGTGATATTATCTTAAAAAATGTATGCATATGTAGGAAGGTTCAGTCTAAAGGAGTTCATACATGAGAATATCAATATACAAGATAAATAATACCATTTATCAATTCAATTCCCTTCCCAAGACAAAGAAACAAGGCTAAACAAATCCAAAATATACCTTAATTGGTAAATTCTTCACAGGCAAACCACAAATGGTAATCATCCAGAAGTTTTCGAATTGTTTTGTATTTTCAGGTGCTTTTAATCAATATCAATGAGACTCAAGCCACATCATAATAGAATGTTATCAACAAGAGGACCTACATAATATCTGAAGACAAAACATATGATATGTAGGGAACCAAACCGTAAGACTGCTGAAATAAATACCTTTTCTCAACCCTAATATTGAACTACTCCTAACTCTCATCTGGATTACCTTACCCAATCCTCCCAAGTTTATGTTTAATGATAATACAATAAGGGCTATTATTAAGTCTATCAGTTAGCCACTAACTATTCGGGTTCCAACAAAGAATATAGTAAGGTTCAATTGTTGTAAATCATGGATTGAGCTTGATAATTTTAGGAAACTTATCAACAAAGTCTAGATAGACTTTGGTGATAAAAATAGATTCTGACAAGACATCCATTATGATGACTTACCATCTTATTATACTATATGTTCATACCTAGGATATAACCAATATGTGTGAATAAACAAATGCCACATGAAGGAGGACATAATTCAACTATCAACCAAATTCAATCTACATTTCCTACCAAAACATTCACTCAATCTGGAACTTGGTTTCCCAAAGTAAAATCGATTATAATCAAATGATGGAAAGAAAATAGGTAAACAATAAACAATGTCAAAACAACGAGCACAAGGAAAATATAAAAAGGGTTTGTTGTGTTATGTTTAGCATGTTATATTGTAATTTTAAATCTTTAAAAATTCATATGATTAACAATATATTTTTTATTCCTTTAATGTAGAAAATTCTTAACTGAACCATGTAAATCTATTTGTTGTTGTTTTTATTTAATTTGATTTTAAAAAAAAAAATATTTTTAAGTAATGTTTGTTGGATTTTCAAAAGAGCAACGACTAAGGATATAAAGAGACGTATAACTGATTAGAAAATCATGAATTGACAAGTTTTAAGAATTATTCGATTAACTAAGATAATATCAATATCACACAACGTCATATAAAAATAATACAACATAGGTGATAAAAGTATTGTTATGAATATACGAGATTACATAAGTAAATCTTTAGGTTTATATGATGATACATTTTTTTTAATATCAAAGTATTTGGAGGTCTATTATTTTATTTAATACCAAATGATTTTATCAAAATTATAAACATTTTTTTTGTATAAAATAAAATTTTGATCATGATATTAATTCTTTAATTATATAAGTGTTTCTACCTAATAGTTATGAGTCTATATGAATGTCTACTTAATCTTAGAAAAAACTTAAAAGTTAATTATATACGTGACCAACTTTTAGCTAAAGAAGTACACATTACAAATTATGGTAAATATTCAGGTGACACATTATATGTTGATAATCATACTAGAAGCAATGTAAATAAATATATAAATTAAAAATAATTATGATATAAGTATAAAGTTTATACTAGAGGAAATTACTAACTATATAAGTTTATAAATCAATTTATTGACTAATTTGTGGAAGAGACAATTAATTTAAACCTGATTGTAAATCATAAGAACCACAAAACTTGAATATTCAGTAATGATATTCATGATACTTTATATAGTGCTCGATACAGACAGAGTTGATGAATGCGTATTAGATTGGATGTTTTTATATATTACCTCACATTCTAAATTTTTGTACAACTATATTGTATGTGATATGAGCAAATTTTATTTGGAAAACGATGAGCTATTAAATATTGACGGTAAGAAATATATGAACATAATTTTTGCAAGTTATTCTTATTATATTATAAAGAAATATATATTTATCTGGACTTAAAAGGAATCTAATGTCAGTGAGACAACGGGATAATAATGGTATAACATTGATATTATTATGTATTATATAAAATTTTGTGAATATTTTATAATATTTGATCATCATTAGAAGGTAAGAACGTTTTTCATGACTAAGATAAATTGCACAATTTTGTGGTTGTAGTTTAAGAATGTATTAGTTTATGACATCATTGAATTAGTCATTTGAGTGACTAATTAATGTTAAATGTTATGAACGAAATACCCAAAAGGATCAATTATATATTTTAGATCAATAGAGTTACCAAGGCCCAAAAATGTTATTATCAAACTTAAAATCATCAATACGAAATTAAACTTTGGAATTCAAACCTCATTGATATGTATATTTTGAAATTTATGTTTTTTTCTAAAAAACAAACGTGTCTTGAGATAATAATTTTATGTTATGAGTCATTCACCAACAAATTCTTAAGGTGGATCACTATTTTTATTTATGATATTAGTAAAAATAAATAAATTTTATTACAATATAGTTAATCTAATATGTTTGAAAATATAAAGCAACGAACAACCATGATCAAAACTAAACTTAGATTTAATTTGATGTACAGATAGTGAAGTTAGATTTGAGAATATTGTTCCAAGAATATTGCAATTGGTTAAACACATCAACAAAATAGCAAAAAAATGTTTATTTGTTTAGAGTTACCAAACCTTTTTAATCATATAAAATTAGTACAACGGTTTATTGTATTATCATTGACCTTCAGTTTAATTCTAATAGGAATTTAAATTACTAGAAAAATGTGTGGATCATAAATAATATTATTTTATTCTTGAGAAATTCGTTTTGTGTTTATTATGATTATACTAACACTGTTAGTTGTAGTAAGTTGGTTGTAAATTTTAAGATTTTTTTATATGTTATGTAAATGAGTAACTTGTTTCTAGATTTTGGGATGTTAATAACAACTTTTTTATATAAAAAAAATAGATATGTGATCTATAATAAAAAGATGGTGTATAATGAAAAAATAAATGTTATTGCACGTACAAAGGATAAAGTTATAGTTGACCATTAATATATCTCAAAATATTACATAACAACTCAAGTCCGTCTATTGATATTAAGATACAACTATATGAAAAATATACACTAAATACTAATGTTGGTACAATGGTTATATATGTAATACAAGTTATATTTTGTTAACCAATGGTGATAGACTTAAAGGCTAGTTTAAGACTTCTAGAAATCAATGATGGATTATGATTTTTATTTGTTTGGACATAAAACATAAGAACTAATTGAGCTTATAACAAATGATATGACATTTTATAACAAATGGACAATTTTATGGAAATTAATTATGTCTAAAATAAAAGATATAAAATAGGCTTGTTTTAAAAAAATCTAAAATAAAAGATATACAATAGGCTTGTTTTTAAAAAATATAGAAAACAATTAACGCATTGATTATTTGAGATATTTTATATACTATTAAAAATAATAATAAATAGATTTGTGTAGGCAATACTAGCTACACAAGATTTAATATCAAACAATTGAATATAAGAACTACATTCTTCTGTAACGATCTATCAGAGGAGTTATCTATGCATAAACCATGGATTCTCACGATATATAAAAGAATAATCATATTTTCAAGTTAAAACTTTACTATCGGGAAAATCTCTTCAACAATAAAGAAAATAATTTGAAAGTTTTATATACACTTTAAGATACACAAAATGTTAGCGAAATCATTACTGTTATATTTAATATTTTGTATATTTTATATTATTATACGTTAATTATATGCTCATTGTGAGTAAATTCTTGGAGAAGATATTGTTTGCACAATTTGTCATGAACAATTTGGGCTAACAAGTTAAATTTTTTAACATGCAAGTAGTTAGAGATAAAGTTAGAAGTACTCATAATATGACTTAAATGTAAGTATATTAGTAAGATACTTATCAAATAAAACACTTGTGAGGCTAAAAAGACGTGTAATCTTTTGGTGAGTTATTATAGTTCGAGTATACATAATTTACCAAAAATAATTGAATACTTTGAACACATGAAGTAAGATTAATTCGTTTTAAATAATCAATACTTTGAAAAAAACTACAATGTATTTGAAAGAATCATGGATCCAAATTCTTCTTGTTAAAAATAAAAATCCTAAAATTATGATAATTTTTTGTACGAATCTATATAACTCTAGTATTATAAATAATTAAATATTTTTGTTATAACAAAACTTGGAAACAATAACTTACAAACTTTGATCAAGATAAATTCGTTAGAGATTTGTTAGAAAAGTTGCTAAAAAGAATTGAACCTTGAGACGCATATGGATACGCTTTCCAAAAAACATTATTATGATACTCTCTACTGCTTAGATCATTTTATGAAGTTTTTATGAGGATATAACAGGCTTAGAGATTTAGAATACAAGCAACAATAAAATCTGAATCAAGATGACATTGTTTGAATATCAAAAGAGATATTTCACGTAAGAGAGATTTTGTTAAGATTTTTAAAGTTGTGTTTTTTGTTCTTGAATGAATTACCTATTTATAGAAATTATGAAATATTTTCAAATGGTTATAACCTATCAAAAATCTATATGTAAGATCACAATCTTCCAAGAAACACTTATGTGGAGAAAACAATTTCTCCAAAAAACACACATTTTTACATTTGTAGGCCTTTGCGCAGATATCCTTGTGTTGATTACGAAAATAGATTCTTAGAACATGTTTTCTTACATTTACCACCACCAGCCTCATATTAATCACGGAAAACCTTCACCATCCAAGCTTTGCCTACTTTGTTTGCCTCAAAAATTCTGATGATCAGAACTCTTTATTTGATCAACCATACTTAATTAACATTTCCAACAATCCTCCACTTGGTTAAATGTCTTCTCGTTTATCTTTCCCTTGAGACAATTCTTGCACGTGGAATAAAATATCTTTCAATTTGAATTTTACCATAGTAGAAAGATAGCAAAGTTAAGTGAGAAAACAATGGGAGTTTTAACTTTGAACCAACCTCCTATGTGACCTAATCGACAATCTCACACATGCAATTGTTTTTATGAAACATTTGTCTACATTTTAATTTAGCACTATTTTGACCACACGTTCTATTTATTTCAGGAATCATAACTTGAGAAGAACTCATTCTCTCCTGAGAGGCGACACCACCTCTAGATTCTCATAGGTACAATTCTCACAATGTTTTCGTTACCTTTAAAAACACATGTCAAACTTGAATAAAATTTTATTAAAAGTTCATTTGATCTTATTCTCCATGGTAATGGACAACATATCTCGCACTCATCACGGATGAAATTCTAATTTATTTATATGTCGAACCTTCCACAAATAATGTTTTGTTACCCATTGCAAATTCAATGTTTAGGTTCTCTAAAGTTTAATTGGGTTACCATTATTTGATAAATAATTATTTCAAGAGTTTTAGTCTCATCCCTCTAGATGTATATTTTAAAAATTCTTGAGCTAATGATTCGACAAACGGATTCGCTAAGTTGTCATGGTTGCTCATCAACCAAATGTACTTTTCTTGAATTTTTTTCCTCGTATTCTATAGCGATTTTTATAATTTTATCATCATATAATTTAGATTCAAAGAGCCCAATTTCTCTTGATTCGGATATCACATTAGATTCCAAATCTAATAGTATATAAGCTTTGATATTGGTCGCATAACCAATGAACACACACTTTATAGCTTTATGACCTAATTTTACTAATCTTAGATCTATGTTTTCACAAAATGCTAAATACCCCAACACTTTAAAGTAGTCTATGTTTGCTTTTCTTCCTTTCCATAACTTATACAGAGACATTCTGGTTCTTTTAAAAATAATACGATTACAAATATGATATGTAGTTAAAACAACCTCACCTCATAAATTAATATATATAATTTTGAATTAACTAGCATGAAATTAGTCCTCTCTGATGGTGATTATTTACGATTAAAGGTTATTAAAGGTAATTTGGTGGGTAAGGTATTTAAGTTTTGGGTAGGAGGTAGAAAGATAATTGAGATGCTTTTTTTAATTAGTAGAGAGAGAAAATCAATCAACCAATTTAATGTTATTTTTCAAACTATTTATAGGATAATTTAGATCTATGGACCAACTGGGTCGGTTAATGCATACGGGTCAGCTTCACGAGATCACAAGCCCAAGAATAAGTGAACTAGGCACTCAGCTGAGTCACCAGACACACAACTTACTCATCATGGTTCTTATTATAAGTCTAAATTTCTCTCTAAGAGAAATCTGACCCTTTTACCCTTTTAACCTCCAACAAAATCTGATCATATCAATCTCGATCAAATTTTTATTTGTGTGCTCAGCTAATCAATTTTTATGAGAAATGTAAGGCGTCAAGCATTGATTAATTATCTCATGCTTTTCACATAAACTAGAAAGTTCTCATGGTAAATATTATCCATCTCTATAACAACACAAGATTTTAATCTTAGTGTCTAATTGATTTTATACTTTTGCTTTAAAGGTTTTAAACATACTAAAAGTCTCATCTTTACGTTTAAGAAAATAAATATATGTAAATCTAAAGTAATCAATAAAAAATTATAAAGTATGTTTTTTTACCTCCACACGTCAAGATACCGTTTAACTCACATATGTCGGTGTGTATTAAGTCTAATAATTTTATGCATCTTTCAATGAATTTGTAAGTTTTTTTAATCATCTTTGATTCTATACACACTTCATGTTTTTCATACAAACCTATATATGATAAGTCTGAGTTTAATAATTCTATCAATCATATTGTGTCCTATATGAGCAAGTCTACTATGTTATAATAAATATTCATTACTAGAACAAGCAAAAAGATAATTTTATTCTACTCGTTGAAATTTTGTTAATGCATAGTTTCACCATTGTATTACTTGATTATCATTTTTTTAAAAGATACCATCTTTAGTTAGAACGATTTTACCGGACTCATACACATAACAAATTATTGCCTTGGTCAAAAGATCATCTAACACCAAGTTTTTATTCATTTCCATAAAATATAAAATATCGTTCGGAGTTATCATTTTCTCAATTGTAAACATTAACTCGACGTGTTCATATCCTTCTACGTTTAATCAATTGACGTTACCCATTTGAACCTTACATGCATCACTACTCATTTTAAATGATTTGAATAAATATTTATTATGAGCAACATGCACCGATGCACATGTATCAGACCACCAATCAAAATATTTTTCTTTAGCAATGTTGACTTCCGTCACCATTGCAATAACTTTATTTCTACGTTGTTTACAATTTCACTCTTATTTTGAAGATTACAATTTCTTGTAATTTAGCCACATCTATAATATACAATTCCAATTGGTTGTAACTGTCTTATGTTAATACCCATAGATTTATTTTCTTAGAATACTCTTCCATTTTGTCATGAGTATTTTAGCTATGTTTCTATATTAAAGAGTTGGGGGAGAATAATATTTCCTACTAAAACATTATGAACTATATGTTTAGCCATACAAGATTTAGGTGTACTGATGTTTCTCCTTAGCTTGCTCGAAATCTGAATTTTAAAATCGAAGATGTCACATTATCCTTCCTCCATGCACGCTTTACTCCATAGTATGGATCCACTTGGACTTGATTATTTGATTATGACAACACTTGTTCTAATTTTATGATCACCAATTCTTTTTTTTATTGTTAGTAAATAGAGATTAAAAATAATAACATATAAACTTTGATCAAGATAAATTATTCGGAGATTCGTTTAAAAGTTGTTAGAAAGAAATGAAGCTTGAGACACGTATGAATACTGATGTAGTCTATAAAGTTCAAACAAAAACCTTTTTAATTTTATTTTATTTTATTCAAATATCTTATATTTTTTAAATCAAAACTAATTATATTAAGATTTTATTTTATTATATTTCCTTGTATTCTAATTTGGATTTTTGAGAAGCTATTATATAAAGCCTCATACACCTTAAATTATTTTAAGTTTTTGCAATAATATATTTTTTATCTCTGAAAATTTCAGTCTTTGTTACCCTTAGATTAGGGTTTCATAATGTTACCCTTGAATTAAGGTTTCATTTATTGTTGATTCTTCTTCTATTTCTACCGCATCATCAGTTTGGTATCAGAGCCTCAGTTTCTGCTATGGGGCAAGCATGTTTCTGAATCTGGATTTCATCTGATTCAAGGTCTAAAGAAGAGAACAACATATGTGGTCATGAAGATCTCAAAGATCGTCTGGTATGCTGGGGACACACCAGGCATTTCGATTTAGATCAGATTGACTGGTTATTGGAGGAGTTTAAATTGGCTACCAATTGTCGGATCAAAGAGAAACATGCTTATCGAGATGTTGTCTCAGGCTATGAAGAGGTTTTCGAAACCAATATTTTTCATCAACTGGACATGAGGTGTTGTTCTCAGGGTATGAAAAGGATTTCAAAACCATTCTTTTCATTAACTGGATGGCTTTAATGTGACTTCGAATAAGGAACACTCGATAAGAATTTATTTTATTCCGATAAGGTCAACAATAATAATTCCCAATGTAAATTGAATAAAATAAAATAAAATAAAATAATTTCGGTTGTTGATGGTGATGATGATGTGAATTCGAGGACGAATTCTTATCAACCAAGAGAGGATGATGTAGCCCACAAAGTCCAAACATAAACCTTTTTAATTTTATTTTATTTTATTCAAATATCTTATATTGTTTAAATCAAAACTAATTATATTAAGATTTGATTTGATTTTATTTTAATACATTTATTTTATTTCCTTGTATTCTAATTTGGGGTTTTGAGAAGCTATTATATAAAGCCTCGTACACTTTAAATTATTTTAAGTTTTTGAAATAATATATTTTTTATCTTTGAAAATTTCAGTCTTTGTTACCCTTAGATTAGGGTTTCATGATGTTACCCTTGAATTAGGGTTTCATCTATCATTGTTTCTTCTTCTAGTTCCGCTGCATCATCAAATACGATTTCCATAAAGAAGAATTATGATCTTATATATTGCTTATGTCCTTTTATGACGTTCTTTCAGATATAACAAGCTTTTAGATTAAGATTTCAAGCAACAAGAAAGTTTGAATTAAGATAACAATGTTGGAATATCAAAAGGGAGATTTCATATAAGAACGATTTTGTTAAGATTTGTTAAAGTGTTTTTTTTCTAAAGGGTTATAATCTATCAAAAATCTATATGTAAGATCACAACCTTTCAAGAAGCACCTCTTCAGAGAAAATGATTTCTCAAAAAATATACACACTTTCACATTTAGGGGTCTTTGCCGCGACCAACCTTGTTTTGGTCGCAGAAGACACCATATTAATTTTGTTTTTTAATGAATAACCACTGTAATACTAATCATGATTTCACGATCACATATGCCTTTGGCAATATATAATGTTTATGTCTTGTCTTTTACTGTGATCCGTCTTGTGTTGACCGTGAAAAGTACTCTTTGGAACAAGTCTTTGTACTTTTACCGCGACCAGCCTCGTGCTGATGTGACACACCTTCACCTAAAGAATTCTAAGCTTTACATACTTTATATGCTTCACCAAATTAGGTGATCAGAACTCTTCTTCCGATCATCCATATTTAATTAACATTTCCAATATATATGTACTACAACAATTTTTTTTTGCTTTTAACCATAATGTATTCCGTATAACTTTTATTGTTGGAGGTATGACCAAACAAGAAAATTTGCATATGAGACTTAATGGTAATCATAATAGTGATATGGTAGCTACAAGGTTACGCTATATGGATTTAGGATTGTGTCGTCGCTTAATCCCTATGCGATTCACTTATTGTTAGTGTGGTGAGAAGAAAGTAGAGTTTCAGCTCTATAAACCTTCCAACACAAAGTTTAATAAAAAGACATAAACTTAAACCAATCATACAAGATAAATTTAAGATGGTTTGAAATGTGAAGAGAGTCCACATCCACGGGGAACATACACATATTTTATATAAAATAGGGTTAGAAGAAAATACTCTCAAATACAGCTAAAACAACCAATAATCTTCTGTTATTGAACAAATTGAGTTATGTAAGTCATTATAGATATTTAGTGTTTCTCCTACCTTGATTCTCTCTCTAAAACTAGACAAACTCTTGTTTTTTCTCTCTCGAGCAAATGCTCTTTCATGCCTCACTCAGACTTCATACCTCTTTTTCACTATACATGGAATCAATGATGTGTGAGTTGATCAAATAATCTGAAAATAACAACTTACATCATATTTCCTATGGCAACTAAATGAAAACGGTGCTGCAACACTAACATCCTTATGGGTTGTTCACTACATTAGGTAATTATACCACCAATTATGACATCTGATACTACTGTACCTTTGTATTACATGTTCATGCTTGAGCATGATTATATCAACGATTATTTGATCAACGACTCTGAATGATTCATCAATTTCAAATTCTTCAACATATTAGTGAATCATTCATGAATTTGAAGTTTTCAACCACTTGTCCTTGCACTGAAATCTAGTATATACCGATCATGCATCTACGGCTCCAACAATAAATATACCGATCATGCATCTTCATTTCCAACACTAAAATAACACCTGTTTTCAAAAAAACTATCCTTCAAATTCAGCGCACATTTTTGCATTTACATTTCGGCTAAAATAAAATTCGACTACTAAAATTCGACTACTAAAGACTTATATTAAATTATTCATTTTCCACATTTAATATTCGATGGCTATGTGTCCATCCCTTCGAATCTTCCACTAACATTTAATTAAATCTATGTATATACATTTTTTTAAAACTATGATATGTGCTGTGTGCCATTAGCTGTACCAGTATAACTATATATATTATGTAGTTTCGTATACTTTCTACTTTCATATTTCAAATGTGCGACTTCTTTCTGTATATTATCCGACTTTGTTTTTTGACATCGTCTTATATTATTTTCAAATAAACTTGTACAATCAATGCAATACCAAGTACTACCCCTGATTAGTATATAAATTTAAACCAAACCAAACCAAATATAAACTTTAAAACGCAAACCGAAGTTAAAACTTAATTTCCTTTTTCTCGAACCAAAATTAGCCCCAAGTACGGCATGCTATCTGCTCAATACCAGTCCGGGGTCCAGTCCGGTATCCATCGTTTGTCTCTCTCGCGAGAAGAGAAAACGAATGATGGGCACACAGCGCAGATGCAACAACAGTTACGGGACACGTGACACCTTTGTACCTCGATATACAGCTGGACCCCCCACGACATAAACACTATTGTGATTTCGTTTTTGAAATTCAATTTGAGAGAAAGATAAAGGGAAAAGACAAATTCACTTTTCTTTTTGGTTAATAAAACACAACATATTTTGGGGTTTTGCTTTTGCATACCAGACATTGACATTTTCAATTTCTTATGAATTATTACGAATTATGATCAGATTCAGAAAGAGAGTGAGAGAAAGAAGGTCTGTGAAGTGGCGCGGGCGGGACAACAAGTACACACACCCCGATGCTTCAAAAAGAAGCAAAAGTAAAATTACTTACTTGTATTATTTAATTACGGATTTTTGTTTTCCTTTTTCTATCCCAAAAACAAAAGTACAATTGGGATTCAAAGCAATTTGGTGTGTGTGTTTTTTCTTTTGAAAAATATGGTTTTATTTTCTATCGATGAGGTTTATAATTTTCTCATGACTACTTCATTAGATATGTTTTAAGTTAGGGTTCGAAAATTCTAACCAAGGCATTGTGCAAGTTGAATCATATTCGCGTCTGCCAATATTATATTATAAGCTTAGTAAAACAATGATTTCATCAGTTATTGGGGCAATACAATAGTATTGTTTTTGTATTCATTTGGTGGTGTCACACAGCTGTAAAACTTCTTCTATTTCCAAATAGTTTGTTACAATAGAGAGAAACTTTTAATGTGACATATTGAACTGTTTCAATAGTTCCATGTAGGTAAATTCAGTCGTAAAACTAAAGTTTTATTACACTTCACATAAAAAAATGTTATAAAAATTAACAATATTAAAAAAAAATTCACGTAATTCTAGATACACTTAATCTTAACCACTAAGTCGAAATAATAACCGATATTTGGT
Source organism: Limnanthes douglasii subsp. nivea (assembly GCA_036936605.1). Classification (NCBI taxonomy): domain Eukaryota; kingdom Viridiplantae; phylum Streptophyta; class Magnoliopsida; order Brassicales; family Limnanthaceae; genus Limnanthes; species Limnanthes douglasii. The sequence goes on along the minus strand of JAUPFV010000002.1, from coordinate 54,810,847 downwards.
GAACATCTATCGAAGAATATGGTAGAAAATAATCGGAACTTCGACTCTTATCATATTTAAGAAGAAGGTTCTGGTGATTTTTTATGGTGGTAGACTATCCAACAAGTTACAATTTCATTTTGGGACGATCCTGATTGTTAATGACGGATGGTGTTGTATCAATAGTTCATCAATGTTTCAAATATGTCGTCGTACACCGTGTAGGAGTCGTTCAAAACGACCAAAATATTGCAAGGGAATGCTACGCCACTGTGCTTCGAATTCAAGGATCCAGCAGTGGTGATATGATGAATGAATAACATCAAGGGGGGTGACCTCAGATTCTGATGAAAAGGTTGACGATCCGAGGGAAACCTCAGGGCCATTAACAGTAAGTGAAGAGATAGAGGAGTATACTTTTTTCTGAGGGAAAAGTACTTCGAATAGGAACCATACTGACCTCAGTTCTACATCAACAACTTTTACAAATTTTGTCTCATAATCTGGATGTTTTCGTTTGGAAAACAGAAGATGTGGTAGGAGTACCGATCAAAGTAATTTGTCATAGCCTAGCCATTAATCCAAAGGTGAAACCTGTAATTCAAAAAGGCGGTCATTTTCATCAGAAAATGTAGAAGCTATTGTTTCCGAGGTGGACCACTTATCTAAGGTCGGATATATAAGGGAATCACAGTATCATTTATGGACGGTGAATCCAGTAGTGGTCAAGAAGAAAAATGGAAAGTGGAGAATGTGTGTTGATTTTACGGACTTAAATCGAGCTTGTCCTAAAGATCCATTTCATTTTCCTCGGATAGACCAGCTGATTGATTCCACTTCAGGAAACATAATATTGACTTTTATGGATGATTTTGCAGGTTATAATCGGATTCATATGGATCCGAAGGATAAAAAATTTACCACTTTCATCACTGACAAGGGCTTGCATTGTTATAGAGTTATGCATTTTGGATTAAAAATGTAGGGGCTACTTACCAAATATTAATGAATAAAGCATTTGTTACCTAGATCAGAAGAAACACGGAGGTATACATTGATGATATGGTAGTAAAAATCTTAGTAGATGATGCGCACTTGGAAGATTTATAGAAGACATTTCTAAATTTAAGGGCACTAAGGATGAAATTGGATCTAGAAAAATGTACTTTTGGAGTTTGATCAGGGAAAATCCTGGGTTATATTATCAGTGAGAAAGGGATATAAGCTGATCTATAACAGTTTAAAGCTGTAGTATCTATGAAATCGCGTCGAACTATCAAAGAAGTACAAATTTTGACAAGAAGGTTAGCAACACTTAACAGATTTTTTTCTAGATTATCTAATAAATGTTTTATTTTCTTTCAAGTGTTGTGAGGGCCAAAGAAGTTTGAGTGCACTTCGGATTGTGAAGCAGCATTTACAAGCATCAAAGATTTATTATCATCACCAGAAATATTATCGAAGCCTCGAAGTGGAGAACAACTATTTTTATACATTGCGGTATCAAATTTTGCAGTAAGTGTAGTATTGATAAGTGAAGATTCAGGAATTCCGAAGTCGGTGTACTATGTCAGCAAATGTTTGATGGCATTAGAAAAAATATATTTGAATCTCGAGAAATTGGCATTGGCATTGGTGGTGGCTGCTAGAAAGATGCGCCTCTTATTTTCAAGCCCATACCATCGAAGTTCAAACCTCATTTCCATTGAAAAATGTTTTACAATGTCCTGATATTTTGGGGAGGATGACTAAGTGATCAGTGGAATTGGCGGATTTTGATATTACTTTTTCATCTCGAACCGCAATAAAGCGCAAGCTTTGGAAAATTTCCTTGTTGAATTTCATTCAAACATATCGAATAAAGAGGATAGCAAGAATGTTTTACCAGTGAATTTGACGTGAATTATTCGAACTGATGGTGGTTCTAGTGTTTTGAGATGCAGCGCTGAAGTTCAATTAATTGCTCCAAGTGGAGAAACAATGTTTTAGTCTATTAAATTTGGTTTTCACACATCGAAAAACAAAGATGAATACGAAGCTGCTTTAGCTGAAGTGAAACTCGCAAAGATATGTGAAGCAACTTTAGTACGACTAGAGACAAATTCTCAATTAGTAGCAAACCAATAGTCTAGATTTTTCGAAGCAAAAAAAGATCGCTTAATTTTGTATCTTCGAGAGCTTCGAAATTTGATGCTTTTATTTGATCGCGTTATTGTGGAACATATAACTCGAGGAAGTAACACAGTGGATGATTTCTTAGCAACTGTTGCATACAAAGAAGAGTATTCTACTGGATCTTGTTACAAGAAAGTCCTTTGATTCTAACTCATTCAGACTAGTGTGAATATATTGATGAACTGTTTGTCACTAGATACAGTCCGAGAAGACTAGAGAACTGATATTTTGAATTTTTTTATTAGAGGAGAGTTGCCTGAAGATGTAATATTGGCCAAAACATTGTGAGGCAAAGCTTTTGGCTACATAGTATTGGATGAATTTTTGTATAAGAAATCATTGAGTAGGCCATTACTACGATGTTTGAATAGACAAGAATCACATGAGGTTTTATCAGAGCTGTATGATGGAGAAGAATCAACTCATTGTGGGTTTAAGGCATTTACTCATCGATTTTTTCTTCCAGGGTTTTATTTGCCCTCAATTATGAACAATGCCAATAATTTGGTTCAAAGCTGTGATATTTGTTAAAGATTTTCTAATTATATTCATAAGTTAGCAGTTCCACTTATGTCTATTACCGAAACCATTCTGTTTGATAAATGGGGAATAGATTTAGTGGGACCTTTGCCGATGACTTGTGGAGGGCGACAAATGATAATTGTTTTAGTGGACTATTTTACGAAGTGGGCAGAGCAGAGCCATTATATAGAAAAAAAAGCTAAGGATGTGATTAAATTCATTATGAAAAATATTTGTTGCCGCTTTGGAGTGCCTCGAAAAATTACTACAGACAATGGTCGTCAATTTAATAATAATGAAATGGCTTTGTTTTGTGCTTCGAAGGGAATCAATCAAGGTTTTTCTACACCTTTTCATCCCCAAGCAAATGGAAAAGTGAAGGTGACAAAGAGCACTATTTTGGAAGTTTTGAAGAAGAATTCAACATGAGCAGCAGGAAAGTGACCTAATTATTTACAAAAGGTACTTTGGGATTATCGAACAAATCCTATGAAGGCTACAAAAGATTCTCCTTTTGCTTTAGCGTATGGAATTGATGTTGTTAGTCTTGTGGAATCTAATTTGTCGTCTTTTAGAATAACTCAATATTCTAAAAATTTGAATGACGAAACTAAAAGGGCGAGTTTGGATTTGATTGATGAGAAAAGAATTCGAGCTCATTTATATGTAATTTATTATCAAACTCTTATGAGGAGTCGATATAATTTGAGGGTAAAAAGGAGGGAGTTTAAGGAAGATGATAAAGTGTTGAGAAAGATATTCCTATATACCAAAGAAAAGAGGCTCGGTAAGATGGCCCCGAATTGGGAAGGACCTTATATGGTTGTTAAAAGGATAAAGCCGGGTTCTTACCGTCTTTGTGATAGTCTGGGGAGGATGCTTCAACATCCATGGAATATACAACATTAAAAATTGTATTGGGAATGAATGTGTTGTATTTCGAAATTGTTTTTTTATTGATTAGCGCACTATTTCCTACCCTGTTGGCCCAGGGAGGTTTTAAAAATGCGTTATGTACATATTCGAAGTTATCAATAGAATGCATTTTTTAGCCAATGGTTGTTTACAATTTCTTGTTTAAACTATCTTGGTAACTAATCATCTTTGAGGTTGACCAAGAGTAGAATATTCTGAAGCGTTGTATACACTTTTCGAAGAAACAACCATGTTCGAAGTGTTATTTTCATTAGACACTATGATATTTGAAGTGCTACGTTCATTAAACGCACTATGATGAAATTTTACGTTCATTAGACACTCTATGATATTTGAAGTGCTACGTTCATTAACCGCACTATGATGTTTGAAGTATTAGGCACATTAAACATTCTATGATGTTCTCCATTAAACGCACTATAAGTTTCCAGGTGTTGCATATATATAATGATTTTTTAAAATATTATATTATGTTTTTATCTCGAATAACTAATATAAATAACAATTTAATGTGAACATAACTTAAATTGAGAAATGAAGCATAAACAAAGACTTTTTCATTCAAATTAATTCGATGGGCACAAAAGTTATAATGATGATATGACATGTACAAAAAACCAAAAGATAGTAAAATTACTCGTCATCAGAGCTCTATGTGGATGATGAACTTGGAATAAGATTGAAAGCTTCTCTAGGGCACCGTTCGAAGAGAATTTCACTTCAAAAGTTGGAAATATCCATTTTAGGATACGTGGCATAATTTTTTGGAAAGAGTGTGATGGATTTTTGTTCTTTCATTGGTAGCTGCTAACATATGTTGTACACTCATCTTAATAGCAGTGACAACAAGTTGCTTCCATTTATTGAATTGATCTTTGAGAGTGGTTATCTCATCGTTCAATATTTTCTTTCACGCTTCATTGTTGACAAGATAAGTTTGAAGGTCATCAAATTTTTTCTTTTCAACAACTAATTCTTCAAGATGTTTAGTCTTGAGTTGATCAATTTCTTCCTAGTGTGAAGTATTGAGATTCTCTTTCTCAATTCGATGCTTTTCTCGGAGATAATTTTTGACATGAATGAGTCTTTTGAGAAATTTAGATCTCCCCATTTGGAATTGGTGAAATTAATATTTTATGAGGTCACCAAATATATCCCTCAATTCGATCCAAATATATTTTAGATTTCGCAATTCATCTCTTTCGTCATACGTTTCAGTTGATTTTGAGAGGCCTCAATTTCTTGAGTAAGCTTTTTCACTGCAGTGTAAAAGATCGGTGAAATGTTAAAGAGCAGCTAGGACTTCTTCGGAAGGCTTCTCAGGAATAAAGACCACTGGGCTAGGTCGATGAATAAGAGCTAAGGAGGTTGTAAGAACAATAACCTTAGGAGATGCGGGCTTCAGACATAGCAGGTGCAGACCTCCTTCCAAGATTATGCAAATGAGTTTGAATTTCTTGAATAATGGGATCTTCATCTCCAGTAAGCTCTTGCGATTCGTCAAAGTTAATGAAGCTGTCAAGATCGAAGTGATCATAACTTTGGTTATCTTTTACAACAATAGTTTCCTGTTGCTAATTGGTAGCGTCTTCAACATTTACTTCATTTTTATTTAGATGGCTTCGCTGATTCTCTGCAGCTACAACTTCGTTGTCATCAGATAATATCGCTTGGACAATCTCCACTGTTTATTTTTCCCTTTCTTCTTGGGGCTGGTTTTAATGGTACCTTTCTTTTTCAAAGGCGCATCAGGTTTCTTGTTTTTTGGAGAGGGTTCCTCTTCTATTCGTTCTTTGATTGTGGAAAGAGTGTGTTTTTTCACTTTGAACCTTTTGGCTTCAGATCTGTCGAAGGGCTAGCATCAGATGCACTAGCTGTCTTTTTATTCTTTTTTACCTTCTTCTTTTGGGGAAGATGGATATCTAATCTACTGCGAATTGGCAAGAACACTTTGCAATCGGGATGGACTAACCTTTTGGCAGCTTGTTAAGGATTGGGTGGCTCCATTAAGTTTACGGGAAGAAAAACTCCACGTGTGATCGGGAATAAGTGATTGTTGAGAAAGTTGACGGGTTCGAATGATGTGTTGAAAACATTATTTTATTACTTTTCAGCCCAATTAGTAAGTTTAATGAAGGTTTATTTTTCTTTTTCTCGATGAATTGCATAACGCCTCGAAATTTATGTTCGGAATATATAAGTTGATAACAAATGAGGATATCATCAGTTGAAAATTTAATTTATAAGAATAATATTAAAAGACTTACGATTACTCCTCCAGACGAGGTTCAATCTTGATGGGTTGGCTTCAGATATAGCTCTACCATTTTCCAACGCTTATGAAATAAAGATGAATTTTTGCTTCCTAAATTTGTCTGCTTCCAGAAGATCGTCGATGATTTATAAATCTTCCACCAACGTAAGATAGTGAAACGGAAGCACTGGTCTCTTTGAAAATTTGGTTTAAAATATGAAATCCTCGATGCAGATCGGAATTTTAGACAAGCGTGAAGCCATGATTATAGAAAGCAGTGTGAACTATTGATTTGGTGTCACTTGAGTTGGACACAGATTCAAAAGCTCGAAGTAATCCACTATCATGGGGTCTAATGGAAATCAAAGACCCCAGTTGATGATCTCTGGGTAGACCACCAGTTCATCTTTTTTACAATCTAGAGGTGTTTCTCCTTTTTTGGGAAAACGCAGTGTAATATTGGTTCCCATTCCCCACTGCTTCTTTAAATCACTAGCTTGGATCTCTTCGTAATATGTATATGGAACGTTTTTAGGATCCATTATATAGTTCACATCGAGAGACCTCAAATTATTGCCTATTGATGCCCGCTCATCTTCGGATATGGTGACAAGAGCTTTATTTCTTCTCGGTTTACGAATTTTTTCTTGTGTGCCATTCTCTGATTCTTTTGAAGCTTCTTCCTCTGTATCAGCCTTGTTATTTGAGTGAGTAGCTTCAGAGTCAACTTCTTCTTTAAATACCTCGTCTTTCAGTCGGGGAGGATTATTCGCGGGGTTTCGTTGAAACGATATAGTTTCTCAACAATCTTCCTCTGGAGAGGAGAAATGGTTGATGGATTTGACGTGACATCGGCATCATCTTACATAGCTATGAAAGTCTTTTTTTAGAGCTCGAGGAGGACAAGTTTTTGAAAGGTTGGTTGAGGAAGGGGTTGCTTCAGATTGTTTCGAGGAGGATTTGCTTATTTTACGATTAGTTTGAGGTGATAATTTAGTAAAAGAATGTGACATTTGAGGTGCTTATGGTGTTTAATTTTTTGAGGACTGGATTTCTTTTGAAAAAAGAGAAGGTGAAAAAGCATGAGTTTTGGAAGGATCGAAGTTACCGTAATATATGGTATTCGTAGTTGTACCTAGGAGAGCGTTGCTTATTAATCCAGCTGCTCTATATTCTTCTGCTCTTTCACTGATGCAGGAGTAATTGTAAGCTCTGAAGACGTCGATGTCTAACTTTGGAAATTTAGGTTCTTTAGGAATTCTGGTTTTATATCTCCTGGATTTTGGACGCTTTCTCGTGAACTCGTTGAAGATTGAACGGAAAAGATGAGTTTTCCGGTAAAAGTAGCCAGTATATTGAAGAAGCCGCTAAAGGTAGCAAATGAGTTTAGAGTTTTTGTGCTTTTTCTTTCGTGGAATTCTGTTCGTGAATCAAACAATGGGATTTATAAGAAGAGAAAGGTCGTGTTGAGAAGTGGAAAGGTGGACATTGATTAGACCGAAGTTGAAGCAGATAAGAATTCAACGTCTGTCATGTTATGGGCCTAGTTGCAGACCTAGCCCGTAGGGTGTCATTATTTGCTGAGAAGTAGGCTTTACATCTAAGAATATTAACTAATGCTTCGAATTGTGATGTAAGGAGGTGATTTCCTATTGAAATATTTTGGTGCACTTGACACATAATGGTATAACTGAATAATTGACGCAGTTCGAATTATGGAAAAGGGAATTATTTTCACTTATCATTATGTTCGAGGCTAGTTAGTTTTCATTCATTTACTGACATGAGAACTAATGGGGCTACTAATAAGGAAACGAAATTTAGAGGGCTAACATGTAAAGATAAAACTTCTCTTGCTAGGTTATAAAGTTAAAGGAGGAATTAAAGATTATGTATTTAGATCAGGGACTAATATGTAATTAGCTCATTTATGTAACCAAATTCAGTTATGAGCTAAGTTATTGCGCCTCTATATAAAGGCCAAGGCAGATCGAATAAAAGGGTTGGATTTTTGAGTTAGAAAATTTGAGCATTTTGATTTTCTCTTTCTAGAATCTATTTCTCTCTCTCTATAACTTGACTTCACTCATTTACCATGGCAATTCAAGTAATCAGACTCACCAAAGGTGACATGGACTTTTGGCTTGAAAATTGGCATAATCAACCTCCATTTATCATTTTGGATGATAAATAAGATAATAATTGGTTTCAATCTACAAAGGTTAACTTTTCCTGGTTGAATAACTCTTGGGACTTTAACATATTCAACGGTTTCCTTTATACTGCTAAATTTAACCTTATTAACACAACCAGAATCAATAATAACAAAGAGGATACCATGGTGTCGAAGCTCTCTAAAGACACTAAATTTAACAAGAATGACACTTGGAACTTCATTAGGCATCACCATAATCAATCTAACATGTTCAGCAAACATTGGAACGAAATCAATCCCATGAAGTTTTGTTTTCTCTTGAAGAAACTTTTACACAACTATATTTATATTGACTCTGTCTTTCAAAAGATAAAATTCAATATTGTATCCAAGTGTCAATTTTGTCACTCTCAAGAAGATACTAGTAATATTTTCATTTCTTATTTAAAATGGACATTCATAAGTTCATGACTGTTGATGAGATGACCAAAAATTGGTTTTGGTCTCTTGAGCAGAGAATCCATGCCAGAAGTATTATCCCCTTTTTATATTCTAGGTCATTTGGCAGAATAGAAACAATGCTAAGTTTAAAGGAAAACATGTGTCTGCCTTGTCTATTATAAACTATATTAAATCAATGATCTGTAGCCTAGACTATGCTAACATTTTTCAGCCTAAACACTGGAACAATGACACTAATGTTGTTATTGAAATATGTTGCTTATCTTTCATTAACTTGAAAAAGAATTCAACTTACCTCAAATGGTCCACTCTTGATCATGCTAGAGTCAAAACGAACACAAACTGTTCCTGTCTTGAGAATGGTGATTCCAATGGAGCTGTTATAATTAGAGATAACTTGAGAGACATTTTCCACGGAGCCAACTATCTTCATGGGAAGCTTTATCCAATAATGGCTGAATCCATAGCCTTTCTTGACGGCCTCATTATTTGTAAAAAAAAAAGTGTTGGATCAATGTAGATATAGAAGTGGAATTCTTAAATCCTTATTAATTTTATTGCTCATGGCAACTTTACTTGGCTTGTAGCTCCTATTCTCAACTGTTGTATAAATATTATCTACTCAACAATGGTGGTTTCTCACATTTCGAGAGTCCAAAACATGGATGCCGATTGGCTTGCCAAATGGACCATTAAATGCAAGATGAAGCTTGAGTTCACTAATTCGCAAGCTCATTCTTATTTATGTGCAATCACTCTTCTTGAGAGCATGACTCTTTGTTATATCAATAGTAATTCTTAATTTCTTACTAACCTTTCTAGTTTACAGAATTTGAGATTTCAATCAAGATCATCTGCCTTTATATTGGTTGCTAGCCATCTGTTTTGTCGATTCAAAGGATTGTCTTTCCTTCTATGCTCATCCTAAGGGTCCTCAATCTCTGAATGACTCCATCTCTAGTGGTGCTCTAGCCATCGTCTCGTCCATTGAGTATTGCTCATCGACAGTTCAAAGTTTCACTATTCACGCATAGCTCTATTTACAATTCAGTAGTATCTGGTCGATTGGTTTTTTCAAAAATAAAAATCTTGTGTCTTGAAAATAATAAGTCACTTGAACAGCAAAAGAGTTTTAAAAATCTAAAAAAGAAGAAGTTATTTTCTATTTAGCGCTTTTGATTTAAGTCCATATTTTTTCTAAACTATTGTTTAGTATTTGACCATTTCATTTAATATAGTTTCTTTTTTATTAAAAAAAAACTAATATTTTTTATACATCTCTAATAAGATCTAAGTATATCATAGATTATGCAAGTATATTATTATAAGAGTCATAAAATTCTATTTTGTTTCTAAAATCTGATTGAAAAATTTCTGTACGCTTCATTGGGAGACTTGCTAATGAAAACCTAATCCTTTTTTATATGTACAAAACAAGTGTTACCATACCGCCATAAACAGAGACAGAGATAAAACTAAATTTCTGTACGCCATAAGCATTTTAAATTTTGGGTAGTGGAATGATTTTAAAACTAAATTCGAAACTTATAACTGAATCATGTACCTTTCAGAACTGTCAAAAATGAGTATTAGAAACTGGTCAAACTTGCGGAAAAATAATGTAAAAGAATAATAATCATACAGCCACAGCCACTTCACTGTAGTAGTTGGTTATATCTAATTCTTCGGTGCCTGCCATTTTGACTTAGGATATCGGTTAAAAACAACCGAAATTTCTCCTAAAATTTATCTACCCGGTTTTTTATATTTATAAAATTGTTGCCATTGACAAAATATTTTAAAAAAAACGAAAATAGATGTTTTAACGGAATAATTTTAATTTTTTAGTAGTTTTTCTTTACGAATTAAGTAATTAGAATGTGAATGGCGAAAAAAGCCAAAACTACTCCGCGAAGTCGCATGTTTCTGATTTTCAATATTTACAAAAATGCCACTAACCAAAAAACCCCCTTGGAAGTCTAAATATTTATAAGTCATGCCATTTTAGAGTCCAAACTACTCCATGAAGTTGCAAACATAATTTCAAACTTCATCTTCTCCAAACCTACTAAAAATAGAAACTTAACAACCAACAAAACCCATTTTTTTAAAAATTTCAAAACCCTTACAACATGGACGGAAAAGAGTCGGAAGCACTTCCCACGTAGAGCATCATGGTCGCCGAGGAGGTACATTGCATTTCCCTCTTTCATTTTCGCAAAAAATAGAGTTTTTGAAAAATCCCGTAATCTGGTGTTCTTCGCCACCCTATGGCGTGGACGACAGACCGTACGCCATTGGGGAGGCGTAGAACATTATTCTCACGCCGTCTATTGGCGTGGGGACCTTTCCTACGCCACACGTGTGACGTATGGTCTGCCGTCCACGCCAGTGGGTAGCGAAGGTAAGGTGTCATACGCCTTCTTATTGGCGATATTTGCTTACCTTATCCGGAATGCCGGTTTAATTTGTTTTTCTACTTCTTACGTATTGCAGGAGGTGAACGAATGCGATGTTTCGCTTGTTTCGGACTACGCTCACCATTTCACCACTCACGACGAGTATAGCTTAGACTCGATGACCGAGTGGGTAAAACTTAGGGTGAAAACGTTTGGTTTTTCGATAAACGTAGCATCGAAGGAGGTAGGGAAGAGGGGGAGAACACCGAGAGTGGATTATCGGTGCGAGCGATCCAGAATTTTCAAGTCGGCCGTTAAAGAGTGCGACCGTAAGCGTAAGGCTACCGGTAGCAAAAAAATAAATTGCCCTTTTCGTTTGGTGGGTAATCCGGTAAAAGGAGACGATAAGTGGGCTCTTAGTGTCCTTTCCGGGAAGCACAACCACGAACCGATTAAGTATGCCGAAGGACATTTGCAATGGTCCAAGTTAAAATGGACGGAAAAAGAGCTCGTTGATCTTTTGACGGTGAACGAGACAAGTCCGCGACAAATATTTGGTGCTTTGAAAAAGGCCGATCCGAAGATTGCTTCAAATATCCATCACGTTTACAATCACCGTCAAAGAACGAGGATGGTTGAAAACGGCGGTCGATCCTAAATGAAATGCTTGTTAGTTAAATTACAATTGCACAAGTACAAGTATTGGGTACGGACGGGGAATGACGGTTCTAACGTCATAACCGATTTGTTTTTCGCACATCCGCTTAGTATTGATTTACTACGGACCTTCCCATGCTTGCTAATCATGGATAACACATATAAAGTTATTCGTTACGGGATGCCTTTGTTCGAAGTAGTCGGGGTAATATTGACCAACAAAACGTTTTGCATTGGTTTCACGTTTATGGTTAGTGAAAAACAAGACAACTACGAATGGTCTTTGGGATGCTTGAAAACGGTAATGGAGGAGAACGATTGTGAATTACCTTGTGTTCTCGTTACGGACTGCGAACTAGCCTTGATGAATAGCATCGACAAATTATTCCCTAGCGCTAGTCACATGTTATGCGAGTGGCATATCAACAAAAATGTTAGCGGGAGAACGAAAAAAATGTTTGAAGACGGAAATGTGGCTAAAATATTTTTGGCGACTTGGAACGACATTGTTTCATCTGATACCGTCGAGGTTATGAACGAGAGGTTGGCTAAGATGTAGCCGGTGTTCAAAGACCAAGATAAGGCGGTGGATTATGTGGTTGACTCGTGGATTACGCTTTATAAAGAGAGGTTTGTTCACGCTTATACTAACAAAATCATGCATTTCAATAATCACACCTCTAATAGGGCCAAAAGCTCGCATGCTACATTGAAAAAATATGTGGGGTCTAGCCGATTGTATTTTGATAGGTTTTGGGATAAACTGCATGGCTTGTTAGTGATGCAACATTCGACCATTAAAGAATCGATGGAGCTTAGCAAGTGCCGTCTAATTCAAAAATTCCAAGATTTCAAACCGTTCAAATTCTTACGGGGTTACGTATCACCTATTGCATTGGCGATAGTATACGATAACTATGTTGATAAAAACGACGGTGAAAAATCTATGTGCGTTTTCACCGATCGTACGATCCATGGTTTGCCGTGTTCGCACGAACTTGAGTCAATCCAAAGAGTGGACGGCCATGTACCTACTCGGATTATAGATGAGCATTCGAAGAGACTAGATATCGTTCCGCGAGTTAAACTCACCAGTGAAGAAGAAGTAAAATTTAATTTCACAAATCTAAATACGAAACTTGAAGAGTTTGATGTTTACGAACAAAGTCATTGGCTCAAAAAATTTCAAATTTTTTTGGATCCTTCGACTAAACTCCTTTGCGAACCCCTCGAGAAGGTTAAAACCTGCGGTAGAACTCCCGGACGTGTTGGAAGCCGTGGTCGTGGACGGGGTCGGGGTCGCGTTAAAGGTAGCAAAGTCCAACGTGATTATTCTACGAAAAGGGATCCTTCGTATCACGAATACGTCGAACAAGAAATGTTCGAGTCCCACGATAGTGCCGAAACTCCACGAGTGGTAACACCCGGCGCTAGTATAACAACCCCGGTCGGCACTCTCGGTAGCACCGCAAGAACGGTTGTCGCACATACTCTACTAATTTTGGAGCAAAACCGCCAAAAAATATAGCACAACGGGTTCAATGCATTGGTTTAGGCACTCCGGATGCGTCGAACCACATCAAGGCTATACCGTCATTCTCGGCTAAACCATTCCCGGCTAGATTACCAAATGTTTTAAACTCAAGATTTTCAAAAGACATACCTCAATATATGCGTCCTTTCATAAGCCGAATTGAAAATGTAATGCCCGACGGTAATTGTGGTTTTAGAGCCATCGCGCATGGTATAGTCGGTAACGAAAGTGGATGGTTAATGGTTAGAGAAGCCTTGGTTCACGAGCTAAAGAGCGATCGAGAGTTTTATAAACGGGTTGCATATTACGACGATGAAAGCGAAGTCGATAAGGAGATAAACCGATTGACTTTTAAGAAAGAGAATGCACCTTTCGCAAATTGGATGTCCTTGCCTAGTTGCGGAAAATTAGTCGCGACTACATTCAATTGCGTTTTCTATTGCCTCGCTCCCGGTGGAAGTACGACTTACCTACCGGTGAAAAATGAACCGCCGAGCGATGGTTCTTTAAAGGAGATCGACGTGACATTCGTCAATAAAAACCATTTTGTTCATGTGAGTAAAGAACTTTAACTTTCACACGAATTTAATCATTTATTTTGTTAACGCGCATTGATATTGAATGTGAATTTGTAGGTTGAGTTGGTTAAAGGGTCACCCATACCGACTATAGATCCCACGTGGATGCGAACGGCGAGAGAAGACGCTATTTCTTGGTTCATCCTTTTGCAAGATAAAGTCCGTGTATTTTCAAGACTGCAAAATCCCACCCCGACACATTTCGTTGAACATGATGCTCCTATAGTGGACTTAACCAAAGATTGAATTTATTTTAAAATCGAATTTTTGTTGTGTTCGATTATGTTGTTTATTTCTGTTGTAAACTAACAATGTGTTGTACCCTTGTAACCACGTTCCTTTTTATGTCCATTTTTTTTTCAAAAAAATTTGACTTTAAAAATTCGAAATTGTAATTTTCGCCAGCCGAATGGCGTAACTGACAACGCTCACGCCAACCGTTGGCGTGAGACGAGCTCCCTACGCCAACCGATGGCGTGAGCATCGTCTCGTACGCCATTCGCCTGGCGTACGGGACTTTTCTGGAGCCTCTGTCCCAAAAGAACAGAGGCTCTAAGATGTTTTAGCCTATTGCCGCCACACGTTGGCGAAAAAGGGTACCTCTACGCCATTGTGTGGCGGCAAAAGGTAAACCTAGTATAAAATTTTAATTTTTTTAAATTCAACTGCTATTTTACTTTAATTTAAGGTTAATTTGAGGTTATCCTCAAAACAATAACACTTAAACTTCTTCATTTGTAAACTTTGGATGTTTTTTGTAATGAATGAATGTAAACTATGGATGTTATTTGTTTGGATGTGTATCTTAAAAACAATAACACTTAAACTTCTTAATATACCGATTCCATTAAAACATCACACTTTAATCAGGAGCATTGCATAATTAGAAATACATAAGCAAATAACTTAAAAAAAATGATAGATAAGCTAACCCTGAGTTAGCATTGCACACTTAATTTTATGGAGTCGGATAGTTCATTCCATACTCAAAGCGTTTCTCGAATGAATATTCCTCTACATCACTACTTCCTTCAAGAGTTGAGTTAGTATCAACGCCGCTAGCTATTGCGTCGACTATTTCTTGCTCAATTTGTTGCACCGCATGTGACACCATCTCCTGCGTAATTGTACTTTGGAATCCTATGTTGAATACATTTCGGACTTTGCTTTAGACTTCGTAAGCCGATGACTCAATCTGTATAGTCACTATTTTAAGGTAAGCTAACCTATCGAACACTTCTTCACGTCCGCGTGGTCGGGGCATTAAACATCATGGACATGATGCCTCCCTACCATGGTTGAAGAACATTTTGCACAAAACCGCATCGATGAAACCAGGAATCTCCTCTTGCATCGTACCTATGACAAAGTCAAAGGCACTTAGGAGGTTTGCATCTTCGTGCACATTCCAACCTGAATCTCCCATTTTTATAACTTAAATGTTTAGTTTCTTAGTCGGATTCTAGTATTTATAGACTCGAAGTCGGTGGTTCAATTCTAAAATAATTAGCGGGAAAGAGTGTTTTTGGTTCCAGTTAGGGGGGACGAAAGATAACGATACAGACGAACGCCTAAATTACTCAGTGAAGTTGCATATATTATTAAATTCAACCGGGACCTACCAATAACTCCAACCGGCATAATAACTCCCGCCAAAAAATACCCGCCAAAATTTGATTCCCTTAGTGGATTTAACCAAAAATTGACTTATCAAACATCTAAGCAATTGCCAAAATACAGAAACATTAACTTCAAACTGAGTAACCGCATAGTACGTGTATCAAAAAACAAACAAACCATCAAACTAACCGAGGACATAGTTAAAGTATCATACAAACAGAAAATACATCATACTGTCTAAGAAAGCCTCCTGGCTGTGGACAAAACATCGGCATAAGCCCCAGCCAGACGATCAAAATCATGATCAAACTCACCAACTCTAGGAAACAACGAGATCCTGCGCATACCAACATATAAATTTCGGATGATAGCTCCCTCTCGATCCTCGTGGACATAGTCATCTGGCGAGTAGATTGCGGTGTTGATGAGGTCGAACCAGCTAATACTCTGATGAAGGACAAGGTACTCAGGCTGACAAAAAGACTCCATCTCGTCTGCCACCATCGCTCCCCGATAAGCCTGATGAAACTTGTTGCTCTCCCGCTCCTCCCAATCATCCGGATCGAATGCATACGTCATCGTCTTCGGTTTTCTCCTTGACTTCGACTGCATATCTACCAAAGGATGCTCGATACCCCACTGGACACGGCCAAACTGTCGCTGAACTCGCTCTGGATAGTATTCCTGAGAGTGCTCCACACTGAATATGACATTCGAAACCACGCTATATCTTCGAACGGGAAATGATCGCGTATAACACGATAAGGATCAAACAATACCTGCAATACAAACAGATATGCACATGAACACATAAAAAATAAGTTTTAGGATCACTAAAGAATAAGACTTACATCACTCTCTTCCAGGTTGTTGACAGAGATACGAAGGTTCAGCTTCATCCGAGAGTCAGATACTGATGCAGTTGTATCCCATCTAGCAATAGTGGGGTCGCGCTCAGTGTAAGTGGAGCGAGTAACAGGACGGAGCATGACAAAATGATCCCGTATCCACATGTCTAGCAAACCGATACATTCGGCCATAGTCCTCGTTTCGTGAAGGGAGGCCTCACCCAGATGGTGGTACAAGTAAGCGAGAACAGCACTACCCCATGAGTACCTGCCGACACCCTCCGGAGTCAAATCGCGCAACAAAAACAAATACTTGTAATTGGAGTACATGTTGCTCTTGTCCGGGAATATGACCATGCCGAACATATGCAATATGTACACGCGGGCAGCCGCATCCACCATCATATCACTCAGACCAGGGCTGTCATCGCAGAACTCTGGCCCACTAAACCTACTCCGGAGCTATTTAAACCCCAAACCAACGCCCTTGCATTTCTTAACCTCCATTACGAAGGATAAATCATCCACCATAAGTATTTCAGCGCACTCGTGCATGGCCAGACTCTTGTCAGATATATAGGGAAACACAGCAAGCTCACCCTGAATTGGGAGTCCGAAAATGGTGTGGACGTCGTCCAGAGTAATTGTCATCTCTCCGAACGAAAAATGGAAGCTATTAGTATTCATATGCCACCGCTCTAGGAAAACCACCGTCATGTTGGAGTGTGTGTGCATCTGATAAAACGGCTCTATGAGACGACTGAACGGGGTGGCGTCAACTACGACGCGTACCCTAGTCTGTGCAGCCAAACTCCATGCTCTATGACTAGGATAATTCGCATACAGCCGCATCTCTCGCTCTTGAAAATATTTCTTCCAATTAGAATACGACAAAACAAAACAATCATAAAATGTCAAATTGGAATTTTGATATTACCTCTCCCATCCAAATGTGGTATCCAGTGTGGGAGATGAAAGCCTCGCCGAACAGCGGTGGCAATCTGGACGGAGGAGGAGCTCTATGCTGCCCTGTAGCCGGGGGAGGATGACGTCGTCCGCGGGAAGCGGAAGTAGAAGCTGAACTCGATCCGGACGCATGCGGTCCGAAAACTATAGGGAGCTCATCCATCTCGGCAGCTAAAACGGGCTGCCCAGCTTCACGTACCCTACTCCGCTTTTTTATTCTTCTCGTCCGCGAGCCATCCGCAGACTGTGCACCGTCGCCGTGATCCATCACCTGAAAAAAAACGTACTAAATATCAAGTTTCGTCGAAAACACAAATTGTCATGCTGGTAGCGTTTTTAGACAAATAATAGCATAAAACATGCCAACACACACCAAAGAACAAGAATAAACCGGTCACGGGCCATTCTAGTGACCGGAGCAGCCACACGCCATCACTATGGCGTAGGTGTAAGGGTGTACGCCATCACTGTGGCGTACACACTTACACCTACGCCACAGTGATGTCGTGTGTAATGGTCCCTACACCATCGTGTGTAGGGTTGATTATGTACGCCAGATCGATGGCGTAGGATCCTGGGTGTACGCCAACAAGAGGCGTACACACAGAATCCCACGCCATCGATCTGGCGTTAGAAACCAACCCTACGCCAAGCGATGGCGTAGGGACCCTGTTCTTCGACCCCGTGTGGCGAAGTACACTTGCAGACAGAATGTACCAAATCGAAACCCGGAACCTATCAATAACCCTAAAATCAGACCCCTATCACCTAGTACGAAAGTAGAACGTGTATACAAGAGACCAAATCAACACCGTAACAAGAAATGAAATCGAATCAACTTACCGTCGAGGGACTATTTCGGCTGGTTTTTGTGAGGAGGTAGAGAGGGGCTGCTGTCGATTGCTTCGGGGGACTATTGTCGATTCGGCTGCATAAGTTGGTCGACCTGCTGCTGTTCTCAAACCAGTGGAGTTGAAGTGGCTGGGTGGTGTTTGGCTGCTGTTTGGACGAGGACGGCACTGACTGAGGGTGAAGGTAAGTCATCTTTCTGTTTACTTAGGTTTAGTTATTAGTTTTAGTTATTAGTTTTAGTTATTAGGTTATTTACTTTAATTAAATTAGACATTACTTCTAGGTTAGTTATTAGGTTTAGTTCTTAGGTTTATTTACTTTAAAATTTTATTAGTTTACTTTAATAATTTTATTAGGTTAGTTATTAGGTTTAGTTTTTGTTAAATTTTTCTAGAGAGAAGGTAGAGCAAAATGTTTCCAAAACCGAAATTATGGTAATTTCACGGAGTAATTTTTTCTATTTCTAGTTTTTATGAAGGGAAAATTTGTCAAAAATAATAACATCACAGAGTAATTTCAATATTTAATTTCGTGCGACTTCGCGAAGTAGTTTTGGCTTTGTTTTTAGCAATTCCCAATTAGAATTTGATTGAAACTATTTTTTTAGGACAAATCGGAACCGAATCGATAAAAATCGGAAAGAATTTTAATGGTCTAGTTCGCGGTTCTATTTTAAAAACCGAGACCGATAAAGAACCATTGTCCGGAACCAAAGCAACAAACCAATAAAACCGATTTGGAACCGAACTAATAAAATTGGTAAACCGATGAAACCAATAGTGGATTTACATTGTGGAGTATTGTTAGACCGGGTAGAAAAGTCGATTTTAGAAGAAAAAACGCAAGCTTCGGGGCTGGCTTCTAAACGATAGCAGAATTCGCAATCTCCGATAGTGATTTACCTTACTTGCGCAAATTCCTCAAACTGATCAAAACTTACTAATCCTCTCAGTTTCAACCAAGAGTATCCAACCACCCCTTACCTATAATATAGGTTTTATAATTCTTGTTTGGATAATTACCATATAAAAGATATTAAACTAAAAATTTATGATAATAATTTTTTTAAATTAAAAGTCTGAATTAATGGTGGAAAATTTTAATTTGATTTTTTTGAAAAATGATTATTTTTAAGGATACGTTTTAAGTTAAAAATATTGAATAATGATTAAACTGAACTTAAAGATATTTACAAATTATAGAATATAGTCTCCATATGCATCTCAATCTCTAATCTCAATCTCTAGAAGCTCTCTGTAAGATTAGAACTACTAATAAAATTATCTCAATCTCTAGAAGCTCTCTATAAGATTAGAACTACTAATAAAATTGAGCTATCTATAAAATTAGAACTACTAATAAAATTGATTAAATTAGAACTGTAAATGTTCTATTTTTTGCCTGTGTTTATGAATGAGACATATTTCAATTAAAGAAATTATAGAAGATGGAGAAAATGAAGAACACGAACCGAATTTCACTAATTTATTTTTCAAAGTCACTAACTCATCTTTTCAAGAATTTATTTTTATTTTGAACTTAAAAAAGTTTATACAAATAGATAACATTGATAACCCACATTCAAACTTATATAAATAAAATAATTAATAAATGCATCTATTTATTTTTAGTTAGCAATTTTTTATTTACTCCAATCATATCCTTTAAAATATTTTTTAAAGTATATTTTAAATTACAATTTTTATTTTATGCGTCTATATTATATAGAATATTTTTTAATTACTAACATATTAGGATTTGTTTTATAAAATATTTGGTTTTTTTTATATTTATTTCAAAAATATTTTTTATATAACAAATTTTATTTTGTTTCTATCTATTTTTCAAAACTATATTTCTATATATTTTATTTTCATGTATCTTTTAAAATATATTTTATATATTAAATATAATTTTGTTATAAATATCTTATAAAAATAATATATTAAGATTTCATCTATGTTTTAACAATTTTTTTATATAATAATTTTATTTTATTTCCATCTATTTTTCAAAAATATTTTGATTTTATTTTCATATATCTTTCAAAATATCTTCAAAATATTAAATATATTTTTTTATATTTTATATTTTAAATATTTTTAAAAATAATATATTAAGATTTATTGTTAAATTTTTTAATAATGATATATATCATTATATCATATTCTAATAATATATTTTTACTTGTAATAAAGTTTTTGAATTGTTTTACTTTTTATTCAAAATGACATATCATATATATTCATTATATCTCGTCTTGTATAAGATGATATATTCAAAAATATATTGATCTAATGTATTTTAAATTATCATTGCATTTTATTCATTTATATTAGTGTTTTTCAATCAAATACACTTAGTATTTTTACTTCGTATTTTCCCAAAAACAAAATTTCAAAAAATTAACCAGAGTTTTCAAGTTACATGGTTTGAAAAATATACAGGGTTGTTTAGCCCCCTTTATTCCGATTTCTGGATCAGCTACTAGATAGGACTGATAAATCGGTACGGAACCAAACCAATAAAATCAATAAACCAATAGAACCGTTAAAGAGTCGAACCAACAAAACCGTTAGAACCGATCGTTTTCTTATAATTATTTATTTATTATTCATTGTAGTGTCAAAAATAGTAGTTAATTACCAATATTTTTTAAAGAAATCAAAGTAACTTCTAAACTTTAATATTTATATCATTTATTTAAGTAAAAAATTCATAAATAAAATTATAATTAGATTTAATTTTTTTAACGAGACTGATGACGCACAGAATCGAAACCGTACCGGACCGAAAAAAGTCGAACCGAATCAGACCGAACCGAAACCTTAGCGATCCGGTCCGATTATGAAAATTGGAACAAAAAACTTAGCAGTTCGGTTCCCTCAAAACTCAAATAGATAATAACCCCAACTCCGTATATGGTCAGACGAAAATAAATCGATTTCTAACCGCTCAAGCTAATACTTAATATACCGTTCGATTTTTTTAATTAATTTATTATGTTTAGTTTGGATTAATTTATGTTTACTTAATCTTCTGTTTATATTTATTTATTTGAGTTAAAATGAATTTTAAACAAAAGAGTTTGAAAAATATTAAGTATTTTGTAAATTTTATATGTTAATATGTATAACAATGGCATTTTTTTTTCAATATTTAGTTATTTATGTAATTTTAGAATCTTTATAGTATATTTCATCTTTAAACTTTTGAATATACATCAAAATTTGAGTTGTTAAAAAAATGGGGCATCTTTCATGTATTATAAATTTTAGAACTAATATTGAAAAGTTAAATGAAAGAAAACTACAAATTACAAAATTATAGATGATAAAAGTTTTGAATGCACGATCATAAAAAAATATTAAGTATATTTTGAATATGTACATAGTTTTTTATTTAAGATCACGTGAGTCGAACTAATTTTGACAATACTACTACTTTCATAAGACTTAATAATAATATATTTATTATTATGATTATCCTATTCATTTTAATTAATTGAACTTGTAACAATAGACCCCAATACTCCATATTTATAAATGATACTACATTTCAAATATAGGAAGTTTTTACAATTTTTCATTTGGATCATTTATATGTATTGAAGTGTATCCATCAAAATTGTGCACTATAAAATGATGGTGTTCAAAGATAATGTAAGAATGTTTATTCATGTTAGATGATAGTTAACAATGAACCAAAAAAGTCCACCATATCTTGTTATATGTGTAATGGTTCTACAATAAATGTATAGTTAACTATCACCATAATGAACCATGATTTCTTATAGAGTTTAACACGAAAGTATAATATGAACCTGTGATGAACGCGTGTCAACTTTCTACTGGTCACATTTAACTGAATTTAGATCGCTTAATTTAAGGAATAAAAGTAAAACTGAAACTGAAGAATTTGTATTATTAATCTAAAATAAATCAAGTGTATGCATATAATAATAATATAATTTGAGAAAACTAAAAATATTAAAATCTATATAATACTTCCACTGAATCTATACATCTTGTAGGCTAACGACCCCTCATGTAAACTCCGTGTTCGTGAAATATTGAAGGGGATTATGCTTTAGTCAAACGATATGCAATCATAGAATTTGTGTTGATGTGATATGCCCTCATTTAGGCATTATAGATTTGTTCTTTCACAATAAAAAATATATAATGTTTATATACTTGACCTAATTTGAATTTGTGTTTATGTTTGAGAACAAAAAGGTTGAATTATTTCCACGATAGAGCTTGATAAGTATTTCAATTCTCTCCACTGTATGCAATATCATCATAAAATTCCTCAACCAACGAGCATAAAGGGATGTTGTGATACCACATACTCGACCGCCATAGGGAAGCCTACGATAAGTTACGGTTTCGTACACTTCCATGATATGGTACCCCTAGCCAATATGAATATGAATTCGGTGGTGGACGTTTTAGTGCTTACACATCCTATAAAATCTATATCGGAATAGCCTATGATCTCTAGGTTATTTGATATGTTGTATGTCAATATGAATTATTTAGTGTTCTTCAAGTACCAGATCACCCTCTTCACAACATTCTAATGGGCACCTTCCAGATTTCTCAAGTACCTTCATAATATTCAAACTATTAATGATATAGGTATATAGCCGAGCATACAAGAGATTACCAACTTCCGAGGCATATGGTATTATCTACTTGAACTAAATTTTTGAATCTATATTAGGGTATTGATGAAGTGAAAAATTATCATATTTATATATACATATACTCATGGGTTTGTTGTTGTCCATACCATAACGACATAAGATGATTTCAATATATCCCTCTTATAAGAGACCCATGATGCCCATAGGGCGGTTCCTTACTATATAGATCCATAACGCATATGTGGCTTCACTAAGGTCTTTCATATCAAATTTATTTGATATGAATTCCTTGTAGCATGTAATAAACTTATGTCGTTAATGGCTAGGAGTATGTCATTTACATACAATATTAAATATATCACTTTACTCCTACTGATCTTATGATATACACAATATATGACAAGGTATATCTCAAAACAAAATGAGGTGACAATATCAAAGAGCTTATGGTACCACAGATAAGACATTTTTTGCGTTAATATATATATATTTTTCTTTAGCTTACATACCTTCGAATTTGGGTCTCCAAACACAAAGTTTCCAGGTTACTTCATGTAAATAGTTTCATCAATATCTCCATTGATGAACATTGTCTTAGTATGCATCTGATGAAACTCAAGTTCAAAATAAGCAACAAGAGCAGTGACTATACTAAATGAATATTTTGAATACCAGAGAAAAAGTTTCAGAATAGTCAATCTCTTTAGTTTTGATTGTACCTTTTTGCTACAGGATGAGTGTTGTATGTATCCACTTTTCTAAAGCACATGTTTGGTTTTAAATGGCCATTTTAAATCGAGCACTTTTTTCTTTCAAGTAAGGTGACAAAATCATAAACTAAATTATCTTGCATTTATTTTTACTTTTCCTTTGTTGCTTTAATCCATAATATAGATTTTGAAATCTTTATAACATCATGAAATATGACTTAGTCCTCTTACAGAATGTATCGAGTTCCTTCATATTCATTAAAGAATACCACTTAATCCGCAGACATGTTCATCTTCCTCTCTCAAGTGGATTTATGTAATATCAGATCATTGTGTTATTATATTTATTGAGGTTGCCAAAAAAATTCATCAGAGTAAAAAACAACATTTTCTACCGGAGGTGGAAATGCAACATTATTAAGAGGAACCGAACTCTTTGACATAATTTTGATGACTGATAAACTAACTATAGTCGGAACATCAATTTTAGAGATGCAGGTTTTGGTTCTAATTATTTCTAAAAAATATATTGTTCTCTAAACCATTCCCCCTAAAATCTGCATCCTTAAAAAATATTATAGTTCCCGTCTCAAAGATCGAACACCCAATAATAAAATTTTAAACCCCTAGACTGGTATGGGTACCCTATTAAACTGTAATTAACTATTTTTTACTCTATATTTTGTTCATATGATTATGTTGAACACTTTTATATATGAAAGTGCTTAAAGCTAGGCTTAGACTCTCTAAATAGTTTATGTGGTATTTTAGTTGCCTCTGAAGTATGTACCATCTTAAGGATGTAGGTTACACACTTAAAATATTCCCTCCAAAGTGAATATGATAATGATGTATGAGCAATCATGCTCATAACCTTATCTGCTTAGTCTACTTCTCTTTGATACACCCTACACATTTATTTTAATCGATGTAGTCAATGAGGGTTAATAGATCTACAACAACAAGCAAACGCCTATACCATAGAGATGTTGAAATTTTTAGAAGTTTTTATACGTGTAATATTAAATATAATTGGATATTAGTTATATCATTTAACTTATATAAATTATCATTACATTTAAGAGTACCTGAGCCAATTAAACAGTTTTCATAACATAGTTGTAATTCTCCATTGCTAAAAGAATAAGTATAAATGAATTTGTACACTAATGAAAAAAAACTTGTAAATTCCTCTTAAAAGAGGGAAAAAAGACATATTTTAAATATAAAATATATCATGACTTCAAAATATTTCAAGTTGATAAATGGCTTTATCTATGAAAGCCACACCTTGTGTAGTAGAAATTTATATATTGTTTTCATTATGAGACCTGCTTTGGCATGAAACCTGCAAACAAACACACACGTGAGTGTCGCTTCTGTATTAACCCATCATATTTATTTTCACACTAAATTAAAATTAGCTTCCAAAGTTACTACAAAATAAAGCTTAAATATCGTTGTCATGTCAGATTTATACTTGGGGTAGTCCTTCTTCTACTGGGTCGTACCCTTGTAATAGAATCGTGCATTTTCCATTTTCCTTCTTAAGGTCTCCTTGAAGGTGAATTTTGTACATCTACGACAAATGAGTCATTCCTCTTGTTTTAAAGATTTCTCTTGCCGACACTAAGCACATCAGATTTGTAATAAGACTAGTTGTATCCCACTAATTCTCTACGAAATCATAAGTTTTCTATAGGATACTAAATCTTAAAGAAAAATATAAAAATATATAAGATACCAAAAAAATCTCAGGGACCTTACTGTTGCCTCTATATTTCATGGTAGAGAGCTTTCTAACCATAATTGTTTCCGACATATGGATACTTAACAAATTTATTCTCTAAATAGGAAAATATGTCCTTAAGTAGCTCTATTTTAGCGGTGTAGAAACTTAAGAACGCATGATAACTCTACTCAGTAAAAAACATCGACTAAAGCGATTATAACATCCACACCATTCATAACATATGTTTCCTCATGATCACTTTTATCCGTAGGAGCGGGTTGTTTGTCCTATATAAGCTAAGGATCTATTTCATTGATTCCCAATAATACTAAAATATTCATTTTTTCATTCATTAAATTTCCATCCGGCAAAACGGGCACCTAAAGTGATTTTTTAGTTTAGATTCATTTTCTGAAAATAAAAAAATATAAATTAATGAAACAATATTTGAATAATACTAAAGGTATTTAAACACATATACTGAATTTTATCAGGTTGAGAATTGTGATTGAGCATTCATATGTAGTACACTTTTCATACTTATTAACAGAGACGGTTGACGCCAATGTGCTATAAAACACATCTGAATACAATAGTTTAAGGTAGACATTATTGGTTCTAGATCATGTATAAAATCGGCTAAACCTTTGTGGTGATCGTACTTGACTGGTACATGGTAAACTAAATGAACCATTCAATAGTAAAAACTAGTTATTCCTGATTATGGTGCTTATAAATGAACCAACTGCATCATGAAACATATGCTCACCATCATGAAATATTTGAGGTAGTATTTTGTTGGGGTCGACCCATACTCTTAAAAACCATTACTTAATCTATGAGGCCCCAAAACCATTTCATTTCACGAATTTCTTTAGATTTCCTACACAGGTGGGATAACAGGTCTGCAATCAGTTGTGGATAATGGACATATGAAGTTCTCATATTATAATTTATAAAAATGCGATTGAGTCATCTATCTTATCATATAATACCTTAATGTATTGTACTTGAATACGCTATGAGCATCTGAAGCAGTTCGGGGATGCAATTTATACGTCAAGTACTTAGATATCCGAAGATATATGATTGATAAAAGAACTCCATAACCCAAAACAAACAATCCATGGGCATGCATGACATGACCTTGTACATCCCAAAGTCCAAGTGACAAGAATAATGGGTAAATAAATCTCATACTGAAGACCATACATTTGTCATCGAAATGCTTCTG
Source organism: Limnanthes douglasii subsp. nivea (assembly GCA_036936605.1). Taxonomy (NCBI): domain Eukaryota; kingdom Viridiplantae; phylum Streptophyta; class Magnoliopsida; order Brassicales; family Limnanthaceae; genus Limnanthes; species Limnanthes douglasii. The sequence continues at coordinate 54,784,583 of JAUPFV010000002.1, read as the reverse complement.
AATACTCATATAATGAGGATACATAAATTTAGACCCTTAAAAATATAACACATCTCACAAGCACGACAGAAGAACTCAAACAATCATCCTAAACGTGCTCATTCTAAATATGTTATAAAAATGAATAGAGAAATGTGTTAATATATCATAGATACATACTTGTACTAAACATGGTATACATAACTATACATACTATATTAATTATAGTTAAGGTCAAAATTGATTATTGTTGTACTCAATGGGGTTCAATATAGTCAACCATGGTGAGGATAATTATCATGAGGGTAGGCTCGTAATTTGTTTGATGTTTAATAGTAGTATGTGGGTGTTATATATTTAGTGTAGAGAGTAGAGAGATAATTAAGCTGGCTGGTAGCAGTTAATTCTCATTACCCACACTTAATGCAGGTGGTTGGGTATTTATACCCTTATGTTTGGGCCTTTATGGGCTTTTGGGTCATGTTTAATAGACCCGGGTCATGTTCAAAGACCCATGAGCTCTAAGTAGGAGAGCAAGTAGCTTAGTCAAGTATTGTTTAGGTTTTTTAGTACTTTTGTCATAGTTCGAACAGTCCTACAGGCTAAGTGTTCGAAGTGATCTGTCCGGTCCGGAGGCCTTGGACCGATCTGTCCTTGTCCGGGGAGCATGCAGTATTCGGGCTCATCAGGAGCCCCTTTTTTAGGTGTTTGTGCAAATACTCTTGTCAAAAACCTGAAAAACAGTCCGACATCAGGGGTAGTTTTAATCCGGATAGGTCTGTCAATTTGGGCTATGGGTTTATCCGGACTGATAAAGCTTCACGAATTCAAAACGGTTTTTGCCAGAGTTCGTGGGACACGTGTCGCTCTCTGATTGGTTGTTTCAGCCGTTTTTTCACCTTGAATTTCGAACCCACCTTCTTTAAAAAGCAACCTCTTAATTAAAGGTGGTGACATCAGCGCCGTCTTTAATCATTACCAATATTTTCGAATTCTCCTAGGAATCAACTTCTTTTTTCAGATACTATAAATTCAAACTCACTTTCTACTGTTTTACCATCTCTTTCACATTTACTCTGCAAAATCTCTCAAAGCTTTCTCTCTCTAAAGCAAAAACTTGCTCAATAGTTTATGTTTACAGCGATGAACGCTCTGATCAAAGGCGGGTGGCTCAACCTTTCTGAGTTAGAGAAGGCTCAAAAAGTCGAAAGAGAAAGACGAATTGCGGCAGGGTTACCCACTTCGCCTGTTGATAGACCAATCACCTCTGCCACAGAGTCAAATCAAGGCTCTTCTTCTTCTAAAGGCACCAAGCCTAGAAAACTATTTCAAACTAACCTCTCCCCCATTATCTCTGGTTCCTCAGTTCAGGAATCAGAACCTGCTGTCGAGCCAGGAGTAACAGTTACTAGCCTCAAAAAACCCTCACCCTTTATAGCAATGGGGTCGGATACGGAGCACTCCCCTCAGAAGCTAGTCGATAGGAGGAAAGGCCGGTTAGTTAAAGGCCAAGGGTCTAAAAACACTCCCTCAAAGTCGGGGGCAAAAGACAGCAGCACCGGGTCAGAGGTGCCTATTAGAGCCCCCAAGGACAGACTGTCCGGTCCGGAGGGCACCAGTCCAAGTCTTCAAAGAGAAGCACCTGCTCCGGAAACTCTACCGAAGGCCAGAAGCCAAAAGAACACAGAGGCCCAGCAGTCCGGAGACAAGGCTGAGTCAAGTTTGAACCCTCCCCCCACTACTGCTGCTGAAAACCCTTCAACAATTATGGAGGAAGTAATAGAAGACTCTGTTGAAGAGGCTCCATTTGAGTCTGAGCCCTCCGGTCAGACCAGTACTGCAATAGTTGCCAAGAAGGACAAAGGCAAAGAGAAATTGTATTTGAGGCATCCGGATCTGCCGGAGAGCCTCGAAGGAAGAGTGGGGCCTTGTTTTCACAAGGTCAGCGTTAATTACCTCCTTTCCCTGCAGAAAATCAACTACGCATTCATCCACACAGCTGAGCTGGGCCGGATGCGTACGAAGTGGGGAATATCGGAGAACGTGAAGATCAGGATCCCCATAAACCCGGAGACTCCTATGGACTACAAACTGAGTGAAGTTGTCATCTTCACTGAGCTGTTCAATTGGGGACTTAGACTCCCCTTGAACCCTGAAATTGTCAGAAACTTCCATCTGATAAAGCTTTGCCCGAGCCAACTGAGCCCTAATGCCTGGTATACCCTCATGGCCTGCATCATGGCTTCAAGGCTGTCCGGGATTCCTCTGCCAATGGAGGAATTTGCTTCTGTGGCCAGTCTGTGCAGAAACCCCAACATCCCTTTTTACCACTTCAACATGGGGATGATTTCAAGGCTGTGGATGATTTGTTAGAGGTGGAGAGGAATTGGAGGACCCAGTTCCTGTTTGTTAGTGGTGCTTGGGAGAACGGAAAGAAGATCAAATCCGGAGTGAACCCAAGCCTCCTCAGAAGTAGGTGGAGGAGTGATTGTAAGTCTTCCAGTTTATACTTTTGTTTTTTTTAAAGTAGTTCAAACTAATGGGTCTCACTTTTGCCTTGGCAGTACTGCCCAAGGAGTTCAGTGACTATCAGAAAGCCGGGTAGGCTAATTGCTCCAAGATCAATGCTTGGGCTGCTGAGAAGTGGGGGAACCGATTCCATGCTGCTTTTACCAGTGGCAACTTGGCAAGGTCTCACTTGTGGAACACCACAGGTCGGAGAGACTTGACTTGGGAGGAGCTCACCACTCAGCCTCCTCCGGACGTTGTGCTTAAGAGGACCCATGAACTAGATGGGACACTCTTCCTGCCAGGCCGGGCCAAAGCCCCGAGCAAGATGAAAGGCAAGAAGAAGAAGGGCAAGAAGGTGGTGGGTGGTGTTAACTCTGCTGATGTAGAGAAGGATGCTCCAATAGACCTGGAGGGGCTAGCCCAGAGCCAAATCGATGCTACTCTCTTGGAAGTGGTGGAGCAAGAGACTGAAAAGCAAGAAGCGAACCTCCCAAAACCTCCAAGGGCTTCCAAGAGAAATCGTAAACAGGGAAGCGAAAGCACAGACCGGGAGGCCAAGAAGAAGAAGACTTCTAAGGGAGACGAGCTTTCTCTCCGGGCTCCGGAGCCTTCTCACCAAGCTGATCCTACTGACCCAACGCATGCCGAGGAGATTCCGGGTGACTTTCATACCGATGAGGTTGAGGGGGGAGATATCAATATTGATGGAGTAGACATCACCGGTCTTGGTGAGCTTGGTGAATACTTCCTCAATCTTCCCAGAGATGACTTTGTGGGGCCTTACCTTCCTCCGAGCACCTCCAACACGGTCACTTTTAATGGTAAGACCTTTATCGTTTCTAGTGAAAAGGATGCCATAGCCCACTCTTTCTTAAGCAACGTTCAACCTGTACTTGTGTTGGAGAAACAAGTCCGAAACCAGGCCGATATCATCAAAGATCTCAAGTCTGACAAAGAGAGGCTGTCCGATAACCTTTGCACTGCCACTTCCAATGCTGCCATTTTAAAGGAGGAAAATGAAGAGTTGAAGAGAAACCAAGAGGCAAGCACCACAAAAGTCTCCACTTTAGAGGACACCATCAGAGAGCTCCGGGAGAAGCTGTCCGGTCTGGAGAAAGACCTTACCACCTCAAAGGGAGAATCCAAAGCCAAGGATCAAATCATCACCAACTTGACCAATGATAAAATCGCCCTTGAGAATACAGTGTCCAAGGCTGTCGAGGAGAAAGCTACTTTGCTAAAGGAGCAGGAGGCCAAGATTCAAGCCAAGATTGACGCTTATGCCACCAGAATGATCGACAACCAAGAGGAAATGTACGCCAAGGTGAGGTCTGACATGGTTCTACTCTTTCACGAAAAGTTTCCGAAGAGGAACCTAGGGGACTTATGACTTAATGTTGAATCTGACGATCTCCCGTATCATACAATGGCTGATGGAGACTTGCATGGTTATTCTAGTGCTTCCTCATCCGATGACGAAGAACGGGCCGGAGAGAGCCCAGCCGAGGAGGAAAATGATCCTAAGGGAAAGTAGGTAGACGAAGCTGAGCCATCTTCAAAGGCTCAGTCTTAATTTATAAACTACTTTTTTACTCTTTATTTAGACTAATGTCTTTGGAAGGCCAAGGCATTCTTTTTGTAATCGTGTTCGGCAACTGACCGAATAGGTTTTCTGTTCTGTTTTTGACAATTTAAAAAGTCCTTGGACGGCCAAGGCACCTTAAGTTATTTTAATGAATATCTTTTTTTCATGCAATTCTCATCTTCTTTCATTGTTTGTTTCAATTTTGTTGGCTAGAGTTTAAATAGCCTTTAGTTATTTTATAGTGAGAGTGTTTAAGTTCTCCGGCTAGAGTTTAAATAGCCCTTAGTTATTTCAATCCGGATAGTGTGACGAAGGAAAAAACTTAAAACACTTCGAATTTTTTTAAGAAGGCATCAAATTTTATTCAAAAGCCCGGACACCTCATTAAAACCTCCCTGTGCCACCAAGGAGGAAAGAGTATGCCCCCAAATATTTACATGGATGTTTAAACAAGTAAATATTTACAAATGCTACTCCAAGTACATCCGGAGATACTCGATATTCCAAGGATGAGTCAAAACTCTTCCATCTTTTCTTCCAACCAATATGTTTCAGGTTTAATTCTTTCAACAACCATATACGGACCTTCCCAAGTTGGGGCCAGCTTTCCGAACAGCTTTTCTTTAGTGTGTAAGAAGACTTTCCTTAATACCTTGTCCCTCGGTTGGAAATCTCTTCTTTTAACTTTCAAAGCAAACCTGCTTCTCATCAAACCCTGATAGTGTGCAACTCTAAGGTGAGCTTTAACTCGTCTTTCTTCTATCAAATCAAGTTGTCCTCTGATTGCCACCTCGTTAGCGTGTTCGGAGAAGTTGTGAATACGAAATGACGAGAGAGTTGCTTCTATGTGAGCTACTGCATCCATCCCATAGACCAAAGCAAAAGGTGAATCTTGTGTTGCAGCCCCAGGTGTTGTCCGGTAAGCCCACAAGACCTCTTGTAAATAACTAGGCCACTTCCCAGCAGCCCCTTCCAAATTCTTCTTTAAACCGGACAGTATAGTTCTATTAGCTACTTCAACTTGCCCATTTGCTTGTGGGTGGAAAGGTGAAGAGAAACAATTTTGTATACCCCTTGAGGCACAAAAGCTCTCCATTTACCTATTGTCGAACTGTGGCCCATTGTCTGTTGTTATCTTTCGTGGGACACCAAATCTGCAACATATGTTGGATAGAATGAATTTTATAACAGCTTTTGATGTTGTTCCTGCTAGAGGGGCTGCTTCAATCCACTTTGAAAAGTAGTCTATGGCAACAATTATAGTCTTGCGTCCTCCGGACGCCACAGGGAGAGGCCCTACTAAATCCAACCCCCATCGAGCAAAAGGAATAGGCTCAGAAATTGACTCCAAAGGAATGGCTGGGACATGAATTTCATTGATGTACCTGTGGCATGGGTCACACCTTCTTACCAATTCCTTAGCATCTTTCATGATAGATGTCCAATAATAGCCGGACAGTAAAACTCTTCTTGTTAAAGCTCTGAATCCACAATGGGCTGATCCCTCACCATCATGCAATTCGGAGAGGACTACTTGATACTCTTCATCCCCCAAACAGTGCAGGAGAGGTTTACTGTAAGATTTTTTATACAACATGTCTCTCAATATGATGAAACCACGAGCCTTGTGTTTCAATGTTCTGGCTAGTGACTTATCCGGTAGCACGATACCATCAGAGAGATATTGCAGGAGAGGAAACCTCTAGTCTTGAGGTTGTTTCACTTGCACTTCAAAAATCTCCTCTTCTTTACCCTTACTAAGTTGAATGGAGGGGCTTTCCAGCACATGGATCCATGGATATGACTCCGTATATGCTATGGTTGCTAACGAGTCTGCTAGCTCATTTTCTGCCCGGGGTATGTGTTCATAAACAACACCTTTAAACTTGAGTGCTTCATTTTTAAGGAGGAGTAAATATTTCACAAGCTGCTCCTTTTTAGCCTCAGACTGGCCTTGAGCATGGTGGATAAGAAGCTGGGAGTCACTTAGTTGTCTGACCCTCTTAGCCCCACAAATGTAGGCTAACTTTAAACCAGCTATAGCTGCTTCATATTCGGACTCATTATTAGATGCTCTGAAAGCAAAACAAATAGCCTGGTACATCTTGTCTCCATATGGAGAAGTTAAACACACCCCTGCACCACATCCCATAGTGCTAGATCCACCATCTGTTCGGACGAACCATATGTTTTTATCTTTTATGTCAGTAGTTTGCTCCGAATCCCTGTCGGAGTGAAATTCAACCAAAAAATCTGCCACAGCTTGGGCCTTGAATGCTGTTCGAGGAGCAAAGTCTATGTCGAAGTCCCCCAACTCTACTGACCACTTAGTCATCCTGCTTGAAATGTCTGCCTTTTGGAGGACATTCTTCAGAGGAAAAGAAGTCCGGACGATGATGGGATGAGCCTGGAAATAAGGCATCATCTTCCTGGCAGCTATCACCAGGGCTAATGCTAATTTTTTGAGTTTCAAGTAACGCCTTTCTGCATCTATCAAACTTTTGCTGATGTAGTACACTGGATGGGGATGACCATCGACCTCCCTCACCAATACAGCACTGATGGCACAACTTGAAACTGCCAAATATACGAAGAGTGCCTCACCATCAACTGGTTTAAACAAAGTTTTGGGGGAGGACATGTGCTTTTTGATCTCATTGAAAGCCTTATCATACTGTGGGGTCCAATCGAATCCCTTTGCACCCTTCAAGGTTTCAAAGAAAGGGGCACGCCTGTCCGAAGACCTTGAGATAAATCTATTTAAGGCAGCTAATCTCCCCGTTAACCGCTATACTTCTTTAATATTTCTAGGTGGCTCCATCTGGAATAGAGCATTGAGCTGGTCCGGATCGGGCTGTATCCCATGCTCACTTATAATATAGCCTAGAAACTTTCCGGACTGCACTCCGAACACACATTTTTCAGGGTTTAACTTTAAATTCACTTTTACCAAGTTGGCAAAAGTTTCTTGGAGATCAGACAAGTGCAATTGCTCGTCCACACTCTTCACCATCATGTCATCAATGTATACTTCCATATTTCTTCCAATCTGATCAGCAAAAGCCTTGTTTACTAACCTCTGATAAGTAGCCCCAGCATTTTTCAACCCAAACGGCATTATCTTATAGCAATGGAGACCTCTGTCAGTGACAAATATGGTATGCTCTTGATCCTTCGGATCCAATTGAATTTGATTGTATCCGGAGAAGGCATCCATAAAGGAAAACAACTTGTTCCCAGAGGTGGAGTCTACTAACTGATCAATCCGGGGGACCGGATATAAATCTTTTGGGCAAGCTCTATTGAGATCTGTGAAGTCAATGCACATGCGCCACTTGCCATTTTTCTTCTTTACCAGAACCGGATTGGCAGTCCACAAAGGATACTGAGACTCCTTGATATGCCCCATCTTTGTGAGCCTGTCAACCTCTTGCACAATGACATCAGCCTTCTCCTTAGAAAAAGCTCTTCTCTTTTGAACCACTGGTGCTACGTCTCTACGGACGGATAGGTGATGTGATATCACTTCTGCTGGAACCCCAGTAACATCAGCATTCCACCAAGCAAAAACGTGCTGATGATTCTTTAAAAACTTTAACATTTCATTTTTCAAATCGGGTGGCATTTTGGAGCCTATCTTAACACTTAATCCTTCTTCCAAACAGTGTGTCTCTACCTCTTCGACCGGTATCAACACTCCAGGGGTCTCTCTGGGGTCATCAATTTCACCCTCACCCATAGAAAGCCCCTTAAACTGCTATTGCTCGTTGATGCAAACTGCCCCCAGCGTCCGGGGTGCCAGAGCAGTAGCATAACACTCTCTTGCAATATTTTGACTGCTCCGGACGACTCCAACCTGTCCATGAACAGCATATTTCAAGAACTGGTGGACTGTCGAAGCAACTGCATGCATCCTAGAGATCCAAGACCTCCTAGAATAACATTATAGCAAGTGGGACAATCCACCACAATAAAGAGTATTCTGACTATTTTCTTGAAAAGGCCCTTGCCCAATAGAACTTCCTCTTCGAACTCTCCGATCACATCTACTGAGCTGCCTGTAAAGCCCACAATTGATCTGTCCGAACTCTGAATTACAGCTGGATTTTTCATTCTCTTGTATGTGGTTAAGAAAAGGATATTGGCTGAGCTTCCAGTATCCACCAGAATTCGTCTTATGTCGTTGCCCTATGACAACACCATCCTCATGAGGGCCAGCAATATCTCTTAAATCATCTTCATCAAAAACAATAAAAGGGAATGAATTTTGTGATTGAAAGGAAGTCATGCCTCCTTCTAGCTGGTAGGCTAAAGTATGAACGTGCCTCTTCCTCGAAGAAGCAGTAGGAGCTGTCATAGTGTCCCCTCCGAAAATTGTAAGTGACTCAAAAAACTTAATGAGTCCGGAGACCGACCGAGAACATTCCTCAATTGTACCCACTATGTTTCGAGTTGGATCAGGATCCAAGTACTCAGATTCCACATCAAACCTCTCAATTATAACCATGGCTCCCTCCGGAGCAGCATTACTTGGACCAACCCGGTGAGTGTTGTCAGGCCTGTTACCTCCTCTTCTTTTAACGTATGCACCCAACTTTCCCCTTTCAATCAAGTTTTGTACCTCTTGTTTCAATGCTATGCAATCATCAGTGGTATGGCCAATATCATTGTGGTATTGACAAAAGGAGTTGTTACGATGCTCTTTGGGAGACTGCAAGGTTGCCGGTCTCCGGTAGTGTACTTCATCTTTTGTTTTATAAAAAATGGTGGCCACGCTTTCTTTTAATTCTGCGAACCACTCCGGTTGGACCCACGGCCCTCTCTTGTTTCTGGATTGCTGACTCTGAGCAGGAGCAGCTGGCTGAGACTGAGCTTTTGCCCTACCATGCCCCTGTCCGGTCTCTCTTGCTTCGTTCCCGGACTGATTCTGATTGGGATTTGGTGCCACCGGGGTAGACCTCACCTGCCCGTGCACCCTGGTTTTCTTCGTTTCATCAACATTAATTTGTTTTCCAACCTGATTCAGCAACCCTCCCCATGTCATAGCCTTCTTTCTGGTCACTGAGTCAGCCAAGTTGCCAGGGTTCAAGCCCTGTCTTAGGGATGCTATTGCTACCTGTTCGAAGCAATCAACCAACCCATTCTTGGTGTTCACAAAACGGCTTATATATTCTTTCAATGACTCATTTGGTTCTTGGGCACAATGGATTATTTTATCTCCATTTCCCTTTAGCTCTTTACTCCCTACAAACTGCCTTCGAAAGGCTACCAAAAAAGTATCGGAATCTTTAATACAGCCCTGAGGCAGGCTGTTGTACCATTTTAGAGCACTCCCCGTAAATGATTGGGAGAATGCCCTACAAATTATTTTATCATCGTCGTCAAAGTTCATCATGAAGTTTTTAAATTGTTCCAAATGGTTGTCCGGATCAGTACTGCCATCGTACTTTTCTATTTTGGTGCTGTCAAACCTCTTAGGGAGGTTTCCGGACATAATTTTAGAAGATAATAGAGATTGCCTCCAATTTCTTCCACGACTGAACACAGTATCCTCATTGGGAGTTGCAAAGATACCTGGTTCATCGTGAAAAGAGAAGGGATCCATCAACATCCGGTCCACTTGCCTCCGGCTATGAGAGGATCCTTTACCAATATGCCTCTTCATCTTTCCATGTCTATCCCTTTTTCTTCAATATTTTTTTATCTGCTTTTGCTTCTTTCTAGATCGACCCTCATCGCTGCTAGAGGATAAAGATTTTTCAACTCCTTCACTGTCTGAAGAGCTATCAGAAGATTCTGAGCTTGAGTCAGAACTCTCCACTGGCTTAGACCGGTGAGACTTTTTTGAGCTGGCATGAGTCTTTTTGGTGCTCACATGAGTCTTTGAAGACTCATTCTCTCTGGGGTTGTCGGTGTGATGAGCAATTAATGCTTTGGACTTTTCTTTCATGCCCATCTTAGCCTTTTCGGCCCTCAGAGCTTCTATTTCACCCTTTAGCATATCACGCTCTTCGATAGTGTACTCATCGTTCTCTCCCACCACTTCGAGCAGAGCTGGTGGTACTTCTGGATTGTCCGGATTCATTCGGACAGACTTTCTTAGCAGGTTTTGAATGCTTGATTCATGGACCTTCTCCTCCCACTGTGGTCGCCAATTTGGTGAGGATAATTATCACCTGAGGGTAGGCTCGTAATTTGTTTGATGTTTAATAGTAGTATGTGGGTGTTATATATTTAGTATAGAGAGTAGAGAGATAATTAAGCTGGCTGGGGTAGCAGTTATTTCTCATTACCCACACTTAATGCAGGTGGTTGGGTATTTATACCCTTATGTTTGGGCCCTTATGGGCTTTTGGGTCATGTTTAATGGACCCGGGTCATGTTCAAAGACCCATGAGCTCTAATTAGGAGAGCAAGTAGCTTAGTCAAGTAGTGTTTAGGGTTTTTAGTACTTTTGTCATAGTTCGAACAGTCCTACGGGCTAAGTGTTCGAAGTGATCTGTCCGGTCCAGAGGCCTTGGACCGATCTGTCCTTGTCCGGGGAGCATGCAGTATTCGGACTCATCAAACCACATACAATTCAATATAAAATTATTATTATTATTATTATTAGTTAAGGGTGATTGCGACAAAGTGTCTGAGACCTTGTCACCGTGGTAAAGAAAATATTTGGTCAAACAAAATTCATGATGAATGTGGTTCGTTTATGCAATCTTACCCATGACCGTAGTGAAACTTGATGATTCTGAAAAATTACAAATCCTCAAATTGGCATGAACTAGAGTTTTATCCTAAATGTTTCGAAATCGAGCACGCAATTGAAAAAAACATCACATATAGCCAATTAACTACCCTCGATTGCACCGTCAATTTTTCAACATGTGAATTTATGTTCTTTATCCCCTAAACATGATTTAAGTCTCAAATCAAAAAATAAAAATTAGAGATTTTCTCCCAAATTTAATCGATCATAAAATTAGAGTAATATAAGAATCAACTGAAGATATATATATATATATATATATATATATATATATATATATATATATATATATATATATATATCTCCAAATATAAAGTAATTTGATTTCTTTGATACCAATGTTTTATTATCAATCATGAATCACAAGGGTTATAAACTCTTGATTACACCAAGAAACTTGATTAGTCTTGTGAATAGAAATATATAAGCATGGATGAGCAGTACTAACCGATTTTCATATTCTTGTCCTACGATTGTAGAGTCTATAAAAAAGAGATGAGTCTTCTAATATGTAGACTAGGTCCTCATGAGTCAAATTCCAAATGATAGGGAGTTAATGCATTGAAGAAGTAACGAATTGAGAACATATAGAGATACTCATATAACAGAGTAAAAAGAACGCATAATCATTAAGCAAAAAGATCCTAACACATATGACTTTTTCACCACATATTTCATATCAATTTTTTTGAACGTAAATATTTGGATGATATCCAACATGTTCTATCATTTATGACAAATAATATATCATTCACATAGAACAATAAACGAATTATTCACCACTGAAATTTTGATATGTATATTATTATATGAAGTTCATCTTTAAACTAAACGATATTATAAGCTTGAAAAATTACAGTGTGATTGGTGAGATGCGCTCTTAATCTTGTACATGAAACTTTAAGGCTCCAAACTGTTAAACTTGACTAAATTTTACATACAATTGTTATAAACCTTTAATATTCTCTTAGAATCGATTAGTATTTGGCACTTATCATGTAAAAAAACAAAAGTCTTTAGGTTTTACTCTATGTCATGTTTTTTTGTTTAATGTCACGCTCTAGAAAAATATGATCTTAATATTCATGTAATAAATATTAAGATGAAACTATATAACTTGTACCAAGATTATCTTAAAATATTATTTCACATAAAAAAAGAAAATTTTCTTAAAAGTAAATCTTTCCATACCAAATGATGCACATTGGATACACGACGCTCTTGGTTTTGAATATATATATATATATATATATATATATATATATATATATTTGTAACCAACCTGTTTCCTTTTATATGTAGATAACAAATACGATATTGAAGCCAAATTATTGTATATCAGTTTTAGTAAAAAAAAACATTAATTCAAGTTAGAAATTTAGAACTATTTGATGTTACAAAAATTTAAATAAAGTTATTATGTTACATCATAGGAATCTTGATGTTCTTGTAAAAAAGTTATGATGTTACATAATCTTACACAAAAAAATTCTATCAAATATCATGAATTTTAATGTACTTATAAAAAATATTATCACGATACTAAAAATGAACTACACCACTAAAATTTGTGATATGCTTATTAAAATATGTGTATAACCTAAATATACATGATTTAATCTCTTTATTTATGGATCTTTGTAAGGATATCATATTCATTTTAGCTTGTCATTGTTTTTTAGGACGTTGAGTTTTTTAGGATATCACATGTGTATAAGTTGAATTTTATTTTTATATCCATTGATCATTCTCACGATTATGAGATGATCGATAATGAAAAATACTTTTATCGTTTCAATGTAAAATAATCACTTTTATTCTTCTTTAAAATAAAAAAAAAATGCTCGCAATCCCTAACAAATTTAATATCCTAAAAATTAATATAATGTCTCAAATCTCAGTTTGATTGTAAGATCGTATAACTAAAAAATCATATGACAAAATAAATGCTCAAGAAAACAATTATTAACAGTATTTAATTGTTGTTTCTTTTTCCTAGGCATGTATGGCTTTGATTTTCTTAGTATCTTCAAATGTATAAATGTTCCATATTAATGTGACACTTATTAATAACTACTTATGTGAGTTTTTAAAAAGATATTTTCCATACTAAATTAGTCAAAATGGATCATGTTCGAATATGATCAACTTAAATATTTTACCAAAATATTTCTTAATCCCGACCTCAAAAGACTTTAACTTTTCAATAACTTCAGATTTATAGTAAAATATATGTACGAAAGTGAAAAAAGGTTATTTATTCATAATATAAATTATAATAACCATTCCATGATTAAGAACAATCGACATTTTCTCAAAATTTCTTGAACTTTGTACATTTTTTAATCTCAAAATTGCATGAATGGTTAGAATAATCAAATTGATCAACATGACATTCAACAACCAACTTATTAGTTACATCTTTAGAGATATGATATCAATATTTGTGCAACGTATACACTTATTTGTCTCAGATTTTGATTTTATTTCAATTTATATACATGTATATTAATATCGTTATTGTAAAAGATAGTTGTAAATAGGATTGTCAATTTATAACATAACTTGTAAAACCAACATGAAATTTTAGGGTTATGAACTCAATATCTATAACCCAGTGAGATTTTTGCACGGCATAAAGTAAATGGGTTGGATTCGTGTCACCCGAAACTAGCCTGTAAAATCCAAAAATATCTACAAGCCATGAAATTAATCTATGGAACTCTAAAAGACCTAGAAACCCAAACTGATATGTAAAATCTGAAAAATACATACAAACTTAAAAGTGAATTGTAATGTAAAATTCAAAATTGAGTTGTAAAATCCGTAAAAATCCATCAACTTGAAATTAACTTGTAAAACCCGAATAAAAAACGAAACCTAAATTTTAATTTGTATAAAATCTTGTTTAGAAAGATACAATTAAAATTGTCCCCAGGTATGTAGCTAAAATTACCATATATGATCTCTAACCTTACGTAATAACACAACCACCATACCACATTCTCTCACTTTCTCTCTCATCTCAACTTGCATACCCAATTTTTTATGTTTTACCGTTGATCACTTCATACCTAGAGTTCGATCAAGTATCAACATTCAATTTCAGGTGAAGCAATTTTAATTTTTGTGTATGATTTCTCTTTGAGTTAGATGTTTGAGTTATTTGCTTATTCCTTATAAAAATGTTTTATTTGCAACTATTGTTTCTTGATTTAGATTTTCCTGGCCGATATGTGTCATTACAGGATAGTCATTCCATTTTAACTAATTTCATAAAGTATAAGGTTACTGTTAGATTTAATAATGGTTAGCTCTATCGTTTTTTCTTAAGTTTAATACACAATTTTCTAGCACTTTTGAATTCCAAACACTTGAAATTTTTCATGCTACAATGATAACATATTTTTAACTTAAGTTTAAAATTATAAATGTGTGTATTGAAGCTTTGCAAAACAAATTTACAATTCAAATGAAACATTACAAACCTTTGTATGGACTAAATATAACTGAATTAAGACGGAAACTAAGATAAGATGGTTTGAAGCTAGCCTTAACTTGATTTGATTTTGACTTTTTTCACTTGATTATTCTTTGTGAAATGACCATTTTGTCTATCTCATATAAAAGCTAAATTTTTACCCAAAAAATAAACTTTCTCTTATTCTTCTTCTCCAACCAAACATGTCCTAAACTAACCTAAGACAATAAAAAAGCACCAATTCCATCATAAATTATGGATTTGAGTAATTTGAATGACCATTTTTCTTGCAATGTGGATGATTTTGCATCGGAGGAGGATGAGCTTTTGACGGACCATCTGGAAACACAAGTTAAGGTAGATTTCGAATTTTGTTTTGAGTTCATTACAAATATCGCACTTATGGAGCGCTGAAATGTACGACTGCGCACCTAGTATTCGCAAAGATGCATGAATATGGGCTTGGTGTTCTTGTCAAAATCACGAACATTCCCTTTGCGATTTTGCCAAAATCACAAGCACATTGTTCGCAATTTTGACAAGATATTGGTAGTAATAATTCGTGCTTTTACGCAAATTGGTTGTCATGTACGCGCGATTTTGTTCAATTACATACATAATTATGCAATATTTAACCAGATTTTGATATAAGTAGTTAAAATTAGATCTATTTTGACATAATTATTACATGCCTTTTATAGGAACCATATCAACCGCCATTTTCGATGGCCAATAATGTTTACTATGAAAATTTTATATACCAAATCCGATTTGGTCTTATGGGTTGATTTTAGAACGAAAAAGTTAGGATTCATTTTGGTATTAAGTAAAGACGACGACGGTTGCAAAAATGAGAAAACTCCAAATATACATTTCAGGTATAAGAGACAAGGTTTTTACAAATCTAACCCCCAACCGGGGTATGTTAAGAAGCACCGACAATGTTCATCGAAAAAATATGGTTGTCCGTTCTTATTAAAGGGAAAACCGATCTTAGAACTACCCGGTTATTCGAAATTGATAGTGGTAAACGAGAAACACAACCACCAACCGTTTTTAGACTTGGATGGTCACTCACGAGCCGCTAGATTAAAAGTGGAAGAAGATGCGTTTGTTCGTATTCAAACGGAAGTCGGTTCTCGACCAAGAAAGATATATCGCGGCTCGAAGCTTAAAGACTCGGAAAATATATCCAGCATACGTACGATCTACAACATGCTTTAAAACACAATTTGGTCGATAAAGCAAACAAGACATAAATGCAATACATGTTTGGTAAGTTAAAAAAATATGAGTACTATGTTTGAGAGCGAACTAACGAAGCAACGGACGAGATCCTCAAGTTTTTTTTTTCGCGCATCCTAAAAGTATCGATTTATTTCCCACTTATCTTCAAGTTCTTATAATGGATAGCACGTATAAGACTACAAGGTATAAGATGCCTTTGCTAGAAATAGTTGGCCAAGCTTTGAAGAAGAAGACCTTTTGTGTTGCTTTTATTTTTATGAGCTTTGAGAAGCAAGAGAACTACACGTGGGATTTGAGCGTTCTAAGGAACATGATGGCGAATAAAATGTGTGCATTGCTAAAATTATTATCACCGATATGGAGTTGGCTTTAATGAACACGATTGAGGATATATATCCGGATCTCACTCATATACTATGCATTTGGCATATTAATAGGAACATTTTATCCTATGCTAAGAAATTTTTTCTGAAAGCGGACATGGTCGATAAGTTCTTTGAATTTTATCAAAGGGTTTCCTATTCGGCCACGCT
The DNA here is from genome assembly GCA_036936605.1 of Limnanthes douglasii subsp. nivea. NCBI lineage: Eukaryota > Viridiplantae > Streptophyta > Magnoliopsida > Brassicales > Limnanthaceae > Limnanthes > Limnanthes douglasii. Next base: position 54,768,483 of record JAUPFV010000002.1, on the reverse strand, counting down.
CGAAGATTATAACAAAAAACTTGTCAAGTTACACCACGTCTACGAATTTTGTTCAATGGTTGTCGATTACATCATGAAACAATGGATATACAGTTATGAACTCAATTTTTTTGATATCCACATGAACAAATTTAAACATTTAGACAATCAGACTAGTAATCGGTGAGTTATATTATCATCTTTATACATTAGTTTTTAATATTCAGTGTCAAACTTATAATTTATTTAATCTTATGTTATAGGGAGGAGAGTGCTCACTCGAGCCTCAAACGGGAAATTGGCATAAGTCTATGCACATTTAATAAATTTTGGAAAAATGTTCATGAGTTGTTTAACGCTCAACACTCTAACATTTTCGGATCGTTCGAGTGAAGTAGGTTTCATCCAAGAAACTCAACTAAAGGGGTTAAGGCGGCTATCTATAAGCAAATAAAAGGTAAAGTTTCATATACAATTATAGAAATAATAGAAAAAAAATATTAAAACGGTCGGGGAAATATGTTTCACTCTCGGAATGTGTAGTTGTGTTATTTGGAAAACACATAATTTACCGTGTACATGCTAGTTGGCTATGATCGATATAGAAGATATGGCGATCCAAAAGGATGAATGTAATGTTTATTGGAGTACTTTAAAAATCAAAACTAGGGATGAGGTTGGTACCGAAGATAAGCTTACAAGAAAACTCTCCTGAATAGATTGAACCATCCGCGCTTACGATGCACACGTCCAAGATCACATCATAAATAGGATGATGCATATCATAGATCCCGCGAGAAGTCATGTTTTGGAACCTTAGAAGCCGGTTGTCACTAAAGGTAGGAAAAAAGCCGGTCGGGAAAAATCAACCAAACGGAACTCATCCGAGTTCAATTAAAATGGTAGTATATGCGCTAGCACTCTCGATATGGTAGGTAGCATGACTGCCTTGGTAGCTAAAGAAGTTCTAGTACCCAAAGCCAAAGCAAAAGAAAAATCCAAGGCTCAACCTCAACCAAAGAAGGAGAGAGTGAGTCGATCGAAAATATCGATCAACAAAAAAGTTTTAGCGGCTACGAGAGTTAGTTTTCTAACCATTTGCATGAGTAAATTTATAGCATCGAAGACATATCTCGTGACGGTAATTGTAGATTTTGGGCCGTAACTTTAATTGTATATAGTAATGTAGATTCATGGCGATAAGTTAATGGGATTTGATCGCTGAATTGCAAGATCAACGCAATCAACGAGAGAGAGTGTTTAATGGTGCACAAAGTGTAGATAACCTAGTAAAAAAGTTGAACGTCTTTGAAGTGTATGTGAATGGTAATCGGCATTGGATGACGTTACCCGACTATGGCTTAGTGATAGCCATTAGATATCAGTGTATTGTATACCATGTATTGCTCATACCACATTATACGTATCTACCTCTACGCGGTGTGCTCCCTAGATCGTGTTCTACCACAGAAGTTGGTCTAGGGTTTGTACATGGTTGCCATTTCGTGAAAGTAAGTATACCAATGATTTCTATAGTATTATATCTTATTTTGTGACTTATTATTCATTGGAAATTTTGTTTGTATAGGTTATGTTGAATGGACCGTTGCCGGAAATTACTTGGTTTCCATTTTGCACTAACGAAGCCGTTACCAGTTCGGCAATATCGCTCGATAAACGATTCAACAAATATCATCAAACTGAAGCACACCCTACCATCGACCACATGCGAAGGTCCACCATAATTATTCGATTTGAGAGGAGACAATTGATTAAGTAGACGCGTCGCTTGTTTTTTTGTATCGCATGAACAAATACTTTAATTTTATTTCGTTACCGTTTTGATGTTAAAGTTTATTGTAACACGGTTTACTTCGTCTGAAACTTCCATGTTTGAAATTATTATCTTTATTACTCTTTGTATATATTTCTTATAATTTGTTTTGAAAATTTGTTTCAAATTGTATCAAAAAAGGCGAAAACGTAACTGCCCAGTCATGGATGTGAACATGGAACTCACGGTTTTGTCTAAATCACGTACTACGTCTGCGCGATTTTGTCCAGATACTGGATGTTGCATACGTGATTTTGACATAATCGCGACCTCCGAGTTCGCGAATTTGGATTAACGCGATCTCTATGTTCACGAAACCTACTGGAAATTATATCATTTTTTTTATCTTCCAGGTTCCAAACAATTATTTTTTATGAATCGTTTACTATAGTCATCTAACACTAGTACTGAAAAAATGAATGCAAAAAAAGAAAAAAGTAAAAATTGGCTAAAAACGGGTCGAACAACAAGTTAAAGTTAACACAAAACTCAAACAAACAGTGGTGAATTCATAAAATCAAAAACAACATTCAAGAAAAGCATAAACTTAAACAATAACTAAGGAAAGTGTAAACTTAAACAAGATCTAAATAAATCAAAATTATTAAATCCTAGTCAACAAAGTTTATTTATTAGGCCGGTTCCACTTCATCAACTTCCTTTCATCTTTCACTATTTGATACTCCACCACAACAACACGCATTTCCTCTTCCTTAATGGTAGATACACGGGAATGGACATGATCCAGTTGGGCTTCTGTTATTGTATTGTTGATTTCGTAGTTAAAAAACGTAAATGCAGCATGACATTCCTTGTCGTTGAAGTTAGAAACTAGGTGTACAAGAAATTTCACTTGATAGATCCCCCTGCTTTTTACCTCATCCAAAAATCTTGAAATCTTAGGTGGGTGGACACCTTCCTTGTCGTATAGGAAATACATCTAGCAAAGCATTTCTTCCCAATAGTGCTGACCCCATTCGTTCTTATAGGTTTTACCAACTTCGATGGATGCTTTCATTAAATATCCATCTTCCAACTCAGTCCAAAGACACATTTTTAGAGTTTCTATTTGAGTTTATGTTGTTATGATTGGAGAGCGTCTATTTATTGACCATTTTGTCTTTAGATAACGTAATCCAGGTAGACCAATCACCACTTGGCACGCTTAATATATAGATAACGTAATCCCATGACCCAATAATTTTTTGACACCTAGTAGATACAAAAACACACACATCTCAATGACCGTTATGATAAACCACGTGCCTTAGATCAGGGGGTCCAGTTATAACATATAAGGATCTTATTATAGCATAACAATATATAGAGTGCAATAAACAATACTATTGAAAACGTAAAAACTCAAATAACAACTTAGGAAATCTAATAACAGATCGAGCAACAACCGAGTAATACATAAAAACTTAAACAACATATGAGGAAAACATAATAACCCAAAAAACAACTTAGGAAATCAAATAACAGGTTGAACAATAACTGAATAAAACATAAAAACAGGAATAATAACTAAGGAAAACATAAAAACTAAAACCACAACCAAAGCCAACATAAAATTTAGTAGTCAAAATTGTATCTCATGTTGTCTTTAACGTCAATGCGGTTGGAACTATCATCCTCCCTACATACAATCTTATCCTCCAGATACACTACCACATCCCTCGTAATGTAAGCTACGACCGTCATGTTCCACACTGAAGTTGCTTCTTGCTTAATTTTAAAAGGCATGGACAACAAACGCTGGAGCGGTTCCACACTAATGTACCTGTTTTTCACTTTCTCACAATTGCGCGTTATATGATTAGTTATTCTTAATCAGTCGTAATAGATATACATCCTATATAAGACACGGTCGAAAAAAGTATCCCTCGTGTATTTGGGCATCTCTCGGTGGACAACCTCCACCGCCTGAAGCAACTGGTAGTCTTCAGCTACACTGAACTCCATCACTAATAGCCTTTGTTGTTTTTTTCTTTTGTTTCTAAAATTTTGATGGATAAACTATTAGACTAGGTTTCAAGTCCCTTTTAAAGGAAATTTCAATTTGGCGGGTTATCAATTTTTTGGTTGGAACAAAAGTATATCGGGAGTCTTTGTTTGGTGGGAACCAATTTTTTGGCGGCAGTTTTTGGTTGGTGGGAATCAATATTTATGAGACCCCGCTATATTAAAAACCCTTTTCTTTATAATGAGACCTTAAATTTTGATGGAGGGAATCGATGTTTAAGAGTATATAATCATGATATATGGTACATTACAAACATATAAAATGTGTATATAAATATTGTGTCCAACGTAGCTCGTCCATACTCATCGCGTCCAACCGCGAATGTGCACCGATAAGACGATCAGACAAGTCATATAACATATCTTGGTAACTCATCGCTCTCGAGGTCTTCCCAACATATGGATCAGATGACTCATACTCAGAATCGATCAGAGTGTATCATAAGTGATCATGGACCCATAAAGTGTATAGAGAGGTCATACTCAAACGACCTATAATATATGAATCACCACGAATCTTGAGATCAACGACGTGCGACTATCATGCTCCCTATATAGTTTAATCCCACAAATAGCGCGTGTTAACACGCCTACTCCTGCCTGGAGGTAAACATGTCGTTGTCCCGAAGGTATATCCTGAATATGCCCAAGTTGTCGGGCGATGAGTAGTGGATAATATTCCTCAACTATGTCCAATGTCTTCAACGTATGGTCTATCCAAGCCACATCACAGAAAGGGAAATAATCGCGTACATGATCATACGGTATGAACAACACCTACAATATAAATAGTACATTAAGTAATACTAAAACAAGTATTGATCAGCAAATAAAAATACAAAAGTTGAAACTTACATTATGCTCCCTCAATCAAGATAGTGTAAAGAAGATATTTATGCGAGTCTCATCATCTTTGCGAAAAGGAGGAGGTGCGTATCTACACATAGTCGGTATAGAAATCTGGTAAAGACTGTTGGTCGTAGTCATAAACGAGGGGAAGTGATCATAAATCGACGTCTTCAACAAAATAACGAAACCAGTACACCACGAGGTCGCATGTAAGGACGATCGATATAACTGGTGATACAACTAAGCCAATAAATATTGGCCCCAATTATATCTAACTGATGACCTATAGTGCTCTACAAACTGTAAGTAATCGAGAGATATACTGTTCCCCGTCTTGTTTGTTAGAACAGAACAACCAAACATGTGGAGCAAATAACCCCTCGTCACTTTTGGAACCATATCATCCAAAATAGAATCATCCATCAAGAGATTCTAGATGTATACATCACACAAAAATTGTAGGCGTACCAATCTAGCACTACCATCTTTGTTACACTTAAGCTCTGCATCGGTGGGTATACCTAGAAAACTAGAATGCCAAGCTAGACGATGACTATCACTAGGAAAAGTCTGTACGTCAAAACTCTAACCTATAATCGGAAGACCCGTGATGGCGTGGACGTCTTCTAAGGTGATCGATAATTCACCAAATGAGAAGTGGAAGTTGTTGGTCTCTATATGCCACCTCTCGAGAAACGCCTCAACGACGTGCACGTTGGTAGCCCAACGCGTGAAGCAGTCAATAAGGAGAGACAAACAAGACGCCATAACATGGTCTCCCACCTTACTCTGACCCGTATGATCACAAGTGCGATGGGTAATGTACAATACGTAACACTGCATGGATCGACGAGCCTACACAATATTAAATTAAATTAAACAATATATAATATATAATTTACTACACGTTAAACCAATTCTAAGCTACCTCACCCTTGAAGACGTTATATGCCTCGTGAAGTTTGTAGTCATGCATGGCCGGATACATCCTCTACACATAGGCATTTACTCTCCGGAATTGGTGATCCATAGACGCACGGACACAGGATACTACAGGTGCAGGAAGGTCGGTGTATCGTCGATGCCTAACTGACTGTGAGCTAGGATCATGTTGCTCGGTGTCTATAGCATCGGAGTCCGATCCACCAACAGGAGTACGCTGTCAACGAGCCATGCTGAAAATATAAAAAAAATATTATTATATATCAAATCAAACCCAAAAAAAATTTCAAAACACCCTACCATATATTTAGATGGAAGACATAATCAATGGCAATGAATAAATAAGTCAATTTATGGGTAAAATTGATTAATTTAGTGAAACAGGAAAAATCGCGAACGTTGTGTGCCCACACTTGCCAAAATCGCACACACAGTGTTCGAAATTTAGGCACATAAAAATTCGCGAACGATGAGTGCGCGATTTCGGCAATTCTGGGCATCCAGAGTTCGCAAACTTGCTCGATACAACAACTACACCCACGAATCCAAAACCCTTCAAATCTCAACAATACCTAGCAAATAGCATACCAACGCGTAGATAAATACCTAACTAAACATATACATATAACCATTTTGCCAAACAATAACAACAATCATAGGAAAAATCGAATTTTTAGGACAAAACTAAAACTATTAATATCACTAAAAATATTAAACTAAATTCTAAAACAATTACACCAATACGTAGAGAATACATACCTTAACGTACTTGCAGTTTTGGATTTGAGAAATCTTACGTTTTTGGATTGATGAATTTGAAATTTTTTAGAGTTTAGAAGGAAAAAAAAGAGACTCGATTCAAAATAGGTTTTTATACAATAACATTTGCGTAAATATTAGGGTTTCATTATCGCAAAAAAAAAATCCATTATATCGGAGTTTCATTATAAAAAAAGACGGATCTCAATTTAGACCGAACCTATTTTAAACCAATGATATTACCCTACTATCCTCCAATAATTCCGTCTTAATTGTCAACTTCAATTGAATTTATTATTAAACTAACTAATCAAAATACTAAAACACTCTAAACTTAGATTTGATAAGACATCCAGACTATAGTTTATATATATATATATATATATATATATATATATATATATATATATATATATATATATATATATATATATATATATATATTATAGAATTATTTAACCAGTGCCCGAGATCAGCAGCTAGAAACATTGTTCCATTTACACCAACCTAACACAGAATTTACAATCCAAGAAGCATAATTTCAACATTTCAACTACTAAAGTGTATTGTGTATTATAGTGATTGTAATTGTCTCTTGTGGTAGCTGGTACGATTAAATTGGACTACTAAGTACAATAGACACAGAAAGTTAACTTCACTTGTTTTCTTTCGAAAGCTTAAAATGAAAGCAAGAAAGACCTAAAACCAGATCAAAGTTTGGTCAAACAGCATTTGGTCACACAAACACTTTTATATATATATTATACAGTATTCAGATCGAGAAAGTGTCTGTCTGGCTGTGCTGTGCTATGCCTGTGCTGCTGGGCTGTGATGTGCTTTAATTAAATTTCTTTCTTTCTTTCTGCTACACTACAGTCTACATTTATAAAGAGAGCAGATTTCAATCAATTTTATTTTTAAAGCAAAGTCCTTTATTGGAACTCGTCAATACTCGATACTACGATATTTAACCCATTCCCTCTCTCTTTTTACCAACTACTATTATATCATATGCTATTGGTAGCAGACCATTCTTACTGTTATATGAGATGGGACCAAAAGCTGCGAGACATTTAACGCTTTCTTTTTCCATCTGGCTACTACTTGTGTCGTTGGAAGTGGATTACTGTTTCGTGACCGGGGTTCAAGATCAATTGTAAAAACTTAAATTTATAAAAGAAATCTTCATAAAGTTTAAATTTTTTGGTTGGATCATTCGAAATGTATATTGAAATATGTTTCTCTTCATAATAAGAACCGCGACAGCAAATATGTGTGTTTTTTATGGTTTGGCGTCATTGTTATTGTAACCTTTTTTTTGGTAAAAAACTTAAATTAAATGAAAGGGTTCATACATAGATTTAGGGCATATCCGCGGTAATACAACAACTATAATAAAAGTCAATAACAAGACAACATAGGTACTATAAGACAGAACAGTGTCTAAATGCCCAAATAGAGATATGACACAGTAGATATGACATAGCATAACAAAATCAAGCTAAAAAGATGAAGCTATTTCGGTAGCTTCCAGTCGGAATCCACGCTCCAGTCCAGAAAGAAGATCACCTGAAACAAATTATGATAGAATAAGTTAGGAAAGGTTAAACTACGTTGTGGGCCAGACAATCTTGGTACCATGAAATCTGTATCGGAGATCCAATAAGATTTGGTACGAGATCGAGGAGGCTAAAGCGGGAGTGGATCCAAAAATTCTTGAATTCCGCTCCTTCTAAACATGGTAGACAACCGCGTTGAAACACGTGCGCCAAATACAATGGTCACACAAATTTGACCAACTTGAAGCCTCAAGAGTCCAAGATTGCCAGCTCAGGGATTGAAATGGGAACCCAACTTTATTACTTGCGGCAATCCAGATCCTCTGAGTGAAACTACATTCAAAGAGAATGTGAGATATAGATTCCAAATCAGAGGAGCAGAGAGGGAAATCAGTTGGGGTATTGTAACCCTAACTAATGAGCTTGTCTCTAGTAACTAGCTTGCCCTTAAGAGCAAGCCATGATATGAAGAAATGACGCGAAATATTGTATTTATTCCAAACTAACCCCGCCCACCCCACGATTTGGATAGGCACACGAATAGCATTGTACGTGTCATTGACTGTGAAAGTGATGCATCCATCTTTCGCAGTCCAGTATGGTACATCCATCAAAAGCGAATTTGGTTGGGGGAGTGAGAGAATTAGTCTGTTGATTTCGTCCAGATGACTCCGACTACGAGCTCGTGTCGATCTCAAGTTGGCAGGCCAGCTCCATTCACCATTGCTTATGATGTCAGCAACCTTAAGGTTATTTCTCATTCGAGAGTCAGAAATAATGTCAGTGCCATAGTGGACTGCAATCGACGAGGAGATGAGCCACGGGTCGTGCCAGAAGGAGGTGTTCAGACCATTTCCAATTGCAACCCTGTATAAGTTACGAGCCAAAGGTCGAAGATGGAGAATTTTCCTCCAAATCCAAGAGGGGGAGGATCCGAAGGGAACGTCCCAAAAACTTTTATTTTTTATTTTTTCCGTTTTGATCCAATCACACCAGATAGATTGGGTCTTATTACTAACTATGGACCAAAGGTGCTTAAAGACGGCCGCCTGATTCCATCTTTTTAAATCTAGGATCCCAAGGTCGCCCTCTTTATAGGGAGTGGTAATGGTGGACCAGGCTACCTTGTCCCCATAGATCTTCATAGCAGATCCAGACCAAAAGAACAGACGAAGATACTATGTTAATTCTGTAATTATTCTAGAAGGAAGAATAAAAATTGAAGACCATTATACCTGACCAACAAATATAACCGATTTAATCAGTTGAAGCCTACCCGCGTAAGAGAGGCGTTTTGCGGTCCAAGATTCAATTCTAGAGGTGATCTTGTGCAGGAGAGGGCGGCAATCCGAGTGATTTAGCCTACCAGTGAGGAGAGGGACTCCTAGGTATTTCACCGGGAGGGTTCCTTCCGGGAAATTCAAAATAGGCAGCAGATCCAATCTAAGTTGATCGTCAATGCCAGATAAAAAGATATGACTTTTAAAGGGATTGACTTTAAGGCCAAAGAGAAGATAGAAGTCGTCCAAAGCCTCTTTAATGAGATTAAGGGAATGAGTATCACCATGACAAAAAATCATTAGGTCATCTGCAAAGCAGAGGTTAATGATTTTCTGCTTATGTCATTTCCAATGAAAATGGAAATTCTCATTATGACTTTTCTCTTTAAGGATGCCGGAAAGAACTTGCATAACGAGCACAACAAGAAGAGGGGATAGAAGATCACCTTGTCTCAGACCTTTTTTGCCTTTGAAATTTCCATGAGTGTCTCCATTAATAATAATGGAGTAAGAGGGGGAGGAGATGCATTTGACAATCCATGAGATTATTGTAACCTTTTTAAAACACAAAAGACGAAAAATATTATTTTGTCAATCAAGTGATAATTTTTTAATTTTCTTCATCGAATATACAATTCACGAATAAAAACAGTATTCTGCAAGATTTATAATAAAATATATATACAAAACACACGTTATCTATACATAAATAAATACTTTACACACAAATATTCGTATATTTTACCCACAAATATTCGTCTAATTTGGTACCAAGTTTTGCTATTATATATCTAATACTTACTTTTTATATTTAACTCCAATTCAATATCATTTTTTTTAATAATAACATAGATACTTATACTTCATGCCCACTCATTTAATCCAGTTTTATTTTTTATTTTTTAATTTTTATGTTAAATTTTATATATCTTTCAAATGAAAGTTCGACAAAAAATTCAAAATACCATTAGCTTTGTTTATTTAAGATGAATAAATCTAGGTTCATCGATGATATTTTCTTAATTCTTTTTCGAAACCCAATAACCATGGTCTCACATCTTTTATCATTAAGTTTGTATGGTCTCACATCTCGTACTTTGTTTATCCTGGTCTCGCATGATGAAGTGGAGAGATGTGAGACGTGCTACTTGATGATTAAGATGTAAGACCAAACATGATAAAGTGGAGATATACAAGACCAGACATGTTGAAGTGGAGAGATACGAGACGTGCTACTTGATGATAAAGATGCAATACCAAACATGATAAAGTGGAGAGATAAATTCTTCTTTTTTGGACCAAAACTTCTCTTTTTATTTTTTATTTTTTATTTTATTTTGAAAAAAATTAGTATTTTTCAAACTGGAGCTCAAAATTAAAATCTAAAAGTACCATCGGCTTTGTTTATTTAAGACGAACAAAACTAAATTCATAGATGTATTTTTTGATTTTTTTTACGAGACTCATTAACCATAGTCTTGTATTTTTTATCATTAAGTTTGTCTTCGCATCTCGTACTTCGTTTATCTTGGTCTCACGTGATGAAGTGGAGAAATATGAGACCATGCAAGATGAAATGGATAGATGCGAGACTCGACATGATGAAATAAAGAGATCCGATAGTAGGTATGTTGAAGTAAAGAGATGCGAGACGTACTACTTGATAATAAATATGTGAGACCAAACATGATAAAGTAGAATTATCATGCATTATTAAATCATGCGAGACCATACATGATAGAAGTGGATAAATGTGAGACCATGCGTAATGAAGCAGAGAGATGTGAGACATGTACTACTTGATTTTAAATATGTGCGACAATGATTACTGGTTCTCACGGAAAAAATATAAAAAATATATTATTTATGGATCTCACGGAAAAAATATAAAAAATATACAAAACCGATGATATTTTTGGATTTTTTTCTAGCTACGATTTGAAAGATACAGATTAAAAAAAAGTACGAAAGAAAAGGTTTGGTTCAAAAAGGAGAAGTAGGTTGCTTTTGTGGTTTTTCTCGTTGGTCCATTATATTATTGGTAGTTTACCAAATTTGAGTATTAATGATAATGAGAAACTTGACTATACATTTATGGATAATAGAAGTTATTTCCTTCGTTTTTCGTATTTTCTCCATATTTCAAGAGTATTTCCACTTTGTTATTTCTTCTACAAAGGAAAATACAATACACCCTTCTACAAATATAGTATTTTCAAGAAAATAACACTTAATTCTTATGACTGGTTATTTGTAAAAATAACATCTAATATCAAGACTGGCCTTCAAAATTTGGTACTTAATTGGAAAAAAGTAACAACTAATTCTGAAACCAACCTTCGGTATTAGTTGTTTTTTTAAACACCTCATTCAGAGGGTCTTGTTCATCATCTAACTTGTAATTTCACAAATTTAAAAAAAATTAAATTAGAGTTTTGAGGTTTAAAGAATTTAAGACTTAAACTTATGATTAGTAGGCCCTATTAGTGATTTAGGTGACATTTTTCGGTGTTTAATCTTTGTTTCTTCTTGCATTAACCTAATATTGTTGATTTAACTTTTAATATTTTGCATTTTTTTGAATTTGTTTGAATTTTAATTTTAAAAATTTATGAAATATAGTTTTGGTTGAATAGAAAAAATTCAGGTGTTTGTAAAAAATAAAGAAACAAAATGACAAAAAACATAAATTTAAAATTAACTAAATTATAAAATGATAAAAATATGTGTTCAAATATTTTTAAAAAATAATAGCATAAACATAGTCATTCTTATAATTGATAGTTTATCATGTTTCCTATATAGCCACTATATCTAATAATTCATATAATGTTTTTTTATAAATTTTGGATATATAAAAAATGAAAGATGGTGTCAAAATATTAAATTAGTTCGAACGTATATAATTAAAAAATCCTATGAAATTTTATTTATGATTTTAGATCGAAGATAATTATATTTTTAATTTGAATAAATATATCACATTCAACTACAATACTTTATAAAAAAAATATAATAATTATTCACGTCAATATAATAATTATGCTCGTTTTTGGTTTTGTTATTAAAAAATGATACAACCTTTGGAGGTTAAAGAAACGTATTTAATAAAAAGAAAGATCAGTTTAAATCAATGAATAATCTCTCGAGTATGTTTTTTTCTCTTAGTCTATCGATTTTAAAATCTTCGTTTTGGGTTTTTGGATTTGGAAAAATCTATAAATTTAGTTTATGACACTAAAAAAAATATCATTCATCGGGGACTAAATTTATAAAAAAATTCAAGTCGAGAGATTAAATTTATAGATTTTGCAAAATTGATAGACTAAACTTATAAATCTTACAAGTCGAGAGACTAAATTTATAGATTTCTCCAAGTCCAGCCGAGAACAATAATTTTGAAGTCGAAAGACTAAATGAAAGAGAACGAGATAATTGAGGGTCTATGAATCTATTTAAACAAGAAAACGCTAAATTCACTTAATCTCATCTAACCCACCCAAAATCACTTCTGCATCAGGTTTGACTTTTTCAGTACCAAATTTACCTCCAAGTTCGATTTATTTATGAAACTACAATTAAATAAAAAAAATACTAAATGTATCATAATCTCACCAACATCAAATACAACCTACATAACTAACCCCGCCCAAAATATTTCAACATATTCTTCATCATCTTTAACTTGTTCTTCGACTTATTCTTGAAATTTGATATTGAACTTGTTCTTAAGAAAAATAACTCATTAAAACACAGCTAAAACTCACTGCTATTCAAAAAAAATCAAACAAAAATACAACCAAATTGAAATAGATATGAATGACACATAAGTTTTATTAAAATTTAAAACATACATAATATTTTTAAATATTTTTTACAACCACCTACACCGTAGGTTCTACCCACATGCACTATAGGTTCAGCACCCCTGAACCTATAGTGCCGAGTAATGTGCACCATAGGTATGAAGATTCTTCCTGAAAAGCTCAAAAAGATTGCAAGAGTATATATAATAGAGGAGATAACTTCATTGAGTTAACCAAGATTATAACGACTGCCTATGATAACAAAAATGATTTTGTACATTTTTGAAAGTGTACCCCTATGATTAAACCTCTAGAAAATAGGAACCAAAGCAAGATTTGTAAGTACCATAATGATGTTAGTCATACCATGAGGGATTACATGCAGATAAGGGAGGAAATTTAAATACTTACTGAATATGGGAAACTCATTGAGATTGTTTAGGCCCAAGTTGACAAGGGGCAAAGAGAAGTTAAAATCGAGCCTAAATGGTATTAGCCAAGATTATAGACTATATGAATCAAAGCTCCGACAACACAGTCATAATACGTGCATACCCTAGTTCTGTTGGATACATCTAAAGACTACTTACCTTAACCGTGATATAATTAAAACTATAGGTAAATGAGTTCGATACCAAGATAAAACCTTTACACATATGTACCAAACTTCATATGCTCTAATTATATTTGATGATAACGACCTTGAAGAGGTGTAACAACATCTCATAAGGAGGACATGTTGATAATTTCTTATATGGCATGGGTCGAGGTCAAATAATTATTGGTTGATACAAAAATCTCGACAAATGTTTTGTCAAAATATGAAAATTTGATAAAATGAAAAACCCCCAGACTCTTCGAAAGTTCAAAAGCACGATGATTGGATTTATAAGTATTGATGTCTCTATGTGGCGAGTTTGAGGAATATTTTACTTTGTGTACGGGAGAGTTTAAAAGAAATGTGAACATCATGTTCGTGTTGGTTGACTATCTTTCCTTTTATAATGATATTATGGGATGGTCATGGCCTGACAAAGTAAATGGTGTCACTTCCATCGTGTACCAGTGTCTTCATTATATTATTGGAAACTAGGTTGAATTTATTATAGGAAATTGGAAGGCCACTATTGAGTGATACAAGACCATTCCTTATTTAAAGAAATAATAATCATATGGGATCTCATTTGAGATTGAAGAATCTGACAAACCTCATGACGCCCTAAGTTTAATTATACATATGGAGATATAAAAAAATGAGCTTGCCAAAGACAAGTGCCACAAATCTCGAGTGACTCTATCAGGTAGCTACCAAGCTGATTTGTTTTTATTTTTAACCAATAAATTGATTGTTTTGCATGAAAGACCGAAAACATGATAGACAAGCCATATGCTATAATGTTACACATGTTATCGACTAATTTAAATGTTCTCATAATCAAGTGTCAGAGATAACCATGCATCTAAGTATCTTGTTTAGTTATTAAACCCAACTCTCATTTGGAATAAGATAAGGAAGTGAAGAATATGTGTGGAATTTACATATTTAAATAATTCATGTTCAAAAGACCTATTTACAGTTCCAAGGGTTCATCAATTAGTAAACTTGAGTATGGAAACAATACTTTTTCCTTCATGGACGCCTATTCAAGTTTTGACAAGATTCAAATGCACATAATCGATTAAGAAAACACAATATTTGTCATGGACCAAAGCCCACACTGTTATTAGGCCATGCCTTTCAACTTGAAAAATGCAAGGGCATCATGCCATAGGTTGGTAAAAAATATTTTTCTTGTCTAATCTACCGAAAATTTAATGTTTATATCGGTGGCATACTGGTAAAGAGTCCCAATGATGTCAATCTTATTACTGACCTTGTAGACACGTTCGAAAACCTAAATTATATCAACTTTAAATTGAATATTGATAAGTGTAATTTCAAAGTAAGATCATGCACGTTTTAAGGCTATTAGGTCAGTGAAAAGGTATAAAGATAGACCCATCACAATTGGCAGTCATAACATCCACAGTACCCTAACGATTAGTCAAGGAAGTTCGAGTGTTGGCAAGAAGAATGAGAGCGTTGGACATATTTATATTACATTTTTTATAAGTGTTTTTATTTCTTCTAGGTTTCAAATAAGGTCAATCATTTTCAATAGTTAGACGAGTGTGCACATATGTCAACAAAATAAAAGAGTACTTATCTTATCCAAAAATTATCTTAGAAGCCCTTACGATGGAAGACGTTAATACAATGTTGGTCGGGGAAGCCGAGAGGATTTTGAGGCCTATTTATTATTTAAGTTATATTTTTGTAGATGAATAGATAAGGTAATTCTAGCTAGATAAGAGGGATATTGCTCTAGTCATGGTAAAACACTGCAACTTGCCTTCTTTTTTATATCTATTATGATGTTTTAAAAGTGTGAAGTGGGCTACGTACTGTGAAGGTCCACACAAACATCTAAATCTCTCATTTGGACACTATTACATCAAATCGCCCTAACTCCACTCTGAATAAACTTCTAGCACACCAATCACTGCAACAACTCTCTTAACCTATCGGTAAGCTCAAAGATTCACTAAAGCTGAAAAAAACTTCACTTCCTTTAGGGTCACAAAATTTGTCAAAATGTCTGCTAAATTTTCTGCTTCATCAATCTTCTTAAGTGTCAATTGACCATTTTCCATCAAAGATCGAATAAAGTGATATTGAATATCCATGTGTTTGGTCCTCGAATGGTATGCTAGATTCTCAACTAAAAAGATAATACTCTAATTATCATTATCTAAAATTCTATTTTCTTTCTACATACCCAATTCACCCAATACACATTATAACCATATCAGCTCACTTATCACCTTAATAGTAGGAACATAATCAAACTCACTAGTAGACAATGCTAATATCTTTGACAAATTAGAATCTCATCCCATAATAGTACTATATAGAGTATATATATACTCAGTAGTAATATTTCTAATATCAATATCTAAAGCCAAACTTACATCAACATAACAATGCAACTTTATACTAAAACTCGTATAACAAAGTGTTGTATATGTAGTAACTTTCAAATACCAAAGTAACCACTACCTCATATTATTACTTTCTTGAGTTACTCATTTACTTACTAACAACTTCCATTGCATGTAAAATATTTAATTTGATGCAAACAATGCATATGAAATCTTCTTCATATAAGCCTCGTCGTATGTCATCTTAGGTTAGTGGTCTTAGGTTAGTGGTCTTAGGTTAGCTTAAATTGGCTACCCAAAGAAAGCCCTACTGGTTTTCCATTCTTCATGTTAAACCTCTTCAAAATATTCATATATTATGAATTAGATAACTTCAAGGTCTAATGATTGTTATCTCTAGTGATCCTCATACCAAGAATTTTCTTTGCAGCTCCCAAATATTTATAACAAATTTTTATGAATTTTTTTTCTTCAGAACATTTATTTTCTCACTGTTACGTTATGAAATAAGCATACCATCCACATATAATTGTAAAATGATAAATGTGTTTTCATATCTCTTTATGTAGCATAAACAATCTGATTCATATCTAATAAAACTTATGGTACCTATAAAACTATCAAACTTCATATTACATTGTCTTGGAGATTTTTCAAACTAGACAAGCTTTTACTAAATTTACAAACCAAAATCTCATTTTATTTCTTACGAAAACCTCGGTTCCAACATATAAATATCTTCTTTTAGATCACCATAAAAGAATGCAGTCTTCATATTTACCTGTTCAAGATATAAATTTTGCGCAACCACAATTCCTAAAACCAATTTGGTTGTATTTAGCTTCATAACTTATGAGAAAATATTAATGTATTTTACACAATCATTTTGCTAAAAGCCTTCACAACAAGCCTAGCTTTGTAGAGCGTACTCCCATCATGCTCTTATTTTATTATATACGTCTATTTTTATGTAAATGCATCTTATCAACTGGTAGCTTGGGTAAATGCCAAGTATGATTCTTGAGCAAAGAGTCTATCTCATCTTTCATAACTAACTTTGACTTACTTAAATTTTAAAATTTCAAAGCTTTAACATAATATTCATGCTTACCTTCATCTGATAACAATATGTGGCGAATATAAGGTAAATAATGATCCATTTCTTTATGTATCCTACTATTTCTCCTAAGAGTGGGAACTATAGTACTAAGGTTTGGAAAAGCTAGACTAGCATGCTCTATCTCCGGAACTTCATTTTCCTGAGTATGAACAACCTTATCATGCACATTGATTTTAAGAATATCATACAAATTAACATAATTTTTTACCTTTGATACCTCTGGTTCTTCAGCTACATTTGGTTTATCCTTGTACGTAACTTTCTCATTAAAGATGACATTATTTATCAGATAAGTTGCAATGCTAATTCCATCTCATCCTTCCAACACGTTCGTTTAAAGTTTGATGCATGCGTTCAACTACACTATTCTATTGTATAATCCCTTGAATTATCATTTTCATTTTGATTCCATTTGTAGCACTATACTTTTTGAATCCAACGTCAATATATTCACCCTAGTTGTCGAAAATGTATGTTTTCAAGACCTCAGATGTGCTCGCTTTGTCGTTCCAAGAGGGTCTTTCTTGCAAAATAACAAGTGAGTTGTCTTGTACAACGGCTGCTTTTTCTAATGAATCTGCAGTCGAGTTGTCCGATCGTGGCACTTGCTCATATTGGACACGATCAAATTTTCTTTCCCAGTCGTGCGGGGCCTTTATGTATCTATTTATGTGGTCATGTTTTACCTCATATACATCATTTTCTTGACTCGTTATTAGTTTAGAATTGTAGCAGACTCACCATAGATGTGAGCCAATTTGATCCCTTCTATAATAGTTTTGTATTCAGAGACGTTGTTGGTGACATTGAAGCATAATTTTATTGACTGCCTTATTTCGTCCCCAAATGATTCTCGCATGATGACTATATCTCCCCTTCATGAATGTTGGAAGTTCCATCCATTTCGGCTACACATTCTGAGTTCTTTGTCATTCAGCTAACACATCGTCTGTGTTTTTTAGTCTATCGCACGCGAATTCATTTATAAAATTAGACACAACTTGAACCTTAATTATTGTACGAGGCTCATACAAGATCTCATATATTCCTAACTCAATTGACAACCGCGTGAGTTGCTCTTAGATGTCGGATATTTTTAGGATATTTTCGAGAGGGCATAATGTGCAAAGATGATGATATGACTTTGGAAGTAAGGCTGTATTTTTATTGCTGCCACCACTAATCCTAATAATAACATATCCAGGTTGAAATATCATTTATTAGCTTTTATTAATCTCTTAATAACATTATAAATTGGTGACTACGTTCCCTCTTTCTCTCTGACCAAACCGGCGCTAACAATGTGGTGGAAGACAAAAAAGTATAAATATAAAGACGCACCTCATATTAGGACTGATAAATTTTTGGGAAAATTCAAATATTATTTGAGAGCATAGAACATTTTTTCGCAAGTGTTATTCAAATAAAATTATTTTCTTTTTAAGGATCCTGAAGAAAGGGTAACTCTTATCAGACGCTCTAGAAATGAATTGCGATAAGGATGTAAGAAGACTCGTGAGTCTTTGAACCACCTTGATTTTTGGTGGTGGATCCATGCTTAATAACACCCTCAGTTTCTCGGGATCGACTTTGATTTCAGTCTTGTTGATAACACACCTCAAAAAAGTTCTGTTACGAACACCAAATGAGCATTTAAGAGAATTCATTTTGAGGTTGAATTGGCGCAGGATGGTAAAAATGTTAGACATAACAACGAGTTGTTGATCTCGGTGTCGCTTTTATGATCATACTATTGATATAGGATTCCAAGTTTGTTCCCAACTGCTTATTAAATATCTGGTTAATGAGCCTTTGATAGGTGGACCTTGTATTTCTTAAACCGAATGACATAACTTTAAAGTAGTACAAACCTCACTCTTTTAGAAAACATTATGCTCTTCATCATGTGGGTACATTCATATATAATTATATCATGAATACACATCCATGAAGGATAATATTTTGTTACCCGAGGTTGCATCAACGATTTGATTCATGCAAGGCAAGGGGAAAGCATCATTACGACAGGTTTTGTTGAGGTCGGTAAAGTTAGATACATTATTCACTATTTATTCATATTTTGGATAAGCACGGGATTAACTACCCATGTTGAGTATTTTACTTCTCGGATGTGCCCTAACTTGAATTTTTTTTAACTTATTTTGCGATGATGTCACATTTCTTGCAAGAAAAAACCCTCCCACTTTGACAAATTTTTCGTAGTCTGGTATTAACGAATAACCTGTGGTAAATGATGGAAGGGCTAAAGCGTGAGATACTATCAACACTCTAGGAAAAAACATCAAAGTCAATATATTCTTAAATTTAGGGTTCCCAACTCGAATTACCTTCCCTACTACAAAGGTCTCTTCAGTTACGTCTCTCGGGGGGTCGGTAGACTTACTCTCGTCTTGCGGTTCGTCGACCTTGGTTCCCATGTGATTGCTTTCGCTGATTTGATAATCTTCCCCGTGTTTGTTAATTGTTATTTGGTTGGATTGTTTGGAGCTAACGAAGTCGCATAGAATCTTCGGGTGGTTCGTTCAATTTCTCTAATTACTCTGACCCAATATCTGATGGGGTATTTTAGGTATTGTTGAAAAGAAAAGGTTTCGGTTTCCATTTTGTGCAACCAATATAGGCCTACAATGAACAAAGTCCATTAGCTATAATAAAGAGTGTTTGCATAATTTTATTTTTATCTCAACTGCCAATGGTCACCTAAAGCTCGACTTCATCCACACAAGTAGATGACATGCGCTCGTAACTAACGAGATGTCTATCGGTACACTTATATGGTGGCAGCCCCAACATCGTGTCATAGATGGATTTGAAGATTATGTTGGTCGAGCTCCCATTATCCACTAGAATGCGAGTTACCATGACCTTCCTATATCTAGATTGACGATCACGTCGTCCTCATGGGAGGTAACCACGCCAATCAAGTCGTCATTATTAAAATTTAGGTATGTGATATGATTTTTGTAGCAGTGATGTGAGGACTTGTCCATCACGTAAACCTCTAAATCTCTATTGTGCTTTCTTTTAGAATTTGTTAGTGATCCAGATAATGTGTCTCCACTGGAGATGTTATATAGCCAATGTTGCTTACCTTTATCGTCTTATGATTGATCACGTCTCTCGTTTGTCGGTTTGTCAACACTTCTATCTTCGTGACTCTTACAAATTGGATGAACTCCCCCGGTCAATCAACCGTTGAATTTATTCTTGTAGATGAGAACAGTCAATGGTAGAATGTCTATGGTTGTTATGGTATGTGCAAAAATATTTGTGATATCGATCATTGTTTGAGGACAACTTGTAACGAGGCGGTTGATATCTTCTATTTCTTTTGATTTTTCATATATAACGAAGATGTTCTCCATCATATATGTGAAACTTTGTGTAGGGTTATCGTAATATGATAGAATACAAACGGGCTCGCTACACCTGACATTTCCACTTATGGCCTCGACTCATCTCTTCTTGTCCAGTCCCAATGCTTTTGATGCTAATGGCGTGGAGTGAGGGACGCTCCCTATTTAGATTCCTCGACTTGAATGAACTAGTCCAATCTTGCAAGAATTTTGGCCATGGTAACGACCGAAAATCAGACAAGGTCGTTGTACATAGGTCCATTAATATCTAACCCTCAGTAGAATGATGCCACTACCATACCTTCTGTGCATGTAGACAATGTATTCATCTCATGCACAAATCACTTCATGTATCTTTTAATTGTCTCTTATTGAATTTTATACATATTTATGATGGTTGAACCATCCTTCTTATGCTCTTTGTTACCCATAAATTGGATCATGAAAGCACTATATAAACCCTCAAAAACTCAGATCGTCCCTTTTGGCAGGCCGTTGAACCAGTCGAGAGTGTCTCCATTGAACATCATGGAGAATGACTTATAGAGCATAATATTGTCTGAGTTGAATGTCATCATCATGTTCTTGAACTAATCTAGATGATGTTCGGGGTCCCTAGAGCTATCATAGGAATCCATTCTGTAAAGATCAAATTTCCTACGAAGTTTTCCCTCCGTAATTGTTTTTACAAAATGAGACTCCTATAAAACGTAAGGTGTCATCTCGGTGCCCATGTGCTTCATTTCTGTCTTCTTATCTCTGCCACTTTTGCCATCGTGTTTATCATCCCCCCACTCTTCTCTCTCTAACTATGCAGCTTGCTTTACTAACCTCTCAGTCCAATTTTATATTCTATTTATTCTCTGATATGACTCTTTCTGTTAATAGATATAGCACCTTAGTCATTTTTTCCATTCTTGTTTTACCCTCACGGACTCTCTTGATATATAGCTGGTGGACATTCATTTGTTCATGTCTTATTTATTCTATGTACTTTTCTAAAAGTTGGAAATTGTATGGAATAACGGAGAAACATTTTCTAAAGGATTGTCTTCATGAACCTGCGTTAAATTAGCGTACGCGGAAATGATTGGATTGATTAGGTTCCTTTTGGGCCGACTCCCCCAGACTGCATCCCGGACACGGCCCTGGTCGGTAGGTCAACATCAATGATCCCGACTGCTTCAGTCACCTGCTACTTGCCCGATATAGTACACAATGGTTAATCTTGCTCCAGGTTGGTCTCGTCGGTTGGTTATCTTACCACGACTCTTAGATTTATAGCTGGGTTTTCTTGGCTCAAAGATGTATTCGACTTGTCCCCTTTAGATTTATAATCTTGATGTTATCATTGATTGTTAATACTGGTAAGGTAAGAGAAAATATTTCTCACAAACAACGTCAAATTTGTTAAAAGAGTCTTTCTCAAATGCGATAAGAAAGAGAGACTTAGGAATTAAATAATTTGTGAATAATATGATCTCTATTTTGTATTAAATTTTGTCTCCCCAGAAAACATAGTTAGGGTTTTTTATTTTTTATAACCTTTAGCTATTTTCTCTCTTTGTAATAAATATTTATTTATTACATATTTTAACATGATAAACTGCTCTAAATGATGGTCGTGACTCTTACTAGAAATTTAAATACATTACTCATCATTATGTAGACATGTTTATCTCACAGCAGCCGCTCGGTTGTTTTGTTTGTTCGCCTCGTACACTCGTTTGGTTCTTCGTCTGCATTGGTTTGTTATCCCGGTTTGTATTGATCGTTACCATCATCTTGTCCATGGTCCCTGTCTAGTATTAATCATTTACCTTCGTCTTTTCTGTATCCGCTTTATCGTCTACATTTGCTTTGTATACTTGTCTAGATCCTCGTATGAGTTTGCTTGTTGCCCTCGGCTCGCATTTGTCGATTACTCTCGTCCCATTCATGGTTCTTATTTAGTATTAATCATTTTTATCCTCTTCTTGTGTATTATCCACGTCCATAGAGTGTTTACCTAATATTATATCTGTCACTTACATTTTTGCTAGTCTTTTGTACGAGTGTACTTTGTCAACATAAAAAAATATATACTACATGTAGAATATATACTTATCATATCTTATGTTATTATTTTTGAGTTATCAAGTTGTTTAATTTTTACGACCAAACCTCCACGAGGATAAATAAAGATCTTGAAAATAGATAATCTGTTAGCATTTAAATAACCCATTTATCAAAATGTAATGTGTAAAGTTTATAAATATATCTAAATATGTTTGATGTATTGCTTTTGAAAGTTTATAAAAATAAATCCCAAATTAAACTTTTTATACATTTTGTGTCTAGTTCCGGGTGGGTTCCTAGGAACCCACCTGGCTCTATAGATTATATGTTTAGTACTTGGGTTTCTATTTAACACCTTTGTCTTGTTGGGCAAAAGCCAGGTCGGGAACCCATATATCTTGGGTTCAGGGATTAATATCTTTTAAATTTAAATTAGATTAGATTTTTACTATTTATATATATATATATATAGTAATAGATAATAATATTTTAAAGTAAATATATCATTTATTTTTTATTATATATAAGATTTAAAAAATAATATAAATTTATATAAATTTGAAGATGTTAGTAGAGAACTTTAACGGTTTTTGATTATGTATAAGATTTAAAAAAATAATATAAAGTTATATGAATTTGATGATGTTAGTAGAAAACTCTAATTATAAGATACAATCTTTTAGAACAATTGTTGTTCTACTACCAATTAGACAACTGTAACTACAAGCTTCAAACACTAAGGTGCTTATTATGTTTCTATGTTATTAATTCTCAAAATTTAAGTTTTGCTAAATGTTTTATATTACTATTCATTGGCTACAAAGTTAACATTAGTTTATTTATATTTTTTCTTAAGATAAAGAGATATAGAGTTCAATTTCAAAGCAAATAGACCTCCATAAATCATAATTTTTATTTTGCTTTGCTAAGTTTAAATTTTATTGTTGATTGAGTTTTTTATATTTGTCATTATATGATGCATAGATATTTTAAAACAACTCCTAAATTTAGAAAAGCAAATACAAATGTCTCTAATTTAATTATTGAAGTTAACCGTGGAGAGACACAAGATTAAGTTTTTATTCCAGAAGCATATTTTCTGATGGTCAATAATCCACAACCAGAAATCGAAGCTCAATCTTCAAATTGGGAACATTTGGAGGCTGATCCAGGGAAAAGAGACCTAGTCTCTAGCTTTCATTCAGATCTTCAAGACTCAGTAAGAAGAGCTTACCTTTCTCAAGGGGTCTAATGCAACCTCGTAAGCAAAAATATCCTCCTATAGAATTTAACTTAAAACAATGTTTATATGTTCAATCTTGGTTTGATTTATATCGAAGTTGGTTAGAATATACTAAACATAATCACTCTGTCCATTGTTGGCTTTGCTTTTACCCATAGCAACGACGAGTGTTGAGCGAGTTTTCTGAGGTTTGAATTATGTGAAGAATGAGTTGGAAAATAGAATGAGTGATTCATGGCTTAATTATTGTTTGGTGACATTTATGAAAAAATAAGTATTTACCACGATTAGTAACACAACTATCCTTCAATATTTTCAAGCTATGAGTAAGAGGAAAGTACAAGTAAAATTAACTTAGATTTATGTTTTTATTTTTATTTTTTTTAATCACGTTTTAGTTATTTGTGTATATTATGTCATAACAATGACAACTTAATATTTATGATTTCAATATAAACCATATTGTTTTATAACTTTTGCATCTTATTTCATTTTATTTGATAATAATCAAAAGGTCCAGGACACCATTATGTTTAGATCCTGGCTACGCCACCGTCTGTGAAGGTTTTAAAATAACATTAAAATAAAAATATTAAATTTTTATTAATTAAAATTTCATCTTATAAAAGATTTAAATCAAATTATATAAAATAAGCTAGTGTACAAAATAAATTAATAAACTTGATGAAACAATTTTCTTCTAAAAATATTGTAAAAAAGATAAGGCTAAGAATAACAAGAAAAAAAATATAAATTTAATTTTATTATCAAAAGAATCAGTCATTTTGACAATAATTAGATCTTCTATTTATAATTACTTTAATCCTAAATATTCAGGATAAATGACGCATATCTTATAATATGTGTCAGCCATTTGTTATATAGATTACTATTATACCGCTTAATTGTCATAGGTATTTTAGTAATGTGTTACACTTATTTCAAATGTGACTATTATATTCAAGTATTTTCCATCATCATTCCACCTTTACTTATAGGTCAGCTTCTAATCAACATTTTAGTTTGCTAATACTTTTTTATTTTAACGTTACTTATTTATTTTACCGATGTTATCGACTAATTATCTTACCGATGCCCTTCAACATCTACTGTTCAACACTTTTATTTAGCCGAAACTTTTATAACGGATTCAACTAATGTTTTACCTTGTGAGATAAAGACAAATATTCATATTTTCGAGATAAAGTTAATAATTTCCAAGAGATATATAATCTTATTAGGCCTCTTCATAGTTCTTCACTCAAGAAATATTCCGAGGAAATTGGAGGGGGTGGGGAGGAGGACTTCAAATGACAACACTTCCTCCAATCTTTTTACTGCTCAGGCCCCCGGTCAGCCTTGTTTCCAATGGATAATAAATCCTAAAAAACTGAGAAAAATAAAGATGATCGTTAAAAAAAGAAGAGATCTCCAAAACCCACAATAAAAAGATACACAAAAATTAAGATTGCATCTACAATTCCTACTCCTCAAAATACTCCACAAGGTACTCCTATAACTAATCCCAAAGTTACCCCTAAAAACCCTTCACAAAAATCTTTACTAGTAGCCCATCGGTCAACAACCATCGAATATATTTCTCCTACGATGAAATCCATAGGAAATCGGCTCCTCAAACCCATCCCAGAAATAAAAGAAAGGCATACATTTGAAGAGACTAACGATGATCAAGATGAATATATAGTTATTATAGATGCTCAACCAATTAGATCTATCATTCGTCTAACTTCCTAGGTTGAACCTTCTATGAAAACTCAAGAATCCGCCCCACAGGGTGAAGCTAAAACAAGTTCTCATGTCCAGTTGAAGACTAAGCCAAAAAATAATAAGGATCTTGTCGAACTGCCCTCGAACATTGAGGCTATTTTGGGGAATAATCTGTGAAAGGTTGATAGTAAGCATCTTGTTGCGCTACACGGAATTAAGTACAAGTACTTTCAACCATCCAAGAAGGTCAAACTTAGAGATCAATAGGGAATTTAGGGAGAATGAGTTGATTTTTTATTCGAAGATCCTCAAATGGGGTCTTCTTTTACCGTTAGATCCTATATTGGTGAAGTATTTCAAACTGATAGACTTATATCCGAATCAAGCTGGTCCAAACATGCGGTTCACTTTAATGGCTTATATAATGGCTTCTCGGATATTTGGGATCATATTTTTAATGAAGCATTTTGTCGGGCTGACCGTCGTTTGCCGAATTCTTCACTTTCCCTTTTACTCCCTAACCCTTGCGGGGGAAATTCAAGAAAATGGATGACCTCTTGGAAGATGACAAGAAGTGGAAACATAGATTTTTCTTGATCTCTAGTCTATGGGAGACATGCTTCGAAGAATCTACTGAGAGACCTCATCAGCTCACATTGAAATGGACTAGCAGAGGTACTAATTCTTACATTTACTTTATTTTATTTGCTTGGTCTATTTTACCAAATTTTCTTGGGGGACAACAATGAAAAGGTATTTCCAAACCATTCGAGGACATATTGAAGAAGTTTGTCAGATATTTTCACAGTTAAGTAATTGGGCTAGAACATTTTGGTCCAACAAATTCCACAAGTGCTTTACTCAATCGAATCTGGCCAAAAATTATCTTTGGAAGGCTGACTTGACGAATGCAATGTCTTTGGAGAAGCTGATGGTGCCTCCCACGCAATATAGCATACTTCATTGAATGAGGGCCATATATAATCTTATTTATCTTCCTGCAAGGTCTAGGGCTCCAAGTTATCGGGACCCTAAAAAATATATGGTCAAAGAAGAAGATGTCAATGCATGGACTGAAGCTGAGAAAAAATAATGTTAAGGTTGAAAATGAAAAGGTTAATCCTACTGAGAAAGGTGGCTCAAAGAGGCCATCGAAGAGATACTCATTCAAAGGCATGGACTGAAGCCAAGAAAAAATAATGTTAAGGTTGAAAACAAAAAGTTTAATCCTACTGAGAAATGTGGCTCAAAGAGGCCATCGAAGAGATACTCATTCAAAGGCAAAGGAAAAAAATAAAATTGTCGAAGAGGATAATGAGGCAGCTGATCTGAGCTTGCCTTCCTCTGAGAAGGTCCACATCGTAGACTCAGATTATCCTCAGGCTTCAACATGAGAGTTTGTTTCTCAATAAACTGAGGTGAATGACAGCCAAAAAACTCAGGGAAATGAAGAAAACGTTTATGAGAACTTTGAAGTTGATTCACCAACATCACCATACTTTGATATCTATGAAAATGATTTTCTAGCCATAAAACTCAAGAAATTACTTCATATTGCTATCCTCCTCGACAAGAAACCCAAACGAAAAGACCACTACCAAAATGAAGTTCTTTAAAGAATATCTGACACGAAAAAGTTAGAAGATGAGCTTGATCACTATAAGAAGGTTGCTGCTGAACGTTCGACGAAACTTGAAGAAATGAAAGCTCAGTTAAAATTGAGCATGAACAGTTTGACAATGAACTGGAACATATTATTGCTAAAGATAATGATCAGAACACATTTGTTAACGGTCTTACTGAAGCTCATGCTAAAACTAAAAAATACTTCGAGCAGGCTGTCAAATATATAGAAAGACTTACTGCTGAGAAGCAAAGTCTTATATGATGCTGAAAAGTATAAGGACACCTGCCTTGAGAATTATGTTGTTGAATGCGTGTTTGGTTTGGAAAAAAGGGATGTCAAAATCAAGTTTGCTCTTGTGCTAGAATTTCATGAGCACTTTTCAAACTTGAAGTTATGAAGTTTCTAGGAGTGTGTTCCGGAGAAGTACAGTCTTGAAGATGTTTTTATTTTGGAGGATGAAGAATCACCCAAAGATTCTGAAGATTCGAACATTTCCTCCTCGAGTATCTTATCGGAGGATGACGAAGAAGGTACCGATTCGAGGTAAAAAAATATCTTGTTAGTTTTTTGTTTCTATAAGTTCTTTGAAAAATCTATGTGAACTGTTGTGCCTCTGGAATTTTTTGGTAAAGTCCTTCGATCTTGTTGAGGCATTTTGTACTTTGGAAATTTTTATCAATGGACATTTTTTTCTTCGGTTAATTCTTCTACCAAACGTTTCCTTATTGAAAATATTGTTATCCATTAACTTTATGGGAAGAAACTTTTTCTCAAGAAATAAATATTGTTAACCAACATTTGTTGAAAGACCCTTCCGGTCCAAAAATAAAAATTGTTGATCAATATTCATTAAAAGACCCTTCCGGTCCAAAAATAAAAATTGTTGATCAATATTCATTAAAAGACCTTTCAGGTCAAAAAATAAAAAATTGTTCACCAACATTCGTTGGAAGACCCTTTCGATCCAAAAATAAAAATTATGCAAGTTATATTTAAAATGACAAAGAAATATTATATATATGTCGGCTATAAGGGCACCTCATTAAAACCTTCATGCCCCACCAAGATAGGAAAAAGTATGCCACCAATCCTTATACAAATTCTCAAATATATATACAAAATCTTACATTCATTCCAAATATAATTTAAGATGTTCACTGTTCCACGGATGATGAAGATCTCTTCCTTATTTATCTTTAAGTAGATATGTCTCCGAATGTACCTTATCAGTTACCATGTACGAGCCCTCCCAATTGGGTTCTAACTTGCTAAGCCGTTTTTCTTTTATATACAAAAATATTTTCCTCAGAATCTTGTCCCCTATTTTGAACTCCCGTCGTCTAACTTTGGAAGCGTACTTGCTCTCTTTATTTTTTTCTTCAATTAAATCTAACTTTTCACGCTTCCCCTTATCGTTAGCCTCTTCAGAGTATTCACAGATTCGATATGAGGGGAAAACCGCTTCAGATGGTACAACAACGTCCATCCCATGGACTAATGCAAATAGAGATTCCTGAGTTGCAATGCGAGGGGTGGTTTTGTAAGCCTACAAAACGTTTTGTAAATAATTTGGCCATTATCTATCCTTGCCTTCCAAATTCTTTCTTATCCCATCAAGAATGGTCTGATTGGTCACCTCGACTGTTTGTTTGTGGATGGAAAGGTGTCGAGAAGCATTGCTATATTCCTCTAGAAAAACAAAAATAATTCATTTCTTTATTGTCGAATTGTGGCCCATTATTCATTGTCATTCTCCTCGGAACACCAAAACGACAACAAATATTGGAGACAATAAATTTGATAACGTCTTTAGATTTTGTTTCTGCCAATGGTTCGGCTTCCACCCACTTAGGGAAATAGTCTACCGCGACAATAATTGTCTGTCATCCCCCGTATTCCATCGATAGAGGGCTGACCAGATTAATATCCCACCGGCCAAAAGGTAATGCCTCGAATATTGACTCAAGAGGTACTCATGTTGCATGAATTATGTAATCAATATTTTGGCAAGTATCACATCTCTTAACCAATTATTTAGCGTCTGAATTGATTGTGGGCCAATAATATCATGCCGAGAGAACTCTTCGTATCAAAGTTTTATACCCACAATGTGCAGACCCTTCTCTGTCATGTAATTCAAATAATATCACTTGTGATTCATTTTCCCAAAGAATCGAAGTAAAGGCCTGCTAACAGATTTTTTGTATAAGATATCTCCAAGTACCACGTAGCCATGTGCCTTGAACCGTATTTCATTTGTTATTACTTTATCAATGGGCAAGAAATCATTTACCAAAAATTCTTTGATTTTGTTCCTCCAATCTTTCTCGCTACTTGTAGAAATTTGAAAAGCTTTGGCTGATCCTTCCACATGTTCAAACTCCGTTGTTATCATAGTACTTTCTTGTGTGATAATCCAAGGATGCTCCTCGGAATACGAGCAGTAGACAAAGAATCAGTCACATAATTTTATGCCCTATGAACATATTCATACTTGACGCATTCAAAGACAACCACAAAAGCCTTTAACGCTCTCAAATACTTCACTAAATGATATTTTCTAGCCTCGGATTGGCCAAAACACATGATTTATAAGGAGTTGTGAGTCGCTCACTAGCCTAACTTTATATCCCTATAGATTTGAGCAAGTCTTAACCCTGCCAAAGCGGCTCCGTACTCTGCCTCATTATTCGATGCTTGAAATCTAAAGCGAATATATTGATACATTACAATATCATCTCGAGATACCAACTGCACCCCCGTCCTACATCCTGATACACTTGAACCCACATTTATCGGACTTCCCATTCTGTCTCAGAACTTTCTTCATTTACCTTCATTTTTTACCGCTCAGAATGATATTCAACTAGGAAATCTACTAAGTCTTGCAATTTGATACAGTTCGAGTTTCAAACTCAATATCAAAAGTTCCTAATTCAAATGAACATTTACTCATTCTGTCTAAAACATCATGCCTTTGCAGCAAACTTTTCAATGGAAAAGATGTTCGTACAATGATAGAATGAGTCTTAAAATAAGGCCTCATTTTTCGAGTAACAATTACCAATGTGAGGGCTAATTTTTCTAATTTTAAATATCGTTTTTCCGCATCCAAAATAATTGTACTGACATTGTACACTGGTCTTGGGAAATTACCTACTTCTGCACTGACAGCATAATCTGATACTACTATGTAAAATGTATTATTCCCCCCCCCCAGATTAAGCTTTGTCATAATTTACGGTAAGGAAAGATACTTTTTAATTCGATAAAATACTTCAGAACACTCTTAGGTCCAGTTAAAACATATTTCTTGCCTCAAGACTTGGAAAGTCGTAGCGCATTTATCCGACGATCGAGATATAAATCTATTCAAAGATGTCAATCTTCATGTGGAATATGTATTTCTCTGATCGTTCAGAGTGGTGACATAGTGCTGAAAGCATATAGTTTTATAGAATAAGCTTCTATTACATGTTCACTAACTATGGTAATCATCTGTGGTATAATAGAATAAGTTAGAACGTGACCAAGGAACATAAACGGATTCTTAGTTATAAAATTCAATAAATATGTACAATTTTTTTGGTATCATCGCATTAGCCATATTTTGTTTTGTAAAATTAGTAGCATATTTTTTTTCAAATCAATATCATGTGTAAAAAATCACTAGATCTGATAGCAATATTGATGTAATCGTTTTTTTCCCACTAATTTTATAGTAGAAGCATACAATTTTTTAAGAAAGTGAATAAACATTAGTGACATTACATTTTTCAGTCTTCATCTTTTAGAGGTCCTACGCTTTTCAGTGAGTTTTTTTTACTTTGTTTCTATTTCATCTAAAAAATCATGAAACTACACATTATTTCCGTCATTTTGAAAAATATTTTTTTACACTTGTGTGCAATAAAAAAGAAAATATTCAAATAGTGATAGGAAAATAATGATCGAATAGAGTTAATTGATAATGACTTAAATATATGTAAGGTACTAATGAAATTTTTAAAAAGTATATTCTAAGTATTTTTTTTTTCTAATGGTTATGCTTTTAAAATATTACTCAAAATCAAATAACAAATCAAGAACGCATTATCTATTATGTTATCTATAATCGAACATGTAACCAATCTATAAGTATCTAATTAAATTTATCTTTAAAATATTATTTTTTACATAATTAATCTAAATTATATATTTTATTTTGAAAAGAAATCATACGATAAAGCATTAATAAAATCATTTTTTTATTAATTTTATTATTAAACAATAAAAAAGTATTTGGAAAAATATATTTTTATATTTTTATTTACAAAGTTTGATATTTTATAAAAATCGTAACATATGCAAGAATTTTTTCATTAGTGATTATAAATTAGTTTAAATAAAAATTATAATTTGAATCATATAATTTTTATAGGATATAAAATACATCAAATAAAAAATATAACTTGTATATGATATGTGCATTAATATTTGCATAACTTTAATATT
The DNA here is from genome assembly GCA_036936605.1 of Limnanthes douglasii subsp. nivea. Lineage (NCBI taxonomy): Eukaryota > Viridiplantae > Streptophyta > Magnoliopsida > Brassicales > Limnanthaceae > Limnanthes > Limnanthes douglasii. Next base: position 54,736,821 of record JAUPFV010000002.1, on the reverse strand, counting down.
TATTGAAAGTTGTGCAAAAAATATTTGAACCTCAATTTTTAACAATACCACTCTATTAAAAAGTTGTGTAAAAATACTTAAACCCTGGTAATAAACCTCCTTTGAAATTTTGTACAAAACTATTCGAAACACAAGACTGATCACATCGAAAGAAACCTTCATACTTCCCCTCAACGACATCCTCCCGTAATCTTTTAAATGATTTAAGAATGCATAAGCTGCTTCAAAACATCAGACATTGGTCATGATATTTTTTATTATTCCAAAGTCACTCGCTATTAATAGAACACTATGTCTAAAATCTTTATCTCAAAACCGCCCAAACAAAACCAAAAACAATATAATTCAACTATCTAAACCTAAACTTTTAATCAAAACTCAAAACTCAAAACAACAAATTATATTGATAACTAAATAACTAGAATAAAAACCATATTAAAAAAACTCAACCGACAAAGCATAATCGAAATTTAAAAACAACTCACAATCTTAAGATTTATTGGAAAATATTATGCGATGAGGAGGAAGAAGAAAATACACTCACTCGGTATATATTAATTCTATTAAGATTTAATAAATAAATACATATCATTTTTCTAGACTACAACCAAATACATAATTTGTTAATGAATTTAAGAAAATCCAACACATAAATTCAAATATATATTACAATATCATAATAATACACTTACTCGTTTCAACTTCTCTTCCATTATTTATCAAATTGAAGTAATATTGTTTTTTTATAAGCTCGCATCTTCCGTGTACAAGTCGATCATTACAACAAACTAATTTTGGAGTTAATGAGACTCTTAAAAGGATCCGAATCCTTCTTCCTAAACTCTATTTTTTTAACTAGCGAAGGTAGAAGTACATATTGTAACTATAAGTTAAAGAATTATAAATTATTTTGTGTTTGATTTCCACACCGCTCAAAAGCTCAAACAATAAAACTTATATAAAGAGCGGCAACGTACTTATCCATTCCATTGGTTATCTCCAAAAGGCTCAGAAATTTCTTTTCATGTAAAAATTTCTTCATCATTTTAGTTTTTTCATCACTCCAAAAGTATTAGTTATAAATTCACCATTTACTTTTATCTCTTCTTGTGTAGACACCTCGATAATAGAAATATTTTTTGGATACTAGTTATACAAAATTAATCAAACACGGCTTAAAAATTTGCAACATATATTCCATTTTGCTATCATCTCATTCAATTGCTTTGTGACTAATGGTAATCATTTGTGGTATAATAGAATAAGTCAGAACGTGACCAATGAACATAAACGGATTCTTAGTTATAAAATTCAATAAATATGTACAAATTTTTTGGCATCATCGCATTAGCCACATTTTGTTATGTAAAATTAGTAGCATAATTTTTTTCCAGATCAATCTCATGTGTAAAGAGATTACTAGATCTCATAACAACATTGATGTAATATTTTTTTCCACCAACTTAGTCTTTCTTAGTCTTTCATACGCTTTTCATTGAGTTCTTTTTTTACTTTGTTTATATTTCATCTAAAAAATCATGAAACTACACATTATTTCCGTCATTTTGAAAAATAGATTTTTACATTTGTGTGCAATAAAAAAAAAAATCTCTAAGATATGAAAATAATGGTAGAATAGAGTTAATTGATAATGACTTAAATATATATGCAAGATATTAATGAGCTTTAAAAAAATATATTTGAATATTTTTTTTTCTAATGGTTATGCTTTTAAAATATTACTCAAAATCAAATAACAAATCAAAACAAAACGTTATCTATAATCGAACGTGTAACCAATGTATAATTATCTAATTAAATTTATTTTTAAAATATTATTTTTTATATAATAAATTTAGATTATATATTTTATTTTAAAAAGAAATCGTACATAAAACATTACCACTCGATTGATATTGGATATCAATTCCCTCCCAACATACTGTACTAGTATTTTAAAATTATTATATTTTACCAAACTTTTGGTAAAACATTAGTTTGGTTTGGTAAAACATTAATATGTTAGAATAATACAGTAAAACATTTCACCCATAAACACAACCATCCACTTGTGCAAATGTCTAGGAAATTTTGTACAATATATACGTAAAGATGGCTCTAGCTTAATAAAACATAGATCTGACTATCTTCACGCATAATATGAAAATTTTACTCGAATAGACTACATCCATATACATAATTTTATTACTTTAATATTTTATTTTAAGAAAAAATAATTTGAATTTCAGTGTAATTAAGCTTTTTGAATATGTGCCGGTTGGTCTAAATTTTGTACTCCCATTGGTTAATAAACCAAAATCGATACCCATTGGCAATATCTAATATTTTAAATCCATTTGACGTTTTTATTATTTGCAAATCTGTATATATTTTATGAATTGGTAATTATGAATTTTGTGAAATGCATTTATTGATAGTCTTGCCAAATGCTTTGGTTTTGCAAAAATGTGGCTTTCGTCGCCCCAGACTGCTATCTAACGGTGAATTATGTTATTTACCAAAATAATTTTCACCAACAAAATAACGTAACCATCAGATAGTACAGCAAATTAAGCGAAATGAAGAGAGTATAGGAGTATTTAGGGCTGCCAACGGTTCTCCCGAACCGAGAACTAGATCAGGACCGAACCGATAAGGATCGGACCGAAAACCGGACCGAACTTTAACGGTTCGGTTCGCAGTTCCATTCTAAAAACCGAAAATCGATATAGAACTGAAAAAAAATCGGTTAAGAACGGAACCGATAAAACTGATAGGACGAAATATAAAATTGAACCGATAAAATCGATAAACCAAATGGAACCGATAGAACTGGTAGAACCAATAGAAAATCAGACCAATAAAACCGTTAGAACAAATTATTTATTATTATTTATTTTTTTATACATTATAGTACCAAAATTAATAGTTAATTACCAATTTTTTTTAACAAAATCAAAAGATTAACTTATAAACTTTAGTTTTTATATCATTTACTTCAAATTTCGATTGAATTTAATTTTTTAAGTAGACCAAACCGGACCGGTAACAAACCGGACCGAATAGAAACGGACCGAAACGGGACCGGAACAAACTCGGACCAAACCGGAACCGAACCGAATCGGACCGAACCAAAAACTTAACAGTTCGATCCGGTTCCAAAAATTAAAACCGAAAACTTAGCGGTCCAGTCCGGTCCGAACCGATAAGCTTAGCTGTCCGGTCCGGTTTAGTTAAAAACGGAACAAACCGGACCGATAACAGCCTTAGGCGTATCCAAGCTCTAAGTAGTAATTAGATTTTCAAATAGGAATATTGAGTTGTGTTTTGGCCCCCTATCTAGTATGTCCTCAAAATCACTTTATTTTTTATGGTGTTAACACACTGCAAAAAGACTGCAAAGTCGAGCATTACTACATCATGATGAGGTTCCGATCTATCAATTACCACCCATCACCTATACGTTTTCAGCCTTCATTTCACACTCCCTCTAAACTCTTAGATCAGATTCCATCCTACCTTAGATTTTGAACTTTACATGTCAGATATTTTAGATAAGATTTGAAAATTAGGGTATAGAATTAAAACCCTAAAAACGTTAGGTATAAAAAATATTTATGTACCTAATATTTATATCTATTTACACAAAAAAGAGTGTGATGTTGAAAATTTGGTAAAGTTCAAAATAATTTGTGAAAAATTAGATAACTAATAGTGTTTGAGATAATAAAGAAAAGGGAAATTGCACTTAAAAAGTACCCACTAATTATAAAATTGTCACTAACTAGTCATTTACTATCCAAGGTTTGATCAATTGTTATTTAATACCCAACTCAACTACTTTATTGTCACTTACAATCTAATATTATTTTAATACCCTAACTACTCTTAACCCACTATATAAACATAATTTTCTGTTTTCTTTCTATTTTTTCTAACTTTTTGAAGATTTGAATTTATTAGCCGCTCTAACCACCTAACCCTACGAACCACCACGAAGACCGGTTGAAATCACATTTTCCAGTGATCGGAGTGTTTAAGGTCTGTTTATTTATTTAGTTTTGTGGTGTAAACGTATCTAACCACTGTCTTCTATGTATAGGAACTGATCGTGTTTCTACGTACATGAATCTGTTGTTTTGCAAGTAATCGCGTTTCTGGTCCCAGGTAATCGTAATTACCTACTCAACTACTTTATTGTCACTTACAATCTAATATTATTTTAATACCCCAACTACTCTTAACCCACTATATAAACATAATTTTCTGTTTTCTTTCTATTTTTTCTAGTTTTTTGAAGATTTGAATTTATTAGCCGCTCTAACCACCTAACCCTACGAACCACCACGAAGACCGGTTGAAATCACATTTTGCAGTGATCGGAGTGTTTAAGGTCTGTTTATTTATTTAGTTTTGTGGTGTAAAACGTATCTAACCACTGTCTTCTACGTATAGGAACTGATCGTGTTTCTACGTACATGAATCTGTTGTTTTGCAAGTAATCGTGTTTCTGGTCCCAGGTAATCGTAATTACCTACTGATTTCGAAGTTATTTTGTTGGTTTTATCAGTCGGAATAGGTTATATTTTACTGTTTTAGACGCCATAGCCTGATTTCGAGCTTTTCTCTGTTTTTTTGTTACAGTGATATGTTATTGTTTTGTTAATATTTGTCGTTATATACTCATGTCCTTGTTTTCTGATGTTATATACTAATTTTGTAGTGCTTTAGATTTTTATTTCGGACGTTAAACATGTGTAGATTACGAGTTTTAGTTGTCCAGGCCTTCCACGCAAGATGCGAATTGTTTGATGTATTCGATGAGGAAGATGCTAATTGTATTATCAATTCGCATGGTGACATGCGAATCACATGAAAGAATTTCAAAATTTGCTTAGAAATATGCTGCGAATTGTGTGAAGAACATACGTTTCGCATGTTATGATGCGAACTACGTGACACTCTAGAGTATTGTATGTTCAAACAAATACCAGGACTTTTTAGTTAATTTTCTATGTTTTCGCATGTTATGATGCAAACTGTGTAGAACTCTAAAATATTGCATTTTCAAACAAATATCATTATTTTTTTAGTTGCTTTTATGTTTCGCATGCTAGGATGCGAACTATCTAGAACTTTTTAGAGTATTGTATTTCGAAACAAATATCAGGACTTTTTTAACAAACAACTATCAGGACAGGATGCGAATTGTTTGATGTAGGTATACACAAATCGCAAGATAGGATGAGAATTGTTTGATGCAGTAATGAATAATTTGCACATAGTTTTTGGGACTAATAACTAATAACTTGTTCTGTCCAGGGTAAGAGATGTCCAAATCACGAGTTTGTAATTTTAAATATGGTCACCAAACCGCAATTGTGCCTTTCACGGAGTTTGAAAGCTTTCGAAGTATCCAAGCTTATGTGGAGAACACATGGGAGGAGCTTGCCACATGTGACTACCTAATTACCTAGTCATGCGGGTATCACAGTAATTGTTTCTTTAATAACCATAATGATTTTGTTGGGTTGGTGTTATATCTTGATTTAGAGTGTTTAAAACGGGTTAGTTTTCTCATAGAACAACACGTCTTCGATAAGGGTTCTGGTGAAAAAAGTTATGTTGATAAGAGCTATGGTGGTAAGGATTGTGGTGTAAAGCGTAAAGAGCGTAGCTTGAGTTTGGGAGAACCATTTCCCAATCAACTAGTTAGCGGGGAGAGTAGTAACGGTTTAGTTAATTCTGATCAGAGAAACAAATAACTTGCTACTGCTGGTTGGGCTGATGCTATTACAGGAGTGGGTCAAGCTTTCGAAGAAGGTGATGCCGGTCTGAGGTTATCTTTGTGCAAGTTTGCGTTAGAGCATGGGTTTTCTTTCAAATACATGCACAACACAACAACCAAGATCACTGCTTATTATGAAAATAAGTTCACAAGCGGGTGCAAATGGAGACTTTATGCATCTATTGATTCCAGCACCGGCTTGATGACGATCAAGAAGTATGTTCCGCACCATACTTGCAGTCCTGTTTTCTCCCAGAAGCATAAGCATAAGCGGCACAGGCATTTGACATCAGATTTGATTGCAGAGGGAATTCAGGATTCTCTACGGACCTGCCATTCGTTGACAGCCAAAACAATACAATCGACTGTAAAACAAGATTACGGTCTTGACATCTCTTACCGTTTGTCATGGAATGCTTTAGAGAAGGCTAGGAGGGGAGTTTTCGGAGATAGTTCAAGTTCTTTTAGTTTACTAAGCGGATACTTCAAACGCTTGAAGAGCCGGGATATTACTTTAGACTGCCAGTTGGAGTTATCAGCTGGAAACCGATTCAAGGGCTGTTTTGTAGCATTTGGTCCGTCCCTTCAGGGTTTTCATTCATGCCCTCCAATATTGTTTGTCGATGGAACCCACTTATATGGAAAGTATAAGGGTACCTTGCTTACTGCTGTAGCAAAGGACGACAACAACGGTTAGTTACATTTAACTAGTTAATCTGAATGATGTTTTTATGTGAAATTGTTGTGCAATAATTCGCATCCGAAGTTGTGAATTAAGCAGTGTTGGAATCTTTACATTTCGCATTTGAGGATGCGAATTATGCGATGACAGTTCGCATCCTATATATTCACACCATTTGTTGTTTTAATCTTGGCATTTCGCATTTGAGGCTGCGAATTAGATAGTATTTGAAACTGTGCTTACATCGCAGATTATGCTTGTACACAGTTCGCAACAAATATTTTGAGCGCAACTACCTGGACAGCATGCGAAATGTGTATAATTTTTAAACGTTTGAGTACTGTTGTAGTGTTCATTTGATCTGCCTTTTTCCAGGACTATTCCCTGTTGTTGTTGGTATAGTTAGCATTGAAGATTGTGACAATTGGATGTGGTTTTTGGGGTGTTTGAAACCACATTTGTTGGATCGCCAGATCACATTTATTTTAGACCGTCATTCTGGTATCGTTAATGTTGTTTCTATCTTGTATCCAAACTGCTATCATGTGTACTGTTATTTTCATCTCATGCAGAATTTGAAAGCCAAACTGGAACATACTAACAAAGACTATAAAAAAGGATGTTGAGTTTCTTCCATTGTCTTGCTTATGCTCCCAGTCGAGAGCTTTTTAAAGATATACTAACAGTTTTTCTATGTGAAGGTGGTGACAGAATGAGTGATTTTCTTGCAAATTTACCCCCTGAAAAGTATGTGCACGCTTACGTAAAAGGGAAGCGATACGGCTCTATGGCTTCTACTGCAGCTGAATCGTTTAACAATCAGATCAAAAAATATTGCGGCCTACCAATTGTTGAGTTTATTGACTGGATTAGAGTCTTGCTTATGACTCAAGTTTCACGAAGATACGAAGAGGGTCTCAGCTGGAGTACTAATTTGGTCCCCGAGTACGAGAAGAAGCTAAAGCAGAATGTTGACATGTGCCGAACTTGGGTAGTACGTAAGTCGTCTACCGCCATGTTCGAAGTCTTTTCGAATCCTGTGGCTGTTGTTAATCTGTTGGATTTCAAATGTCCTTGCAGATCATGGCAACAAGAGTGTTTTCCATGTCCTCACGCTTTAGCGGCAATACAATATACTGACTAAGATCCATTGACCGTAATATAGCCCTTCTTTACGGTTAAGAACTATAGGGAAAGTTACCCTTTCAGCATACCAGCTATAACGGATTTTGGGGAAGGGTCCAGCGCTAACGATCCTTCGTTTGTTGAAGTTCTGCCTCCGAACGTTAAGAGACGCTCCGGAAGGCCTAAGAAAAAGCGAATCTCTTTAAGAGGAGAAATCTCAACCAAGCAGTTGAGGTGTGGCCGTTGTTCAAAATCAGGCCATAATAGGAGGACTTATGATGTTCCAGTTTAAGGACAATCCGTGTTGTGGACAATTCTGGTTGGCCGCATTTATTTGTAGTACTGTTATTGTTCTATACAACAAACTAAATTTTTTTACATTTCTGTGTTTGTAATGCTTTTATTAGAGTGAAGAAATGTTAAGTGCTTTGATTTGCAAGCATTTCACATCCGGTATTGCGAATTGGGTACAATATGTTGAAATCTGGTTGTAAACATTTATCAGGTTTCCATGCGATTTATGTGAAATTTCACCAGGATACGAATCGTTATTAAAAATCATATCAAACATTTATCAACATTTTATGCTGCGAATTGTGTTGAAATATAACGTAATGCATTTTCAAATAAATATCAGGACTCCTGGCTGCGAATTATGACCAGAACATATGACAATAATTATTCGCATACGATTCGCACGATATGATGCGAATTATGACTAGAACATATATCAGGACTCCTGGCTGCTTGTGTAAAGAGATATGATGCGAATGGAGAACAACCATAAGTCCTGATATTTGTTCACATGCTAAGCTGCAAAGCGTGCTTTGATAAAAATACCAGGATATTCGGTGGGTTGCAAATTGCATGTTAAGCTGTGAATTGCATGAAAATTAGTACTATTGAAACAAGTAATATATCAGGTTAAGATGCGAATAATTTACAAATTGTAACTGGATGCAAATCGTTCATATGATTGAAAGTTTACACAGATGTTTTTAAAAAAGAGGATTACAATCTTCATGCACTAACAAATGTTTGCACAGATCACTACAAACTATTGGTGTTAGTTAGTTGCATTCCAAAAAAAACAAAAAACAAAAGCCAACTCTATTAGTCATCAGTAGATAATTTTTCACCATCTTTCTCCTCTGTGTGCTGATCATCAGCTTTTTGCTCTTCCTCTTCCTCTTCCTTTTCATTATCTACGTCCGTCATGCATAAAAAATTTGTTCTTGATGGACCGGCTTCGTCTTCCCTCTTCCTTTTGTTGTTTGGAACCTCTGTCGTCTGAGGTTCCACCTCTGCTGGCTGAGGTACAGCAGCAACCATTGAAACCTCTTCTGGAAGAGGTTCAGCAGCAACCAGTGGAACAGCTTCCACTGGTTGAGAATCAGCAGAGTAGTAGTCATCATATATGTCGAAATCAAAGACAGATACTGGGCTGTTTGGTGGTGCTGCTGGCATGATCAAGTCATCGCTCCAGTTAACGGTTAAGGATGACCAGGAGTCACCCATAGAACCAAGTGAACCATAGTTTGAGTATGAGGTGGTGGTTGTGGTGGTGGAAAAAGACATGACTGTTTGAATTCGAAGAGAAGAGGGAAATGAGTTTGTTAAAAAAAATAGCCTCTGGTTTAAAATGTGTAGTTTGTTTTAAAATAGCCTCTGGTTTACTAGTGTTATTTATAGGGAGATGAGGTAATCATTACATAGCCTCTATGTCCAATTAGCAATTAATGGGTTCTGTACGTGATAGATTGTTTTTTGTGTGCTCAATGGAGAAAACGTTTACCAAGGCATAAGTCATAGCCTGTTCGTATTCTTGAACTTTATCTTTTGAATTTTTTATTCTGTACCATGCTGCGGACTGTTGTGGTATGTGATATACCAGGGTTTGCTGCGAACGATTTGATAAGGAATATGCACATTTCTGAAAATGTAATTTGTTAATGTAAGCACAACAAACTAAAAATTACAATCGATGTATTTACAAGAAAAAAACATAGTGTTTTAAATCGAACACCCATATGTCACAGTGTATTTGTTATTTAAAAAGAAATCAAACATTCCACTCTGAAGGCAGTGACCATATCTTTAGCGTATTCTATCTGCACAAATCCATGCTGGATAATATCTCTGCGTATTTGTAGACAAAAATACCATAGTCCAGGGTGCCTGGTTTTTGTTGTGGGATTTTTCTTTCAGTTTTCACCTTCCACCCTGTCCTTGATTTAGGTAGGAATCCTCTCTCCAACAAATATTTGATCTGTTTATAATAATTAGTGTTAGGAACCAGCACAAAAACAACAACAGTTGGTGCCATACAATTCGCACCTTAGGCTGCGAATTGTGTGATAACCAATCTAACATGGACATGTCAAGAAATTCGCAGCATATGGTGCGAATTGTTTGATATCCAATCCATTTTGTCTGCAAATATTTCGCAGCCTGTTTTATTGAAATGCACCGTTCAAAATGATTCGCATCCTATGCTGCGAAATGTGTTATGGATAGGCTACGAAATGCAACTGATTTACTCACATTTCGCAGCATATCTCGATCACAGTTCGCAACCTGCGTTGATCATGCATACTTAAAAATGTGTTTAAACTTAAGTGTATAGTTGGGAATATTTACCAGTTGTGTAGGTGTCCTTGTGGTGTATAGTCTATGGCTTTCAGTTTAGGCAGAAGTGGATTGTAGTTTGTTATTAACCTTCCGTCGACGTCAATGACGAGCAACGTCCAGTGGTTTATCTGGTCCTTTGTCTCGGTGCATATTGGGATCATGATGATGTTGGGGTTTTTGGGCGCCTTTCTAAAAGCTGCGTCCACCAAATTTGTTACTTCCCGTCCTGTTTTCAATATATGCTGCATCCAAGCGAGAGTACATTATAATGAGAAGATTTTCTAAAGCTTTGAAATTTACCTTAGCTAAACTTACCGTTGTCATACCCGAAATCAGTACGGTGTCGTGTTGCTCTCCTTCAGCCTTAGTGCATGGAACTTTGAAGTCAGCTTCTTCAAGCATTTTTCGAATCCAAGCGTCGATAACCTAATAAATGAGTTGTTTATTTATGTTAAATATACAAGACATATTTGAAACATTCAAAATAGAACTGGTTGACAATCGGATACCTTTACGCCCAGCTCCAGTTCTAAAGGTAGTGTCATCACATCACTCGCTTGCACTCTGATTTCTTTGTAAATTTGGACTCTGGTAACTGCCATACCACTGGATCAGGAGTGTCTCTCTCTCGTAGGCTTTAACTAACTGTATTTTTTTGTATTCTGCCACATCGATACGGTTAGTTACTTTTGTTTTCTTTGGCCAGTCGCTGTAGTCTACTTTTGGCGGTTCCCGTACTGTTATAAATATCTCTTCCTCTTCCTCTGCCACTGGAGGCTGTATTGGTGTCAGTAGATTAAAAGTAGGCTCCTCTGTTTCTTTACTTGGCTCGACCTTAGGAAATAACAAAAATCAAAAGTAGAAGGGTGTCAGTAATTATAATGTTAACGACCCTAAACAGTTCACATGCTAACATGTGAATTGTTGGTTCTAGTTGAACACACTTCAGAGTATCTATCAGGGTAGCATGTGAACTGTTCGAGGTTCCACTGAACAGTTTGCATAATACCCTGATATTCGTTTGTAACATTGAAAATAGGTCCATACAATTCTCATGTTATGATGCGAAATCATTATAAGTAGCCCTTACCGCACGGTCAGCGATAACCAATATCGTTGACTTGTTCGGCATAGGATCTGGATCGTGTCGGCAGAGATCATTAAAGTCATCCTCCGACATGTTCTCCAAAGACCGTTGTATTATAGAATCGTAATATACATTATCAATTTCATTTAAAAATGTCTGTGAAACTTGAGTGTAAATACCATCAACAAAAACATCAGGTAAACCTACTGTATTATCGTTTGACTCTGGAGTTTGCAGTTGATTTGTTACCGGTGCTACAGTTTCATGTTGGCTTAGCAATTCTGACTTTGTGCACACCACCGTTGGTCTTTGAGGTGCATCTATATATGTGGTGTTGTCTTCAAAAGATGGTCTTTTCTGGCTGCGTAGTTCCGTCTTCTCACAATGATGGACATGTTCTAACTCCTGCGGTGCTATCTCTTGCGTTAGCCTTTCTCTCTTTGCCAACGCTATATGTTGCTGCTGTTGTTGTTCTTGTTGTCTTTGTTGTTCTTGTTGCTATTGTTGTTGAAGTTGTTTCTATTGCTGTTGATGTTGTTGATGTTGTTGGTGTTGTTGTTGTTGTTGTTGGTGGTGGTGGTGTTGAACTTCTTGTTGCTGTTGTTCGTGTTGAACTTGTTGTTGCTCGTGTTGTTGTTAGTGGTGTTGTTGTTGTTGTTGCTGCTGGTGTTGAACTTGGTGCTGCTGTTGTTCGTGTTGAACTTATTGCTGCTGGTGTTGTTGTTGTTGTTGCTGCTGGTGTTGAACTTGGTGCTGCTGTTGGTGTTACTGCTGTTGTTGTTGTTGTCTTTCGGTCTCCTGTTTCATAAAAATTCCAATGAAAAAGGTAGAAGGGTTAAGCATACTATAATCATTGTTGTGGACGATTCGCATGTTGACCTGATATTTGTTTTGTCCACTTCAAACAAATCGCAGCTCAGCATGCGAATTGTAAAATAACTAATCTACTAGTCGAATACACAATTCGTAACATAGGATGCGAATTGTTTGGACAGGACTACACAACAGTCCTGATATCTGTTTGATATCATCATATCATGTGATGGCATTGTTTGGAATATGTATTCAACTGGGAAACCACGCTGACTGTTTTAAATAGATACACTGAGTTTGTTTGAATATTTATACAATAGTAAATATTATTTCAATAAATTTCATCACAACAAATAAACAAGATATTTGAATCTTAGTGAACTTTTGATTCACTTACATCTTCTAGGCTGCCTAGTTTTGAAACTTCTTTCGCACATTCTTCTATCTTCTTTGGGTCATTCGGAGAAGACTCGTGTCTTTCTTTCTCTGTCTATGTCTCCGTTGTGTCCATCTCTGTGGGCACCGACAACTCTCCGTGCATCCTTGCAGATTATACCTGTATGGGTGAATGGTTGGCATCATCACCCCTCTCTTCTGGCAGTACTGCATCAACATGGTGTTGATCAGCATCAGACACAGATGTTTGCAATACAGTGGATGCTGCTACCTTCTCAACTATTGAGCTTTCAATCTGGCAAATTGGCTGAGAGATAGCATTATGGATTTGTTGTGCTTCAAGATCCGCTATCTTCCGTTTCAATTTTTCCAGCTGAAAACACGATAGCAGACGTTTTATAAACATATTAAGTGCTGATTATAGCGATTATTTAAGGCTCAAGTCATACTTACTTCTCTGGCCTGTTTTTCTATCTTCATCTCGTACTTGTTCTTGTCGGCATATATCTTCAAACGCTTTGATTCATCAACAATTGCAGAAATCTCGGGATTAGATTCTCTGCGTTTGAATAAATAATCACCGATTGTTTCACTCATACTAGTTGTGGCATCATCGTCGGTCTCCTGCCTGGATTTTCCTTTCGGTGGTGGTGGAATCGTTTGCTTGGGGAGTCTTGGTGGTGGAATCGTTGGCTCGGGGAGTGTTGGTTGTTCGGGTTTGGGAGACATCACCTTATTTGTTTCTTTCTGTGATGCTCGTCTCCTTTGTCTTGGTTTTGATGCTGTGCTTTTCTTCCTCTTCCTTGATCTTTCTTATGGTGGAACACGTTCCTCATCTGCATCTCCACTATCTGGTCGGTCTCCGAAAGCTTCGGTTTCAGCATCTTTAAGAAGTAGTGGACCTTCCAAAACCTACCAACAGAGGCACATGTAAGTAAATAGATGCAAGAGGCTTGTTTTGAAAGTATGAGGGTGTGGACAAACAAATATTTTTTTACAAACAGTTCGCATTATATGCTGCAAAATGTGTGAAACTATATCTATGTTAGAGTTGCAACAATTCGCATGCTGAGCTGCGAATTGTGTGTAAACAACAGGCTGCGAACTGTGTGGAAATAATAAGATGCGAACTAAGTATTCATGTCAAGTTGCGAAATGACTGATAAATTTTCTAATATAACACCAACCAAAACGCATGATATGCTGCGAACTGTTTGCAACCCCAATTCAATAGCTATATAAAAGCTCAAACCTGATCATTTTGCAGGTCGGGTATTTTAATAAGCAGCGCCACGGTTGCTGCTTGGCACTCTAATCCTAACCATTTGAAAAACCTTGGTATCAAGGTTGGCTTCGCTACCTCGAGGCCGATTGTTGTGTGCTCCATGAAGAAGGGCTGCATGGGGGTAAGTTTTATCATCAAGATGCTCTGTACATAACTAATTTTTATACTTAATAAATCAATCTTACAACTAGAAGGGTGACGCAGCCGACGACTCGATCAGGTTTTTCGATTGCTAAGCAACTCTTGATAGACTGTCAGAACTTGTACAGTATTGATCCGGATCAGTCGTAATTGTTTATTTTGCTCAGGTCTTCAACATAATAAAGCGTGCTCCAACCCAGGATATCTCCGGATACGAAGTAGAATAGGGTGGAGCACAAAAACAGTATCAGCAGCCTCGCAACGTCTTCCAACTCATGCTCCCCCCCTTCACTTATGGCTTTTTGTATACCTTCCTGTAAAACCAACGACAACAGGCTATGTTAGAAAAGTATAGCATCCTACTTTATAAGATGAAGTCGATTTTACACGTACCTTTATAATGGCATTTGTTATCGTTTTAGTATTACTCGCTGCTACTTTCCTGCCAGTTTTACCCATGAAGTATTTCTTCATCATCCTCGATTCATCCTCCTCGTCGGGCGCGTATTTGTTGTGAAATGCTTCGGTTTTCGTTAACCGTATTTTGTCCGTGCCATGCTTCATCCCGAATATGACCTTCACATCATCTTCGGTTAGCTTTACAAATTTTGAGCCAATACGGAAGGCGTCTCGATCGACAAAGAACCTCTCGACGAGATACTGAATGATACATTAGAATTTCTTCTTAAGTAGCTCTGCCTCGTCACGGATGTCGAAAGCCGTTTTCAAAAGCATATAGAAAGGTGTGTTTCTTGCAGCTTCAATGTGGGCACGAGTAATACCCATCTCTTTAAGAAGCTTCAGAAAACTCACCAACCCTGATCTGTAGTAGCTAGGTTTTGTTGTCATACCTCCTGCACAAACACAAATTAGCTGGAGTGTCACAAACTTCGCATCACAAGCTGCGAACTTTATGTCTTATCAGTTAAAATGTCACACGATTCGCATGTCAAGCTGCGAATTGCCTATATATCAGTATAGTTTTTACAAGCAATTCGCATGCTGGCATGCGAATCGTTTGTAAATACAAGCTGCGAAATACATGACATAAAAATTGAATCGAGCTGCGAATTGCTTGCATAATGGGTGATAAAGATGTGAACTGTACTACAGCCCACACGTACAGGCTGCGAACTGTTCTATTTTTTACATGCACGTTGCATGGATTTGGAAAATATTGAAACAGCATCAAAATCAACAATCAACTACCTAATGCACATCTAACATACATCATAATTCTCATGAAAGTATTAATATTACATGCAACTAAACTTCTACCTTGCGTTCGATGATAAACCCAGAAACTGACCAACTATCGTCACTAAATACTTTGTTCCGGTATAACGAGCAACGACGATCGTGAAATGACAGAAAATTGTGTTTCGAAGTCATCAAAAACGCAAAAAAGTACACTTTCCACGATAATGCATATCTGTTTACTTTTAAAAGCTGTCCAATTCACCGGTCGGAGAAGGTGGTTACTCGTTGGACTGAGTAAAATACTGTGTCCGGTGCGATTCCGTTGAACGTTCGAATGACGACTGATTTCGAACGTTGAGAAGCGGTAGGAGTTTTGGGTTTGAGAGAGAGAGTGTACCACAAAGTCGAACGGTTTCTGGTGAGTAACTAAAATTAGACGTGGTTTGTGTTTGTTTAGGGCGATGAGAAGGTGGAAAAAGTGATTTCGAAGTGAAAAATAGGTATATATAGTCGAGGGGTATTTTTGTCCAATTTTTTAATCGAAGTACTAACTAACACTATCCAAAATTTGGGTACCACCGGGTAATAAGATACTTGAGTGGGTATTTACCGGTAGGTTTCTCATAAAAAAAATGAATAAATATTTATCGATAGTTATTAAAATTTTATTTATATATTCTCAAAATATTAGAAAGATTTAATACTGTGTTATTTTAATCCCAAAATATTATATTTTTTTAGTAACGAACCAATACTAATGGGTCGGATTTTCTACTGTTTTATAGAAGATATTACGATCCAGAGTAGAAAGTAGAATAAAAAATGTAAATTATTGAACGATTTTTCTATAATAAAAATAGAGTTGCAACATTTAAGCCATGATTAGATTTCTACTGTTTTCATTGACTTCCCAGCATCTTTGTTGGGCTCGAGTATTTTGACTTATACAAGACATGCCCGAATCACCACAACTGGTGGTGGGGGGTGGTGGTCCGTGATCACGGTCTAATAATCACCAACAATAATTAACCGAAGTAGTCAAAGAAACAAATACAATTATTTCAAACCTCGTTAGGTAACATGATTACTGGTGGACCACGTTTATGTCCCATATCACTTTTTGCTTGCGATTATCAGTCATCAATTCAAATGGCACATACTTTAACTATAGGCTTCTAGGTAGTGGCATTAAGTTTGTAAGTAGTAAAAGAAACGAATAGAAAAACTGCTGGGAGTAACTAGTGATGTTAGCTCACAACAAAAGAAGAAACATATACATACACATCAACCAAGTGAATTTCATTATATATGAACAATAACATAAAATAGAACTAAAATTAATGTTTCCCTCCCGGGGATATATATTCAAAATTTCACATTACAATGATTTTTAATGGCATAAGACTAGTAAACATAAGTAAGCAGATGAAGATTAACTCGTAGTACCTCGTTTGAAATGTTCTCGGATAAATCTATCGGCATGAGGTGGGTACTTATGTCGAATGTAAGCTCTAAGACACTTCTGGTATGAGAAATCTATCCATCCTCCATCAGTTCTTACAACAAAGAGGCACCTCGAATGTCTGAATTGGGGATGTCGATCAACCTACCAGTGACACTCTTTTTAGTTCATACTCAAAACCAACATGTCAAAACCAAATATTCTAAGACTGGATACTTTCTAATATGTATTTAAACATTATAAATGTACTGTGAATTAAAATATCAAGAACATGGTTTCCAGTGATGAAGTCAACCAAAAAGTTTCACAAGCCAAAGAACCTTTTAACTGCATTAACAAAATTGTTAGCTCATCAAGGTATAAGTTCTGGTGGTTGATCAAGCAAGTTTGGCCTGAGCGGCACGAGGTATGGAGAAACAACATCCTGTGGGCTCAAGGACATGGGCCAAGTCTTACTTGGGCACACCCCAGGTATTCTCTATTTAACTAGCACATGTTACATGGCGGGCAACTGTGGGCTCCCGACGTTGGTATCGAGGGTAGGTTATGAAAAGTGCCCCCAAACCAAGGAGTCCCCGCCTACCGAAAACAAAACTTCTGAATTTACCAGCTTATCATATAGCCTCACCATCTTATAAAACTTACGGAAGAAGTATATACGCCCCTCTTCACCATTGGCTTGTTCCATACTATACTCCCATCGGTTGTTAAGATGTCAAATAACTATCTGGACTCTTGGTCCTGTTACTAAACTATTAATGTTACATAAAAGGATCCTCTAATTCACATAAAATATTTCAAATCAACTATTGTTCAAGACACTGGTTTGAAATAAAGTTACTCGTCTAGGGGTTGATTTGGGTTGATTCGAGAAAATACACAGTTAAGAGACCTATTGGCAATGTACAGGAAATGAGTGGTTCTAAAAAATATTACTCACAGACCAGATTCTTAAAAATTGCAATAGTCAAGGATATCCATGATTCACGACCCTCCTTAGACTAAGAAATCTTCTTTACCCAATATACATATTATAAGTAAAAGCTTAGAAGCATTTTCGAAGCTGAGTTGTCTTAATATGCTTTAAAGCATCCTGTTTAAGATATTAAACAGTTAGACGAAATGTAACAATGAAAAGGCAAGGTATGATGTTTCTTTCATCCAACTGAAAACCATAAATTGAAATGACCATAAATTGAAATGTAACAGTGAGATGCTTCAAAACATCTTTATTTTTGATGAATTTTTTTTTCATCCAATATACTTATAAAATCCAAATTTACACTACAGTTTATTTTATGTACTTACCCTTAGCCGGCCGAGTTCGAAGCGACCTCTTTGGCCATTTTAGGTAAGGACCGTCTCTGGGTACATTTTCCCATAACCCATGTACAAGTTACAATAACTCGGGAAAAAATTTTAGTAGAGGGACTCATTGTTATCTTCCTTGAATTGCATCAAGAGTTACTGACATTTGCTCAACGAGAAGCAAGGTTTTTAATCGAAACCATTTAGTACAGTACATTTTTACCATAACCGGTGAACAATTTTCCAATAACTCATGACCAAATTTAATAACCCATTGTAATGTTACTGAAATTTGTTCATGGTTTACTGAAAATGTACTATACCTAGGATGTACCCCAAAATCACCCAGAGTCAATACATCTCTTTCCCTTTTAATATATGTATCGCATATCTAAAAGAACTAATGCAATGTTGCAACAGAATCCTCTTCATGGACAACTAGTGGTAGCATATAGCATCTTAAACAGGTAATCAGTAATGGCGGGCACAGAAATGAAAGATTTATAATAAATTTATATTTTCGAGCATGAACAACGCAGCAGTTAAAGGAATAAGAACGGTGCTTTATGATGCTTATGCTTCTAGACATGGATTACAAGACCTGATGCTCTTATACTGCAACATGTAACCTGAGCCCACAGTTTCAATGCAAAAGAATAAAATCAACTTCAAAACTTTTCAAGTGCTTCTATCATTATATTTTTTTCTAATGCCTTGCAACGCACTCTCTATCTTTAAGAAAAAATTATAAGTTTTTCCACTTTAAGCAGAGACATATCAAGTAACTTTTATAACTTGGTAAAGTCAATCTGACTTGTTTAAAAAAGTTGAATAGCAAAATCAATTTTTTTAACTGTGGAATACCAAGTCTTAATGAAAAGGTTGAAGTGTCTTAAAAAAAATTGATTCGAAAAATGTAACATTCAAACAATCTTGTATGGATTGCTCAAGCTAGGCTAGAAGCTTGGCTCGACTAAAACTCTAAAATTTATGTATGGGCTCAGCTCGATCCTGGCTCATTTAAAAATCATTTTCTTCAGTAATAATTCAAATACTCAAAAATCTTTTGGTAGAAGTTCGGGCGCAGCTCAATTTAGAAAAACATTTTTTATCACAAAAATACCTTAAGGATAATTTAGTAGCACCAAGATATCATCCAACCTCGTACATCTGTAAGAGTTATCATAGTATTGTTGAAACTTGCTTCAACATGTAACTCCCTTTGGTATTCTACGTGCACTTAACATAAAGCACTACAGCCATTCTTACAAGAACGACTCTTGGTATAGGTTTTTGATTTGCCATATTTTATCATTTCATAAAGATAAGTCAATGATATATGGATATTTCCATTTCATGTAACAAGTTCTGACCCGATTTCAGAGCGGCTCGAACTGCAGTTATGTAACTAATATTATTTATATGTATTATTAATGTTTAGTTCTTTCAAACCGGCTCGTGAGCTAAATAATTCTAGGCTCGGGCTCGAGCTCAAGCTCAAGCTTTTGAATTCAACTCGAGCTTGAGCAGCTCATTCGATAGCCAGCTCTACACATACCCTAGACCTGTAAACCTGATTTCAAAATCTAAAGAGGTAAACAATTTTACAAAGTAGGAAACATAAACCTGCTCCAATATGAAAGGAGGATCCAACACATTATTCAATGTCTATAAAAGTTGGACGTTGGATAAAGAGAATTCCAAGTGGTTATTTATTTCTAAAACGAAAAGCAACATTACATCTCCATCTCATTGACCAGTCATACTATTCAGTCTTAATACCGAAAAGAGAAATTTTGGAAATGGGAAGTAATAAACTGATAGTAGAAAGGAATTGCATACGAGAATCAACCGAGAGATTAGAAAGCTTCCTTTGGGTATAAATAGAAGGTATATCAATAACGAAGTTCACTCGGACTAACGACGACCAAAAAACCATCTAACCAAAAGATGAACTTAAACTTACCATAACATAGTCGAGTCCGCATCCAATTTTATCTTCAGAATGTGGATGATAAGCAATAAGCTTCTCTCTTACAGCTTTCTCGTCATCGTCATTTAAGCGTTCCCCATCCATATACCTGACAGCAAGAAAAATGAATCCATCAACGAACAGCAGAAAATCTATTCAAAGATGAACTCGATGCTGCCAAATACAAAAGACTTCTTACTTAAGAAAGAATGTAACGTGGAAATCACTTTAGAGTACATATTTAGGTGTCTGTCCTCCTACACAAAGCCAATTGTCCCTAAACCATGATGTCTACAATATGCAGAGAAAGGTTATTGGGCCTGTGGCTCAGCCTGTCCTTTCTTAATAGGACCATATAGCATAAAACTTTCTTTACAACAAAATTATCTCCATAATCTATACCAAAACCAAGGAACATATCATAAACTTCGATCGAAAATTAGACATTCTTGACAATCAATTCACATTCATAATATGTTCAAGCTCACGTACAAACTAATCAATCTACGAGTAAATGAATCATAACTTTAGTACAATAAAACGAGAAAGTAGGAGCCAAACTTGAAATTTACCTGCTGGAGTGAAGAATTTCTTTGGTGAGATAAGTGATAGGCTCGATATCGCGAAGAATCTCTTCCTCTTTGTCTCTCCATTTTCGAAAATCAGGAGCGTCCCAGTAATTGAGCGACTCTCTCGCATTAGCAACAGCGGTGGTCTTATCCGCAGCTGAAAACTCTTCCTCTGGTTTAGTCGGTTGTTCGGCGGCGGTTGAGCAGCATAGACGGCTGCGCGGGGCGAGGAGTCCAACGGCGACAGGAATTTGGTGGTGGTGGCGGATGACGCGGAGGCGGAGGAAGGGGATGGCTCTTAGAAGCAGAGGTGAAGCCATGTGTTTGTTTTCTTAGGCTGGTGTGTGTGGTTTGGTCATGTTTGATTTGATGATTGGATATTCACTAAACTCGTTTAGTGTTGACTGTAGACTGAGTTGTAGACGATGTGGCCGAGTCAGGACGGTCGCGTAGGGTAAATTGGAAAAATAAACCGTTTTTTTTATTTTAAAAAGGCCATAAATGTTCATAGAGGATTTATTCATTGATTGGTTATAAAAAAAAAGTATATCTATATTTATATTTATTGTGGCGGTTATTTTATTGGTGAAAAAATATTAGTTTGTTATTGGTTTGGTAAAATTTAAAAAGAAAATTCTCAATTTTATTTTGAGGGGCCAAAAATAACATTTTACAACATATAAAACAATATTTTGTACGACATATATCGGGTGCATTTTACGGGACAAACAATTAGCAGAACACACACAAATATGAGTAATAAAAAACATCACACATATGATAGTACCCTGTATCTAAATCGAAGAAAAAATATCAATATTTATTCAACCTCGATAAAATTACGAAAGTTGTTATACAAAACCTGTTTTTACTATTCGCCGTTGCAGTTATATATCTTGCCAAATGTTATTCATGCATCGTGCAAAATGCATGTTTATGTGTTTTGTGAACCATATATGTTTTCTACCAATCATATATCATCCAATGGAGAACTCGGTGTTTCTATTCTTTAAAGACCAACTCACCTCACAATTATCCATCTACGCTTCTAGTTTTAGTATCAATTGCATCTAATATTTCTATTTTTTAGAGACTAGCTCACCTACGTCCCAAATTTACATCAGTCTCATGTAGTTCGTAAGCTTTAAATCGATAATACTTAGTCAAACCATCTGAAAGGTTTTCTTCGCTAGCAATCTTAGCCACTTTCAATTAGTCTTTCATCACATCTCTCATGAAGTGCATCTTAATGTCTAAATATTTAGTTCACTCATGAAATTTTGTATTTCTCATCAAATTAATAGCACTAGTATTGTCACATAACATAACCATGTTTTGCTCTACATTAATGAGTTCACTCAACAATCTCGTCAGTCAAATAGTTTCTTTCATGGCGTTCATATCAGTCATATATGGCTTCCATATACAACAACGCAACAATTATAATAAAGAATCTAGATTGATGAATTATTCTCAAACCATTTATCAAATTATTGTTGATCTAAGAATGCTTGGAGAATGATCAAGAGAATATAAGGTACAAAAGTGTGAGGTGTTAGTGTTGTTGGTGCCATTACCTGTTATAATGTAAAACCATACATCTGTCAAGATTGATGCACTGATTTTGTTTGGTTGTATGTAGAAAAAAGTTGTAAGGTGTTATCGCGAGTCTGAGGATCATTTTCCTCATTATTGGTTCTATAAATATTAGTAAAGAGGTATGAAGCTATTGTGCAAGTGTAAGCAGAGTTTTGCCTACTTAAATAGCTTATGCTTACCAAACCTAGTCTACTAAAAGAGGAAGTCGCTGAACTTAAGACTCGAGTTAAGAAAGAAAGAAAGAAAGAGGGCTAGACCCAAGCTTTCAGGGAACAAAAGAAATCTTATTTCTAATTATTATAAAATATATATAATATAAATTACTTTTAGAGGGAGAGAGAGAAATAGAAACCATAGAGTTTCTGGATTTTTTAGCGAGAAGCACTGTAAGAAATAAACACTAAGAGAAACATTAAGTCCCACAGTGTGTTCTATAAGCCATAGTATATTTGTAACAGAAGATGAATGGTTATGCTAGTTTTGTTTGAGAGATTTTCTTGTAACATTTCTTCTGTTACAAATCAATATTTGTTGGTCGTGGGTGTAAAAAAATTTCATAATCTGAACGATGTGAAATAATGTTTTGGTTTATATATATTTATTGTTAACTTTGAGTTGGAAGGTTCACAGACTTGAAGTTCTACTTCCTTTTTGCCACACGTGCAAGTAGTAAATTATGTTCCAACCTACTATGAAAGCCACAACTACTTAATCTGAAGTCTTAGCTACAATTGTAGGACTTGATATCGTGATTACCACTGAATCTCAACCAAAAATATTATTTTTATATTTTGCTTGGACATATCCCCCGCATATAGTGCGCTAGGCGTGAATATTTTGCAACAATATTGTTTTGTAGGTGAAAAGCACAAGATAAAAAATGAATATCATTTAAAATATCGAGTGTAGAGATTTAGATCTCGCCAAGAAATCAAGCAAAAATACAAGATTAGTGATAACGATATATCTCGCTAAGGTTTATGCCCATATATGAGATTACGTTATAAACATGATGACAACCCTAAAACAGTAGTAACGACACTTATGAATTATAACAAACTATATATAAACTAAATGTGACGATGAGTTGTATATGATGAATGTCTATATATAACCTTGATATGATAATGAATTGTATATGATATTGTATATTATATAAGGATCATGAATAATGACAAATTATAGATCATGATGTGTTATATATAATATTGTTATGATAATGAACTAAATATAATGAGGTAAAGAAAGACAACATAAGAATGATAAACAAGTAAATAAAGGTTCATGAATAAAAGTTAAATATGCTAAAGTAAGTATGATGACCTAAAGATAATATGCAGAGAGGTAAATGAGCCTCACAAGGAAAATTTTGAAAAGACGACGAGTTAGTAAGACAAGGCAAACATACTGAAAAAAGAGATAAAGCAATACAGGGAAAAATCGTTTATAAAAAGAATAAGAATTTGTATTCAACTGAAAAAGAATAAGATTTGTATAGCTGGAAAATCGTTCAAAAAGTTTCTAGTTCCTACTTGATATGACTTAAATACTATAAGCGGTTAGATGGTAATTTAGTAATATTTGTAATAGAAAGTGAAGCAAATAAATGTCATGTGTCTAAATATAGACGTGTCATTCATCTCTTTATTTTAAACATGATAAATCACATATATCGTTAAAGATTTAAACACGAAAATAACAGAAGAACGTGCAAAAAAATGAAACCCTAATCGCATGATCCATGTGAAACATGTTATTTAGTTCAAAAATATATTATTTACCTTATTTCGAAGCTTCATCAACGGATGAGTAATGAATATCCATGCTTGAATCACTATGTCTCCGAATTTTGATCTACATCTGTATTATTATACACAAAAGCAAACGATCAATAATCTAAAAAATAGGCATTAACTACAAAATAACTCTAAACTATCTCAAAATATATATGTATATATAAACATGAACCTAATTGCCTTTTATAAACAAATTCAAATAACTCAATTACCTAATCAAATTAAGACTATTAATTAAATTCAAACTCGATTAATAATATTAAAATTTAAGTTATACTAACTTAATATAATTAATATTATAAATAAACTCAGTGATTAATTAATTTTAGTATATTTAGTTTAATTAATTTCAATAAATTTGAATTATGCTAATATTTAGTTGGTATATTAATTTTAGTATGTTTTCATACGATTTTATAGATTATAATTAGATTAAAAATAATTTTAATACCCAAGAATAAATTTATAAACAATAAGCGACATAAACTAATATTTTATTGCTACTCAATTAATAATAATCAAATCAGTAGTTCGATTTTAAAATTATAGTGGCTAATGTTTCATCTAATATAATCATTTTAACTTTCATATTATTGATTAAATTCGAAGCATTAATTATTTTATCTTTTTCATACTTTAATCATTAATTTTCTTTATGGAAGAGTGGATTATTAAAAAATAACAATATTTGAGTATGATCATACATTTAATAGTCTCTCACTCCAATAATCTCACTCAAACAAAAGACTAAGAATACCACTTTCAAATAAGAGAGTTAAATCTCTCTCGGTCATTCATATTTCTCACACGATTCATAATATATCCAATGTCCATCTTTATCATTACCTAGATAAAGATAACTTTGGATTAAATAAAAATATATTAGTTCTTGTGTAGAAATATAATGAGTTCATGATCAAAGATCAATAGACCATTACCATTGTGAAATTATTTATTGTGAAATTATTAATGATATTATTTGTAATATACCACTTAGTATCTTACGGTTGGTTTCTCGAGTATATTATACTCTTACAGGCATATATGTATTACATTTTAGTATCTTTATACTCATAATCAATGAGATGTGGTCATTAGTCAACATACATATTAGACTTGATGTATTATTATTGTCATGATTAATAATAATACTCGAATAGGGAGTGTTATGAATATGATTCATTGACATCATACATAATCTTATATTCACGTATAATACTTAACACTATATATTGATAATGATATAAATTATCAGGTATCTAAAGTAATAACATTAAGGTTGTTCGAAGAGAATTGTAAATTTGAGAGAATAAATTAGTATTGTTTATAAATGTAAAGGACCATAACGCAATTTACCCATTTGATGTAACTATTTCTGTTTAAGTCGATTTGCCTACCTATAAATAGGCCAAGATATATTTAATAAAAGGTTGGATTTTTACTGATCATAGCTAAAACAATATTTTACTCCTCTCTAAAATTTATATATTGCAATTATTCTTTAAAGTAATCATTTATTCTTCCTTAAACATGGAACCAATTTAATCAAGTAAATAAAATATTTTGACACAAAAAATTGGCGACCACAGTAGGAGGATTTTGGTACCTTGATAACACATCTAAAATCTGAAAAAGAAAAAACTTGTAGTTGACAGTGGTGTGGTTTATTTTGGGCTGAAGGTAATTTTGTAAAGTGTTTTGAGTATTAAATATTTTGGTATAAACTAGTGAGAGATTTGAGCAGCCTGGTTGTATTAAATATCATTATCCTCATTAATGAAAGTAGTTGGGATATTTATACCCTTAATTAAGGACCCATGGGCTTTCGGGTCAAGTTATGAAACCGGGTCAAGTTTAAGGACCCATTTACTTATTAATCTGATTAACACATAGCTTAGTCAAAAGGTGTTTAGGTGATTCTTTACTTTTATCCTGTCCGGATAGTTCAGTGGCAAGTTTATGTTCGAATTGCCCTTGTCCGGATAACCAAGTGAGCTGTGACTAGATAATCTGAACTCATCAGTAGCTCCTTTTTTAGGACTTGTCAAATATCTTTGGCAGGACTAAAAAATTTACTTAGCCAATGACGATTTTGTCCGAACTGACTTCTCTTCCCAGAATTCTGAGAGTCTTTTTCTTGGATCGTGGAACATGTGTCACAATTCGATTCGACCCACCAGTCGTTTTTTACCTAGATCGGTGCTCCCACTAAACCTAAAAAGTAACTTAAGCATTTAATTTTCCCACGTCTTCGCCGTCTTTAATCATTTTCAAACCTCTTCAACTCCTTCTAGGTAAAAATTACTTTTTTCTACTAATATATAAATCATTTTTTCACTATTTCATTGTCTTCATCACTCAAAAACTTTTTATAGAGCTTTCCACATTTGCTTTCAAACTTGTTCTTGAATAGTTTTATGTTCACGGCTAGAAGCGCTCTTGTGAAAGACGGTTGGTTGAACTTATTAGAGTTAGAAAAAGCTAGAAGAGTCGAAAGGGAGAATTGTATTGTTGCTGGTCTCTCAGTCTTCTCGAGTGAAAAGTCTGGTGAACCACCCCAAGAAACTAACCAAGGGTCATCCTCATCCAGAAATCCAAAACCAAACAGTTATTCAAACCAAGTCTCAATCTACTTCTCTCAGGTTCTTCTGTTCATGAGGCTTCGAAGACAACATCAAAAGATAACCCCTCCGGATCAGAGGTGTCTAAAATAGCACCAAAGGATAATCCCTCCAGATCAGAGGCATCTAAGATAGCCCTAAAGGCGCAGTCCTCCAGATCTCAACCTCAACCGGACACCAGGCCTTTAGAAACAACAGGCGCTCATTCATCCGGAAAGCTTTTGGTGCCAGAAGTTGATCCTCTCATATCCACATCAACTGATAGACCTTCCACAATGATGGAAGAAATGATGGAAGACGGTATCGAAGAGCCCCTCTTCGAAACTGAAGCATCAGGTCAAACCGAGGATGCTGCCTCTGATAAGAAGGGCAAGGGCACATTCAAAGTTGGTGTGGCTCATCCGGATCTCCTGGAGTGCTTGAAGGGCAAGGTAGGGCCTTGTTTTAAGAATGTTACTGTTAAATATTTATTGGCCCTGGAGAGTATAAATTATGTCTACACCCATACCGCCGAGTTGGGCCGGATCCGGAAAAAGTGGAGGATCCCAGAGTTAGTAAAGGTAAGAATACCTGTCACATAGGAGACTCCGATGGACTGTAAACTCAATGAGGTGGTCATCTTCATTGAGGAGGGGGAAAACAACTTGTGCCAATCTGAATGCATGGGCTGCGGAGCGTTGGGGGAATGCCTTCCACAACTGCTTCACTTCTGGCAATCTGGTGAGGTCCCATCTGTGGAACACCACAAGTCGAAGGGCCAGAAGTTGATCCTCTCATATCCACATCAACTGATAGACCTTCCACAATGATGGAAGAAATGATGGAAGACGGTATCGAAGAGCCCCTCTTCGAAACTGAAGCATCAGGTCAAACCGAGGATGCTGCCTCTGATAAGAAGGGCAAGGGCACATTCAAAGTTGGTGTGGCTCATCCGGATCTCCCGGAGTGCTTGGAGGGCAAGGTAGGGCCTTGTTTTAAGAATGTTAATGTTAAATATTTATTGGCCCTAGAGAGTATAAATTATGTCTACACCCATACCGCCGAGTTGGGCCGGATCCGGAAAAAGTGGAGGATCCCAGAGTCAGTAAAGGTAAGAATACCTGTCACATAGGAGACTCCGATGGACTGTAAACTCAATGAGGTGGTCATCTTCATTGAGGTACTAAATTGGGGACTTCGGTTCCCACTAGACCCAGAAATCGTTAGGTACTTCCACCTGGTGAAGCTCTGTCCAAGACAATTGAGCCCAAACTCATGGTACTCTCTCATTGCCTGCAAAATGGCATCGAGGTTGTCTTAAATCCCTCTCCCATTGAGAAATTTGTCGCTGTGGCAAGTCTATGCAAGAATCACCACATCTCATTCTACTATCACAACATGGGGAATAACTTCAAAGTGATGGATGACTTACTGGAATCTGAGAATAACTGGAGGACACAGTTCTTGTTCATCAATGGGTCATGGGAGAATGATAGGAAGATCAAAGCCAATATCAACCCAAGTATGTTGACTAACAGATGGAAGAGCACGAGTAAGTTTTTTGTCTTTGTATTTCATGTTTTTTTAACCTACAAGTATTTATCTCCTGATTTATCTGTTACTTTTTGTAATCCTAAAACGGACAGAAGAGAAGAATGGTAAACTGGTCTTGCCCTCTAGACCCAAGGCTCCCAGCAAGATGAAAGGGAAGAAAAAGAAAGCTGCAACAGAGGTAGTTCCAACTGCCACAGAGGTGACCGATTGGGGGAACCAAAGGGGAATCAATGCTACCTTGCTCAAAGGTAGTAGAAGCTGAGATGGTCAAGGAGGCAAGAGAATCACATAACCCACCAAGGCCTCCTAAAAAAGACCGAAAAGATAGAGCAAGTAGTGATGAAAAGGCTGCCAAGAAGAAAAAGGTCACCTTATGGGAATAAATAATTATTCGCTCTTCGGAGCTTCTACCTCCACCAGCCCCTGTTGACCCCATATTTCCAGAGAAGATTCCAACAGGTTCCCAGTCCGGAGAGGGTATCGGAGGAGGATTTGATGGAGTGGACATTAGTGCCCTTTAAGACATCGATCCTTACTTCAACGACTCTGAGAAGGGCGACTTTACTGGTCCCTTCTGTCTTTCAAGCTCTTCTAACATGGTGACTTATAATGGTAAATCCTTCTCCATCTCCGAAGAACAAGACATTATGGCCCACTCCCTTCTTGGTCACATCTAGCCAGTGTTTGATCTAGAGAGACAAGTGAAGAGTCAAACTGCACTCATCAATACCCTCACTACCGACAAAGAGTCTATGTCATCCAATCTTCTTAATGCTAATCGGAGCATAGAAGAACTGAAAAAAGATATTGAAGCACCGATGAAGGAAAAAGAATATCTGTCAACCAAGCTAAGTGCTCTAGTTTGGAAAAAGATCTCACAACGGTAAGGGAAGACTTGAAGGTCAAAGATGGCACCATTGAAACCTTGTCCGGTGAGAAGGCTTCCTTAGAAGGCACTGTGTCTAAGGTGATCAAGGAGAAAGAAGACTTGGTGAAGGAGCAAGAAAAAACTAGGAAAGCATTGATAAATACACCAATGAGGTGATAGACTCCTTGGAAGCAAGGTATGCTGAAGTCAAGTCTTAAATGGTGTTGCTCTTCCATGAAACGTTTTCGAAGAGGACCCTTGGTCCCTTATGGAAATATGTGGAGTACGAAGACCTCCCATTTCATACTATGGCAGATGGCGACAAGCATAATTATAGCAGTGAAGAGGAAGGAATCAGTGAGAGTTCGAGTGCCGAACTCAAAAATCCCAAGAAATGAGGTGATAAATGACAATCTGAATGGAACAAGCCCTGAGGTTTTAAACATTTTTTCTAATTTTCTTACTTCTCTGAACTATTAAAATCCTTGGATGGCCAAATCATTTTTGTAATTGGTTAACATTATCCGGTTTCCGCCCGGACAGGTTTATTTATCAAATCTTGATTTGTTTCATACTTTCTTTCGTTTTAATTTTAACGGCTAATGTTTAAACAGCCCCAATTATTTTAGAAGTATTAAAGTGAGAGTGTTTAATATCTTTGATGACATGTATTAATGGTCATCACTCAACCAGGTTAATCCGATCTACCAAAGATCCAAAGTGTTAAATCGAAGACTTGTACTTGAACATAATTGTAATTAAACCACATCAGATGTTTTAAGAAAGCATCATATTTTATTGAATGAAAAAACTGGACACCTCATTAAAACCTCCCCGCGCCACCAGGGTAGGAAAGAGTATGCCCCATAATATTTACATTGACTTTTAACAAGTAAATATTTACACAACTTTTATTCTAGATATAACCTGAGGTGTTCAATATTCCATGAGTGCTTCAAAACTCTTACATCTTTGTCTTGAAGCCTAAATGTCCTAAGCTTAAGTTTTTCGGAGACCTCATAAGGGACTTCCCAGTTTGGAGCCAGCTTACCGAACTATTTCTCCTTAGTGTGCAAGAAAAATTTTCTCAAAACTTTATCTCCCAGTTGAAAATCTCTTATTTTGATCTTGGAAGCAAATATGCTCATCATCAAGCTTCGGTAGTGGGATGTTCTAAGATGATTTTTAATCATTCTCTCTTCTATTAAGTCCAACTGATTCCTAATTGCCACGTCATTGGCTTGTTCAGAATAGTTATGGACCTTGTATGATGGTAGGGTGGCTTCTATAGGAGTAATAACATCTATCTCATACACCAAAGTAAAAGGAGACTCTTGTGTAGTAGCCCTAGGAGTAGTTCGGTAGGCCCACAACACTTATTGCAGATAGCTTGGCCACTTCCCTACAGCCCGTTCTAAATTCTTTTTTAGTCCGGACAAAATAGTCATGTTTGCCACTTCAAACTGGCCATTTACTTGTGGGTAGAAAGGAGAAGAGAAGAAATGCTGAATGCCCCTGGAGGCACATAAATTCTCCATATCCCTGTTATCAAATTGTGGCCCGTTATCCGTGGTAATCTTTTGAGGAATTCCAAATCTGCAACATATATTGGATAAGATAAACTTTATGACAGCTTTCGAAGTGGTTCCTGCCAGAGGAGCTGCCTCTATCCACTTTGAGAAGTAATCAATAGCTACAATGATAGTCCTGCACCCTCCGGACGCCACTGGTAGAGGCCCAACTAAATCCAATGCCCAACGAGCAAAAGGTACTGGCTCAAAAATAGACTCCATAGGCATTGCTGGGACATGAATTTTGTTACCATACCTTTGACATGGATCAAACTTTTTCACCAATTCTTTAGCATATGCCATTATGGATGGCCAATAGTATCCAGCCAACAAAATCCTCCGGGTTAGTGCCCTGTAGCCACAATGTGCTGATCCTTCTCCGTCGTGTAGTTCGGATAAAATTGGTTTGGGATTCTTCAATCCCCAAACAACGTAGGAGAGGTCTGATAAAGGATTTTTTATATAAAAACACTCTTATGATATAATAACCACAAGCCTTGTGCTTACCTTTTCTTGCCATAGCTTTCTCTGGAGGCAAAACCCCATCAGAGATATATTGAAGAAGGGGAAATCTCCAATCTTTAGATTGAACTACTTGTATACTTAAGCTCTCCTCCTCTTCCTTGTTTTGATTTGATTATATGGATGGGCATTCTTGTATATGAATCCAAGGGTAGGACTCAGAGTATGCTATGGTTGCCAAGGAATCTGCCAGTGTATTTTCTGATTTTAGAAATATACTCATAACAAACATTCTTGAAGTTGGCTGCCAGCTCTTTAAGGATGAATAAGTATTTGATCAGTTGTTCCTTCTTGGCCTCAGACTGACCTTGAACATGGTGGATAAGAAGCTGAGAATTACTCATCAACCTAAATCTTTTAGCCCCACATAGGAAGGCTAATTTAAGACCAGCTATAGCTGCTTCGTATTCAAAATCATTGTTAGAGGCCCTGAACCCAAAGCATATAGCCTGATATATCACCGTACAGAGAGGTTAAGAAAATTCCAGCCTCAAACCCATTGTACTTGATCCACCATCATTCCATAGTACCCATTCTTTTTTAGTTTTCTCCTCTGAAGCTTGTTTAGAACTCATGTCCGAATGAAATTCTACTAAAAATTAGCAACAGATTGAGCCGTGATAGCAGTTCGTGGGGCAAAATCAATGTCATAATAGCCCAACTCTACTGACCACTTGGTCATCCTGCTTGATATGTCTGCAATCTGAAGAACATTCTTTAATGGAAATGACGTTCGGGCAATGATGGAGTGAGACTGAAAATACGGCCTCATTGTTCTTGCAGCAATCACTAAGGCTAGTGCCATCTTTTCAAGCTTCAGGTACCTGTTCTCAGCATCTATCAGGCTCTTGCTGATATAGTACACCGGACAAGGATAATTGTCCACCTCTCCTACCAACACTGTACTTATAGCATATTCTGACACAGCCAAGTATACATAAAGTGTTTCTCATTCTACAGTCTTAAAAAGGGGTTTTGGTGAAGACAAGTGCTTCTTTATTTCATCGAAAGCTTGGTTGCTTTCTGGAGACCTGTTGAAATCTTTAGAACCCTTCATGGTCTGAAAAAACGGAGCACACTTGTTCGAAGACCTTAAAATAAAACGATTTAAAGCAGTCAATCTTCCTGTCAACCTCTGGACTTCTTTAATATTTCGAGGGGGATCCATTTTTAACAAGGCATCAAGCTGATCTGGATAAGGCTGTATCCCTTTCTCACTTATTACATAACCCAAAAAAATTCCGGACTGCAGCCCAAAGATACACTTTTCTGGTTTCAGCTTTAAACTTACCTTAGTTAAGTTGGCAAAAAAAATTGAAGATCAATTATGTGCAACTCTTCTTCTAAGCTTTTAATCATCATATCATCGGTGTAAACTTCCATATTCCTACCAATCTGATCAGCAAACATTTTGTTCACCAACCTCTAATAAGTAGCCTCAAGATTCTTCAACCCAAAAGGCATCACCTCTTAGCAATGGAGACCCCTATCTGTAACAAATGTAGTGTGATCCTGGTCCTTCAGATCCACCTGTATCTGGTTGTACCTAAAGAAGGCATCCATGAATGACAACAACTTGTTTCCAGATGTTGAGTCCACCAACTGATCTATTCATGGGACTGGATAAAGATATTTTGGGCAAGCTCTATTGAGGTCAGTAAAATCGATACACATACGCAATTTCCCATTATTTTTCTTGACTAACATTGGATTGGCAGTCCATAAAGGATACTGGGACTCCTTTATATGCACCATCTTGGTAAGTCGATCGACTTCTTGAACTATTACATCAGCTTTATCCTTATAGAAAGCTTTCCTTTTCTGCACAACAGGTGCAACATCACTTTGGATGAACAACTTATGTGATATAACACTTGCAGGAACTCTGGTCACATCAGCATTCCACCAAGCAAAAACATGCCAGTGATCTGACAAAAAGGAAAACAATTTCTTTTTCAACTCTGGCGCCATCTTGGAGCCAATCTTAACACTTTTACCTTATGTTAGAGAGTGGGTTTCAACTTCTTCAACCGATATTAAAATACCAGGGATATCTTTTGGGTCATCAATTTCACCCTTACCCTCAGAAGGCCCCAATAACTGCTAATCTTCATTAACCCGGACTGCTCCAATTTTTTTTTGGAGCAAGTGCAGTTGCATAACACTCCCTTGCTATCTTTTGGCTACTCCGGACAACTCCCACTTGCCCTTGAACTGCATAATTCAAACATTGGTGGATTGTTGAGGCCACAACATGCATTCTAGAGAGCCAGGACCTCCCAAAGATTGCATTGTAGCATGTGGGGCAGTCTACCACAACGAATAACACTTTGACCAGCTTTTTAAAAGCCCCCTCGCCTAACAGCACCTCGTCTTCAAATTCCCCGATTACATCCGTAGAGCTCCCTGTGAAGCCTACAATAGTTCTGTTTGACCGTTGAATAACGTCTGGATTTTTCATCTGATTGTAAGAATTTAAAAAGAGAATATTTGCTGAACCGCCAGTGTCAATCAAAATTTGTCTGATATCATTGCCCCCAATAAATGCTCATATTACCACAACATCCTCATGAGGCATATCAATGTTTCTTAAATCATCTTCATCAAAGACTATAAACGGAAAAAGGGGTTTGGGACTGGTAAAAAGACATGCCCCCTTCCAATTGAATAACTAGATTGTGAAAATGCTTCTTCCCTGATGAAGGAGTGGGTGCTGTCATGGTGTCCCCTCCGAAAATGGTAAGTGACTCAAAGAAACTAATGAGTCCGGACACAATTTTAACCTGTTCTGTTATGACCCCCATTGGATCAGGCTTTAGATACTCCAAAATCATCATCAAATATTTCATGGATCACCATCCCCCCCCCAAGAGCAGATGTTCCTGCATTATTCGTAAGGCCAGTTCTTCGGAGCATTGTCAGGCCTGTTTCCACTTCTTCTTTTGACATAGGCACCCAACTTGCCTCTTTTAATGAGATTCTGCACTTTCTGCTTCAAAGCAAGACAGCCTTGGGTATTATGGCCAATATCATGATGATACTGGCAAAAACAAGTATTATGACTTTCTCTAGGAGACTGCAATGTTGTTGGTTTCTGGAAATGGACCTCATCTTTGGTCTTGTCATAAATAGTAGCCATACTTTCTTTTAATTCTTCAAACCACTCTGGTTGAACCCAAGGACCTCTTTTACTCCTTGACTGTTGGTTCTGAGCTGGATTTGGATTGGATTGAGTCTGTTTGGCCTTATTTGACCCTTTCCTGGTTTCTTTAGCCTTGTATCTGGACTGGTTTTGGTTTTGAGCTGCCGGGGCGGACCTTACCTGACGGTGCACCCTGGT
Organism: Limnanthes douglasii subsp. nivea; assembly: GCA_036936605.1. Classification (NCBI taxonomy): domain Eukaryota; kingdom Viridiplantae; phylum Streptophyta; class Magnoliopsida; order Brassicales; family Limnanthaceae; genus Limnanthes; species Limnanthes douglasii. The sequence goes on along the minus strand of JAUPFV010000002.1, from coordinate 54,702,512 downwards.
TTTCTTTGTTTCATCCACGTTGATCTGCTTTCCCACCTGTTTAGCAAACCACCCCAGGTCATGGCCTTCTTCATGGTCGCCGAATCAGCCAGGTTCCCAGGATTTAACCCTTTCCTTAAGAAAGCAATTGCCACTTGTTCGAAGCAATCTGCTAACCCATTTTCGGTATTTACAAACCGACTTATAAATTCTTTTAACGACTCATTTGGCTCTTGGGCACAATGAATAATAGTATCTCCATTGCCCTTCACCTCTTTACTTCCCACAAACTGCCTTCAGAAAGCAACCCTGAATGTATCAAAGTTTCTGATGCATCCCTGGGGTAAACTGTTGTACCATTTGAGAGCACTCCCCGTAAAAGATTGGGAGAAAACTCTACGCAGAAGTTTGTCATCATCATCAAATTCATCATGAATTTCTTAAACTGCTCCAGATGATTGTCTGAATCTTTACTCCCGTCATATTTCTCCATTTTAATACTGTCAAACCTTTTGGGTAGGTTTCCGGACAGTATCTTAGTAGACAATGGTGACTGTCTCCAATTCCTACTACGACTGAATACTGTGTCTTCGTTAGGTGTTGCAAAAATACCTAGTTCAAGCAAAAGGATCGATCAGCAGCTGATCTACATGCTTGTGACTGTGGCTGTGAGATAACCCTTTACCCAAATGCCTTTTAAGTCTCCCATGCATATCTCTCTTTCTTGAATATTTTTTAATTAGTTTCTGTTTTTCAATGGTGTATTCATTGTTTTCCCCAACCACCTCCACCATATGTGGTGGAATCGTTTTCTCGTTCGGATCTATCCAAACAGGTCTTTTTTGTTTTGAATGCAAAATTCAGGCACCGTCTTCTCCCACTGTGGTCGCCAATTTGGTATGGTTTATTTTGGGCTGAGGGTAATTTTGTAAAGTGTTTTGAGTATTAAATATTTTGGTATAAGGTAGTGAGAGATTTGAGCACCCTAGTTGTATTAAATGTTCATTACCCTTATTAATGAAAGTAGTTGGGGTATTTATACCCTTAATTAAGGACCCATGGGCTTTCAGGTCAAGTTATGAAACCGGGTCAAGTTTAAGGACCCATTTACTTATTAAGCTGATCAGTACATAGCTTAGTCAAAAGGTGTTTAGGTGATTCTTTACTTTTATCCTGTCCGGATAGTTTAGTGGCAAGTTTATGTCTGAATTTCCCTTGTCCGGATAACCCAGTGAGTTGTGACTAGATAATCCGAACTCATCAGACAGTGTTGCTTATAATGGAACCAGGGGAGATATGAGTTGATCCAACGGTTCGTGCAACAATCGAAGCTATTAGGTCATATTTACAGAAGGAATTAAGTGTCAGGGAAGAAGGTCGAGGAAATTCTCAAATTTTTTAGCAGTGTAGCCAATCTGACATTGAGAGTCGAATGAATCAGCTGCTAGAAAAATAAATATTTTGAATGACAAATATGTCAGAGAGAACAAAAAATTAGATATGGTAGATTTAAATCTAAAGTGCGCCTAGTTGAGGAAAAAGATGAGGTAGAAAATTCATCAAGTGAATCCTATGTAGCTCATCAGATTCGAATAAATCATAAGAAAGTACACTTTCAATCAGAGAAAGAACATCGTTCTTCGCGGAGAGACAAAGGATAAACAATGATATATTTTGTCTAGTAATAGTGAATTTTCTAGTTCGAACTCTGAGGACGTTTGTTTAGACAAAAAAGACATCAAAAATTTTGAAGGGAGAATTGAGTCGGCATCAGAAGTTGCGTAAGGAATATAAAATAAATAAAGAAAGTAAACATCGACATGTAAGAGATGATTTGCTTTATGAAGGAAATATGACCAATCAATATGTTAATATAGTAGATCAAAATTTGTATGCAATAATGGGAACTAAGGGAGATTATCAATATTTGCAATGAATGGATTAGAGGAATTCTCTTTTGTTTGCGGATATCAGGTCAATACCGCTTCTGAAGCGTTTTGATATTTCAAAGGTAGAAAATTTTGATGGAACACAATATCATGATGACCACATTAAACAATTCAAGACTTATATGATGAATTTTGAGGATAGTGATATGCTTGTTTATAGAGCTTTTTCTTAGACTTTAAGGGTACTGCTTTGAAATGGTATAACAAGATTCTGAGGGGATCCATTACCAATTTTAGAATTTTGTATACTTCTTTTCGAAGATAATTTGTAGGAATTAAGGAAATACAAGCCAATGATGACACAATTATACGATGCAAACAAGTTGTATAGGAAAATTTAAAAGATTACACGAGGCGGTTTGTGTTATCAAAAACAGAGCTAGAGGATTATGAAGAACTTGTCGTTATGACAGCTTTCAGACAAGGTTTACTTCCGAGGGATTTGGAAAATGAGAGAACTAGAAAAGATCTTTGGTATTTGGAGCTCTGATGGCTCAAGTTGAGGAGAAAATTAAAGTTGAAGAGTCTACTGGGGTTCGAGGCAATTCGATTTCTATTCCAAGGACTTCATGACATGCATTTACTGGTCAAGAGAGCCAAGTACGCACTTCGAATTATCAAGCACCACCTCGTCTGAGGGTTAATATTAATCCGCGTCCTCGAATAGGAGGGGCTCCAACTCATGGGTATAGTCACCAACCTTACCAGCCAAGACCAAATCAGTGGATAAAACCATAATATTTTGCGAAGCTAAATGAGAATGTAGCAGCTATCTATGAGAAATCTAAAGGTCAAGTACACTTTAGAAAGCCAGCTCTAATAGATAGGCATAGGGAAGAATGTAACAATAGGTATTGCAAGTGTCATAATAACATTGGACATGATACTGAAGATTGTATAGCGTTAAAAAAAGAAGAACAAATTTTAATAAAAAATGGCAAGTTAACAACTTTTGTCAAGGGCCAAAGCAGTAGGTTGAAAAATTCGAGTTTGTCAATACATCAAATTGTTAATCCAAATTCGAAGCATGAAAGCTCATTATTAGTTATGGATTCTAAATGTGACAATTTTGATGCAGCGACATAGTATTTCGATGCCGACTCATATCGATTAATCTTGTTAGCTGTGGATGAAACATCGGTTCCAGGATGGGTTCGAAATTTGTGTAACGTTTTGAGTCTTTAGTAATTTTTGGTGAAGATAATATGACTGGAAACACTAATAGCTCCAGAAAAAGACATGTGGTGAGTTTGGCTACTTAAATAGAGGATAAAATGTCTACTAATTTGTATAGGAAAATGAATAAGCCGTTTATTTTGTTTGATGAGGACAATCTTCGAGGGATAGCAGGACCTCATAAAGATGCGGTGGCTATAGGTACAGACATTGTTGCGTCGAAATTCGACATATTTTGATACACACATGCAGTTCAACAAATGTTCTTTAAATCTACACACGATATGTTGCATAATCCACCTAAAATTCTTTGATTTGATCGCACTATAATTGGGTTTACATGATTAACGACTCAATTAATTGGAGAATTTGAGGGAGAGTTATATTTGGGAAAAAGCCTTTTTAAAAAAAGGGTCCACGTTTTATTCATGGTGGTTGAATGTCCAACAAGTTACAATGCTATGTTTGGGAGATCTTGGTTGTCAAAAATGTATTATGTAGTCTCCATCGTTCATCAATGTGCGAAACATGTTATTGGGGATCGTATTGAGGTGGTTTAAAGCGATCAACAGGTAGCCAGATAATGTCATGCAACAACTTTTCATTCTCGAGCATATAAGTCCAATGACCGGATGACAGAATAACAATCAGGGGGTTCACCTCAGATGAGGATGCCATGGATGATCCGAGGGAAACCATGGGTCCTTTGGCAGTAAGTGAGGATATCGAAGACTATACGTTTAAAAATGGGAAAACTCTGTAAATATGGACTTTTATTGTCACATACTTTGCGCTTTCAGCTTTAAATCTGAATATCATGCCTATTATTTATAAGAGGTGAGCTTTTTCTATTGAAAAATCCTAAGCTACTGTTGCAGAAGTGGATCGATTAATTATGGTTAGATATATTTGGGAGGTGCAATACCCACTTTGGAATGCTAACCCAATATTGGTTAAGAAGAAGAATAGAAAATGAAGAATGTGTATCGACTTTACAGATTTGAATCGTGCATCTCATAAAGACCCATTTCGTGTTCCTCGAATAAATCAATTGATTGATTCCATTTCAGGGAACAAAATTATTTCTTTTATGGATGCATTCGCAGGGTATTACCAGATTGAGATGAATCCAAAAGATCAAGAGTACTACATTTATAACTGATCGAGGGTTACATTATTACAAATTTATGTCGTTTGGTTTAAAGAATACAGGGGCAACATGTCAAAGATTGGTGAATAAGACTTTTGCTTCTCAGATTGGGAAAAATATGAAAGTTTACATTGACGATGTGCTTGTTAAAAGTCTAACAGATGGTGAACTTTTGAAAGATTTAGAGGAAACTTTTCTGAATTTAAGGGCTATTCGACAGAAGCTTAATCCTGAAAAATGTACTTTTTGCGTACGGTCACAAAATTTTCTAGGGTATATCGTTAGTGAAAAAGAGATAGAGGCTGAACCTGAAAAGTTCAAGGCTTTTGTATCAATGACATCAACTCAAACTATAAAAAATGTGCAAATTTTAACATGAAGGTTAATTGCTCTTAATCGATTTATTTCTAGATTTTCTGACAAGTTCTCTTCTTTTTTCCAAGTTTTACGAAGGCCCGAAGAGTTTGTGTGGACACTGAGAATGTCAAGTGGATTTTTTGAAGATTAAGGAACTTTTGTTATCACCTGAAATATATCTAAGCCTCGAATTGGAGAACAACTATTTTTGTATATAGCAATGTCTGATTTTGTTATTAGCGTTATTTTGATACGAGAAGACAGTTTATTATGTCAAAGATTTTTCTGGCACCGAAGAAAATATATTTGAGGCTTGAAAATTTGGTTTTAGCTTTAGTGGTGGGTGCTAAAAAGACGCACCCTTATTTTCAAGCTCACATCATTGTTGTTCGAACGTCTTTTCTGATGAGTTCGGATATATGAGTTACTGTGCCTTGACTAAATCCAAAGGGTAATTTGGACCAAACCACTATAATGAAATTCCGAACATGATAAATGTATTAAATGTTGACTAAGCTAGCTGCTAGTCACTTCAAACCAGATTACTAACGGGTCCTTAAACTTGACCCGACTTCACATCCCGACCCAATAAGACCATGGGTTAGTAGTTAAGTATAAATACCCAACCACTTTTATTAATGAGGGTAATCAGAATATATTACTAGTAGACAGCTTAATTATCTCTCGACTCACCACTCTAAACATAAAACACCACAAAATACCCAAAACACCTTTTAAACACTTTACGAGATTACCCTCACACATAAATAAACCACACCAAATTGGTAACCACAGTGGGAGCACGTCAGTGCCTGAATTTTGCATTCAAAACCAGCAAGCAGAGTAGTTTAGATGGATCCGATGACCAGAATGTTCCACCCCCAGAGGTGGAAAGTGCAAGAGAAAACAAGAAATATACCATCAAGGAGCGAGACCAACTGAGGGCTGAGATAAAGGCGTTGAGAGCAATAAAATAAGCAGAAAAAAGAATTAAAGAGAAATCCGGAGCGTCAGTACTTCACCACACTAACAATCCTGGAGATAATGAGCAATATTTGAAGACTCATCTCAGCTCAAAAAAGACACACCGATCTAAGCCTGTTGAGAGTTCTACATCTGAGTCCTCCAGTAGCTCATCAAATGAGACAGAACTTGAAGAATAACTATCTTCAAGTAGTGATGAAGGGAGATCTAATGAATAAAATGATATTAACTAAAAATCATTTAAGAAAAAAGGACAAACACGACAGGCTCAAGAGGCACCAGGGAATGGGGTCAGCTCACAAGCATATTGATCAGTTGCTGAGATATCCCTTTGCCTTTCAGTCCGAACTGGGTATTTTTACAACTCCTAATGAAGATACCGTTTTCAGTCACAACAAGAATTGGAGGCAAGCGCCTTTGTCCGCAAAAATATCTGTGGACATCTTCCTAAAAGGTTTGATATCTCCAAGATGGAGAAATACGATGGAAGTCGAGATTCGGACAACCATCTGAAACAGTTTAAGAATTTTATGATGAATTTTGATGACGATGACAAGCTTTTATGTAAGGATCTATCCCAAACTTTCACAATCAGTGACCTTAAATGGTATAACAGTATCCTCAGGGGTGTATAAGAAATTTTGATACGTTATGGGTTGCCTTCCGGAGGTAATTTGTTGGAAGTAAGGAATCGAAGGGTAATGGGGACACCATTATCCATTGTGCTCAGGGAACGAACTAGTCCCTAAAGGATTACATAAATCATTTTGTGAATAAAAGAATGGGTTAGCAGATTGCTTTGAAAAGTTTCAATTGCTTCCCTTAAGCAAGGTCTAAATCCAGGGAATTTAGCTGATTCTGTGACTCGGAAGAAGGCTATGACCTGGGTGGTTTATTGAACCAAGTGGGAAAACAGATCAATATAGAAGAGATAAAGAAAACAAGGGTACACCGTCAAGTGAGGTCTACCACTACAACAACAACTCCTCCAACCACTAACCAATCCGGTTTATAGGGCAAAGGAGAGCAGACAAGGGTCCAATCGGTCAAGACAGAATCAATCTAACCAAACTCAGAGCCAACAAACCAGAAGTAAGAGGAGGCCCTGGATTCAGCCTGAGTGGTTCGCTGAGTTGGGGGAAAGTGTGGCTAATATTTATGATAAGACTAAGAATGAGGTACTTTTTAGAAAACTAGCAGCGTTGTAGTCCTCCAGAGAAAACCAGAGCACTCGTTTTTGTCAATATCACAATGATATAGGCCATGATACTCAGGATTTCATAGCGTTAAAACATGAGGGCCATAACCTCATTGAGAGGGGAAAGTTGGGAGCCGACTTTAAAAAGTGAAATGGAAACAGACCAGAGAATTCGCAAAACAATACTCCCGGGCCTTTCGAACAATCCTGGGAAATCTACACAAGAGGGTGCAATGGTGATTGTTGAAAGATTTAATGTAGATTCTAAGTATCTGGATCCAGATCTAGATCAAAACTAGGTGGGGGTGATAACATATAAAACCAAGACATTTTCTGGACTGATAAGCCTTTTTGAATCATTAACTATTTTTGGAGGAGATACAGTGACTGCACCTTCCACTTCATCAAGGAAGAGGCGTGTCCACAATTTGACCAGCCAGTTGGATGGTGGAATTTCTACCCACCAATGCCAAGTTATTCAACATTCGTAGAGAACCATTGTAGGCTTCATAAGAAGTTCTGCAGATGTGATCAGGGAGTTAGAAGAGGAAGTATTGTTGGGAAATGGGACCTTTAAAAAGATGATAAGAGTGTTGTTTGTTGTGGTGGATTTCCCAATATCGTACAATGGAATTTTTGGGAGGTCTTGGCTCTCCAAAATGAATATTGTAGCCTCTACGGTCCACCAATGCTTGAAATATGTTGTCCAGGGACAAGTAGGTGTTGTCCGGAGCAGTCAAAAGATAGCCAGGGAATGCTATGCAACAACCTTTACCCCTAAAAATCTAGGGGCAGTCACAATTAACAAGGATTAGCAGCTACTGGAGCCTTCTACTGAGGAGAATGAGATTGATGATCCTAGGGAGGCTCCCAGTGTTATAATACCTATCAAAGAGGTTGAAACTCACTCCCTCGCATCTAAGATAGCGTCGGAATTGAAGCACTGGGTGTTATCCTTTTTAATAAATAATCAACATGTTTTTGCATGGTGTAACAGTGATATACTGTAGTATCAGCTAGTATTATTTCACACAAGTTGTCAATCCGGAGTGATATTGCACCATTTGTACAAAAGATTAGGTTTTTTTCTAAGGAAAAAACATATGTAATTGTCCAAGAAGTTGACAGGTTAACCAAGATAGGTCACATTAAAGAATCTCAGTACCTTTTGTGGAATGCCAACCCTGTGTTGGTTAAGAAAAAGAATGACAAGTAGTATGTGCATTTATTTCACTAACCTCAATATGGCATGCCCCAAGGATCTTTATCATGTTTCTCGGATAGATCAGTTGGTGGATTCTACATCTGGAAACAAACTATTGCCCTTTATGGATGCTTTCTCAGGGTACAACCAGATACAAGTAGATTCGAAGGATCAAGATCACACTACTTTTATTACAACTAGAGGTCTTCATTGTTATAAGGTGATGTCCTTCGGGTTGTAAAATGTTGGATCCACTTATCAGAGGCTGGTGAATAGAACTTTTGCTAATCAGATTGGCAGAAACATGGAAGTCTACATAGATGGTATGATGATTAAAAGCTTGGAGGAAGATTCACATATATCTGACCTTCAAGAGACATTTTCCAATTTAGAAGTTGTGAATTTAAAGTTGAACCCTGAGAAGTGTGTATTCGGGGTCCGATCTAGAAAATTCTTGGGCTACATAATAAATGAAAAAGTAATCCAGCCTGATCCGGATTAGCTTAATACCTTACTAGCAATGGACCCTCCTCGTAATAAAGAAGTTCAAAGGCTTACAAGAAGGTTGGCTGCATTGAATAGGTTTATCTCAAGTTCATTAGACAAATGCGCTCCATTCTTTCAAGTATTGAGGAACACTAAAGATTTCAATTGGTCCCCATAGTGTGACCAGGATTTTATCAAAATAAAGAAACATTTGTCCTCGCCCAAAACTCTTTTCAAACTTTTTCAGGGATAAAAACTCTATGTGTATCTAGTTGTATCAGAATATGCAAGAAGTGTTGTGCTAGTGAGGGAGGTGGACAATTACCCTCGTTTGGTGTATTATATCAATAGGAGTCTGTTGGATGCTGAAAGAAGATACTTGAGATTAGAAAAATTGGTGTTGGCCTTAGTAATTGCAGCAAAAAAAATGAAACCCTACTTCTAAGCTCATTCCATTATTGTCTAGACGTCTTTCCTTTTGAAAAATGTTCTTTCAAAAGCTTATGTGTCAAGCAGAATGACCAAGTGGTCAGTGGAGTAGGGTGGTTACGATATCGACTTTGCCCCTTGAATAACGATTAAAACCCAGTCAGTGGCTGACTTCTTGGTAGAATTTCATATTGATAGACCCTCCGGACAGGAATCAGGAAATTGTTCTAAAAAAGAATGGGTAGTTCGGACTGATGGTGGATCAAGTACTATGGGTTGTGGAGTTGGAATTTTCCTAACCTCTACATATGGTAATAAAATGTACCATGATATATGTTTTTGGTTCAGAGCTTCTAACAACGAGTCTGAATATGAAGCAACCATAGTTGGTCTTAAGTTGGCTCTCCTATGTGGGGCTAAGAAAATCTGATTATTGAGTGATTCTCAGTTGTTTATCCACCATGCGCAGGGGAAGTCTAAAGTAAACAAGGAACAGTTGATTAAATATTTTCTTATGCTGAAAAAAGTGGCAGGAAACTTTAAAAATATTTGTTATGAGCACATTCCTAGATCGGAAATAACTTTGGCAGACTCCTTGGAAACTCTAGCTTATTCTGAATCCTACCCATGGATTCTTGTACAAGAATGTCCATCTGTACAGACAAATCGGGAGAAAGAGGGTGAAGAAAATACGAACATACTTGTTATTCAGCCTAAATATTGGAGATATGCTTTTCTCCAATACATCTCCGATGGGATATTACCTCCGGATAAAGCTGTGGCAAAAAAGATTAAGTACAAGGCTCACGATTTCTTGATACTAAGAGAAGTTCTCTACAAAAAGTCTTTCAGCATGCCTCTCCTACGCTGTTTATGGCTTTAAGAATCCCAAGTTGTATTATTAGAACTACATGATGGGGAAGGTTTTGCACACTATAGCTATAGGGCTTTGACCCGTAGAGTCTTATTAGCAGGATACTACTGGTCAACCATAATGGCAGATGCTAAAGAAATGGTGAAAATTGTGATCCTTCTCAGAAATATGGGAATGAAATTCATGTGCCAGCAGTACCTATGGAATCCATATCTGAACCAACACCCTTTGCCAGATGGGGTATGGATCTAGTTGGGCCTTTTCCTATGGCATCTGGTGGATGTTGAACAATTATAGTCGATAGTGATTATTTCTCTAAGTGGATAGAGGCATATCCTTTGGATGGAACTACTTTGAAGACAATTATTAAATTTATCTTATCTAACATATGATGTAGGTTTGGGGTAGAATACTGCAAACAATGGGCTACAGTTTGATAATAAAGACATGGAAGCCTTCTATACCTCTAGAGGAATTCAACATTGTTTTTATTCTCCTTTCCACCCTCAAGCAAATGGCCAGGTCGAAGGTTGCAAATAGAACTATCTTGTCCGGATTAAAGAAGAATTTGGAAGGAGCTGCAGGAAAGTGGCCAAGTTATTTACAAAAAATGTTGTTGGCTTATCGAACTACTCCTCAGGCTGCCACACAAGAGTTTTATTTTGCTTTGGTATATAGGATGGATGCAATTACTCCCATAGAGGCTACTTCACCATCACATAGAGTCCAAAACTATTTCGAACAAGCTAATGATGCAGCAGTTAGGAATCAGTTGGATTTGATAGAAGAAAAAAAGGTTAAAGCACATCTGAGAACAGAGCACTACCAAGGCTTGATGAGAAGCAGATTTGCTTCCAAGGTTAAAAGAAAGGATTTTTCAAACAGGGAACAAAGTTTTAAGAAAAATCTTTTTACACACCAAGGAAAAGCAGTTCGGTAAGCTGGCTCCGAGACAAAGAAGGGAGAGCTCTAAAACACCCATCGAATGTTGAGGATCTCAAGTTATACCTATAATAGAACTCTTTTGTAAATATTTACTTTTTAAACATCAATGTAAATATTAGGGGGCATACTCTTTCCTACCCTGGTGGCCCGGGGAGGTTTTAATAAGGTGTCCGGGTTTTTCAATAATGGATGATGCCTTCTTCAATAATTTGGTGAAATTTTGTTTCAATTCGGATATTAAATGCTTATTCAACACCCCGGCTCTCAAGACTTCTTGAGTTGATCAGATATGCTTAACACTTGATCATATTTATTAAACACATGTGGTCGGAGATGTTAGATACTTGTGTTCAACACTTCTGAAATATTAAAGGCTATTTAAATATTGGCCATGGAATATTTAAACAAAATATTAAACAAAAGAGAAATGGGATAATTGAAATATGATCGGACTCAAACCAATCACTGGTAAAAAATATGCATTGGCCATCCAAGGACTTCATATTTCAAAACAAAAAAGTACATAATATAACCTTAGGGCTTGTTTCATTCAGATTTTTCTTCACCACTGTCTTTTTTGGAACTTTTGAGTTCAGCACTTCAACTCTCACCCATTCCTTCGTCATCATCAATAAGATTCTAATCCACTAAAGTAGTTGCACTTGTCACCATCTGCTAAGGTGTGGAATGGGATGTCATCATAGTCTACATATTTCCACAAGGGACCAAGGGTCCTCTTAGGAAAGATCTCATGGAACAATAGGACCATATCAGACTTGATCCCATCATCCATCTTCTCCAGAGAGTCCACTATTCCATTAACATACTTCTGTATACCTGCAGCTATGGCTTGAGCTTGTTTGCTTTCCAGGGCCTCTTTCTCTTTGGTCTTCTCGTGGACAATATTCTCCAACCTAGCTTTATCATCGGACAAAGTCTAGATAGTACCATACTTAGTTTTCAATTGCTCCTTCCAAGATGTGATATCTTTTGAAGAAGAAATCTCCAGGTTCGAGTATTTGGTTTGAAGCTCCTTGTTGGCCGCTGCCGACTTGAGCAGTTTGGCAGCTAACTCTTCTTTCTCCTTCTTCAATAACTCTATGCTTTGCTGAGCACTGAGAAGATCATTCGACAAGTTTTGCTTGTCTGTGGTTAGATAATTGATGGTACCAGTTTGATCCCTTACCTGTCTCTCCAGATCAAGCACTGGTCGGATATAGCCTAAGAGGGCATGTCTCAAAGTATCCTTCTCGCCGGATATTGTATAAGTGTCCCCATTATGAGTCACCATGTTGGAAGAGCTAGGAGGACGATACCGTGAAGTCATCTTTCTCTTAGTCATTGAAATAAATATTGATGTTTTGAAAGGAAGCAAGATCTACCTCATCATGACCATCACCAGCAACCTGTTCGGAGTGGAGATTGGTTTGAATATCCTCCTGCAGGGTAGGATCGGTAGAAGCTGGGGGAGGAACTTCAGGAGGACGAAGGATTATCTCTGGTCCCATAGTGACTTTCTTTTTCTTGACAGGTTTTTTTATCATTGTTGGCCTTACGCTTCTTGTCCTTCTTCGGAGGCTTTGGTGGGTTGTTTGACCCACCAGCTTCCTTTACAGTCACTTCTACTGCTTCCAATAAAGCAACATTAATACCTCATTGGTTCTCTGAACCGGCACCTTCAATAGTCATTTGGGGTGGGTCTGTTGTTGCCTTCTTCTTCTTCTTCTTCTTCTTCTTGTTCTTCATCTTACTGGGGGCTTTGGCCCTGGAAGGCAGGTATAGTTTGGCATCTTTGGCCTCTGTCCTACTTAGGATTACATCTGCAGGGGGAGGGGTACTTAACTCTTTCCAAATGAGATATCTTCTTCCTATGGTGTTCCACAGGTGAGACCTCAAAAAGTTTCCAAATTTGACGCAGTTTTGAAAAGCATTGCCCCACTTCTCTAAGGCCTAAGCGTTCAACTTGGCACAAGTAATCTGACCTGCTTCCAAATAACCCGAAAACTCATTCAGAAGCACTGAAAAGAAGTATGAGTCAGTTCGAATTATAAACTTAACACTTGAAAGATAAAAGAAGAAATAAAAGAAACTCACCAATGCTCTTCCAGCGACTGGTTAAAAGGCTTGGGTTTGAGTTAGCCTTGATCTTCTTGTCATTCTCCCAAGCCCCACTAATAAATAAGAACCGCGTCCTCCATGGTTTTTCGGACTCTAAGAGATCGTTCACAACCTTAGAATCGTTCCTCATGTTGTAATGATAGAAGGGGATCTGGTGGTTTTTACACAAGCTTACCACAACAACAACATGTACCATCGATAGTGGAATCTTAGACAACTTGGATGCCATGATACAAGCCAGAAGAGTAGACCAAGCGTTGGGGCTCAGTTGGTTGGGGCAAAAATTAGTGAGATGGAAGTATCTGACTATCTCCGGGTCTAAAGAAAACTGGAGTCCCCAGTTCAACACTTCTGTGCAAACTGATATTTCTAGATTAATCCGAGGCTGATTATCGAATATCGTGTATAGTGGAATTGTGTCAGGAGAATAAGTACAAAGTTTAGAGAGAGAAAGTAGTCAAAATAAAGTACCAATGATTAGAAAGTACCCTTTCCCCAAAAAGGGATCTTTCCTTATATAGTACCTGTGGTGGACTCCACTGTCACATGTTATGTTTACATTAATTACATAGTACCCCTCATATTTACACTTGTTTCTTATATCTCCTAATTTTACAAATATGCCCTTATATGCCTTTATATTATTAATGAAGCCCCTTAATAATCTTGACATTTCATGCCCTTATCAGTAGCCCCCTAGTTTTGTAGAGAGTCGAGAAAAAACTACTTGACTGCTGAGCCTTTTGGTCAGGAATCCGCAGTAATAACTTTTCAGGTGTTGTTTACCTTTTCGCCACCTACCACAAAACACCGATGTTGTGGCCCATGTGTTATTTGTCGACCTTTCATTACAGGGTCGGCAGAATAAACTATCAGCATTCTGTAATGGTTTGTTAGTGATCGAACTACTGATCTATTACATCCCGACGCGTCGAATTTAATCAAACTTTTTACCCTAACTCTACAGGTCTTGGATCAAGTTATCTTTTCCAGAGGCCCATTTCCTTTACCCACAAAACCAGTTTTGTTACTCGTCCACGTGTCACTCATCAATTTGCCATCCGTATTTTCCATTTCGACCTGTTGAACTACCCAACGCGTGCATCATGAGGCTAGCCCCCTAGGTCTGCGATAGTTGTCAAGGTGGACACGTGTCTCGCGATAAATTGACTATACTTTTACTAATGTTTTGGTTAAACGACTTTTGATCTTCCCGACGCTCTTTATGATTACGCTTCTCTATGGAACGAACCGTTACTATGCTTACTCGCCTAAAAATAGTCTCACTTCTTCATTTTCACATTTTACCTGAGTTCTAGAGAGATAAACACTTTGCTATTTTCCGTTTCTTAGAGAGAGAAACTCTGATTTTGTCTATGAGAAAACCCTCATCTCAGAAGAAACCTAAGAAGAAATCTGACCCTCGTGAGAATCTAGTTTTTGGCTTTATTGACTATCTCAGTATCACTGAAAGGGCTGACGAATACCAAGCCGCTGGATTAAATCACAAAGGTCCCATATCTCTGTTGAGTTCAGAGCCGCTGATTTTTCCAAAACCCCAAAATCCGGGCCCGTCTATACCTTCTTTCAACGCAAGCTCCCAGACTATCCCGAGGATTTCCTCGTCAACAAAAAAACTCGATGCCACTACTCGCTCTATTCCTTTAAGAACTTGAAACCCGACGTTGCAACTCATCTTGTACCTTCAAAACCCCGAGATACTGTTAACCGACCAAATAAAACTCCTTTCTTAACTATGGGTGACTCTAGCTCTTCATCTATCACTCCTGAATATGTCCAGCTGACTCCAACCATTATAGGACGTCAAACCAGTCATAACACCGCGACCACTCCTAAATGGATTCAACAAGATAAGGAAAGAAGAAAACGCAAAAAAGCTTCTTCTAAAAAGTCCAAGGTCCCAGCACCTGGTCATACTCGAGTTAACAGCAGCTTGAGCATTGTCCTCACGAGTCCCTCTTCCAAAGGGTTGACGTCTGCTGATAAATCCTTGCCCAAGAAAGTCTAAAGTTTCGGGGCCAAAAAACCCAATCTTGAATCTTCAAAGGTATCTACGTCGACAAGGGTCGAAGACAAGACTGTTGAAAAACCCATTCATAAACCTTCAATCAACGCGTCTGTGTCGACGAGGGTCGAAGACAAAACTTCTGAAAAAACCACTCATAAGCCTTCAATCAAGGCATATGTGTCAGCAAGGGTCGAAGACAAGGTTGCCGAGAAACCTATTTACAAATATTTAACAAAGGCATCTGCGTCAACGAGAGTTGAAGACAAAGTTGCCGAACCAGCTGCACCGATAATTCTAGAGGCTCAAACTACTCCTGCGGTTGGCGAGGTTAAAAAAGAACCTTTACCACCTGAAGTTGCCGATGTTGTGAATAGCTAGCACATTCTCCTTCCCAGAGATTAAATTGTGTCTCTTTTTACCGAGAATTATCTTTACTATCCTCCTGATAAAGAAGTCGGCTTAAAGAATATATGGGGGATTTCTGACTGTGTAACCGTTCGTTTTCTAAAGCCCGATGAGACTCCATTGTTCGGGAAATCTCGAGAGATACTGTTCATCACTGAGCTTTTCAACTGGGTCTGCGACTTCCTCTGGATCCCGAAATTTTCAGATATTTCGAGATCCTTCAGATTTTCCCGACCCAGTTGACTCGTAACACTTGGTACACTTTAATGTCTACCATTATGGCTTTCCGATTGGCCGGAGTCCCAATATCGATGGAGGAATATATAGGCATATCTGATTGTCAAAGTCTCTCAAGCTGCCCTTCTTCTACTCTTTTCTTGCCAATCCAAAAAAGATAGTGAACAATTTATTAGAAGCTCATAAATCGTGGAAGCACCGATCTGTCTTCATCAGCAGTGCCTGGGAAAATGGCCGACCATACAACAAAAAGAATTCGAATCACATAACTTACAAATGGACTCCTGAAGGTTTATCTCGTTTTTTTACCGACCTTCTTTCTTAAGCTTGCAAGGTAACTATGTAGGAGTTAAGAAAAGCTCACCTTAAGAAAGCTTCAGAAATATTTGCTAAACTCCGAGCCTTTGCCAGAAAGAACTACGGTCAGCAATTCTGTTGATGCTTCAAAAATGCCAACCTCATCAATAGAAATATATGGTGTTGTTCCAACGATATTTTAAGTATTGATCAGCTGCATAATCCTCTTGATGTTGCCGACTTCGTGAGGAGACTAGATGCCCTAGATTTTGAGGTATTTTTACCCAAAAGAGATCGGGCGCCTAGTAAACGGGTGATATTGGAGGAGTTCTCTGATCCAGAAGACGAACAAGACAATGAAGACAGTGCCGCCGCAGACAAACCCCTAGAAGTACTACCCTTAGAGTCTGAAACCACTGTCATCCTTAGTGAGCCAATCGCAAGCGGGGATAAATCTCATACAGTCAGCAAAGGGATACAGAAAGGACGTGGTGAAAAAAGAAAGAAGAATGTCGCAGCTGACGAGGGGAATCATACTTCAAACAAAAAATCCAAAAAGAGAATCGTTGTAGATGAAACGCGTTGTGACCCAGCCACGAAACAGATCACCATTTCCTCCATGTTCGAACAGTTTGGCGGTATGAAGTCGGCCACACCTACCAAAGTTTTTGTAAGAGAAAGAGGCTCATAGGAAATACATTATGTGGGCAAAAGTAGAGCATCGGGCCACTCAAGTGATCTTCATGTGGTAGCCCACCAAGACCATACTCCTTGTCAAGAAGATTCAATGCATCTTGATCCTACGACCTTTCTTGTTCGCACTCAGAGTTTGAACTCTTTTTCCTTTCAAGATTCGGACATCCCAGCGACTTCCATGCAAAACATGCTTGTCCTCACAGCCGAAAAAGAAAGAGAAATGATGAAACTTCAGAAGGAACTTGCAGAGCTCAAGAGAAGTATATCATCCAAAGCCCAGAAGTCGCAGAACTTAATTGATCTTGCCAACGCTCAAGCTGATACAGCCAAAGTTAAGATCCAGGTTTTCCACATGAAAGAAAAATAGTAGGGAAAATCTGTTTCTCAGGCCAAAGAAGACAGTACCAAAGCCCTCAAAGAATTGGCTGCTCGGAAGCTTCAAAACGGATACCTTTGTTGGCGATCGACAAAAATGGCTGCAAACCTTCACGACCTTCAAGTGATCATCGACAAAAGTAAGGAAGAGAATCGTCTTTTTGCTGCTAAGTGCCTTTTAAGTGGTTCCAGCAAAAAAAACTACCTCTATCCACTTAGAGAAATAGTCAATAGCGACTATGATTGCTTTACGTCCACCGGACGCCATAGGAAGAGACCCAACTAGATCCATACCCCCTTCTGGCACAGGGCACTGGTTCAGATATGGACTCCATAGGAATTGCTGGCACATGAATTTCATTCCCATATTTTTGACAAGAATCACACTTTTTCACCATCTCTTTAGCATCTGCCATTATGGTTGGCCAGTAGTATCTTGCTAATATGACCCTTCTGGTTAAGACCCTATAGCCACAGTGTGTCGAACCTTCTCCATCATGTAGTTCAGATAATATAACTTGGGATTCTTCAAACCTAAACAATGTAGGAGAGGCCTGCTGAAAGATTTTTTTGTAAAGAATCTCTCTTAGTATCAAGAAACCATGACCTTGTACTTGATCTTTTTTGTCACAGCTTTATCCGTAGCTAATATCCCATCAGAGATGATTTGGAGAAGGGATCTTTAGGTTGAATAACGAGTATATTCATATTTTCTTCACTCTCTTTTCCCCGATGTGTATGGACAAATAGACATTCCTGCACAAGAATCCATGGGTAGGATTCAAAATATGATATAGTTGCCAAAGAGCCTGCCAGAGGGTTTTCCGATCTAAGAATGTGCTCATAGTAAATATTTTTAAAGTTTGCGGCAAATTATTTCAACATAAGCAAGTATTTAATCAATTCTTCTTTTTTTACTTCATATTTCCCCTGAGCATGGTGAATGAGCAATTGAGAATCACTCATTAACCGGACTCTCTTTGCCTCACATAGGAGAGCCATCTTAAGACCAGCTATGGCTGCTTCATATTCATACTCATTGTTAGAATCTCTGAACCGAAAACATATAGCATGGTACATTTTATTACCATATGAAGAGGTTAGGAAAATTCCAGCTCCACAACCCATAGTACTTGATCCACCATCAGTTCGAACTACCCATTCTTTTTTAGAACAATTTCCTGATTCTTGTCCGGGGGGTCTATCAATATGAAATTCGACCAAGAAGTCAGCCACTGACTGGGTTTTAATCGTTATTCGAGGGGCAAAGTTGATATCGTAATCACCCAACTCCACTGATCACTTGGTCATTCTGCTTGACACATAAGCTTTTTAAAGAACATTTTTCAAAAGGAAAGACGTCCAGACAATAATGGAATGAGCTTAGAAGTAGGGTTTCATTTTTTTTTTCTGCAATTACTAAGGCCAACATCCAATTTTCCCCGATGTTTATGGACAAATGGACATTCCTGTACAAGAATCCATGGGTAGGATTCAGAATAGGATATAGTTGCCAAAGAGCCTGCCAGATTGTTTTCCGATCTAAGAATGTGCTCAGAGTAAATATTTTTAAAGTTTGAGGCAACTTCTTTCAACATAAGCAAGTATTTAATCAACTATTCTTTCTTTACTTCATATTTCCCCTGAGCATGGTGAATGAGCAATTGAGAATCACTCATTAACCAGACTCTCTTTGCCCCACATATGAGAGCCATCTTAAGACCAGCTATGGCTGCTTCATATTCAGACTCATTGTTAAAAGCTCTGAACCCAAAACATATGGTTTGATACATCTTGTCACCATATTGAGAAGTTAGATAGATCCCATCTCCAAATACCATAGTACTTGATCCATCATTTGTTCAAACTACCCATTCTTTCTTAGATTTGTTTTCTCATTCCTGTTCGGAGGATCTATCAGCATGAAATTCTACCAAGAAGTCAGCCACTGATTGGGCTTTAATGGCTGTATAAGGGGTAAAGTCAATATCATAATCATTCAGCTCTACTGACCACTTCGTCATTCTACTTGATATATCAGCTTTCTGCCAATCTTAATTAGCAAAATCTTTATTCACTAACCTTTGATAAATGGCCCCAACATTTTTCAATCCAAACGACATCACCCTATAACAATGAAGACCTTTACCTGTGATGAAAGTAGTGTGATCTTGATCCTTCAGATATATTTGTATCTGGTTGTACCCTGAGCAGGCATCCATAAAGGACAATAGTTTGTTTCTAGAGGTAGAATCCACCAACTTATCTATCCGAGGAACATGATAAAGATCCTTAGCGCATGCCCTATTGAGGTCAGTGAAATCAATTCATATACGCCATTTGCCATTCTTTTTCTTGACTAACACAGGGTTGGCAGTCCACAAAGGGTACTGGGATTCTAAAATGTGACCCATCTTGGTTAAACGGTCAACTTCTTAAACAATCACATCTGTTTTTTCCTTAGAAAAAGACCTCATCTTCTGTACAACTGGTGCAATATCACTCCGGATTGACAACTTAAGGGATATAGTATATGCTAGCACTCCATTAATATCACTGTTACACCATACAAAAACATGTTGATTATTTATTAAAAAGGACAATAAACGGTGCTTTAATTCTGGTGCTAGCTTGGAACCAATCTTAACATTTTTTCCATCTGCAAGGGAGTGGGTTTCAACCTCTTCAATTGGTATTATAACACTGGGAGCCTCCCTGGGATCATCAATTTCATTCTCCTCAACAGAAGGCTCCAATAGCTAATAATCTTTGTTAACTCTAACTACCCCTAGAGTCTTAGGGGCAATGGATGTTGCATAGCATTCCCTGACTATCTTATGACTGCTCTGGACAACAACTACTTGTCCCTGGACAGTATACTTCAAACATTGGTGGACCATAGAGGCCATAACATGCATTCTGGAGATCCAAGACCTTTAAATATTACATTGTACGATGTTGGGAAATCCACCACAACAAACAACACTCTTACCATCTTTTTAAAAGGTCCATTGCCCAACAATACTTCCTCTTCAAACTCCCCAATCACATCTGCAAAAATCCTATGAAGCCTACGATGGTTCTGTTCGAACGTTGTATAACCGAGGGGTTCCTCGTTTGCTTGTAGAAGCTAAAAAACATGATGTTTGACGAACTTCCAGTGTCAATCAGAATTCAGCGTATATCATTTCCCCTTATGGAAGCCCTTATTACCACCACATCTTCATGAGGTCCTGCAATGTCCCTCAGGTCATCCTCATCAAACACTATAAATAGGGATGGGGATAACCACTGCTAGGTAGACATTCCACCATCTAACTGGATGGTTAAATTGTGAACATGCCTCTTCCTTGATGAAGTAGAAATCGCAGTCACTGTATCCCCTCCAAAAATAATTAATGATTCAAAAAAGCTGATCAGTCCGGAAACTGTTTTGGTTTTATCTGTTATCACTCCCACCTAATTTTGAATCGGATCTAGATCCAGATACTAAGAGTCTACATCAAATCTTTCAACAATTACCATTGCACCCTCTTGTGTAGATGTCCCAGGATTGTTGGAAGGACCTGTCCGGGAAGTATTGGTTTGTGTATTATCCGGTCTGCTTCCCTCTCGCTTTTTAACTTAGGACCCCAACTTTCCCCTTTCAATTAGGTTCTCAACCTCCTGCTTCAAGGTTATATAATCGTGAGTATCATGGCCTATGTCATTGTGGTATTGACAGAAGCGAGTGCTCCAGTTTTCTTTGGAGGAGTGCAATGCTGTTGGTTTTCTAAAAACACCTCATTCTTAGTTTTGTCGTAAATTGTAGCCACACTCTCCCCCAACTCAGCAAACCACTCAGGCTGAACCCATGGCTCCATTTTACTTCTTGTTTGTTGGCTCTGAGTTTGGTTGGACTGATTCTATCTTGACCGGTTGGACCCTTGTCCGGTCTCCTTCGTCCTATAACTGGATTGGTTAGTATATGTAGGAGTTGTTGTAGTAGTAGATTTCATCTAACGGTGTACTCTGGTTTTCTTGGTCTCTTCTACGTTGATTTAATTTCCCACTTGATTCAACAGACTACCCCAGGTCATAGTCTTCTTCCGAGTCACTGAATCAGCTAGATTTCCTGGATTTAAACCTTTCCTAAGGGAAGCAATTGCAACTTGTTCAAAGCAATTTTCTAGCCCATTCTTTGTATTCACAAAACGATTAATGTACTCCTTCAGGGACTCGTTTGGTTTAGAGTAATATGGATAATGGTGTTCTCATTACCCTTGAGTTCCTTACTTCCAACGAATTGCCTCCGGAAGGCAACCCATAACGTATCAAAATTTCTTATACACCCCTAAGGGAGACTGTTGTACCATTTGAGGGCACTTCCTATGAAAGTTTGAGAGAAGGCCCTACACAGTAGCTTATCGTCGTCGTCAAAATTCATCATGACATGAGAACTAGGGAGGCTACTGATAAGGAAGTAGAACTTTAAGGACTAAAGTGTAAATAATACAAATTTAGTTGAACAATTATGACTATGTAATTCTATAACGTATCAAAATTTCTTATACACCCCTAAGGGAGACTGTTGTACCATTTGAGGGCACTTCCTATGAAAGTTTGAGAGAAGGCCCTACACAGTAGCTTATCGTCGTCGTCAAAATTCATCATGACATGAGAACTAGGGAGGCTACTGATAAGGAAGTAGAACTTTAAGGACTAAAGTGTAAATAATACAAATTTAGTTGAACAATTATGACTATGTAATTCTATTGAGGACTAAGGGTGATTTATCCCTTTTATGTAACCATTTTCAGTTTAAAGCTGAGTCTTAGCGCCCTATATAAAGGGCAAGGTTGAACAAATAAAGGGGTTGAACATTTTTTGATCTAACTCAATTGTGCTCTTATTTCTCTCTCTAAAAACTCTCTCTCAACTTGCGTATTACTTTTTCCTAAGACAACTTTCTTGATAATTAAACTCAACAAATTGGCGACTCCACTGCGGACTTTTAAGAATCAGTGACTTGTCTGTTCAAATTTCAATACAATCTTCTTGTTTCTTTGTTTAAATTCCATATAATGAATCTTGAAAATAATCTTGAATTACATATAATGAATCCCGAAAACAATCTGTCACTTCGATCAGCAATTGAAACATTAAAAGATGATTTGCAAAGAAATGAAAGCATACTTGATAGACCAACTCTGATCCAAACTCAATCAGACATTGAGAGGCGCATGAATCAACTTTTAGATAAAATAAATATGCTTAACGAAAAATATGAACAAAGACAACAAGAGATTCACTCGGCGAAACTCAAATCCGAGGTGAGAGAAGAAAAAGAGAAAGCATATATGGGAGATCACTCGAAGCTCTTAAAGAGCGCTATTCTTCTCGCAAAGATAATAAAATACAAACAAAAGTATGTAATCTGTAGTGATGAAGAGGTTGAAATTTCTGCTTCGGGCTTTAAGAGATATAGGATTTCTTCGAAAGAGGAACCAAAAAAAGAACAACCAAGGAAGAATAAAAAGGAACATAAATCTAAAAAGGACAACGTTCCTTGTTGTTTGTGAGAGTCTACGTGGTGTGAGGGGAACACCTCGAATCAGTATGCTGAGACTGATCGAAACTTGTACGCAGTAATGGGAACTAATAATCAGTTTGTGCAAGGTGTTGATTGGAGGAACTCTTCATTGATAAGTGATATTCGATCTATAACGCTTCTGAAGCGTTTTGATAGTGCTAAGGTGGAGAAGTTCGATGGGATGCAAGATCCCGATGACCACATCGAACAATTCAAGAACTACATGATGAATTTTAAAGATGACGACCAGCTGGTGTGTCGTGCATTTTCGCAGACTTTTAAAGGAACAACTTTAGAGTGGTATAACCGGATTCCAAGAGGATCCATCTCAAATTTCAGGAATTTATCCACACTGCTTTTCGAAGGCAGCTTGTGGGGAGTAAGGAAGTAAGATTGAATGGGGATAGAATTATCTAGTGCAAGCAGGCAGCTGGAGAGAAACTAAAGGATTACACGAAGAGGTTCGTTTTGACTAAAGCAAGTTTGACAATTGCGAAGAGAATATGGCGATGGCACTTTTCGCCAGGGTCTATTGCCATGGGATCTGGCCAATGAAACTACAAATAGGAGAGCTCTAAATTTTGGAGCATTGATGGCTCAAGTAGAGGATCAAATTAAGATTGAAGAGTCAACCAGGGTCTAAGGAGGACAAGGAGAGCTCTAAATTTTGGAACATTGATGGCTCAAGTAGAGGATCAAATTAAGATTGAAGAGTCAACCAGGGTCTAAGGAGGACAAGTTAGTACTCCAAAGAATTCGAGTCATGTGGCCAATAACCAAGGGAAACCCTCGAATGGTAATTAGTAGTCACGTCAGAAGAATAACAACTTGCCACCTCGAACTGGTGGATATTGCAATCATGCTCCATCCTATAACTATAACAGACCAAGCCCAAATCAATGGGTTAGGCCGGAATATTATGTTGATTTGACATAGAATGTGGCTGCAATCTTTGACAAGAACAAAAGCTTCGTAAATTTTAGAAAGCCAGTTCCAATAAGTAAACCAAGAGAGGAGCAGAATAATAAATACTGCAGGTATCATGAAGACATCAGACATAATACCAATTATTGCATTGCGTCGGAAAATGAGGCTCAGATCTTGATTGAAAATGGGAAGCTTTTGACTTATATGAAGTCACAAGGGAGCGGTTTAAAAAATATAACATCAACTTCGAAGGCTAATCCAGCTGCACCAGCTGAGAATTTAATGATTTTAGATTCGAAGGCTGAAGAATTAGATGTCTCTTCGGAATATATGGATAAGGATCCGAACAGGTTGATTTTGATGGCAGTTGAAGATCCAATATAAAAGGGGCGTGTGCGAGATTTGTGCAAATTTTTTGAATCATTAACCATTTTTGGAGGCAATTCGATGACCAACAACTCTGATAGTTTGAGGAAGAGGCATGTTGTCAATTTGACAATTCAAATTCAAGGAAAAATGTCTACATACTTAAATGGAAAAAAGGTCATTCCTTTCATCCTATTCGATGAGGATGATTTACGGGGAACAACAGGGCCACATAAAGACGCAGTGGTCATTGATGCAGATGTGGTTGGCATCGGAATCTGGTGTGTGCTTATTGACATTAGCAATCTGCAAATGTCCTCTTTGAATCAACTTATGATAGAATGACGAATCCACCTCGAATTTCTTAATCAGAACGAACAATTATAGGATTTACGGGTGTAACAGCTCGTGTGATTGGTGAATTCGACGGAGAAGTGAGTTTGGGAAAATGACCATTCAAGAAGAAGGTCCATGTGCTTTTTGTGGTGGTGGACTGCCCTACGAGCTACAATGCTAGTTTTAGAAGTTCATGGCTTTCTAGAATGTATGGGGTAGTGTCAACAGTTCACCAATGTTTCAAGTATGTGATAGGGGATTGGGTCGAGGTCGTTCGAAGCGACCAAAAAGTAGCTAGAGAATGTTATGCCACTGCGTGTCAAATTCGGGGAGCCAACAGTGGAGATTTGATGCACGCATACTAGACAGAGAGGTTACCCTCAGATTTTGAAGAAAGAGTTGACGATCCGAGGGAAACCCCGGGGTCATTAACAATAAGTGAAGAAATAGAGAAATATACTTTTTCGGAAGGAAGAGTTCTTCGAATCGGAACCTTACTGACCCCATTTTTATGTCTACAACTGCTAGAATTTTTATCTTTTAACTTGGACATTTTTGCTTGAAAAATGGAAGATGTAACATGGTACCAATCAAGGTGATTCGTCATAGTCTGGCTAATGATTTGAAGGTGAAACCAATGATTCTGAAAAGAAGGGCATTCTCTTCGGAGAAAGAGGAAGCAATTGTTTCTAAGGTGGATTGGTTATCCAAGGTCAGACACATAAGAGAGTCACAGTTCCCTTTATGGACGGCAAATCCAGTAGCGGTAAAAAAGAAGAATGAGAAGTGGAGAATGTGTGTGGATTTTACAGACTTGAATCGATCTTGTCCTAAAGATCCATTTCATGTTCCTCGAATAGATCAACTGATTGATTCCACCTCGCGAAATAAAATAATAACATTCATGGATGCTTTTGCAGGATACAATCAGACTCAGATGGATCTAAATGACCAAGAATATACGACCTTCATAACTGATAGAGGGTTGCATTGCTATAAGGCTATGCCCTTTGGAATAAAAAATGTTGGAGCCACTTATCAAAGATTGATGAATAAAGCTTTTTCCACTCAGAGTTTGGAAAAAAATATGGAGGTGTATATAGACGATATGGTGTTAAAAAGTTTGAAGCATGATGTGCATCTTAAGGATTTAGAGGAAACATTTTTGAATTTAAGGGCAATCAGGCTAAAGCTAAATCCTGAAAAGTGCACCTTTGGAGTTCGGTCAAGGAAGTTTTTGGGTTATGTCATCAGTGAAAGAGGAATAGAAGCTGGCCCAGAACAATTCAAAGCCCTAATAGCAATGAATTTGCCTCGATCTGTTAAAGAAGTGTAAATTTTGATAGGAAGGTTAACAATACATAGTCGATTTATTTCAAGATTTTCCGACAAATGCTTTCCTTTCTTTCAAGTTTTACGAGGACCAAAGAGATTTGAATGGACATCGGAGTGTGAGGCAGCATTCATAAGTTTAAAAAATGTTCTATCCTCACCAGAAATGTTGTCCAAACCATCAAATGGAGAAAAGCTCTTTTTATACATTGCAGTATTGGATTTTGCACTAAGTGCAGTGTTGATAAGTGAAGATTCGGGTATTTTGAAGCCAGTGTATTATATCAGTACCACTTATGTCTATAACCGAGGCTATACCATTTGAAAGATGAGGGATTGATCTGGTAGGCCTTTGTCGATGGCATATGGAGGAAGGAAAATGATAATTGTAGCAGTGGATTATTTTACAAAATGGGATGAGGCAGAACCCTTATCTGGAACAAAGGCAAAAGATGTGATCAAGTTTATTATGAATAGTATTCGTTATCGTTTTGGAGTTCCTCGGAGAATTACAACAGATAATGGCCCTCAGTTTAATAATAAAAAGATGACTTCATTTTGTGCGTCAAAAGGAATTCAGAAATGTTTTTCGACGCTTTTTCATCCTCAAGCCAATGGACAAGTCGAGGTGACAAATAGAATTATTTTGATGGTTTGAAGAAAAACATGACAGGGGCAGCAGAGATATGGCCAAATTATTTATAAGAGATGTTTTAGGCTTATCGGACAACTCCCAGAGAGGCTAAAAAAGAAACTCCTTTCGGTTTAGCATATGGAATGGATGCAGTTAGACCCATAGAATGTATGATGTCATCTTTTAAGATAACTCAATGGGTATGGCTATATATACCCAAAACGAGTTTAAGTATACCCAAAAACAACAGTTGACTTTGGATTGACTTTTTTTTGACATTTTTACCCTCCATCAGAAAATTAATATCAAAACTGCCATTAAGTAAAAAAAAACTACTAAGTGTATCCTGAGTATACCCAATTCACCAAAAGTCCTATTTCGCTATGTATACCCAAACAAACACTCTTCTTTGCTGAATTTACTATCCAAATAGTATAGTTTCTTAAAAATTTTGAAATCTAATTCAAACTTCTTAAGAAAATCAAGAACATTCAAACTAAAACACAAAATCGATCATGTCGGAAGCAGAATTAGGGATCAGCGTGGAGGAGTTGATGTCGCTGGAGAGAAGGAATGATGAATTTTCGCCGGAAAACGAGATTGAGTCGCCGGAGAAGGAGCCATGGTCGCCGGAACCGCTACCACCGTCGCCGGCGAAGGTATTGAATAACCCGGCTGGCCATGCACCATCGGTTCCATGTGCTGGAACCGATGGTGCATGGCCACGCAGCCGGTCGGTTCCACAGCCCCAGCACCACCGGTTCATGGCCTCAGCACCGGTGGTGCTGATGGCCTTGTCCGGCCGGTTCTGAGGCCTAGAACCAACGGTTTTAGGCCTCAGAACCTTGGATTTGCGCATTTTTTTCGAAAAAAAGCCTGATTTTTTTATGTTGTTAACTATACTTGAATGTTTATTGTGCTTTTTTGTTGTGTAACAGGGGACGGATGTCGCAAGTGGGACTGATGCACCTTCCGCTACCGATTATAGTCATTTGTTCTTCACTACCGAGTTCTACACACACGACGCGTTGGTGAAATGGGTTACGAAGATCGGAAAACTTTATGGTATGGTTATCAACATAAGTCGGCGCGACAAAGTAAACAGCAGAAAAAACCCGAGAGTTTATTTCCAGTGTGAGAGGGGGGGAAATATATTCCAAGGGTTGCAGAAAAAGACCGCAAACGGAAGTCTACAGGAACGAAAAAGATTGGCTGCCCATTTGAGCTTCTCGGGTCAATGGTTGCCCCAGATCAATGGAAGTTAGAAGTAAAATGTGGTACTCATAACCATGACACTTCTATACATCTAGATGGTCATTCTTTTGCTGGCCGTTTGAATGATGAAGAGATGGAGTATGTTGAACGAGCGACCTTCATTGGTACTAACCCCAGAGATATACTGAATGGTGTGAAGAAATTGAACGAAGATAATGTTTCTACCATGCGGACGATCTACAATGCATGACAAAAAAATCGGGTTCTAAAGAAGGCGGGTAGGTCACAACTTCAGTTCTTGTGGGGTGAGCTTAAGTCACACAATTATTATGAATGGCATAAATTTGGTGAAGACGATGGACAAATCATTACAGATTTGTTTTTTGCCCATCCTGTCAGTGTTGACCTTTTGCGCACATTTCCGATAGTTTTGATTATGGATAGTACATATAAAGTGATACGATATGGTATGCCATTTTTCGAGATAGTGGGTGTGACGTGTACAAGGATTGACTTTCTGCGCGGCATTTGCCTTCATGTCGGGTGAGAAGTTAAGCAACTTCAAATGGGTATTAGAGTGTTTGAAATCGTTGATTTCCGTTCATGGAATTGAAGAACCGCGGGTCATCTTAACCGACAGAGATTTAGCATTGATGAATGCTATAGGAGTGGTATTCCCAAAGACAACGCATATGTTATGTCGCTGGCACGTTAACCAAAATGTTCTAGGGCAAACAAGAAAGCACTTCCGCGAGAAAAGTGATCATAAAGATTTTGTTAGTGCTTGGCAGAAGATTGCGTATAGTAAATCAGAGATTGAATTCGATCACGCCAGACGGGAGATGCTATTGAAGTACAAAGCTTACCCTGAAGCAATTGAATACACTGAAAAATCGTGGCTCGATAAGTACATGGACAAATTTGTTGTTTGGAAGACGAACAAAAACATGCATTTGGGACATTGCACAACAAACCGCGTCGAGAGTGCTCATTCTAACCTAAAGCGTTACATACGTACGAGCAAATTAAACTTCGAGTTATTTTGGGGCAGGGTTCATTCGCTTGTTGAAATCCAACATGCTGCCATCAGGTCGTCGTTCGAGAAAAGTCGTTACATAGCACTGCATAAGTTCGCGGATAAACTGTTTGATGAGATTCGAGGCCAGGTTTCCCACGTGGCTTTAGAAATATTTTTCGAGGAAGTAGAGAAGGCCGAAGATACCAAGATGGTCGCTATTGAAGATGGGCCGGATGTTAAAGACACTGGCGAGTGTATATGCGCTATAAAATCTACCCATGGTATACCTTGCTATCACCAGGTCCGCAAGTGGCGTGAAGGTGGAATGTCTGCCTCTCTCGATGTTTTTCACATCCACTGGACAAGGTTAGAAATAATGCCTCGTACATTCCGTACGACCATGGAAATTCTCAAAGATGATCTGCTAAAGCTAGTTAACGATGTTATGGATACGAAAGATGAAAGCCGTATCAAACATATTTACAAGAAATGGTTTGAAGTTGTTTACCCTGAAACATCGTCATTGCTAGAGCCATTGGAGAAGCAGAAACACCGAGGCCGCCCACAGGTGAAAAGAAAGTTAGTGGTGGATACATCATCCACTAAACGGGACATGAGCGGATCGGAGTACCCGCTGAAAGAGGATGAAGCTAGTCATGACGCAGTCATGCAGTCTTTAAAACCAACAAAAGTTAAAAAGAGTAAAGCAGTTGGTAGTGAATCAACGATTCGGGCAGATGTGCCTAGAGTACCTCGTACTCGTACTCGTACCTCTTCCATTGCCTCGCTAGGTAGCAACATTTTACAACCGTCCATTGATCGAGTCACAGAACTAGTACATGACCCGAAAGGTTTTCTGCGTTGGTTTCCGATTCACTTCAACCCTTTTATAT
This sequence comes from Limnanthes douglasii subsp. nivea, assembly GCA_036936605.1. Lineage (NCBI taxonomy): Eukaryota > Viridiplantae > Streptophyta > Magnoliopsida > Brassicales > Limnanthaceae > Limnanthes > Limnanthes douglasii. The sequence continues at coordinate 54,673,331 of JAUPFV010000002.1, read as the reverse complement.
CGGGTATTAATGATGTTAAGCCAGATGGACATTGTGGATACAGAGCAGTTTCATTCGGGTTGTATGGTCATGAAGAAGGATGGCGAGGTGTTCGGAAGGCAATATACGATGAGCTAATGGAAAACTACGACACATACAGCAAGATTTATAACGGTAAAGAGGATTACCTGAAGGTTGCAGAAAGTATAAAATACTACGAGACACCAGCATCACCCAAATATTGGATGACAATGCCTGAGATGGGTATTGCGATTGCAACCAAGTTCGAATGCATTGTTCATTTTGTGTCACTCGTAGGGAATCACAACTGTAGTCATACTTTTTTACCTCTGCGCGGTAAGCCTCCCATTATGGCCCAAAGACGTGAGATTGGGTTTGGATTCGTCGATACTAACCACTTTGTCAATGTAAGTCATTCGATATATGGTTATGTTTTTTCTCACCACTATATAACTCAATTGTTGATTCTAATTTAAGTACCTATGAAACAGTTATCAATCAAGCCCCTTTGCCCTTGCGCACGCATACATCCTACGTGGCAGAAGTTGAAGAGCGAAGAGGCTACGCATTGGGAGCTACCATTAGTTGGTCGCTGCAAGAAATATACGGAACTCGAAGGTAGAAAGCCAGTTAGTTCATTCCCAGAAGTAACTAATCTTGACGAGTTTGTTTAGTAGGTTTATGTGTTTCGGTCGGGTTTATTGTTTCAAACTCTTCTGTGTCTCTTGGTCGCTTTACGTCATTTGTGAGGATTTATGTTGTTTAGAACTTTGTTTTACTACATCGTTTTGGTTCTTTTGGTATTTTCTCTATTATTGCATTTATTCATTCTGTGTACCGACTAATAACGATAAGCCAATAATCATTTCATAACTAAAATAAAACATCACAAACAAGCAAGAACAACATATTCTAAACATTAGTACATAACTTGATATATAACAGACAGTTAGTCGAAATCATAGCCTCCATTGTCGCTGAGAATACGCACTGTTTCCTCCTTCATGGCAATTTGAGAATGAACGTATTGTGCCATTTCGAACGACATATAGTCTGTGATCATTAGACCAAAGGAGTCGAACGCTTCATTCCTGACTTCTGGGGGCTCGTTAAACACCAAGAACATCGGTCCACTAGTTATAGCCTTGTACCTAGTGGCTACCTCTTGACGAGTACGGGATCGAGGCATTTGTCTTGATGTAGACATTTCGCCGTACATGAAATACATCATACACAAAACTTCATCAAAGAACTCATCGGTATTATCGTCCGGCCGTTTGAACTTCACAGCTTTCGCAGCCTTGAGCAGATGAGCATCATCAAACACACTCCAACCCATTAAGATGGACTTCAACTATGTTAAAAGGAGAGTTTTGTGTGTTTGGTGTTGTAAGGTATGCTTTCTTATATAGAAGAATGAGAGTTTACATTGGCGGGAATTCTAGAGCGCGAAAAAAGAAAACGCGGGAAAAAAAACCGGGAAAAAAAATCCAAGACAAAATTGCGCACCATAGGTACTGTCTTCTGTGTACCTATGGTGCACAGTCTGGTGTACCGATGGTACACTAGACTGTGTACAGATGGTCCCATGCACCGGTCGGTACGTAACGTGCCGACCGGTGCATGGTACCATCGGTACACCACAATGTGTACCGATGGTACCATGTACCATCGGTACTCCCTCCTGTGTACCCATGGTGCACGGGCTACAGTACCATGGGTACGCAGTAGTGTGCACCATAGGTACCACTGACTGCGTACCCATGGTGCAATTTAACTTGTATTTTTTTAAAAAATATGTTTTCGGTGTTATGGGGTTTTTTTGACAAGTTTATACCCGAATGTTATTCTGTTTTGCTGTTATGGATTTTAAGTGAATTAATTACTATAATAATTTTAGTTTTTGACGAATTTAATATGAAGTGAAGTACAAAAAATGTCGAATTACTAGTATAGTGTTATGGTGTTTTCAAGTTATGGTATGACTTATGTTAGATCAAGTTAAGTACAAAAACTCAATAAGAACGAAGGTAGAAAGCCGTAGATAGTAGAAGTCATAAGTCGTATTACAAAGTAGATGTCATAAGTCATAATACAAAACAAGATAATGAAACAACTAAGAAGTCCACATGAATGAAAGATCATAACAACGCTAGAACAAGTCCGATGATGAGGACGAACAACCATGGAGAGAATAGCTGCAGGACCTGATCTCTCCACCTCAGCGCACCCGCCTCCCCACGCTCGACAGGCATAGTAACAATGGAGCGAACGGCGTCTAAAAGTCTATCGTCCGTGGTACACGGTGGGGGAGTGATAGTATGCCAACCATAGTCAGCCAGGTACCTCCAGTAGGTATTCGTCGCTGACTGTCTATATGTGGCAATGGTAACTGTCAAACGATCCTCAGCAAGCAAGTGCTGACGCCAATCTAGCCATGCGCTCTCCCGCCACGTGTACCTGGCCAGATCTCCTTTCTTGTAACCAGGTCGTAGTACAAGTGGGAGTTGGGGCTCATCCTGAACCCGTCCAAACTGGCGCATAACCCGATCAGGCATGTAGCCCTCGACCGTGCTCATCATCCGCAAAGGATAAACAATAGTGCGGATCTCCTGGACTGGAAACTGGACTCTAATGTCCTCGTATGGCTCAAATAGCACCTGTTACAAAACATTAAAAAAAATAGATTGAATTAAAATCCTAACACTTAATATCAATATTGTAATGGAAAACAAATATTTACCAACTTACATCTGACTCCTTCTGATCAGCAAGAAGAGTACGAATGACCGATTTGGGGCGGATGTTTTGCCCAACAATCCGCTTCGGCAGCCACTTCACAATCCTAGGCTGCCTCGATACGTGGTCAGCATTCTCTGAGGCACTAAACGCTGGGAAGTGGTCATAGATCCAATAATCAAGCATAGCTACAAAACCATAAAGGTTATGTTTCGATGCTTTCGAAGCATCACCCAAACCACGGAACAGGAATGCCAATGCACTCGTACCCCACGCTATATCCCACAACCCAGAGTCCATATTGGCTAACCCGTACAAGTAGTCAGCCTTCACACTCTTCTGACTAGTATCCGCAAAAATAGTGCAACCAAATAAGAACATAAGGTATGCTCGTGATACCTGGCGGATAGTCTCATCATCAGTCTGCTCGATGTAGCGCCCCCTGGTGAAAGTCTCCCTCAGCCACTTTATCTTGAAGCCAACGCCTCTGGTGGACTGTATCTCTGTGCGGACCTCATCCACTGTCAGACCTAACATACTAGCGTAGTAGCTGTATGCCTCGTCACGTGGAGCCGTGACTACATCAAGTGTCCGACCAACTACAGGGAGACCTGTAATGCAGCTGACATCATCGAGCGTAATCGTCATCTCTCCAAATGAGAAATGGAAAGTGTTGGTCTCCTGATGCCAACGCTCAACAAAAACCTCGTCTAAGACGGAATGTGTGAAGTACTGAGGCAGGTGGGCTATAAGAGGACCAAAAGGAGTCCGCGCCAAAAATCGCTGCACATCTGGCTGAGCAGTCAAGTCCCACATACGTAGCACATTATAATGTGCCTGTACGCCCAGTGTAGTGCGACCCTATAAATTAAAAACAAAGTCAGAACATAATAATAGCAAAACCTTAGATTAGACGTTTAATAATTAGGTACTTACCTGTCCGATGAAGACGTGGTACGCCTCATGCTCCTTGTAGTCAGGAAAAAGAGGGATCTTGTTGCATTTCAGAAATGCAAACGTCTTTCGCTGCTCCTCGGTGTGGATGGCATCTATGTGCTCCTCGTCAATCGTGTCCTGCTCAGGGTCCCCAGTGGCATTCACCCTGTCGCTAACAGGTGGTGGATGCGTAATAGTATGCGCAGGGGACGCACCTCTGCGAGAAGGTGAGGGAGGTGGTGGATCACTAGCAGTGGGAGGTGGTGATCTATGTGTATGCGATGACGACGTCTCTCGTCGTGAGGACCCTCCACATCTGATATCAATCGCCTCAGAAACTATGGCCTTTTCATTCCTCTGGCCATGCTTGATTCGGCGCAAAGACCGATCAGTCCGTATCCGTTCCTCCTCCTCCCGAAGACGAATAGTCTCAGAGTCATCAGGAGTATCTCGTCCGCGCTTGGCATCGCGGACCCGCTCATCCTCAACCGTGCGAGCAGTCTTAATACTCTTGCCTGCCGGTGGTGGACGTGACCCAGGGGGGTACGCCCTGGATCGTGGAAGACGTCGCTCCTCCACTGCGTCTGACCTACAAAAATACAAAACAAAGAAAGAAATTAATAACACTAACATATAAAATTTAAATCAACAACACTCCTATACGTATGGTGAAATTTGAAGTTTTTTTAAAAAGTACCAAACCAGAACTTTAGAAACCCAAAAATTAGAGTTTTTTTAAAAAAAAATTCGGGTACCATAGGTACCAAAGAGGACGAACCGAGCGGCACGGGTGCCGTGTGCCGCTCGGTTGCGGCACTGTGTACCGAGCGACACAGGTTATTGTGCCGCTCGGCACACAGATGGTGTGCCGCTCGGTACACAGCTGGTGTACCGAGCGGCACACCATCACGCACCGATGGTGCTGCCCAAGGCGCACCACCGGTGCGGCGCCGGCCATTTTCCAGCCGGCGAGTTGGCTGGAAAATGGCCCAAAAACTCATCCTAATCCTACCCTAAACCCTAATTCTCTACCTAATTCTATCCTAAACACAAAATTCAACCCTAAAAACTAAAATTCATACCTAAATCTAACAAAATTAAGTAACAAAATGAATTTGAGGACTTACGTAGGAGGCGGCGGAGGGTTTTTGTTCTTGACCATAATGAAGGAGGAGGAGGAAGAGTGGTGGTGGTGGTTCGCCGGAAAAAAAAAGAGATAAGTGAGGTGAAATTCTAGAGAGAAGTGAGAGGTATGAGTGAAGTGAGAGAAAGTGGAGTGGATGAAGTTAGTAAAAAAAATGGCTTATATACCCACAAAAGGGCATTTTTGGAAAAAATTGGGTATACTTAGATCACCTTTGGGTATACTCAAAATTGGGTATACTTAAACTCGTTTTGGGTATATATAGCCTGACCCTAACTCAATATTCTGAAAGATCCAATGATAAACCTAAAAGGACGAATTTAGATTTGATTGAGGAAAACAAGTTTGAGCCCATTTAAATGTAACTCTTATAAGGAAAAAATATGATTCGAAGGTGAAAAGAAAAGAGTTTAAAGAAGGCGACAAAATGTTGAGAAAAGTATTCTTGCATACAAAGGAGAGGAGCCTTGGAATATTGGCCCCGAATTGGGAAGGGCCTTATATGGTTGTTGAGAGGATAAAACCAGGGTCTTATTACTTTTATGATATTCAAAGGAGGATGCTTTAACACTCGTGGAATATACAACATTTGAAGCTGGTGAGGTTTATTTTAATCTGAGGGTAATTTTGTCAAGTGTTTTGGAAAATTTTGAGAGTATTAAATGTTTGGGTGTTTAGTAGTGAGAGATTTGAGCTGCCTGGTTGTATTAAATGTTCATTACCCTAATTAATGAAAGTAGTTGAGGTATTTATACCCTTAATTAGGGACCCATGGGCTTTCAGGTCAAATTATGGCACCGGGTCAAGTTTAAGGACCTATTCACTTAATAAGCTCATTAGCACAGAGCTTAGTCAAAAGGTGTTTAGTTATTTTCTACTTTTGTCCTGTCCTGATAGTTCAGTGGGCAGTTTATGTCAGAATTTCCCTTGTACGGAAATCTCAGTAGGCGGTGGTGGATTTATCCGGACTCATTAGTAGCCCATTTTTTAGGCCTTGTCAAAAATCTTTGGCATGACTAAAAATTTCACTTAGTCAGTAACGATATTTTCTGACCCATTTGTGTATCTAGTTTGAGGTTTGTCCGGACTGAATTCTTCCCAGAATTCTAAGAGTTTTTCTTTGGATCGTGGGACACGTGTCGTAATCTGATTTGACCTTCTAGCCATTTTTTACCTAGATCGACGCTCCCACTAAACCTAAAAAGTAACCTATGCATTTTATTTTTCCCACGTCAGCGCCGTCTTCAATCATTGCACGAATCTCTTCGTCTTCTCCTAGGTATAAGTTACCTTTTTCTACTAATATATAAATCATTTTTTCACTGTTTCATTATCTTCATCAGTCAACAAATATTTTACAGAGCTTTTCACCCTTTCTTTCAAAATATTTCTTGGTTAGTTTTATGTTCACGGCTAGAAACACTCTTATAAAAGGCGGCTGAATTAGAGAAAGCAAGGGAAGTTGAACGAGAGAGGCGTATCGTTGCTGGTCTCCCGGTCTCCCCATGCGACAAGTCTGATAAACCATCCCAAGAAGCTGATCAAAGATCATCTTCTACCAGAAATCCAAAACCCAAACGGTTGTTCAAACCAAATCTTTCACCAATCCCATCAGGATCCTCTGTTCAGGAGTCCCAACCTTCTACTACCCACGAAAAGGCAGTATCAAGCATTAAAGTGACTGCCTCACAACCAAAACCTTCCAAACCGGAGGGCTCTAAATTAATATTCAAAGATAATCCCTCCGAATAAGAGATATCTATAAGAGCCCCACGAGATAAGCCCTCTGGATCGGAGGCATCCAAAGTAGATTCTCAAGCGAAGTCCTTCGGAACTGAGCCCCAACCGGACACCATGCCTCTGGAAAAAACTAGCGCTCAATCATCCGGACAGACCGTAGAGCTAGAAGCTGACACCCTTCTATCCACAACAACTGATAAACCTTCCACAGTGATGGAAGAAGTGATGGATGATAGTATCGAAGAGGCCCCCTTCGAAACGAAGCCTCAGGGAAAACTGGGGATGCTGCCTCTGATAGGAAAGGGAAAGACAAAGTGAAGGTTGGAGTGGCTCATCCGGATCTCCCGAAGTGCTTGGTGGGCAAGGTAGGACCTTGCTTTCAGAAATTCAATGTGAAGTATTTGTTGGCCATGCAGAACATAAACAATGTTTATACTCATACTGCCGAGTTGGGCCGGATCCGAACAAAGTGAGGGATCCCATAGTCAGTGAAGGTGAGGATTCCTATCACTCTAGAGACTCCAATGGACTGCAAACTTAATGAAGTGGTCATCTACACCAAGTTGTTCAACTGGGGCCTCAGATACCTCTTAGACCTAGAGATCGTCAAGTACTTCCACCTGATTAAGCTTTTCCCAAGCCAATTAATTCCAAATGCTTGGTACTCCTTCTTTTCCTGCATAATGGCATCAATGCTGTCTGGAATCCCTCTCCTTATGGAGAAATTTGTCGTTGTGGAAAGCCTGTGCAAAAATCATCACATCCCATTCTATCACCACAACATGGGAAACAATTTTAAAGTGGTAGATGATTTGTTGGAGTCAGAGAAGAATTGGAGAACTCATTTCTTATTCATCAGTGGATCATGGGAGAATGGGAGAAAAATAAAGGCCAAGACTAACCCTAGCGTGCTTACTAGTAGGTGGAAGAGTACAAGTAAGGTCTTCAATTTTGTTTTTCATTTTCTCCTGAATCATTCCACTTCTGAATCATTCATTACTTCTTTTTCAGTATTACCGAAGGAGTATACCGGATATATGGAGGAGGGGCAGACTACATGTTCCAAGTTGAACATGGACCGCAGAACGTTGGGGGAATGCTTTCCACAACTGCTTCACTTCTGGCGATTTGGTGAGATCTCATCTGTGGAATACCACAGGCCGGAGAGGTCTCACATAGGAAGAATTGACCACACCCCTCCCCCAGTTGTCATCCTCAAACAAACAGAAGAAAAATATGGTGAACTGGCCTTGCCCTCTAGAGCCAAGGCTCCTAGCAAGGTGAAGGGAAAGAAAAAGAAGGCTGCAGCAGAGGCAGTTCGGGTTGCTGCAGAAGAGACCGGTTCGGAGAACCAAGGAGGGGAGAACCAAGGAATGATCGATGCCTTCTTTCTCCAAGTAGTTGAAGACGAAACTTTCAAGGAGGCAGGAAAAAAACTGAATCCACCAAGGCCTCCGAAGAAGGACCGAAAACGGGAAGGCAGTAGTGATGAAAGGGCTGCCAAGAAGAAGAAGGTCACCTTAGGGGGAGAATAATCTTTCGCCCTTCGGAGCTTCCTCCTCCACTAGCTCCTTCTTACCCTATTTTGTCAGAGAAAATTACAACAGACTTACAACTGCGAGAGGGCACCGGAGGAGGGATTGACATCAGAGCCCTTCAGGACATCGGTCTTTACTTCACCGACTCAGAGAAAGATGACTTTGCTGGTCCGTTCCGTCTTTCAGGCTCTTCCAACATGGTGACCTACAATGGTAAGTATTTTTCTAATTTCGAGGACCAAGATACGGTGGCCCATTCTCTTCTAGGTCATATCCAACCTGTGCTTGATCTAGAGAGGCAGGTGAAAAATCAGTCCACCCTTATCCAAACCCTTAATACAGACAAGGAGTCTCTATCAACCAACCCCCTCAATGCCAATTAAAGCATAGAACAGTTGAAAGAAGAACTTGAAGTGTTGAAGAAGGATAAGGAAGATCTGTCGACCAAGTTGACCACTTTGGAGAATGCTAACACTGAGCTCCAAGCTAAGTGCACTGGTCTGGAGAGAGATCTCTCAACCTTAAAGGAAGATCTGAAGACCAAAGATGGTGTCATCCAGACCTTGTCAGGCGAAAAGAATTCCTTTGAAAAGGTTGTGTCTAAGCCAACCAAGGAGAAAGAAGACTTGGAGAAAGAGCACGAACTGGAAAATTCAGGCCAGCATTGATAAATACACCAACGAGGTGATAGACTCCTTGGAAACAAGGTATGCCGAAGTGAAGTCCGACATGGTACTGCTCTTCCATGAAACATTCCTGAAGAGGAGGCTTGGCCCCCTGTGGCAGTATGTGGAGTATAAAGACATCCCTTTCCATACCATGACAGATGGTGATAAAAAGAACTACTCTAGTGAAATTGATTCTACTACCGATGAAGAAGAAGGAACCAAGGAGAGTTCAAGCGGTGAACTCAAAGGCCCCAAAAACGGAGGTGAAGCAGGAACATCCGAAGGGAATAAGCCCTGAGGTTTTTAACTATTTTTGTGCTTTCTTAATCTTGCGAACTACTAAAGTCCTTAGATGTCTAATGCATTTTAATAATTGTGTCCGGACTGGGTCAGGATAAGTCTTTCACAACACTTAAAGTCCTTGGATGGCCAAGACATTTTTTTTATTTTAGTAATGTTATCCGGTTCATACCTGGACAAGCTAATCTATCAAATCTTGTTTTATTCTATACTTACTTTCATTTTTAACGGTTAATATTTAAAGAACCCTTTTTTACTTCAAAAATATTTAAAGTGAGAGTGTTTAATATCTCTGATGACATGCGTTTAATGGTCATCATTCAACCAGATTAATCTGATATGTCCAAGATCCTTAGTGTTAAATTGAAGAATTGAAAAAGAATTGTTTAATCAAACCACACTTAGTATTTTAAGAAGGCATCATATTTTATTAAAAAAATTGGACACCTCATTAAAACCTCCCCGCGCCACCAGGGTAGGAAAGAGTATGGCCTCATTGAGTTTAAACAAGTAAATATTTACACATGTTTTATTATAGATATAACCTGAGGTGTTCAATATTCCATGGGTGATTCAAAACTCTTCCATCTTTGTCTTGAAGCCTATATGTCCCAGGCTTAAGCTTTTCAAAGACCTCATAAGGGCCTTCCCAGTTCGGAGCCAATTTGCCGAACTTCTTTTCCTTAGTATGCAAGAAAACCTTTCTTAATATTTTATCTCCTGATTGAAAATCCCTTCTCTTGATCTTAGAAGCAAATTTTATCCTCATCAAACCTTGGTAATGGGTGGTTCTAAGATAAGCCTTAACTCTTCTTTCTTCTATTAAATCCAACTGACTTCTAATTGCCACTTCATTGGCTTGTTCGGAATAGTTGTGGATTCCATATGATGGTAGGGTTGCTTCTATAGGAGTAATTTCATTCATCCCATATACCAAGGCAAAAGGAGACTCTTGAGTAGCAGCTTTAGGAGTAGTCCGGTATGCCCACAATACTTCTTGTAAATAGCTTGGCCACTTCCCTGTAGTCCCTTCTAAATTCTTTTTTAAACCGGACAAAATAGTCATGTTTGCCACTTCAACTTGGCCATTTTCTTGTGGGTGGAAAGGAGAAGAGAAGCAATGCTGAATGCCCATAGAGGCACATAAACTCTCCATATCCTTGTTATTAAATTGTGGTCCGTTATCTGTGGTTATCTTATGTGGTACCCCAAATCTGCAACAAATGTTAGACAAGATAAATTTTATAACATCTTTCAAAGTAGTTCCTGCTAAGGGGGCTGCTTCTATCCACTTTGAGAAATAATCAATGGCTACAATAATAGTCCTGCACCCTTAGGACGCCATTGGTAGAGGCCCAACTAAATCCAGTCCCCAACGAGCAAAAGGCAGTGGCTCAGAAATTAACTCCATAGAAACTGCTCGGATATGAATTTTGTTACCATATCTTTGGCATGGGTCACATTTTTTCACTAATCCCTTAGCATCTGCCATTATGGATGGCCAATTATATCCGGCCAACAAAACCCTCAGGGTTAGAGCTCTATAGCCACAGTGTGCGGATCCCTTTCTATCATGTAGTTCGGATAAAATAATTTGGGACTCTTCAGCCCCAAACAACGCAGGAGAGGTCTGATGAACGACTTTTTATAAAGAACCTCTCTTATGATCAAGAAACCACGAGCCTTGTGTTTGATTTTCCTTGCCATAGCCTTCTCCAGAGGCAAAATTCCATCATAGATGTATTAAAGGAGGGGAAATCTCCAATCTTTGGATTGAACCACTTGTACACTTAAGCTCTCCTCCTCTTCTTTGCTCTGATTTGATTGTATGGATGGGCATTCTGGTACATGAATCCATGGGTATGACTCAGAGTATGCTATGGTTGCTAAGGAGTCTGCCAGCGTGTTTTCCGATCAAGTAATATGCTCATAGCAAACATTTTTGAAGTTGGCTGCTACTTTTTTAAAAATGAATAAGTATTTGATCAACTCCTCCTTCTTGGCTTCAGAGTGACCTTGAGCATAGTGGATAAGAAGCTGAGAATCACTCATTAATCTAACTCTTTCAGCCCCATACAGAAAAGATAACTTTAGACCAGCTATAGTTGCTTCATATTCAGACTCATTGTTAGAAGCCCTAAAAGTAAAGCATATAACCTGGTATAATTTTATCACCATGTGGAGAGGTTAAAGAAATCCCAGCCCCACAACCATTGTGCTTGATCCACCATCTGTCTGGACAACCCCTTCTTTTTTAGTTTTCTCTTCTGAAACTTGTTTAGTACTTTAGTTCGAATGAAACTCTACCAAGAAATCAGCAACAGACTGAGCTTTAATTGCAGATCATGGGGCAAAATCAATGTCATAATCACCCAATTCCACTGACCATTTGGTCATCCTGCTTGATATGTCTGCTTTCTGAAGAACATTCTTCAAAGGAACAGATGTTCGGTCGATGATGTAATGAGACTGAAAATATGGCCTCATTTTTCTGGCAACAATCACTAGAGCTAGTGCCAGCTTTTCAAGATTTAGGTATCTCTTTTCCGCATCCATCAGACTCTTGGTGATGTAGTACACCGGACGAGGATAATTGTCTACCTCTCTTACCAGCACTACATTTATAGCACATTCTGACACAACCAAGTATACATATAGTGTTTCTCCGTCAACAGGCTTAAAAAGTGTTTTGGGAGAAGACAAATGCTTTTTTATTTCATCAAAAGCCTGGCTGCACTGTGGACACCAGTTGAAGTCTTTAGCACCTTTCAAAGTCTGAAAAAATGGGGCACATTTGTCCGAAGACCTTGAAATAAAACGATTTAAAGCAGCCAATCTTCATGTTAACCTTTGTACTTCTTTAATATTTTGAGGAGGGTCCATTTTTAATAGGGCATCGAGCTGGTCCGGATCAGGTTGTATCCCCTTTTCACTTATTATATAACCCAAAATATTTCCGGACTGCACCCCAAACACACATTTTTATGGATTCAATTTTAAATTCACCTTTTTCAAGTTGGTAAAAGTTTCTTGAAGATCAGTTAGGTGCAACTCTTCTTCTAATATTTTAACCATCATATCATCGATATATACTTCCATATTTCTCCCAATCTGATCAGCAAATGCTTTGTTCACCAACCTCTGATAAGTAGCCCCAACATTTTTCAACCCAAAAGGCATCACCTTGTAACAATGGAGACCCCTATTTGTAACAAAGGTAGTGTGTTCTTGGTCCTTCAGATCCACCTGTATCTGGTTATAACCGGAGAAGGCATCTATGAACGATAATAGCTTGTTTCCAGATGTAAAGTTCACCAACTGATCTATCCGGGGGACTGGATATAGATCTTTTGGGCAAGCTCTGTTGAGGTCAGTAAAGTCGATACACATACGCCATTTTCTATTCTTTTTCTTAACTAACATTAGGTTCGTTGTCCATAAAGGATACTGGGACTCCTTTATGTGCCCCATCTTGGTAAGTCAGTCTACTTTTTGGACTATTACATCAGATTTCTCCTTAGAAAAAGCTCTCATTTTTTGCACAACAGGTGCAGCATCTCTCCAGATGAACAGCTTGTGTGATATAACACTTGTTGGTACTCCAGTCACATCAGCATTGCACCAAGCAAAAACATGGTGGTGACCTTCCAAAAAGGACAACAACATTTTTTTCAATTCTGGTGCCATCTTAGAGCCAACTTTAACACTCCTTCCTTCAGCCAGAGAGCGGGTTTCAACTTCTTCAATTTGTATCAAAACACCGGGGGTCTCTATAGGGTCATCAATTTCACCCTCACCCCTAGAGGGCCCCAACAACTACTAATCTTCATTAATCCGGACTGCCCCAGAGTTCTAGGAGCAAGTGCAATTGCATAACATTCTCTTGCTATCTTTTGGCTACTACGGACAACTCCCACTTGTCCTTGAACTGCATACTTTAAACATTGATGGACTGTTGAAGCCACAATATGCATCCTAGAGAGCTAGGACCTCCCAAAGATCGCATTGTAACATGTGGGGCAATCTACCACAACGAATGGTGCCCTGACCATCTTCTTGAAAGGTTCTTTGCCCAACAATACCTCCTCCTCAAATTATCCGATTACATCCGCAGAGCTTCCTGTGAAGCCCACAATGGATCTGTTCGAACGTTGAATCACTGCCAAATTCTTCATCTGCTTATAAGAACTTAAAAAGAGAATATTGGCTGAGCTGCCAATGTCAATCAGAATTTGCCTGACGTCGTTGCCCCCAATTGAACCTCCTATAACTACTGCATCCTCATGAGGCCCAGCTATATTTCTTAAACCATCCTCTTCAAAAACAATGAAAGGAAAGGGAATTTGGGACTGGTAAGAAGAAATGCCTCTCTCTAACTGAGTAGCGACAGTGTGAACATGCCTCTTCCTTGAAGAAGGAATCTGCGCAGTCATAGTGTCTCCCCCCTCCAAATACCGTAAGTGACTCAAAAAAGCTTATGAGTCTGAACATTATCTTAGTTTGTTCTGTTATGACCCCCACTTTATTCCGGGGTGGATCAGGATCCAAATAATCCGAATCAACATCAAATCTTTCAAGGATCACCATAGCCTCTTCTGGAGCAGATGTCCCTGCATAGTTTGTTGGGCCAGTTCGGGGAGCATTGTCAGGCCTGTTTCCACTCCTTCTCTTGACATAAGCTCCCAGCTTGCCCCTTTCAATAAGATTATGTACCTCTTGTTCCAAGGCGATACAGTCTTCTGTGTTGTGGCCAATATCATGATGATACTTGCAAAAACAAGTTTTACAACTTTCCCTAGGAGATTGAAGCGCTGTCGGACCTCATCTTTAGTTTTGTCATAAATCGTTGCCACATTCTCCTATAACTCAGCAAACCACTCCGGTTGGACCCAAGGTCCTCATTTATTTCTGGACTGTTGGCTCTGAGCTGGGTTAGGGTGGGATTGAGTCTGCTTGGCCCTATTGGGCCCTTGCCCGGTTTCTTTGGCCTTGTATCCGGACTGGTTCTGGTTTGGAGCAGCTAGGGCAGACCTCACTTGCTTGTATACCCTAGTCTTCTTTATTTCATCCATGTTGATTTTCTTTCCCACCTGATTCAGCAAACCGCCCCAAGTCATGGTCTTCTTCCTGGTTACCGAATCAGCTAGATTCCAAGGGTTTAGCCCTTGTCTTAAAGAAGCTATTGCTACCTGCTCAAAGCAATCAGCTAACCCATTCTTAGTGTTAACGAACCGACTTATATAGTCTTTTAGTGATTCATTTGGCTCTTTGGCACAACGGATGATAGTATCTTCATCGCCCTTTACCTCCTTACTTCCCACAAATTGCCTTCAGAAATCCACCTAAAATGTATCAAAGTTTCTGATACAACCTTGTGGCAAGCTGTTGTACCATTTTAAAGCACTTCCCGTAAAAGACTGGGAAAAGACTTTACAAATAAGTTTTTCATCATCATCAAAATTCATTATAAAATTTTTAAACTGTTCCAGATGGTTGTCCGGATCTTTGCTTCCATCATACTTCTCTATCTTAGTACTGTCAAACCTCTTAGGAAGGTTTCCGGACAGTATTTTGGATGAAAATGACGATTGCCTCCAATTTCATCTACGACTGAAAAATGTGTCTTCATTAGGTGTTGCAAAAATACCTGGCTCATCATGGAAAGCAAAGGGATCGATCAGCAGCTGATCCACATGCCTGTGTCTATGGTTATGGCTGTGAGACGACCTTTTTCCCAGATGCCTTTTTAGTCTCCCATGCTTATCTCTCTTTCTTCAATATTTTTTAACTAGCTTTTGTTTCTTCCTGGACCTCCCCTCATCACTTCTTGATGACAAAGACTCCTCAAGCTCGTCCTCGTTCGAATAGCTACTAGAGGACTCAGATTCTGAGCTCTCCACCGGCTTGGACTGGTGGGACTTCTTGGAACTGACATGGGTCTTTTTCGTGCTCAAATGAGTCTTTGTTGATGGGTCGTTCTCCCTTGGGTTGTCAGTATGGTGAATGGCTGACGCATTTGACTTTTCCTTTAAACCTATCTCTGCCTTTCTAGTGGCCTTCAACGCTTGTATTTCAGCTTTCAACTTATCTCGCTCTTCGGTAGTGTATTCATTGTTTTCCCCCACCACCTCCACCAAAGGTGGTGGAATTTCTTGCTCGTTCGGATTCATCCAAACTGGTTTTCTTTGCTGGTTTTGAATGCTAGATTTAGGCACCTTCTCCTCCCTCTGTGGTTGCCAATTTGGTGAGGTTTATTTTAAGTTGAGGGTAATTTTTTCAAGTGTTTCATAAAGTTTTGAGAGTATTAAATGTTTGGGTGTTTAGTAGTGAGAGATTTGAGCTACCTGGTTGTATTAAATGTTTATTACCCTCATTACTAAAAGTAGTTGGGGTATTTATACCCTTAATTATGGACCCATGGGCTTTCAGGTCAAATTATGGAACCGTGTCAAGTTTAAGGACCTATTTACTTAATAAGTTGATTAGCACATAACTTAGTCAAAAGGTGTTTAGTTATTTTATACTTTTGTCTTGTCCGGATAGTTCAGTGGGCAGTTTATGTCCGAATTTCCCTTGTCCAGAAATCTCAGTAGGCAGTGGTGGATTTATCCGGACTCATCAGAAGCTATATTAAGAATATATTTGTTTTTTTATTTTGGATTTTTACTATTGAATGGCACACTCTTTCCTATCCTGTTGGCCCATGAAGGTTTTAACGAGGCGCTATGTACATATTTAATATTATCAATAAAACACATTTTTGGCCAATGGTTGTTTACAAGTGTTTATTGAATAATATCTTAACAACTTATCAAAGACTGGTCATCTCTGAGGTTGGTTAAGAGTAGAATGTTCTGAAGTGTTTATTACACTTTTCGAAGAAACAACCATATTCGAAGTGCTACATTCAATAAATGCACTATGTTATTCGAAGTGCTACATTCAATAAATGCACTATGTTATTTGAAGTGCTACGTTAAATATATACATTGTGATATTTCTAAGTGCAATCCTCAACAATGCACTGTGTTTTTTCGAAGTGAAATGCTCAATAATGCATTGTGATTTTTTGAAGTGCAACGTTCAATAAATGCACTATGGTATTCAAGGTAGTATGTTTGAAATTTGTATCAAGTCTTTTGAGGTTACGTATTGTGAATTTCGAAATGCATTATCATATTTAAGGAGTTATGTTTTTTTTTAAATATTATAATTATTTTAGGATTGTTAACTTCGAATAATACATATTGATGATAAAAATAAGAAATAAACAAACATTTATCGATTAGATTAATTCGATGAAGTACAATAAGCAGGGTACTAATTTGACAAGTAAAAAAGGATAACAAAAATCAAAGAACAAAAAAGTTATTCGGCTCCTCCTCCTCTGATGACTCTTCTTCTGATGATGATGAGTTTGAGACAGGATCGAAAGCTTCACTAGGACGCCGTTTGATGGGAATGTCGTTCCAAAAACTTAAGAGATTAACTTTTGGATAAGTTGCATGAATCTCTCGAAGAAGAGTGATGGACGTCTCTTCTTTACCACTGTTAATGGCCGTCATCATGTCTTTAGAACATTTGGCTTCTGCAGCAGCAGCAACAGCTTCCCTTTCCTTCTCAAATTCACCATTTAATTTGGCTATCTCATCGGTCAGTTCTTTATTTTTTGCTTCGCTAGAAGTAAGAGAAGTTTGGAGACCTTCGGATTTAAGCTTTTCAGTAGCCAAGTCATCAACATGTTTAGCTTTGAGCTTGTTTATCTCTTTTTTTATGTGAGGCAGTCAACTTTTCTTTATCATCATAATGTTGTGTTCGCAAATGACTTTTGATGAAGAGGGATCCTTGAATAAGCTCAAATCTTACTGCCTCGAACACGTGGAATTGCTCGACCACTTTACCCTGAAACCTTTCCCTTAACTGTTTTTTAGCTTCGGAAAGTTCCTTGTAGCGGACCATGTCTTTGGCCAACTGTTCCAAATGATTTTGAGAAACCTCTACTTGTGAAGCAAGTGCCTTTACTACAGCATCAAGATTGGCAAATGGTTCGAGTGCAACAAAGACTTTAGGATTGGGTGAAGGAGGAGGAAAAAATGTTGGGCTAGGACGAGGTATCATGTCCAAAGTTGTAGTTGGAACAGAGGGACATATGATTTCTGGAGACGCTTCGACGGTTGTCTTTCTCCCGAAATGGGGCATACGAGTCTGAATATCTTAGAGGACAAGATTGTCTTCTCTAACAAACTCCTGTAACTCGTTAAAATTAATAAAGTTGTCGGGGTCGAAGTGGCAGTGTTTTGATTACAAACATCTGCATTATCCTCAATGATGATCGAAGCATCATTATTGGTTGTTTGCTCTCCAAGAGGAGGATTTTGTTGATTTCCAATAGTTATGACTTCTTCCTCATCAACCAATGTATATTCAGTGATTTTAGATTATTTGTTTTTCTTCCCATGAGGACTGGTGGAAGCTTTCTTTTTCTTCGAAGAAGGTTCTTGCTCTTCTTCTTCCTTGATAAGTGAAAGAGTCTGTTGTCCTTCTTTTCTCTTGCGGCGTTTAAGCTTTGACTGTGTTAAAGGGCCAACACCATATGTTCTAGCTGCCTTTTTACTTTTCTTTTCCGTTTTCTTTGTTCTTATGAGGTCAGTGACTTTCCGAACTGTTGCGGATAGAGAGGAATACCTTGCAATCAGGTTGAACTAATATTTTTCAAGCGTGATGAGGATTGGGTTCATCCATTAAATTTCAAGGAGGCAAGGCTCCCGTTGTGATCAGAAAAATATGATTGTTGAGGAAGTTGATCGGTTGGAAGACGGT
Organism: Limnanthes douglasii subsp. nivea; assembly: GCA_036936605.1. Classification (NCBI taxonomy): domain Eukaryota; kingdom Viridiplantae; phylum Streptophyta; class Magnoliopsida; order Brassicales; family Limnanthaceae; genus Limnanthes; species Limnanthes douglasii. Next base: position 54,655,446 of record JAUPFV010000002.1, on the reverse strand, counting down.
GTGGAAATCTTTGTTCCACTCTTTTTCGGCCCAAGCGGCAAGATTTTTTAAAAATGTCCTTGGTTGATGACCGACGAATAGCCTACCGCCTTGGAATTGCTGAAATAATCATTGAAATAAATAATAAATGAGGAAGACAACATATGAGATTTATCTTAAATTATATAATATTCAAAGTACTTACGGTTGTTTCTCAAGATGAGATTTAGTTTTGATGGGTTGGCATCAAATATTTATTTGTCGTTCTCCCATGCTCCTGAGATAAAGATAAACTTTTTCTTCCAAAGTTTTTCCGCTTCCAGGAGATCATCGATGATTTTTAAATCATCTACTAAAGTGAGGTAGTAGAAAGGGGAGTTTCAAACCTTTTGATAATTTGGTTAAGGATATGAAATCCTTAATGCTGATCGGAATCTTGGACAACCGAGATTCCATAATCACAGATATGAGAGTGAACTATTGACTCGGTATCACTTGAGTAGGGCGGTTGAGACGTTCGAAGTACTCCATGATTATAGGATCCAGTGGGAACCGAAGACCCCAATTGATGATTTCAGGGTAGACCACCAACGCTTCGTCTTTGCAATCTAAGGGAGTTTCCCCTTTCTTAGGTAGTCGAATAGTGATGTTGTCTCCCATTCCCTACTGTTTCTTTAAGTCTGATGCTTGACTCTTTTGGTAGTATATATATGGAACCTTCTTCAGCTCGATAATATAGTCAGCATCAAGATCTCTTAAGTATCAACCAATAGCTGCCTTTTACTCATCTGAAACAATACCCGGTGCCTTCTTTTTTCGAGGCTTGCGAACTTTCTTATCTGTGGAAGTTTCTGAGTCCCCCTCATTGGATTCAGCTTTGTTATCAGACCTAGTAGCCTCGAAATCAGCTTCATCGGCTTTTGATGTTTCATCTCTTGTTTGGGAAGATTTTTGGATGGGTTTTGTTGAGGCAATGGAGCTTCTTCAATTATTTCTCTCAGAGGAGGAAACTGAGTAAATGGATTCGAAGAGAGAGGAGTTGGAGTAACATCAGAATCATCTCTCATGGCTATGAAAGTTTTTCTTTTATGAGTTGGTGGAAGACGAGTCGAAGAAGGAGTAATTGAGATTTGTTTTGAAGAAGATTCGTTTGATTCTTCATTAATCAGAGGTGATGTCCGGACTTGAGAAGAAGAGTCTCGAGGCGTTTTAGGTGTTTGAACTTTAGAAGAATGACCCACTTCGGTAGTAGGAGAAGCTGAAAAAACAGGAACTTTAGTTGGATCGAAATTACCGTAGTAAGCGGTTTTAGTGGTTGTTCTAATAGGAGCGTTGTTGATTATTCTTGCAGCCTTATACTCATCTGGTCTTTCAGTAATGCAAAAATAATCATATGATCTGAAGACTAGATTATCATCGGGCTTCGGAGATTTGGGTTTTTTGGGTATGTTAGCCTTCTGGCTTTTGGATTTTTTTCTTATAAACAGGATGGATATTGACCGGAGAATATAGGTTTTGATCGGAAAGTATGAGTTTTCTGATTAAGATACTGAGAAAGTTGAAGAACACCTTGAAGGTAGCAAAGGGTATGTTTTTTTTCTCTCAAAGAATTTAGATTGTGAGAATGAAAAAAATAAAGCTACTAACGAATTTATAGGTGGATAAGAAGATGTGTAGAAGTGAAAAAGACTTTGTGATGATATGACTGAATATGAAACGGTAAAAAGTTTATGAGTTCGACATCTGTCAGACTAGCTAGCTAGCTATGAATCTAATAGCTAGGAATTCATGATGAATCTGAATGGTTAACTTTTATAAAGAATTATCTCGAAGTAATTTCAATATAAAATTATTTCCTTGAGAGTTATGATTTGTGGGCACCTTTGGCAAATTTCGATGATTACCATTTTTAAATTTGAGTTCTGATGTGTGGGCGCATTTGGTAAAATTTGTCGACTATATTCTCAATTTGCATCTAAAAATATTTGAGGAGAAAGAAAAATATATTATTGAGTTTTTTACTTCGAGTTTTCTGATATGGCTTCTGGCAGGGTTCGAAGACAATTAGTTCTCATTCCTTTACTGACATGAGAACTAGGGGTGCTACTGATATGGAAGTAGAAATCTAAGGACTAAAGTGTAAATAATACAAGTTTAGTTGAATAATTATGACTATGTAGGCTTTAAACAGTGAATCGTCCCTCGACTATCGCGTTTGGTGGCAGATAGTCCATGGACTTTCAAATGTCCGTTGACATTCCGTGGACTATCGCGTTTGGATATAGTTAGTCCAGAGGATCCTCTGATCCACCAGAGGCTGCCACCTGTCACCATACTCCCCAATTGTTTGTGTCACCAGTAATCCCTTGACTTTAGGTACGATCTTTCCCTTTGACCAAAATCCTTGTTGGCATAGCTGTTGGTGAGATGGAAAAATTTAAATACCTGGTACCTGCTACTGTATCCTATGTGTCATTGTGCCATTTAATTAAATTAAAGAAATAATTGAAGACATGTGCTTAATTATTCTTCCTCGAATGCTTTCTCTTCTCTCCTCCTTTCTATTTTCTTTTTATTCTTATCTTCTTCTCTTCAATTCTTTTCCTAAAAACAGTAAAAAGAATTCATCTACATCCTCCATTAATGTCTACCAGCTCTACCTCTTTCCTTTATAAAAAATGGAGATTCGGTATCGAGATGCTTTTGTGGGAAACCTTTGGTAATTTGTAACTCTTGGACAGACTCTAATCCATGGAGGAGATTTTATGGATGCAGAAACTATCGGGTAAGTTTAATCTAAGCTAAATCTTTTATAATTTAAACCTTAATTTATGTTTAGAACCCTAGTTTTTTAAAACCCTAAATCGATTTAATTTTACAGAGTATTGAAGGAAAATGTGGGTTTTTTGAGTGGGTGGATTCACCAGTTCCTCATCATTCCAAAGAATTAATTATTACGTTCAAGAAAAAGATAGGAAAGATTGAAGCTGAGAATGGTAGTCTGAAGACCAAAGTTAGTTTGTTGATGTTGTTTTGGTGCATTTCTTGTCTATTTTTATTAGTCTTGTTAAGAACTAATTTACAGCAAAGCCTAATTTTTGGTTTGATAAGCAATATAATTTTTGGTTTGATACACAATGTAAGAACTTGTTTGGATAAGTATTTTATCAGTATTGTTCTTTGTTTGGTTTGGAGAAGTAATTTTATTAGTATAAGAACTATTGTTGTCTCAACATTGTTGAGATGGAATTAGTATTTGTGTTAGCTTGTGAACGGGTTTATTAATGGACTATTTACAAATCTACAAATCAGAGCAGTACTAACACTGCTCAATTTTGATTAAAAAAACCTTAAAATTTCATTCATAATTAGCCAAGCTTACATCATATTCCAACAGAATACATTATCAACAGATAATACATAAAATTAGACAAGGCTATGAACACTTATTAACAACAACACCCTTAGAGTTCAGACTTATAATTGTTAACAAAAACTGACAAAAAATAGTCTACTCTAGCACCAAAAAATAAATTTCCAGTGTTCAACAGTCTATATATTAGACAATCCTTGAAGTATCATCAGGTGCAGCAGATGAATTTGGGACTCGTCTGCCTCTTTGAATTGAGTCATTTCCCTTGTCGGCACTCAGTTTCCAGTAGTTTCCTGCAATCATACAATATCCTATTAATTATAACTACTAGACCAACAAATATCAGCAATGCCAACAACTGCAACAGCACTATTGAATACAGAAACAGCAACACCAACACCATTTTGTTAAAGCCTACCTAACATATCAACAGCACTACTGAATACTAATTAAATGCACACCAACACCACTATGAAACATACCATGTGACCAATTATTATATTAAAAAAAACAGGTAGAAAAAGCCAAAATGAAACAGCTTTACAGTAGGAGAGATACGAATCTTACATTTCTTCCCATCCCTCTTCTTGTGGCTTGTGCACCTTGTCCCCCACCAGCTCTTGGATTAACAAAATAGACAAGGCTTCCCTGCACCAAAAAGACAAAATCAATATCTTCAAAAAAAACTACTGAAGAGAATACAAAATGTTAAAAACCTTACATCAAGCATTGTGTTAGCAGTTGGACCTCTCCCAACCTATTTCACCATCAAAGAAACTCAATCGGTTGCTATTATCCTACCACTCTCAAAAATAAAAAATATGAAGAATACAAAAAAGGTACTGAGAGGTTAGCCACTCTTCTTGCTGCCTTTATAAGACGCGCATTAAAACGGGCTTCATGTGCTCTATTAACTCCATCAGCAGTAGGTCCAGCTCCTTCTGTGTTAGTTGCAACCCCACCATCAGCTGGCTCAGTCCCAGCAGTTACCTATGAGCTATCTGCAGCTCTCTGTGAGCTGTCTGTAGCACCAGCATCACCAGTCTCAGACCCCGCAGCAGCTTGTAAGGACTCTCTAGTGGTTGGGCAATTCCTTCTGTTGTGTCATGGTTTCTTGCATTTTTTGCACTTCAATCGAATGAACCTTCTAGATACTCTTTCTCTAGCCGGTGGTTCAAGCTCACTTCTGTCCATCTTCCTTTTTATTACCTTTTCCCCCCTCTTGACTTCCATAGGTGGTGGCTGACATGGAGGAAAGACAGATTTCTTCCACAACAACTGCCCATTAATAGGGTTGATAGTATATCCGTAGATGACTATGTTCGTTTCAATCCGGTAATAAGAAGGAATGAAGTCTATTGGTCTTTTATTGTCCGCCCATATACCCACAACAACATGAGCGCAAGGTATACCACTCACTTGCCAACTCCTACAAGTACATGTCTTTTGAGAAATGTCTACAAAAAAATTCTCTCCCCCTGATTTGATTTCATATTGTTGACCTCCAGATCCTTCAATCCAGCACCTCCCAACTGCCTCTATACTCAACTCCAGCTTCTTCAATATACTTGGGCAGACTTCACCCTTCTAGGTAGCACTTTTCTTTTTAAGCTTCGCTAGTCTTTTCATTATCTGCGTTCTGATACCATCCATCAAAGTTATGATAGATTTCTATTGAAAGTCTTCGCTAGATTTGAGGTCTGAATATTGCAGTACGTGTCTTCTTTGTAGTGGGCTCTAGATCATTGGCTCGGTGGTTTATCTTCTAACCATTTGAAAGCGTCATATTAATCCTTTGCATCTCTGCCATATGCATATCAAACTCCCCAGGGTATGTGGCTCTAGCTGTTGCCCAGAATATCATTTTCTCTAGACGACCAGGGTGTGATTTTTTAAAGTTTTCATACAAATATCTACAGCGAAGCGATGTTATGAATTTGGAAAATCTTCCAATGATGTAGGGACCAAAACTTTCTGTTTGTCACTCACAAACAACCACGCTATCTGGTTTTGGATGTCAAGGTCCTCCTCTAGCAAATGCAGAAACCAACTCCAACTTGATCTGTTTTCATTCTCCACAACAGCTCACGCAACAGGGTACATTAGATCGTTAGCGTCAACACCAACAGCTACCAAAATTTGGCCTCCAAAAGCTCCCTACAAAAAACACTCATCCAAGACAACAACTGGCCTACACCCTGCTTTGAATCCTCTCTTAACAGCACCCAAACACATGTAGAAATGCTCGAAGATATTGTTCGCTTGCTTAATAATGCAAGTGGAACCTGGATTAGTCCTGATAATCTCCTCGCTGTAGTCCAACAACCTCGCGAATTGCTGCTCAGCATACCCCAATATCATCTCATGAGCAATAGACTTAGCCCTATACCCCTTCTGTATGTTAATTCGAACAAGGAATTCTCTGCTTAAGGAGGCTATTAACGACGTAACTGACCAGTTGATATTTGCCTCCCACTGTGGCAGATAGTACTTAGCAATCCAGATATCCGTAACATTCTTGTTTTCATTTGTTGGAGGACATGTATGGTTTTCAACCAACATCTTCAACACCCACCTGTTACTGTATCCCATTGTGGAACAGTATGCTTTCCGAGGGTATCCCTCTGCTGAACGCACAAATGAGATTCTTTCCTTGTCATTTTTCTTCATAGCAATATACCTCCGCTGCTTGATCTCATAGTTTTTTATAGCCTCCTTAAGCTCAGCTGCAGTTATGAATTCATGCCCTACTTGTAGCTCTACACTAGCCAAGGGTACAGATGGACTGAACTCTACAAAATTATACCACATCTCCACGTCATCGTCGAGCTCTACATCTTAGTTTTCCGGTGTATTCAGCGCATCCGATGCCGCGTAGTCTGTCTCGATATCCTCTACAAGCCCCTTGTTGTTCAGGTGGGACAGACTGGTTTTGTTGCTCTTCAGCCTCATCATCTGCCTCTATCGTTGCTGCTTCACTAGCATTTTTCACCTCGGCAGTTGATTTAACCTCAAATTCATCCCTCCAGCGTACATCGGGCCCTAACTCCTCTCTGAAAGTAGTCAAATTCGAAGACTCTTCAACGGGAGGCTGTTATATGTTTTCGTCTACTCCACCATTACCAGCATCTTTGTCAACCCTCTGTTCAGTGGGCTCACCAGCTTCTTTTCCACCCCTACCAGCTTCTTCCTCATCCCCACCAGCATTACTAATTGAGTCTTCCTATTGTTCAACCCTATGCTCAGCATCTTTTTACCATCACCATCATCCACTGTTTCTTCTTCTACCTCAGCTTCACAACCATCTTGTTCACCCCTACAATCAGCCACATTTGTTTGCACATTGGTCCTTTCTTCAACTATTTCAGCCTCTACACCGTCCCTTTCACCATTCTATTCTACCCTACAATCACCATCACTCACAGTTTCTTATTTCACCCTAGACTTTTCACCAACTACTTCATCTTCCACACCAACCCTTTGATCAGCTTATTCTTCGACCATCTGTTCTCCAACCCTTCGTTCTTCAGCAGCCATAGCCTTAACAAATTCATATGCAACCCTATCTACAAGGTTTTCCTTACTACTCTCATTCTCTTTCTCTTTTTCTGAATTTGAACTTGATTCTGAAAGTTCAACCACCGGTGGAGTTTTAACCTTTGGTCTTTTTGAAGGGGAAATTATTTCCAGCGGTAGAACAACTTCTATATAAAGCTTTAAGAACCTGCGATTGTCTACCAGCTTGCACATCTCCAGTGCATCTGCATCACTAGAGACATTTACTAAACCCTTATCATCCTTGCTTGACAAAAGTTGGTAGACGAAATTTAACACGTTGAACTTTTGTTCAGGCGAGCACGTCATGTAAATGTGCTCACTTAGGTAGATTAATGAGATCTTGTCGGGGTTCACATTATCAACTAATGTCTCATTTCCACCCTGTATGTTACGATGCCGCTTTTCTCGTAGAATTTACCATCGTGATGTACTACCATGGTGAATAATTCACGATTGACACCTGCAAATATCACAAAACCTATTTTAGCAGCAGTCACTCAACAATTAACAAATGATTGCGACTGTAATAACAACACTCAAACAACAACAATTAACTAGATCATTGCAACAGCATCCCTCAGTCTATACCCTACTGTATATTTAATGCATCAACAAACATCTCTAGTACAACAAAAACAAACAGCAACCATCTGGCAAGTCCAATGCGGAAAAAGAATAGATTAAAACAATCAAAAGCAAATAAGGAAACACATAAGCAAAAGAAAACCAGAAGCAACCTAATTACAATAAGCAAACAGCAAACAGCAGCAAAATCATAAGCAATCTAATTCAGCAAAAAGCAAAGAGCAAAATCAGTTCCTACTATACTGATTAAACATCAATCAAAAGCAAAATCATAACTTTATCATGGAAACACAGACTACAATATTGAAATATAACATTTTAACCATCAATCTAAATATAATATCGAAATGTAACACAGAATACATTTATCATGGAAACACATTGAAGAAATAAAACTCGATGCATTCTTATTTTAAAAGCTAAAACGATACATCAATCAGATAAATATGGAAACAAACTAAATACCTGTATATTCTTCAGATAAATCCAATTCGATTTTGACCTTCTTATGTTTCCTTCTCGAACCCTTCTTCATTATTGAGACGCGTTTATTTTTGCAAAAAATTAGGGCTAGCAACAGGGAGTGCAAACAGTGATTAAGGACGATAATTTAGGGTTGTGTTTCGATTTGGGTATAGATTTAGGACCATATAGATTTGGGTATATATTAGGGTTTTGATTAGGGTTTGGTTTGGGGATTGGATTTTAAACAAGGGAGAGGGAAGAGGAGAAAGTCTAAGGATTGGAATTCGAAAAAGGTATAGCCAGTCTGTTCAGGGAGAAAGAAAATCTAGGGTTTAGATTTTGTTTAAGTATTTTATTAAATTCAATTAAATTAATTAAGATGTAATGTAACGTGACCGATTTATAATGTTACAAATGACTGTGGTGAAAAATATACCACGCAGGCTAAATAATGCCACATTGATATATATACTAGTTTCTCAATGCCAAGTTGGAAATTATAAGGGTAGGTGGGTCATTTAATGTCGCAGACTAAGTTTTGGGTTTCACCTAAAGTCAAAGGACTACTGGTGACACAAAAAACTATGAAGTATGGTGACAGGTGGCAACCTTTGGTGGATCAGAGGATCCTCTGGACTAACTTTATCCAAACGCGATAGTCAAAGGACTGTCAACGAACATTTGAAAGTCCAGGGATTATCTGCCACCAAACGCGATAGTCGAGGGACGATTCACTGTTCAAAGCCTGACTATGTAATTCTATTGAGGACTAAGGGTAATTTATCCCTTTTATGTAATCGTTTTCAGTTTAAAGTTGAGTCTTAGCGCCTCTATATAAAGGGAAATGCTGAACTAATAAAGGGGTTGAACACTTTTTTATCTAACTCAATTGTGCTCTTACTTTCTCTCTCTAAAAACTTTCTCTCTCTCTCTCTGTCTAAAACTTGCGTATTACTTTTTCCTAAGAAAATTTCTTGATAATTGAACTCAAAAACCCTCACCCAAATTAGGTTGGTATGTACTCCTCATACTCAAAACATACAAAATATGAAAATAAATATAAAATCTTTGTGAGGCCTACTTTAATCCATAAGTGGATTTTAGTTAATTTACATACTATTTTCAACATTCTTTAGATTGATAAAACCTTCAGGTTATATCATGTACTCATCCTCGTAAAGGCTTCCATTAAAGAATGACGTCTTGATATCCACTTGCCAGATTTTATAGTCATCATAAGTTGTTATAGAAAGAATATCCTAATGGATTTGACTATTACCACCGGTGAAGAAGTTTCATCATTGTCATTACCATGAATTTGTTTGAAACATTTTGCTACTAGACGATATTTATAGGTTTGTACATTATCATTCATGTTTGTTTCTTCTTAAAACCTATTGTGCACCATATAGGTTTTACGCCTTTAAGTGGATTAGCCAAAATCCATACTTGGTTTTGATACACGAAATCCTTTTCAAATTTCATGGATTCCATCCATCTCTTATATTATGGATTGTTCATAAAAGTTTGGTATGTGAGAGACTCATCTTGATCCACGAGCATAAAATCACCATTTTGAGTCAATAAAAATTCATAACATCTCTAGAGCTCATGATAAATCCTACTATATATACGAAAAACATGTGTTTGTTGAGCAATATTATATTGTATATCTTGCTCTTGTCACAAATGTGGTTCAATACTTTATTGTGGTTCTCACTCTTCGTCGGGATCTATTTTCTTCCCAATGTTTCCTTTTGAGATTAGATCTCTTTCTCAAATGACATCATTTTGAGTAACAATCACTTTATTCTCTGAATAATTATGTGATTAATACAATTTTTATTTCTCTTGGGTAACCCACAAATTTTTATTTTTCAGATTTAGGTCCAAATTTTTCTAATATTGGATGTTTCACAAACGCCTCACATTCCAAATTTTCATACTTTTGTTGGTTTATATCTAATATAGATACTATTGAACTGTTATAGTAGGAACATCTTAAGTGTGTATGCATTCGTTTATAAGGCATAACCCTGAAACCTTATTGAAAAATCAACATGTCTCATCATCGATTGTACCATTTCCAACAAGGTCCAATTTCTCCTCTTAGAAACCCAATTCCATTGAGGTTTTCCTAGAGGAGTGAGTGGTAATACGATACCACACTTCTTATGTATTTCTCTAGATATTTGATCTTCAATTCATCAGGGAAAGGGCAGAAGCATTCATAATAATGATGACTTTAACAAATTTTAGCTTCACTTTGCCGGTGGTATGATTGTCGATATAAATTGGGGTGGCTAAGGAACTACCGATTATGTTGAGTCCTTTTTTTGTCCAGATTTTTTGTTGGAAATCATGTAGCTTGACCCATAATAGGATGGATTTGAGAGAGTTTTTTTACCAATGAAGCTATCGGTTCCAAACAGTTGAGGAAGATCAGATGTCCATTGAAGAACCATAGTGCGTTCTTTTAGAACATAAAAAATATTTTTTGAGGAGTTGATATAGAAGTATAAATAGCACGAGATGGTGACTTTGTATTTTGTAGGCCATGCATGGTCTAGAGTTTAAAAGTGATGGTTTGGATAATTTATGAAGCATGGTTGTTTTTGCATAAAATATCAAGAAAGACACTTGGCCCAGTCGTATTTTTTTTTGTCTTAGATAGGTTCAGAATTTTCCTAGCTGTCATATCAAAATGATTGTCTTAGGGAGCATAAAAAATAGATTTACGCTGAATGACAGACATATTAACTTAAAATATTTGGTGGAAGGAGGCAAGATGTATATTATTAGGAGTATGGATGATCGATGGAAATTGGGTGGTGAAGCTAGTACATGGACTTGAAATTTGTGGCATGGCTGATCAGATTAGAGAACTGATAAATGAGGGAAGTATACTTTTTAATTTTCACTTCGCGATTATGAGGAATATTATTGGGTTACGGTATAACTTAGGTGATAATAGTGGTATCCACATGGGGGCTTTGGCGAGAGAGAATTACGTCCTTTGTTTTTCTCACCCATAATAACGAATAAGAAACGGCCTAGTAGATTAGGACAAAAAAATATGAGAGAATTGTAGCTTATATGCGGGTCATGTAGAAGGACAGTGGAGGTGGAAGTAATTATGAGATCTTTGGTGTATTTTTTGAGCTCGTGAACCCTGACATTCTTGAAGAAACCTTGGAGGAGTAAAACTCAAGCTCAATCTAAAAAAATGTATCTTTAAAGTCTACTTAAGGAAAGTTTTTGGGTTGTTAGTCATTAAAAATGAATCAAGCTAGACCCAACTCAACTTGTAAATTTGCCGACCATGAAACCACAATAAATAATCAAAGAGGTTCAAATCCTCACTAGAAGTTTGGCTACAATAAACCAACTCATTTCTTGATTCTCTGCTAATTTTTCGAATACTCAATGGTGTTGGAAAGTTCAACTAGATGCTAGAATATCATAAGGTGTTCCAAAATATCAAAGCTTACTTGGCTTTCCCCGAAGTCCTCACACGACCATAACCGGGGGGGGCACTCTTTATCAATACTTAATGATTTATTATCAAGATTTTTGTATAATGCTGGTAAAAGAATAATTAGCCACATGCCTAGCCATTTACTACATCAATAAATCCATCATTATTTCCAAAATTCGATATATGTAATTGGAGAAGTTAATATTTAATCTGGTGATGCATGTAAACAAGATGAGAACATACTTCAAAGGCCACATGATTATAGTTCACACTTCTTTCTTATTAATGAATATTCTCCAAAAGTCTGACATATCCAGTAGACTAACGTGGTGGTTTATAGAGCTAGAAGACTTTGACATCAAGTTCTAACCATAAAATGTCATTAAAGTACATGTTGTAGTAGACTTTCTTGCTAAATTTCATGTTAAAATTTTAACCCCTTCAGAGGATAGTCATGAATCAATATAGATATTCCGCATTGACATAAATCAAACAATCAGAGATTTAGAGCTAGTATTCAACTTATATTTCCCTTGGGGGCACTCTTCATCAATCTATCAAGTTTGGATTACATACCTCAAATGATGAGACTGAATGTGAATAAATAATTATAGGGCTCAAACTCTCCCATATATTTGGGGCTCAATATGTAAGACTTCAAATTGACTCACATATAATATTAAAGCATACTTTGGGACATGTCAAAGCCAAGAATAATACAATAATACTTTATCTAGAAAAATTAAAGGTTGAGACCTCAAATTTTGAACATATATCCCATTTTTAAAAATAAATAGTCGATGAATTCGCTTATACTTGAAGCTCTAAATCTGAATTATGGGTAGTTGTGTAAGAGATAAATCTGTCATATTCAAATTAGGATGAGTCGAACCCTCTGAATTAGCCTACAAGGCTATGGACATTGATGAGCCACCAAGTTGATAAACTCTAATATATGTTTACCTTATAAAATAGATGTTTCTAAATAACAAAGTCGAGACTACAAGTGTCAAAATATGATTCAATCACAATGTATTTCTTAACAATAATATTTATTACCAAGTGTTAGCTAGACTTTTTACCAACTTATATGATTTGAATCAAACTTTACATTCAAATAACTCCACGAATGAGAATGATGTGGCCATTTCAGGTATAAATCCCTCCATACATGATTCGTATTATTTAGTTACTATTTCCTACAATACACGTAGGTACCAAGGAATTTTTACAATGATATGACACATGTCATCTATTCGTGAACTTAATTTACAACATAGAAGGACCTATGAACTCAATCTCTGTAGTTTTTTCATTTGAAATGTGGGGTTTATTTAATATTATCTCTTTCGGATACATCAGAGGGTCAATAGTACCTTATGGTAGCAGTAGACTACTTATCCAAATGAGTGGAGGCGTAACTAATAGCTATAAAAGAATCCCAAGAAAGTGCACCCTTCATCAGAACTAATATTTTTTGCATGTATGAGATCCATAGAGTCTTAACCTCAAATATAAGTTGCAATTCTCGAACGAGAAACTAGCCATGTGTTTGCATAACCAAGAGCATTCATAAATTTAGATCGGCTCCCTCATAACCTAAACAAAGAGTAAGTTAAGGGGAAAACCAAACCATAAATGATAACACCCACATCATCTTCGAGCGTTCTATAGAGAATTTACCAGACTTTCTCTAATAAATACTATGATCTTATTGAACCACCACGAAAAGCACGTTAGGGGTAGATTCATTTTACCTAGTCTATGGGATGAAGGTTGTGGTCTTAAAAAAATATTTATGCATTACTTCTGAATAATAAACTACAACGAAGGAACCAACAAGCACAATTGAAGGGCCAAACTAGACTTAATTGAGTATAAGTGAATAAAAAAACCCACCTTAGAATGAAGCACTACCAAATGATAATGCACCACATATATAACTCTAATATTTGTTTTCGCCAAATCTAAATATGGTATAAGGTCATACGAAGGGTGTTCATTACCAAAAAGAGAAAGATAAAATACTTAGCAAGTTAGGATTAAACTAAAAATAACCTTATGGTATAACAATTAAGGTAAAACGTGCCACATCTAAGCCGATTAATGCCAATGGATATCCTCTCGTCTACTTATGAAATATAAAACATTTGAAATTTTATGTTTCCTAAGATTATATTCTCTCAAGTATATTTTTAACTACAATATTTAAAGTATATTTTAAAAATATTTACAAGTTGTAAGTTTTAGCTCTTTTATAATATCTTTATGTATTATTGGTGCACTCATTTTTACTCTGGTGACGAGGGTAGTTTTTATATCATCTTATATTGCGTAATCTTATATCTTTGTATGCGAATATTTGATGGATAACGACTTTTGAGCCATAACATCAAGATGTGTTAAGTGACCCGAGAGTCATATCATCAGAATTGACCATGGAGTTATAACATCAAACTATGCAAAGTTTCTCACATTCCTAAGCACCTAATTTGCGAATCGACTCCCATATCAAAGAATCAAATCTATAAAGTAGCTCACATGCCAGAACACTTAATATAAAAAACAGACATACACTAAACAATATAATATGAAAAAGACCCCAGTATCAGAGCACCTAATTCATGCATAATGAATTTTGAGTCAGAGCATCATGTGCATGACCTCCAAGAGTCAAAATAAATTTGAGCGACACATTGTTCATCTATTTAACATACATATAGTATTATGACATATATACGCAAGTCAAAATAAAGGATGTCCCAAACCAATCAAAGGGTAAGCTAGTTAAGAACTTGTTCTATCTGAACAAGTAATGAAAAGATTTGTTTGTATTAAAGAGTACAAATCACATGTATCATTATACATACAACATGCATAATTTACTACAATAAAAATATGTTTGTTGTCAACTAAATCACAAAAAAAGTATCTCTGAATGAGAGCATGCCGACCCCTCATTCTGCCATCTAAACTATAAGAAATGGTGTAACATATTCAAGAAAAGAATGTCTAAAATTCTATGAAATACAAACAAAACATCACAAAAACGTGTACATATACAACCAACACTAGCATAACAAATAAAACATTACAAAAAAATAAAAGTTTACCTCTATTTGATTAATTTAATATTGAAAGGTAAAAAACATAATTTCCAACTAATATAACCCTGCATTATGAGAAACAACATATCATTTGTAGTGACATCACTGAGTGAAAAAACCCCATCAATAATTATATCGAACGATGAAAGATTCAATGTTTCATGATTAACCTTAGTTGCTTGAGTCACCTCTCCATTATCTTGTTCTCCTCCATTCGACGGACTAGGAAGTAGGAAATATTCTATCATCAGACCCCATCAGGAAGCATAATGTGACATAAAATCCTACTTAGTTTGGAAATCCGATAGTTGATTCTTGTATGGGTTCATCTCTTTTGGTAATCATGACTTTTGTATCAACATCATTACCAAATATGAATCCTTAATGGGTACCACCATACTGACTTCCATATCGTGTAGAGCTGTATCACTTTCATTGGCTATTGTTTCTTCTCCCAATATATGTTATCCTCGGTTCGTATGAGAGAAAATAATAATTTAAACATGATGCTACTCAGGTGGAATTAACTTCTATAACTAATCAAAGTCAATATTGTGACGGTTCTCGTAAATTTGTAAAATGATATTAGCTTCCGCTACATTCACATGCTCATTTGTTATTATAGAAAACATATTTTAGGTCCTATTTAAATGACATATGCTTTGCAATAATTTTTCTTAAAAAAAGTTCATTGAATCATTCTCCACGATCAATAACTTCTTTTGTAGTTTAGTTACCAAATAATTTACCTCCCTTCTCACCTCCACCTATATGGCCAACTGCTTCTTAACTAATCCCTCAAGCTTTTGGCACTCTCGAGATTACCAGCTAAAAACTTGGGTTTGTTTGGAATTTACTTGTCATCGATCTATACGAGATCGAATTTCATACCCAACATCACCCTAGATCAAACATCTCAAATTTGGATAAATTCACACCTGTGTAAGGAAATCAAATGTATTGAATATGTCATGTAAAATAGGGAAATTAAATATTGTTAAAAAATATTGTACGTCAGATGTTTAACGAGGAAAGTGTATACATCATACCTCGAGCTTTAAAATTATTTATCGAGAAATTATATTGACAACGATTCAGTCCAACCTTATGATAGAATCTATAAAGGAATCTATTATGTAAAAGACAATTTCTGTCATCCTCTTAAGGATTAGTGAATTTATAAATGTTAGGGTTACCCCTCTCACACACGGTCTTGTATATGAGAAAATAGATGTTTTTCTTGAGTAAAGGATTCATTGGGGGAAGCGACAAGAATTCACAAAACTTTTTCCACATTGCTGGCTTTTTTATTTGTATCTTCTGAAGGTTGGACTATTTTCTGATCCTCTCCTCTTCTTTTATAATTAAGTAATTTATCGTGTGGACAATACAATAAAATATTATGCTAACATCAACCCAAAATTTATCATTTTTATAATATGATATTTTCAATATATTATGACGCTGATACCAATCATAATGATAACTTTTTCCTTTCCCCTTAATGTCAGTTAGTCTTAACACCATACAAATTTTATACAAAATAACCTTTTTTAAATAGGATAGAATTCTTTGTACCACCCAATTCTAAGACAACTGTTTGAAAGGGTAATATGTTGTGTCTGATTTTCCCCATCGTGAAATAACAACTTCGCCCATTATTACATTCACCATTAGGTTTTACTCTAACATCCCATCACTATAGGGCTAATTTCCTAACATTTTAAACAATCTTAGGCATACAAATGCGTGATACAATTTGTCCTAACTTTTGTGGGTAAAATTTCCCAAATGGAAAATTTGTATTGGGCCTTCCGAGACATGTTACAAATGCAAGAGCTTTTCCAAACCAAACAGCGAAGAAATTACACCATATTGTTTCAATCCACATAATCAAGAGAAATTTTTGATAGTTATACCCAAATCTTATTTGCGTCCGACCAATAATTATGAGCAAATGATGCTAACGTCACCTCCCGATTTCAAGTCCCCATTCATTAAAATAAACTCATTCTTCCACGTGTTTTTTGTATTTGGTAACTTATTTACAGCATTGAATGATTTTCCTATAAATAGATAAAAACATGAAAATGGTTTGAATAATTTAGTTACCCAGAAGGTCTTGGATAAAGAACTAGTATGTCGTATGGTTCACAACCATGATAGATATGAATAATAATCTCCAACTATTTGAAGTTAAATAATTGGGGCACAATCCAAAAGTTGGAAGAGCTCCCACAATGTTGAATGCATGATTAGTCTAACCCATACCTCAAAATTAGTTGTATAAACATAGTCTCATAATAAAATGAATCCACAAGAGTTGGATTCTAATTTTCATACATTCTGACAGCTCTCATTGCTCTCAACAACGATGGACATATCTTTAATGCGAGATAATATAAAGATCTCGAAGAATATTCTCTATAATCCCTATATTTTTAAACGCGGAACTAATATTTTATGCATATACTTGTGAGAAATATATGAAATTGTCCCATAAGATGTCCCCATAGACTATGGGGCATAGGGATCACTGGTAGGGTGGATATCAGTTTGATAGTGAGAGCTTTGTATCAATCATCACGAGATTTATCACTCAAATTTTCTAAGTAGGTAGCACCACCAATATCATCAATATGTGGTTGAACATCCCATTGTTAGATTCTCTGAATTATAGAGCAAAACTACTTGTGCAAAATTGTTGGTTTAGGGAAATTTAGGCCTAGGAAGAGCTAGGAAAAAAAAATGTACTCAAAAGCCAATGTCAGTACTTATATCAAATCTATAGTAATCCTAGCCGATTACATAATGCAACCATTAGCAAATTAACTCAAGAATAAAAAAATAAGTAACTCAAAAGACGGCACTCCACGTGGGATAAATGTCTTATATCTTATATTAAAAATCATAAATTGCATTGCATTTTTTCGCTTCCCATAGTATAATAATTATGCCCACTTTCCTTCATATCTTACCAATTGGTTGTGATTTCATTTAAGTGCTCGATTTTTCCTGGTTTGTGCTTAAGGACTCGGATAAATCCAAAAATGATGGTACAACTTTTTTTATTTTATCAATTTTATTTTATGACTAATAGTAATTCTGTTATATTTTGCTTTGAAATACGATGAGGTCCATCCACTTAAGGGAAATTAACAACAATATTTTTCAGCATAAAAAACGTAACAATTACTCTAGCAACATGCCTACTTATTTTGTCTTTTTTTCTTTGTGAAAATTGAGTTTTTTTTAATAAAGGTTTTGACAAACGAATAGTTTTTAACAAAGCTAAAATATGGTCAACAGTAAACCGAGCTTTCGAGAGTCATACTAGTTTGGTTAGAGATCACCGGCACAACATGAAAAGAAAAAGGAACCTAACGCGAAAACATGCAAAAATCAACTCTTCAGATTTATCACTTATCATTTAGTTTTGAAAGTTCAAAACTTAGAATATCAACTTCTCATTCGAACTGAAATATTGAGGCATGATCAAGTCAAAATCTAAAATCCATTCACTCGTCTAAACAATTAACACATACATTTTAAACTCACTAAAATCAAAATATATACAAAATAACAATTTATCTTTACGTGAAGTGTTGGATTTGTATATGTATTTTTTTTTCTTTCGTTAAAAAATTTCAAATTAATCCGAACTAAAATAAATACTTAAATAACATCGTCTCTGTTTAGATTAAATCAAATTAATGATCATTTACGATAAAATTAATATAATCATCACATTATAATATAAATAAAATTTCCAACCCCAAAAATAAAAGTCACCATGATTATTTAACCATACCAACCTACCTAATGTATATTTACCACTTTTAAATTAATTTAAAATTCTAATATTAGAGAGTTTAATTTATCCTTCGACCATATTTATCCGTCGACCACATTTATCCGTCGACAAAAGGTATTAGACCATGCGCAGCAGCACATATTTCAAATATGTGTGTATTACTATGGAGTGGTGTATTATTGAGTCCACCTCGACTCGAAAGTGGCATGCTGACGGTTCTTTTTATTATTATTTTTAAAATCGTTTTTTAAGATAAATGGTTTGTCAAAAAAATAAAAAAAAGTAGACCATTATTTTTTATTTTTCGATATCTACAAATAGAGATATGGTTTGTTTGATTTGGACACCAAAATATTTTGAGTATTTTATTTATTTTGTATTTTTAAAATGATTTTCGGAATATTTTCGTAAGTTAAAAAAAACAAATATACCATGATTTATAATTTTTTGAGATATATAAATAGAGACTTGGTTTGTTTAGTTCGGACACTGAAAATTTTTAAGTTTTTTTTATAGGAAACTTACCAATAAAGACTCATTTAACAAACATATTATGGATAAAGACCCAAATACCCTTCTATATAAAATAGAGTAACCAACTTCTCTTTCTTTGTTTTTTTTTAATTTTATTTTTTAAAGGTCCATATCTTTTAAACCGTAACTCGGAAAAAGAGTACGAAAATACTATTGGTTTTGTTTTTTAAGACGAACAAAACTAGTAGCATTCATGATATGTTTTGAATTTTTTTTAAAAAATTATATTTTACAAACGTTTCTCAAGTTATATGTTTTCGCATCTAGTGACTTGTTTTGCATCTATCAAAATAAAGAAGGTTTCGCATATAACAAAACAAAGAAGTTTCTCATCTATCAAAATAAAGAGGTTTCGCATCTATCAAAATAAAAAAAGTTTCGCATCTATCAAAATAAAGAAGGTTTCGCATCTGTCAAAATAAAGAAGGTTTAGCATCTATCAAAACAAAGAAGGTTTCGCATATAGCACAATAAAATAGGTTTCACATCTATCATAACGAAGAAGGTTTCACATCTTCTTCGCAAAACCCTAAATTTTTTAAAAGTCTGCATCTTTTAAACCGTAACTAAAAATAACATCCGAAAATACAGTTGGTTTTGTTTTTTTTTAAGACGAACAAACTAGTACCACTTATGATATGTTATGAATTAATTTATTTTTAACAAATAACGTTTCACATATATCAAGAACGTGTTTTTTGCATCTACCCTTCCAGAAGGATTACACGTTTCGCAACTATCAGTAGGTACAAATCCAAACGTTTCGCATCTATCACAAAATATGTTTTGCATCTACTAGTGAAGAAACATACAGGTGTCGCATCTCTTTCACTGAAAAACCAGAATCTGTTACGCGACTGAAAATCCTAAATACACAAAATAAAACACTAAAATCAACGAACACTAATACAATGCTACAAATAAACTACATTACCATAATTCGAACTCAAAACTAACAAAAAATTCGACTCAAAACACTACGAAAACAGATCTTAAAAAATAGCGATTTCGAGCTCAAATTCGAGTTTCAAACACACAGAAGATCGAGTATCTTCGCATAATCAAGTAAAAACACAAAACAAAATCATATGAAAACAAAATAAAAACAAAAAATCGAGTAAAAACTGAAAGAATCGCCTAATACATAGTTGTTTTATTCACGAAGAGAGTGAAAAAAAAATTAGGGAAAAGGGGAAGAATAGGTCTAAAAGCCTTTTATATTATAGAGTAGGGGTATTTAGGGTATTAGTGGGTCTTTAATAGTAAATATTTCACACAATCGGGTCTTTCTTGGAGATATATGAAAATATTGGTCTTAATTGGATAATACTTTGGGTATTGGATCTTAAATGGTACTTTACCTTTTTTTTATTAAGTTTGTTCAAAACAATTTTTGGAATATTTTAGTAAGTAAAAAAAAATTATATCACAATTTATAATTTGTTGAGATCTATAAAGAGAGACTTGGTTTGTTTGATTAGGACATAAAAAAATTTAAGTTTTTTTTTATCAAATATTTCCCAAACAATACCATGATTTATAGTTTTGTGAGATCTGTGTATAAAGAGTTGATAGACTTGATTCGGAAATCAAACCAATTTTATTTTTATATTTAAAATTTAAATATACTATATATTATGTATTATACTTTTAATTATTTTAATTTTATAATTTATATTTGTAAAAAAAATATATTATGTTAAATATATATATATATATATTAAATAATAGGAAAAATAAATAAAAATATATAGTATGATATTATATGATAGGATAATGTGCAAGAGACACAAATATACAAATATGATATGCCGAAAGATGAAATATACACTATTATTTTTGGGAGAAGAAATATCCCCTGATTTTAGGTGGTTTTATCATTAAAATTTGAAAATTTAATGTTATAATATAGTGGATAGTAAGCAAAACTAAGAGAGATCGCTCAACTAGAAGATAAATTTTTTTAAACTAAAAGCAACGAGAGAGGAGTTTTAGATAAGTATATTGATTTGATAACCCAAATAAGGCTTATGGTAAGTGTGTGAGGACGCGGTCTCACTCTAACCTTTCCCGAAGTGGAGAGAGACACTAATTTACTATAGTAGTTTCATTCGAAATAAAACCCGGAATGTAATCTCATTTCATGTCCGTCTCTGTGAATCCTTGGCTTGAGGTCGCTTATCGGCGGCGGAGCTTATGTTAGCAAACCAGACCCCTTAAATCTCCACCATCGGTTGATACAGCGCCCTGTATGGGCCAGTCAGCTTCGGCAACCGCCGGACGCCGCGAAGGAAGTCAAATCTACCGCTCTATGAGTAAATCACCTGCTCTGATATTTCCCGGCGACGATGGAGAAACCACCGAAGAAACTGACTATTCGTTACCCGATTTCACTTCCGAACTCCCTGACGAGTGTTTGGCTTGCGTTTTTCAGTCTTTAGGGTCTGGCGATCGGAAACGGTGCTCTTTAGTTTGCCAACGGTGGTTTAGGGTTGAAGGACAAAGCCGTCACCGTCTCTCTCTTAAAGCCCAATCAGATCTGCATCATGTGATCCCTTCGCTTTTCTCTCGGTTCGATGCGGTTACCAAGCTCGCTTTGAAATGTGAGCGTAGATCGACTAGTATCGGGGACGATGCGCTTGTTTTGATCTCTCTCCGATGCCGGAACTTGGTAAGGCTTAAGCTGCGGTCGTGCCGGGCGCTTACCGATGCCGGTATGTCAGCTTTCGCGAAGAATTGCAAAAGCTTGAAGAAGCTTTCGTGTGGATCTTGTACTTTTGGAGCAATAGGCATGAACGCCGTGCTCGACAATTGCTCGGCGCTTGAGGAGCTGTCGGTGAAACGGCTTCACGGAATCGCGGAAGGAGCCGCTGCCGAACCTATTGGACCTGGCGTTGCTGCATCGTCTCTGAAAACGATTTGCTTGAAAGAGCTGTACAACGGAACAAGTTTCGGGCCTCTAATCACCGGAGCAAAGAATTTAAGAGCTTTAAAGCTTTTCAGATGCTCTGGCGATTGGGATAGGCTTCTTCAAGTGATGGGGGATCGTGTGGTAGGCATGGTCGAGATTCATCTAGAGAGGATTCAGGTTAGTGATTCAGGCCTATCCGCTATATCAAATTGCTTACCTCTTGAGATTCTTCATCTTGTTAAAATCCCAGAATGTACCAATGTCGGTCTTGCTTCGGTAGCCGAACGTTGTAAGCTTCTAAGGAAGCTTCACATTGATGGATGGAAAGCTAATAGGATAGGAGATGAAGGGTTAATAGCTGTAGCGAAATGTTGCCCTAATCTCCAAGAACTAGTTCTTATCGATGTGAACCCAACAAAGCTGAGTTTGGAAATGTTAGCCTCTAATTGCCAAAACCTAGAACGATTAGCATTATGCGGTAGTGATACAGTTGGTGACCCTGAGCTTTCATGTATTGCTTCTAAATACTTGGCTTTAAAGAAGTTATGTATAAAAAACTGTCCAATTTCGGACATTGGAATGGAAGCTCTTGCGAACGGGTGCCCGAATTTGGTGAAGGTGAAGGTAAAGAAATGTAGAGGAGTGACATTAGATGGTGCTGATTGGTTAAGGGCAAGTAGGGGTTCGCTTGCGGTGAATTTAGATGCAGTGGTACCTGAACATGAAGATGCAAGCGTTAATGATGGTGGGGCTGCACAAGAAAATGCGATTGAATTCCCTCCTTTAGCAGCCGCTGCTTCAAGCAGTAGTAGTAGTAGTTCACGAACAACACAACCTCTATTCAAGTCGAGGTTAGGGCTTTTTAACAGGAGAAATCTAGTGACTTGTACCTTGAGAAGATGGAAGAGTAGTAAAGCATCCAATTCTTCGGGATAATTAGACAAGGAAGCTAAACTTTCCTGTCCTGTCTTATCATTATTTTGTCATTATCTTGTTCTGTTTGTTTATGTATTTAGATGTGTTTTGTGTTTTGTTCTTTGTTATTGGAGTTGAATTTTAAATTGCCATGTTGTTTCTCATACTCTTCTCAATTGCATATTTATATATCTTCAAGAATTTTAATTTGACTAACCCTGAAACTAATTTCTCTTTAATATGTTCAAGAGTGTAATTTCATTTTTGAGCTAACTTAAGTTAGATTTGGATAGGCTGGTTTGAAGAATATGAATTGTTTTTCCTTGAAAATCTTATTATACATAAGCACGCCCTGTCACTTGCCATTGTGTATTACTAGTCGTTTGTGAAACTATCTGCCCTGGTGGTATCCTAATGTGTTGGGTCTTCTTCACTTGGAAACTTGAGATTGAGTTGTTCTCAAATTTCAACCTTTATTAGACTCTTTTTTTTTCACTTTGAGCAGCAGTAACTTCTGGTAGGGTCTGGATTGGAAAATGTAAAGACAGCAAAAGGTCTTTGGCTATGCCTTTGATCCAGACTTTTCTAAATTAAGTCTTTTGAATATAGTTTTTTGGGGTATATAACACTTTAATGTTGAACATGTTTATTTTTGTTGAACTGGTTAAAGCAAAAGTTTATAATAGCAGACTTGTAAAAGCCATGAGCAGACAGGTTTCTTCTTCAGTGTTCTTCACATGTGTATCCCAACATCACTTCTTTGTCTGTGCTTTTCAGCAGCGTTAGTGGTCTCACGGTTTTCAAGGCACGTTTAACCACTTGGAATTTTATATGCCATGATGACCCGCAGGAAATTTCTATGTACTCTACAACTACGACACAAAACATCTAGGTAAAACTATTAGCCCGGTAATAATCCTTGAGTGTAGAATTTTAGCTCGGTGCAACTATGGTGGAATCATCGGAATCGAATACCCAAAATTCGCAAATATTTTAAAGGTTCATGTTCTGGTTGATTAAGCGCTTAATAAAAAATATATATTTTCGTCAAACTGCTAATATGTTAGCATTATGTGCTCTAAAACTTTATCAGAGTTGGAGCTGTTTCGGTAGTAGAGTGAATCTGTAAGGCCTTTATTTTATTTTAGAAAGTTTACAACAATTCAGACACATCTTTTCAAGAAAGGAACATTTGTAGCTCATATAAAAACTAAGTATACCGACTACCCTAACATAGTTTTGAGCACAAGTTTTTGAGCCAACCTTGAATAGTTGATTATTCACTCAACCCCATCAAATGTTGATGAGTCCCAGCCACAAAATATTGAAGTAGTTGTTTTCTTTCTAATTTTGTGCGACTCGGATCCACCAAGAAGAAACGATAGAGAAAGACAATAGAATCGGTAAGAAGAAAACAAAAAAATATTAAATAGACCACCATTAGTCAACTTTAAATATTCCTAACAAGCCAGTCAACTGTTCTTTTAAGCATCTACATGCCTAAAGATAACGTGGTTGCAATTCCACCATTGTGGTCCCTTCAATTAGCTTTCTTCTCTTTGTGAATACTAGGCTTCTGGTATACAATAATCTGACTGGCGATTGTCCCATTTGTCGCGACGCCGAGGACCGATCCCATTGTTACTTGAAACCAGTTAAGGATAACAAGTTCAAATGCATAATATAACAAGATTAACGCACAGACAGAGACATAAACTGTTATGCGCACAGTATCAAGTTGGTAAAAGCAATGACAAATTGCTAACGTGAAAACAGCTTACAGCACAAAGTTGAAACTTTATGCAATATCCTTATCGCTTTTTAATTGATTTGCTTCCCCGGGTTCCAGCATTAATCTTACATGAGTTATATAATTAAAAAGTTATAAAGGTCACCCCGCTAAACTTAATGCTCCAAATGACATGAACATGTACATGAGATGCAATCATGCATGATGCATGTCAAGATATACAATTAAACAGCAAAAACTAGATCAGAATCTCACATAACTATACTCCATGGCATACGCTACACACCATTACCCCTCTCTCTCTCTCTCTCTCTCTATATATATATATATATATATATCTAAGCTTATGCACCTTAATCTTATCACAAGCTTCTACTTTAACTTACTGACTTGGTTTGAATAGAAGTCCAAAAACTAAGGATAACTTGTTTCTGGGAGGATAAGTGCAATATGACAAAAAGAGAAGTTATAACATATGCCACTCTAGGTATTAGAATATGAACAAATTAAATACAGGATGACATATTTTGTTTTCAAAGAAATTTTGGGCGTTGATAAAATGTTAATACGCAACATTAACAAGGATACCGCTTAGTGGAGCATTTGCCTGTATGCTCGTAAATACTCTCACTGCAAAAGCCAAAAAAACAAACAAAGAAAATCTTAATCTTAAGTACGGTTAAACATGTTAGAGTGGTTTTTTACACCGTAAACTCACCCATGGATCCACCAAAATTCATGAAGCTTGTTATAAAGCTAAGTTCCCCAGTACTTTTGTTCTGCAGGAGAAGAAAGTAAATAAGATCATTGATACACAAAAAAAGAGAATATATACAAAGAGGTACCAAATTTTTTACTAATAGACAGCAAAGCGAGGCAAACAAATATATTACTCATGCCTAGTACAGGGGATCATTAAATTAATCTGAAGTGTATATGTTCATTATATAGGTTAGATACTGACGTGTGGTCATGAATGAAAATTGCTACACTATGAATACGCTTTATGTGATGCATCTTGTATAAACCTTCTAACCTCTGTAGTCTATACTTATACAACAGAACTATTTATTGCCTGCTAGACAATAGATGAGCCTCATTCTTTTTCTTTATTCTATTAACCTAAGAGTTGGTCAAGTTAAGTATATAACATACATGGAACTAGGGCATGAATGCAAAGACAAATGGCATTGTAACTAGGAAATTTTTTTCACAGTTCATATGTTGACCTTGAGCGTGATAAATTCAGTTAACAGAAAAGAAAAAAATAAATCCAACTTACTCTGAAATTCTTCCATATCTGGGGTACCCTCGCAAAGAAAAATATTGCATGTTGGGATGCCTGTAACAAATGTATATGGTGTCAGGTAAGCACTATCACACTGCATGTATAAACTTTTCGCTCGAGAAAAAAAAAAGATTCATCATTCAACTCACATATAAAGCTTCAAATAGAAGAGGATTAATCTGACCAGATAATACCGTCGGTGCTAGACCGCAATATCTAATATACCATCATGCTAAGGAAGACTTAACATACATTCTTCTTCCCACCACCATAAGAAATCAATAAAGAGGAATAAATATAATATTGAAACAAACAGGATACAATAGCGCCCTGATCCATGTTGTGGTAGACACTGGCGTGGAAAAATAGTATATGATAGCAACTAAGATTATTGCTGAAAATGGAAAGCCAGATAGAGGAAAGAGTTAGTTACTTCCTTAAATTGTACGATCAGCTTCTCTAACGTAGCAAAGTAACTTAATAACATAACTATTTTACAGTGCCTCTGATGCGTATCACTAATCAAACTTTGGTAATCTGTATCTTAAAAACTCGTACAGATTACAATATAAGTCGTATCTCATAGTATGTTAGAACAATTCAAGTATCACAAAATACACTTTCAGACATTAACAGAAGATATTCTCTTTTGTTGTATATAGGTTTTTTTTATCCAATGCCAATTTTCCCTTATGTCACTCTAACACCATTAATATTTGTTCATGAAATCTCAAACATCTTATAGACTAAACAGTGTCGGGGTCCGGCCCTATCTAGAGAGAACATTCCAATCCTACTCCTAGCCATATATTATGTTTAGTATTCATGAGCCTATCACAGCTGGAATTCGAAAAACAATACAAAAATTTCGTCTTTCTCTGTTACCTAGAACAGAAGAGGTCTTGTACTTACCTTGGATCAAAAGAAATGCCATTTCTCCATAAGCAGAAAAAGGTAGACCTTTGTGAAGACAATACGCAAGAGAGATGGTATAACCAATTACTTCAAGCTCAAAGGCGGCAACACTAAGACCACTCACGCTTCTATGCTGCAGAATTTTCAATATCTGCGATTGTACCACAAAAGCATTCAGAACCATAACAATTTCAGTATCCAGAACATTGGATAAATCTTTAAACTTCAATCGAATAACAAATCCTAAAACGGAATATCGGAATCGAATTCTTTAAGTAATCGAGCAGAAAACAAACATTAAAATCTAAATGTGACAAACAAAAGAAAATGAAAACAAACATCCATGTGTTCACTGTACCTGAGGTAGCTTGACTGTGGTGGAAGCAGCTACAATACAGTAGCCAAGGAGCTTCGAAATAAGAGGAACCAAACAGTCTTTCTCGGGAAATTCTCCGTTTCGAAGTGATCCGATCGCACAACTCAAATCGATCCCTAAATACTCCATCTTTGCTTCAGATTAATTTTGAGGAAGATGATATCTTAGGGTTTCACAATTGGGGATTTTGACATAAACAGTCAAATACCTCTCCCTCAGACTTTAAAGTATAGTCCAGGCGTTTAGTTAAGAAACTTAAAACAATAAGCAATGTCGAAAAGATGGAGGGCTAAAACTATATGTAAAATTGTTTACTAATTTTTTTTTGGCGTAATTTTTTTTATGAAGGACTTAATTGAATTAATCAGCAAGAGCAAGCCCTTATTAGGTAATTTTACAACTTTTTAAAGTATAGTGCGAACCCTACTCAGACTCATCTTCTTCCCCAAAACGAAACCCTAACCCACCTTAATCAATTAGCCTCAAATAGCCAAAATTCAGCTTCTCCAAAAGAACAATGGCTTTCAATTTTGACGGAGCATTCAAATTACTAAACTCCATATCCGATTGAAGCTTCAGAACTTCCTTAGCAACCCAATCTGCTCCCAAATTTTGCTCACGAAAAACATGCCTAACCACCATTCCTGGCTTGATGAGATTTCTACAGCATTTAAGCAAAGGATCCATAAACCACGTTGTGTTACCATAAAGAATCAGATCCACAAGAACCACTGAATCGAGTTCCACATCAATCATCGTCAGCCCCAGCCTATTACACAACCTCATGCCATCAAAGAGAGCTCTACTCTCAGCAATCAGAGGCGATCCCTTCCCATACACTCTACCAATGCCGAAGACAATGTCACCACTACTGTCACGAATCAGAGCTCCACCTCCAGATTCTCCATTGAAGGTACATGCTCCATCAACATTTAACTTATATCTTCCATGTTTAGGACTCTTCCATTTCAGAAAAAGAGGCTTATTCCATAGCTTAATCTGATTGACATAGCCAATGTCAGTAGCCTCTTTAACAAAACTACCCTAGTGCTTTCTTTCCAAAACTTTAGCATGGTCTAGACTAGATAGAATCAGAAGGATATGGTTGATTATAGAGCTAGAACTGATGTTATCATTACTGAGTTTTTTCTTGTTTCGACCAGTCCATATTGACCACAATATAATTGCAGGGAGGATGGTGAATATGTCACACTTCTTGCCAGCAGCCCAGTACCAACGCATAACAATGTGAGGAACAGACATGTGAGGCTGAATTTGAACTCTGAAAATGCTACTAAAGTACTGCCAAACAGACCATGCATTCTGACACTGCACCATAACATGGTTAGTAGTCTCACTGTTACTGCAAAAAACACATTTCGAAGCTAGCATGAAACCTTTCTTTTGCATGACACTATCAGTAGGTAACCAATTGTGAAGGACCCTCCACAACAAGAAAGAACATTTCCTAGGTGTTACAGCATTCCAAGTCTTATCATATAGACTAGTAATGCTACCCTTAGCTCTGATATGATTTATAGTATCTCTGACATTAAACTTGCCATTCTTAGAAAGAGACCAGAGCAGGACATCCTTACTGTTAGAAAGCCTGACCTCTCTTATTTTGGCAATCTCCGTAGTCGTAACCTTAGTGGTAAGCCTGTCAATGTCCCAATAATTCCCCAACCAGAAATCCTTCACAAGGTCATTAGTGCTGTCCCACAAAGTTCTTCTGTCTCTGTCATTATTAACCTTAATAAAATGCCTATCAGAACACCATTTCTCATACCAGAAACATATGTTACCATACCGAGGCTGCCAAAACATGAAATCTTCAGTTATCCCTCTAGTATTAAGAATACGAGACCACACTTTAGACTTCCTGTGAGGAGCAATAGCTAAGATTGGATGAATATTATCACTGCAATATATAGACATCATGTATCTAGCCCATAACGAGTGCTGCATTCTGAATTCAAACCATAACTTCATTGCATAAACCTGCTGCACATCATTTAGCTTCCTAAGGTTTAGACCACCTTCATTATATGGCTTACATAATCTGTCCCATCTAGCCCAACTAATAACATTCTTATCTTCCTTTGTCCCCCACAGGAACTTGCTGAATAAAATCTCCAACCTCTGAATAATACCAACAGGCAGAGAAGTATGCTGAAGAAAATAGTTGGGAAAGGCAACAAGGACAGACTGAATCAATTGCAGGCGACCAGCAAATGATAGGTGTAGCTTATCCCAATCCATAATTCTGCTTCTTACCTTGTCAATAAGACTTTCATAGTTTGCAATTCTAGCATTGTTTGCAATGATTGTACACAGATATTTAAAAGGCAAATGAGAATGACTGATTTTCCAAATGTCTTCAATACTAGCAACTTGTTGAGCTGACATCTTGTTTGATATAATAAGCTTAGACTTGGTTGTGTTGATTTCCTGACCCGAAACATACTGATAGTGATCCATGATAGTTTTAATAGCCTCCATAGCATGCACATTACCATTAGTAAACACCATAAAGTCATCAGCAAAAGCAGAACAAACTATATTCTGATTGCTCCTTGTTTTGTACCTAAATCTGTGATTATCATTAGAGACCAGATTGATGCTCCTTATCAGATACTCCTCAGCTAAGATAAAAAGACTCGGGGAAAGGGGATCCCCTTGTCTTAACCCCTGAGAATTTGAAAAATAACCAGCCATCTCACCATTAACTAAAATGGAAGAAGAAACATTACCAATGTAGCTATTAACAAGGTCAGTAACATCATTACTAAAACCAAACATCCTGAGAATATTAAACAGAAACTTATGGCTAAGCTTATCAAAAGCTTTGGTCATGTCAGTCTTAATGATGACATTGCCATCCTTCTTATTGCTGTTAATGTCAAAACAAAGCTCCTGCACAAGAAGAATCGAATGCTGAATTGATCTTCCTTTGACAAACCCCCCTGCACATCAGAGATTAATTTAGGAAGAATGCTTGATAGCATGTTGTTTACTATCTTCCCCAGAATTCTTGAGAAAACAGTGGTCAGACTAATAGGGCGAAAGTCCTTCAACCTGTTAGGATTGTCCAACTTATGAATTAAGCAAATCATAGTAGCTTTCACTCCTTTAGGCAAAGTATACCCCTCAAAAAAGCCTTTAACCGCATTACACAGATCACTGCCCACAATATCCCAACAATTCTTATAGAACTCTCCATTGAAGCCATCAGGACCTGCAGCAGACTCAGAATTCAAACCTTTAACAACCCCATAAATCTCATCATCTTCAGGGACACTAACTAGACATCTATTATCTTCCTCAGTAACTAAAGAAGGAATAACTCCATTCAAACTTTGCTCATTCACATCACTTATGTCAGTAGAAAGCAGAGCTTTAAAATAATCCACAGCAGAAGCACAAATACTATCCTTATCAGTTAACCAACTATCCCCAACCTTTATTCTATCAATCCTGTTTTTCTTCAACCTTTTCTTCACAAAACCATGATAAGCAGCAGTGTTCCTGTCAGAGTCTTTCAACCACGAAGCATGAGCCTTCTGCCTCCAGAAAATTTCTTCCCTATCAAGCAATAACAAGTGGTTCTGTCTGGCCTCATTTAACAAAGACTTATTAACATCATTAAACTCATTCTGAAGAATAGTTTCTCTGTTGTTAATTGTTTCTTCAGACTGCTTGATAGCATCAAAAATGTTCCCAAAAACATTCTTATTCCAAGTCTTCAACACAGCCTTCAACCTTTGCTGCTTAAGCCAGAAAACCATGATAGGATTCCTAACATCCTCATTGATAATACCAGACCAGCTCTCTTTAACCTCCTTCAAAAAAACAGCATGAGTAGTCCACATATTCAAGAATTTAAAAGATGATTTAGACCTCTCCAACTTAGAAGTAATCTTAACCACAATTGGACAGTGATCAGAACAACTACGAGCAAGATGTGTAACATAAGTATAATCAAAGAAGTCTAACCAAGCATTGTTATAAAGAACACGGTCTAACCTCCTCCATTTATGTCCATTAGACCAAGTGTAAGGACAGCCACTGAAACCAGCATCCAACAGACTGCTATCCATAATAAGGCCATTAAAATCATCCATTCCTTTTTGATTGACAGTTAAACAACACAGCTGCTCCTGAATACTTGAAATAACATTGAAATCACCAAACAATATCCACTATTGCTGAACATCCAGGCTTCTAATAGAATCACAAAGCACAACCCTCTGCTCCTTCTTGCACTTAGCATAAATAACAGATACTTCAAACACTTTATTCAAGGATGGGTGACCAAACTTAAGATGCATTATCTGCTCACTATCCAAAACCATTTCCACACAGTAATCCCGATGCCAAAAAACGCATATTTTGTTGTTCACATTACAGATATACCCACTAAGCTTCAACTTTTTAGCCAGCAAACTCATCTTCTCAGACTTAACCAAAGGCTATTGAATAGCCACAAAGCTAACCTTTAAAGATTTAACCATTGACTTTAATCTTTGAACAGTTTCTTTATTCGCAAGCCCTCTTGCGTTCCAATTCAACAAAGTTATAGTCATAAATCAGAACCAGATTTATGGGGCCTTTTCAGCTTCATGATTTTTGAAGAAACTGGACCCTTTGAAGTCCATAATTTCGACACCTTCTTCACCTTTTTAGTCTCTTGTCTATCTTTTTCAACTTTATTCTTAATAGGAGAGCTAGGCAGACTTCCATCATGCTTAGGAGAATCATGAGTCTCTTCACTAAGAACTTCAAACATATTTCTCTTTTCCAACATCTTCAAAGCCTCTATCATTTCCCCTTCATTAACTTGAGCAGAAGTAACACCATTATCCTCCACAGAGTTCACTACCTAAAAGGAACAACTATCAGCTTCCACCTCCTTTTGCACAACCTTCCCAATCACTTTATCAACCACAACAGATTGTAACCAACGACCAGTATCTCTATTCTCGATAGAACCATCTTTATCCACTTGTTTCTCAACACTAATCCTATCCTTTTTAACGCTATCTTCATTCACCTTATCAAGATACTGAGAACAAGATAATTGATCAGGCTCACCTGAACTTACATGACCCTCCATATTCAGTTTAACATTCCTTAAAGTCTTTCTATCAAGTAACAGCTTCTTGCACTTATCATTGGAATGACCGATATGGGCACAGTTACTACAATACAACGGAATGTTATCATACACCAAATCAATCTAGTAGCAATCATCTTCCCCAAACTTTAACTGAACCTTATGAATTAATGGTTTGGAGATATCCACTTCCACCCAAACTCTGCAACAATTCTGCCCCGCCCTGTTAACCGAAGGAACCCAAACCTTCAATGGAGTACCCAATACCTTAGCAACTTCACTGATCGTAGAATAATTAAACAAGAATTCAGGAATGTTTGGAAGAGAGACCCATATCGGAGTAAATGGGCATTCAAGATTTGGATCGAAGCCAGGCGTCCACTTTAACAGCCGCATTGTTTTGTTTCCCAAAGCCCATACGTTCCTTGACCACAATCTCTTTAAATCATCAACCTCTGTGAATTCAACAAATATATGTCTGAAGTCCCAGACAGAGACACTGAAATTTCCCACGAAGTTGAATTTAGCCAAAAAAATTCTAAAGATCTCCATCGAAGGCTTGCCAGTAGCAAACTTGGCTATTAAGGTATGCTTTGAGACCTTTAACAACTGCTCCTTGTCTCCGACGTCAAATTTGATTACCGGAATCTCACTTGATAATGAAACAGAGACGTTTTAGTGAACAAACTCTGTTTTTTCCGATTTTAACAGATTAGCATAAGATTCTTTCTGAGTCTTATCTTCCCTTTCCTTGAATGTCTCTTCAAAGATTGGCTTTGATATCATATTACAATATTTATCAGCAGAATCCATAAACACCATTCCCTTCTTCTTGACTTCATGTTCTTCAGATTTCGACAATTTCCTAAGCGTAGGAAATTCCGTCGTCGAATCTAAACCAATAGTGTTAGACATTCTCCAGCAAACAATCGAATGAGATAAATGATTCCAGGAAAGAATCAAAGATTGAAGGAAAATTTTTTAGACTCTGTTCTTTCGCAAGAACAGAGTTTCTTTAGAGAGCATCTTTTTTTCAATATACTCGTTATGTAAAATTGTTTACTATACTCGTATTGTAATTGATATTTCATTTAATATTTCATTTAGTCTTTTCATTTTTTTAAAACATCGGTATATAATTTTTATTTTTCAAAATTTATAGATTTTTTATAATGCATTTGTTAGAAAAGAAAGTTCACGATTTATAAATTATAAATTTCAAGGTAAAAAAAATAAAGATAGGGCGTAATTTTTTATAATACTATAAACCATTATTATAATAATAAATTTACTTCTACACCGTATAATTTTAGAAAAAAATATAAATATTTTTTGTAAATATTTATTATACAAATCACAAAAAAAAATTAATTTAAATTTATATAAGAGTATAAATTTTTTATTGTATTGGATGAAAGATCGGATGAGTTTTTTTCTCTCAAAGAAGATCCCATACATGACTAACTCTAAATCTAGATGTTCACAACTGTTGCCGACTCAAGCAGTGATGGATCCTTTACCTCACCTCGAGGTAATGAAAGTATCATCTCAAGCCACTTTACAAAATCTCTTCAATAAACAAAACACAAAACAACCAGCTTTATCAATTTCAAGGAAAACCTGCAAATCAAGAAGATGTCGAAATACAAAAGAACCAACCTCGGTATTTTTAAAGAAAAGCCTCAAATCAAGAAGATCGTGAATTACAGAGGAACCAGAAGGACTACCATTCTCTACCGAAATCAGTCTATAATGGAACACACAAAAGGGACTACATCAAACATGGTGAATAACCCAGCTTTTGAGTCTGCTCCAACAACCCAACAGAGACATATAGCTCACAGATCGTACACTGAATAATTAGAAAGCTTAAGAAAAGAATTTATGCACTCGAACATTATCCATGAGGACAAAGTAGACTACAAATCTATCCAATTTCAAGAAGCAGATAAGATCTCTTTATCCTCTCTATAAAAAATAACCTTGATTGCTAAATTTTTATTTAAGAGTCCAACTCTAAATGAATTTAGAGCATATTTAGCATCATATAGATTCTTAGGACCGTACAATACTATAAAATGGGATTACTGTTATTATTTTATTGATTTTGACCTTATAGACGATGTTAATTTTTTTTGAAAAAGAACTCTAAGATCTATAGGCCAATACTCTTTTAGAATCTTATAATGGTCCCCTGATTTCCATCCTAAACTGGAGTCTCCTCAGATTTTAGTTTGGCTTTCTTTGTTCAAAATTCTTAAAATCTTTGCTCAAAATCACTATTCTTCAAACATAGAATTTCAGGTCACCATTGTGCATGCAAAATGCACCAGATCCCAAAGATTATCTCTTTGGGATCATTTAAGACAACTATCTGAAATAACTCTCCCTATCTTATTCTTGGAGATTTTAATACAATCTATAAAGCAAGTGAACAACTTTCCTACTCAACCCTTTGCATTTGAGGAATGAATGATTTTAATTATATGATAACGATTGCAACTTGGAAGATCCTGGTTTTTCAGGTTCAAATTTCAAATCATCTAATAATAATAAGTGGAAGCACCTTGATAGAACCTTACACAATACCTCTGATGAGATAATAATGGACTAGGAGAATATTTCGGATCTTATGTCAGATGTGACTAGTGAGAGAAAGTTTAGGGAGAGAAAGTGAATATATTAGAATAATCCAGAATTAGTCCCCACCTACTCGGCAAGTGGGTCACCTTTTATATTAAAATAAGGTGGGCCCGTTTGAGGCCTTAGTGGGCTGACCAAGTATTTGATAATGCCCCTAAGTTAATTCTATGTTTACATATTGGTCCATGAGAGACCCGAAATTCCTTAATTATTACACAAAGATCTTTTTATCACGATTAGGCCCTCATTATTTACATAGGCGAATTCCTCCCTTATCAGTAGCCCCCCAGTCTTCGGGAGCATCGGGAGCGGAGACTCATTGTCGAAACTGTGTTTGTCGTTTGCATCTGCCTGAGCCTTGAATTCCGACCCATTCTTAGTCCCTCATTAATCTTTCCCTTCTCGCTTCGGTTCTTTCCCGACGTTCTTAACCCTGAGTTGGGTCGGTTTCCACCTTCTTTTGGGCTTTTATCTTGGGCCTTTCTATGTTGGGCCGGTTTTTCTTAGGGGTTGTGGTGGCGAAGGCCCATTTCGTCAATCGGTTCGTAGAGGGCTGCTTAGGTAGGTCTTTGTCAGAAGGCGATCAACACGTGTCGCCAGCCCTAGGGGTGCGTCTTTTCCAGACTAGGCTCTTAGGGAGACCCTTCGTCTTCCCGCTGTGCTTTTGTCGATTGGTATTCTCCGATCATTCTTCTTCGCCTATAAATACCCCTCGATCCTCAATCTCTCTTAGAGGCATTCTTAGAGAGAGAAAGTGCTGTCAGATTGTTTCTAGAGAGAGAGATAGTGCTTAGCAGATCTGATTTAGACCTGGGATGCTCTTTTTATGAAACCAAAGTACCCGAAGCAAACACCCGCGAAGAATAAGAAAAAGCCTAAGTG
Organism: Limnanthes douglasii subsp. nivea; assembly: GCA_036936605.1. Lineage (NCBI taxonomy): Eukaryota > Viridiplantae > Streptophyta > Magnoliopsida > Brassicales > Limnanthaceae > Limnanthes > Limnanthes douglasii. The sequence continues at coordinate 54,619,757 of JAUPFV010000002.1, read as the reverse complement.
GAGCTTTGAAGAGTGGTCTAGCATCGGGGACCGAGCCAAAGAATACCGTCGCGCCGGATTAATCTGGGGGTCTAACTCCAAGCCTTTTACTCCCGCACCACTTCCTCACGACCCTGTCTTAGCTACTCCGATCCCTGCTGAGTCTTTCCTTCTACCCGACCCTCCTATTTCTCTATCGCCCGGGATTAGTCTCTCTCCCGAAACCGTCATCCTTTCTTCCAGCAGTAGTTCCTCCGATTCCCTTGCAGTTGGGTCTGAAAATCTGACCTTAACACCGGTTAACTCGCACGTTTCTCCACCTACGTCCCTTCCCCGACGCACTCGGAAAATCAAATTTTTGACTATGGGAGAAAGCAGTCCTCCTTCGTCTCCCGCGGGAGGTAACGCTCTTGAAATGGTTCAGCTTACTCCCTCAATTCGAGGGTATCAGACCGGTACTAATACTGCAGTAACTTTTCTAGGTTTGCCTAAACGTCGTCTGACGCCAGAGGAACTGGAGGCAGCGCTTCGGGCTCAGTCAGTAAATACAGCCGAGCCTTCCACTTCCCGGGTACGAGCATCGGACCCGAACATTGCTACCGCCCGGAGCTCCGATCAGGCCTCTAATCCCGATGCTGGGGAGTCAGAGGTAGATGTCGCGCCCACAGAGGTGTGCGTTGCTGCTGCTGGTAATGCTGCCAATCCTCCGGATGATCCCCTGCCCGCAGAAGTTGAGGCTGCCATCACTACTCCCTACTTTAGCTGGCTTAAGACGAAGGATGTTGTTTCCCTTTACGAGGGGAAATACCTCTACTTCCCGGAGTCTGACTATAAGGATCTGCTGGTCCGATAGGGAATTCCCGAATGTGTCAACGTTCGGTTCCTGGTTCCCGGAGAGACCCCCGTCCATGTCCGATCCAGGGAGATCGTAATATTCACCGAGCTGTTCAACTGGGGGCTACGCTTCCCCTTAGACCCCGAGATCGCGCTTTACTTCCGCACCCTCCAGATCTGCCCGTCGCAGCTGACGCCGAACGGTTGGTACACTTTAATATCCTGTATAATAGCTTCCCGTCTTTCAGGTCGGGTTATGCCCATGGAGGAATATATCGCCGTGTCGGGTCTATCCAAGTCTCCGAAGTCCCCGTTCTTCTACTCCTCCTTGGGGAACAAGTGGAAGGTGGTTAATGACTTCCTAGAGGGAGACAAAGGCTGGAAGCACCGGTTCGTGTTCTTGAGCGGGTGTTGGGAGAACGGTCTTCCTTATACCCCGCAGAATAAGAGGCAGCTTCTCCGCACCTGGGTTCATGATGGTACTGCTCTGATCTCCCTTGTTATATATATATATATATATATATATATATATATATATATATATATATATATATATTTTTAAATACCGATTCTTCGTGCAGTGTCGAAGGAATGGTTGCAGGGTCTGAAAAAGGACTACCGCAAAACTGATGGGGTTACATTCGGGGTCCTCAAGGCTTACGCTCGGGCACACTGGGGTCGGGCTATGCATCAGACCTTCATTGACACAAACTTAATCATGAGTAACCTCTGGCGTTGCTCGTCCGACCCTCTCACCATCGAGCACCTTCGACAGCCCCCTTCCTTTGAAGATGTCATCGCGAAAACTGGCGCCCCTGGATCGTAGCTATACTTGCCAAAACGCAACAAGGCGCCTAGCAAGCGTCCGAAGTCGGATGAAGAAGAGGAGGAAGATGTAGTTGTGGTTGATGCCGATATGGTTCGGGAAGAGGCACCCGCGACGGGAGGGGCAGAGGCTAGTCAGGACCCGGCGCCCGTGCAGAAGAGGAAGGCTCGTGCTGATGCGGATGGGACTAAGGCAAAAAAGTCCAAGCACTCAAAAGTGGAGAGCAAACCGAGCGACGACGCGGGGGTTAGCTCCAAAAGTCTGAAGCTGTCCGACAAGGACGATGGTGCGAATAGTGTTCCGCCGACGGACCTTGTGGAAATTCCCGATGATGCTGAGCCCCCCCGAACGTCGGATCCGACCGCAGCTTCGTCGAGTGGTATAAAGTATCCACTGCTGTCCATGCTTGGCGGTCCGCACACGTTTCAGCTGCGGGGATCGGATGGTCTGGCGTTATCTTTGTACAACCTGCTCGTTCCCGTAGCTGTGAAAGAGCGTCGGGCGAATGAATTAGGTCAGCAGCTGGCTTCTGCAGAGGGAAAAATCGTCAGCCTGACCGGGGATTTGGATAAAGCCAAGACGGCTCTGGTGACGGCAGAGGGTCGTATTGCAGAATTCGAACGCGCTGCGGAGGAGGCGAAGAAGGCCGCGGAGGAGTCGAAGAAAACCGTGGAAGACCGCGCTGCTGCTTTGGCTTCGGAGGTCCAGAAGCTAAAGTCTTCAAATGTCGCCTTCGCGAATCGGTGTAGGCAGTGGGCGGATAAAGAAGTTGCTGATGCGAAAGCCGCGTACGTGCTGTCACTCCACAACCGCTTCCCCGAACTTCAACTCGGGTCAATGTGGTTGGACGTGCCCGAAAAGGACCGGCCCGAGAGGGTAAATTGCGGGGAGGAAGAGGATGAATCCGACGATGATGAGGAGGACGAGGAGAAGGGTGATGATGAGTGACCCAGCAGTTGGGCTTTTTTTGTTTTTTTTGTTTTGTTGTTTGTAACTCTGTTGGGGGCCACGGGGCCCCCTGCCAATGTTTCTGTTGCACATTTCAAACCTTGCTTTGGGGGCCACGGGGTCCCCTTTTAATATATTGACGTTCTCAGTTAAATCCCTTCATAAATTGTGACCTGCATGATATATCGACAAAATGTTGAAAAGATTCTAAGTTAGCAAATATTATTTAGAAAATCCTGATAGGGTCTGCAATGTCGAATTGCAAAATAGGTCGGGGACCTACAAAATCGTTCGGGAACCTACAAAAAACGGAAAAAACCCATTTAGGTTATGTAGATCGATGTGGCATTGAAAATTCTCCCAAAGGGCCGGGAAGAACATATATGTAGATCAGTAGACTGAAAAACCCATTTAGGTTCTGTAGATCGATGTAGTATCGAAAATTCTCCCAAAGGATCGGGAAGAACATATATGTAGATCAGTAGACTGAAAAACCCATTTAGGTTCTGTAGATCGATGTAGTATCGAAAATTCTCCCAAAGGATCGGAAAGAATATATATGTAGATCAGTAGACTGAAAAACCTATTTAGGTTCTGTAGATCGATGTAGTATCGAAAATTCTCCCAAAGGGTCGGGAAAAACATATATGTAGATCCATTAATATTAATATGAACAGACGCTGGTCAGCTCGTCAACTGATCAAGGTCGTGACACTTCAATATTTGGAAGACAAAAAACGTTTTATTAATGTAATCGGGTGGTCGGGTGTTTGTGATGCCTCGTTAAAACCTCCTCGCGCCACCGAGGTAGGAAAAAGTGCATCCCCGAACCAATACAATTCAAGACAAGAGGTAAAATACGCATTGAAATACAAGTTTGCTACTATTCTAAGTACAATTTCAAGTGTTCGATATTCCAAGGTAGCCTCAATAAATGTCCGAGCCTATTCCGCAGGCGGTATGTCCCGTTCTTGACTTTCTCGACGACTTCATAGGGCCCTTCTCAATTCGGGGCGAGTTTACCAAGGCTTTTATCTTTAGTGTGGAGAAAGACGCGCCTGAGAACCTTGTCTCCAACCTTGAACTCCCGACGGCGGACTTTAGAAGCATATCGACTTCTCATCAAGGTCTGATAGTGCAGAGAGTTCAACTGGGCCCGGTTGCGCTTCTCTTCTATGAGGTCAAGTTCGAGCCGTCGGGTACCGTCGTTCGCTTCCTCCGTATAAGTACCGACCCTGAAAGATGGAAAAATGGATTCCGCGGGGGTGACCGCGTCCATACCATATACTAAAGTGTAAGGCGACTCTTGGGTAGCTGTTCGGGGTGTAGTTCGGTAAGCCCACAAAACCTCTTGCAAGTAATCAGGCCATTTTCCGGCCTTTCCCTCGAGATTTTTTCTGAGGCCCTCCAAAATGGTTCTGTTGGTTACTTCGACTTGCCCGTTTGCTTGAGGGTGAAAAGGAGCTGAGAAGAATTGCCGGATCTTATGAGTGGTGCAAAAGGCTCTCATTTCTCCACTATCGAACTGCGGTCCATTATCCATTGTTAGCCTCTGCGGTACCCCGAACCGACAACATATGTTTGCCCAGATAAATTTGATGATATCTTTTGTCTTAGTGGCGGATAAGGGTTCGGCCTCGACCCACTTGGAGAAATAATCTACTGCCACAACGATCGTCTGCCTTCCTTCCGACGCCATCGGTAATGGTCCGACTAGGTCGATTCCCCATCGGTCAAAGGGTAGTCCCTCGGATATGGATTCTAGGGCCGTCGCAGGGACGTTTATCGCGTTGCCGAACCTTTGACATGTGTCGCAGGTTCTGACTATGAGCTGTGCATCTGCTGCTATCGTCGGCCAATAGAACCCTGCGAGGAGAATTCGCCTAATTAGGGCCTTGTACCCGCAGTGCGCCGCGCCCTCACCATCATGCAGCTCGGACACGATTATCTGCGACTCATTGACTCCCAAGCACCGAAGTAGTGGACGACTGAAAGACTTTTTGTATAATACATCGCCTAAGAGGACGTATCCCCGAGCTTTGTTGCGTACTTTTTGGGCCGAAGCGCTGTCTAAAGGGAGCCGACCCTCAGCTAGGAAGGCGATAATGTCCCGCCGCCAATCCGAGGTTGCTATCGAAGAGATCTGACATGCCATTTTAGGCCAATTGTCTAACTCATGACGCTTGATAATAGATGGGTTTTCTTGTTCTGTCACCCAAGGGTAGTTGTTAGAGCAGGAAATCGTTGCCAACGAATCCGCGGCGGTGTTCTCACTCCTCGGGACGTGTTCATAGGTGATTTTGTCAAATGAAGCAACCAAAACCCGGAGTGCTGCCAGGTATTGTATCAAATGTTCCTTCCGAGCCTCCGCGCTTCCCGAAGCTTGATTTATCAAAAGTTGGGAATCGCTGATGAGGCGTACTTGTCTGGCCCCGCACACCTGCGCTAGCCGTAGTCCGGCCAGTGCAGCCTCGTATTCTGCTTCATTGTTCGAAGTATGGAAACCGAATCGGACGGCTTGGAGCATGCTAATGCCCGAAGTGGTGGTGATCTGTATTCCTGCTCCGCAGCCACCGACGTTTGCTCCCTTCCCAGTTCGGACAACCCATTCGCCCAGAGTGGCTTCTTGGGGAGGCATCTCCCGATCGGGTCGTTCGGAATGGAACTCTACTAAAAAATCAGTCAGAGCCTGTCCTTTGATAGCAGTTCGGGGTTCAAAGTCGATGTCGAAATCTCCGAGCTCTACTGACCATTTGGACATTCTCCTGGACATGTCCGGTCGCTGAAAAATGTATTTGAGGGGGAATGCCGTTCGGACCACGATAGGGTGAGCCTAAAAGTAAGGGCGTATTTTCCGCGCTGCTGTCACCAGGGCGAGTGCCAATTTTTCCAACTTTAAATACCGAGTTTCTGCATCCAACAAGCTTTTGCTCACAAAGTAGACCGTTGTAGGAGCCGGTCCCAATTCACTAATTAAAGCCGCACTGATCGCAAAGTCCGTAACCGCGATGTAAATGAAAAGTGTCTCGCCCGCCGCGGGTTTTGTCAAAAGGTTCGGGGACGATAGGTATCGTTTGATTCCCAAGAACGCCTCTTCACACTCAGAGTTCCAAGCAAAATTTTTGGCTTGTCTTAAAACCTGAAAAAATGGAGCGCATTTGTCAGAGGAGCGGGAAATAAATCGATTTAGGGCAGCCAGACGCCCCGTCAAGATTTGTACTTCCTTGATGCTCCGGGGTGGATTCATATCGGTGAGAGCTCGCAGTTGCACAGGATCTGCTTCAATCCCTCTTTCGCTTACGAAGAAACTTAGGAATTTTCCTGATCGGACTCCAAAAGAACATTTTTCCGGGTTAAGCTTGAGATTTATCCCTCGCAAGTTGTCAAATGTTTACCCGAGGTCGTCAAGGTGGGCTGCGTCCGCGCTGCTTTTCACCAACATGTCATCGATGTACACCTCCATATTTCTCCCGATCTGACCCTCGAATGTTTTGTTAACGAGCCTCTGGTATGTTGCGCCAGCATTTTTCAGCCCAAAAGGCATTACTTTGTAACAATATAATCCCCGGCCTGTGATGAATGTGGTACTCTCTTGGTCCGCGGCGTGTAATTTGATCTGATTGTACCCGGCGTACGCATCCATAAATGACAGCAATTTGTTACCCGAAGTCGAGTCTACCAGCTGGTCGATTCTTGGCATCGGGAAAGGATCTTTCGGGCACGCCCGGTTAAGGTCGGTAAAATCCACACACATTCTCCATTTCCCATTTTTCTTTTTGACAAGAACGGGGTTAGAGATCCACAAAGGGTTGGTGTGGATAAAAGTAGCCTGAGGGTAGGCTGGTAATTTCAAGTGGAGTTTTAAGACGGTGTAAGGGTGTTTCACGGTGGTATGGTGGTGTTTAAAGGTGTTTCAGGGTGTTTTAAGGGTGGAGAGAGAATTAAGCAGCCTGGCAGCAGTTAATTTTCTTACCCATAGTTAATGCTGGTGGTTGGGTATTTATAGTGTGAAATTTGGGCCCTTATGGGCTTTCGGGTCAAGTTTAATGGACCCGGGTCATGTTTAAAGACCCATGAGTTTTAAGCAGATGTACAGGTAGCTTAGTCAGACAGTGATTAGGTTTTTTTAGTAATTTAGTCATAGTTCGAACTGCCTTATGCTTGCAGTGTTCGAGATCATCTGTCCGGTTCAATCAGTGCTGTTCGAATTGAAGTTTTGGAGTCTGTCCGAAGTTACGGGGTGATTTACTTTGGACTACCCGTCCGGGGAGCTCTTCGAATTCAGACTCATCAGGAGCCCCTTTTTTAGGTATTTGAACAAGTGTCCTTGTTAAAGAACTGAAAAACAGTCCGACTTAGGAAGTGGTCTTCAAATTCGAAGAGTTGAAGACGGACCCGGACAGAGAAATCGTTACAAATTCCAAACGGTTCTTTGTCAGAGGTAGTGGGACACGTGTCACTCTCTGGTTGGTTACTTTTAGCCGTTTTTTCACCTTGAAAGTTGCACCACTTTCTCGAATAAGTTACTTCTTTAAATGCTATTGATGACGTCAGCGCCGTTTCTAATCATTGCCCAACTTTTCGGATTCTCCTAGGAATCAAACCCTTTTTTACATTTACTATAAATTCCATTTGTCTTTCACAGTCTCATTTTCACTTTCACTTTGCCATTTCACTCAAAACTTCATCTCTCTAAAACTTCAAACTTTCCTTAGTTGTTTTATGTTCACAGCAAGAACAGCTCTAATCAAGGGTGGCTGGCTTAATCTCTCAGAATTGGAGAAAGCTCAACGGGTTGAAAAAGAGAAAAGACTTGCAGCAGGGCTTCCAGCGTCGCCTGTCGAGAAACCAGCCCCTTCAATCGAAGAATCTGATAGAGGTTCGTCTTCTTCGAAAGGTACGAAACCTAGAAAACTTTTTCAATCAACACTCTCCCCTATAGTTTCTGGCTCATCAGTCCAAGAGTCAATCCCCATTGTCGAACCGGGGGTCGTTGTTACAAGTGTCAGGAAGAAATCTACTTTTATTGCCATGGGGTCCGACTCCGACCATTCTCCAGACAAACTAATCATGAAAAGACCAAGCAGATTGGTTAAGGGACTTTCTTCTAAAAATACCAGCGATTCAGGGTCCGGGGCAACTGTTAGGTCTCTCCGGGAAAGGCCGGTTGGTCCGGAGGCTAGCAGTCCACTACCTCCCAAGGAAATCTCGACCTCAGAAACTCAAACTGAGGTGAGAACTCAAAAACATACATCGAGCCACCAGTCCGGAGGATCAGCTGTGCCAAGCTTCATCCCTCCCCGGGCTGTTTCTGTAGAAGCTCCCCCAACAATAATGGAGGAGAGGATGGAAGACTCCACTGAGGAGGTTAGGTTTGAGTCCGAGTCTTCCGGACAAGCTGACACTGCTATAGTTGTTGCCAAGAAGGGCAAAGAGGACTTATATCTGAGGCGTCCGGATCTGCCGGAGAGCCTCAAAGGGAGAGTAGGGCCCTGCTTTCACAAGGTAGAGTTCAAGTATCTTTTGTCTCTGTTAAAGACCAAGTATGCGTTTATCCATACTAGAGATTTGGGACGGTTTCACACCAAGTGGGGGATCCCTGAAAACGTTAAAATCCGAATTCCCATCGATCCGGAGACCCCAATGGATTGTAAAAGGAACGAGATAGTCTTCTTTACGGAGCTATTCAACTGGGGACTTAGGTTCCCACTGGATCCAGAGATAGTGCGCTATTTCCACCTAGTCAAGCTATGTCCATCACAGCTAAGCCCTAACGGATGGTACACCTTGATGTCATGCATTATGGCATCTAGGTTGTCCGGAATTCCTCTTCCAATGGAAGAGTTCGCTGCTGTTGCTAGTTTGTGCAAACACCATCAGTTCCCTTTCTATCACTTTAATATGGGGAATGACTTGAAAGCCGTCGATGATCTCCTGGAGTCGGAGAGTAAGTGGAGGAGCCAGTTTTTGTTTGTAAGTGGCTCATGGGAGAATAGCAATAAAATCAAGGTCGGGGAGAATCCTAGCCTTCTTCGAAGTAGATGGAGGAGCGATCGTAAGTTTTCCTTTAAGCTTCTGTTCGAATTTCTCTTTTCATTAACTTTATGCTAACTAGCTACTTTCTTGTTTCATTAGAGCTGCCAAAAGAATTTGGAGACTACCTAAAAGCCGGACAGGTCACCTGTGGCAAAATAAATGCATGGGCCGCAGAGAACTGGGAGAACCGGTTTCACAAGGCTTTTACCCCTGGGAATTTAGCGAGATCCCATCTGTGGAACACTACGGGTCGGAGGGATCTATCCTGGGAGGAGTTCTCCACCCCACCTGATGAGGATGTAGTTCTGAGAAGGTCTCATGAGTTAGATGGGACCCTCTTCCTTCCTGTCCGGGCAAAAGCCCCAAGTAAAATGAAGGGCAAGAAGAAGAAAAGCAGGAAAGCGGTAGAAGATGCTGAGAAAGAGGTCCCAACAGGCTCAGAGGTACCAGCTCAGGCTCAAGTCGATGCAAACCTTCTACAAGTGGTAGAACAGGAGAGCGAGAAACAAAGAGCGAAGTCCCCAAAACCCTCAAGGGCTTCTAAACGGACTCGTAAGCAAGCGAGTGACAGTGCTGATAGGGAGGTCAAAAAGAAGAAGATTTCCCAAGGAGAAGAGCTTTCTCTCCGAGACCCGGAGCCCACTTTCCCAACTGATCCAACCTTAGCCGAAGAGATCCCAGGGAATCTTAATGAAGGGATTCCAATGGAATTTCACACTGATGAAGTGGATAGGGGAGAGATTAATATGGATGAAGTGGACGTCACCGGTCTGGGCCCCCTAGGTGATTACTTCCTTGGCCTGTCAAGAGATGAGTTTGCAGGGCCATATGTTCCTCCCAGTAGTTCCAACACAGTAAACTTCAATGGTAAAACTTTCTTGGTCTCCAGCGAGAGGGATGCTATAGCTCATTCCCTCCTTAGCAACGTACAACCAGTACTCACCCTGGAAAGGCAAGTCCGGAGTCAGGCAGAAACCATCAAAGAACTTAAGTCTGAGAAGGAGAAACTGTCCGATGACCTCAGGACTGCCACTACTAAGGTTGACTTGCTTAAGGAGTCGAACGAACAGCTAAAGATGAATCAAGAGAAAAGCAACACAAAAGTTGCTTCTTTAGAAGAGACCGTGAAAGATCTCCAGGCTAAGCTATCCGGATTGGAGAAGGACTTAACAGCCTTAAGAGGAGAGACTGCAGCACAGGAGAAGCTTGTCACCAACCTGACTACTGACAAACTTGCTTTAGAGAATGCAGTGACTCAGGCTGTTGAGGAGAAAGCTGCTTTGGTGAAGGATCAAGAGGCCATGATCAAGGCCAAAATTAACGCTTATGCCAGGGAGATGATTCGGAGTGAAGAATTAATGGTTGAGAAAGTGAAGTCCGACATGGTCCTCTTGTTTCACGAGAAGTTCCCGAAGAGGAGACTAGGGGACTTATGGCGTTATGTGGATGACGATGATCTCCCCTACTGGACCATGGTTGATGAAGGGTATACTGATATATCCTCGTCTGGTGATGAAGAGGAAACCGGAGAGAGTCCGGGTGAGGAAGAGGTTGACCCCAAAGGCAAGAAGGTCATTGAGGAAAAAAGCAACATCAAGGGCAAGAGAACAGATGAGGGTGAGCCATCTTCAAAGGCTCCTCCTTAATTTATAATCTGTTTTGTTTATCTTTTACTTGAACCAAAGTCCTTGGAAGGCCAAGACACCTTTTTTGCGATGTTGTCCGAATTATTCGGACAGATTTTTGTTCTGCACCCAAACTTATTTAAAAAGTCCTTGGAAATAAATTTTACGTTGTTGAATGAATGTTTTGTTTTGCTCATCCATTCTCTTCTTTCATAATCTGTTTAAATAGTTGGAGTTTAAGTAGTCTTGAGTTATTGTGTTGTGAGAGTGTTTAGTTTCTCTGGCTAGAATTTAAGTAGCCCTTAGACCTTTCAGTCCGGATAGTATGACAATCAACAGAATTTTGCAAAAACTTAGAAAATTATTCAAGAAGGCTCCAAGTTTCATTTAAAGCTCTCCGTGGCACCGGAGAGAGGTAGTAGTATGCCCCCAAATATTTACATGGATGTTTTAAACAAGTAAATATTTATATAAGTTTTATTCTAAGTACATTCGAAGGTGTTCAATATTCTAAGGGTGAGTTAAAACCCTGCCATCTTTGTCTTCCAACCAGTATGTCCCAGGCTTGATTCTTTCAACCACAGTATAGGGACCCTCCCAAGTTGGGGCCAGTTTTCCGAAGAGCTTTTCCTTGGTATGCAAGAAAACTTTCCTTAACACCTTATCTCCTGGTTGAAAGTCCCTTCTTTTAACTTTAGAAGCAAACCTGCTTCTCATCAAGCCCTGATAGTGTGCCACTCTAATATGAGCTTTTACTCGCCTTTCTTCAATTAAATCAAGTTGATTTCTAACTGCCATTTCATTAGCCTGTCCGGAGAAGTTGTGGACCCGAAAGGAGGGGAGTGTCTTCTCTATGGGGGCTACTGCATCCATCCCATAGACCAAGGCAAAAGGGGATTCTTGTGTTGCAGCCCCAGGTGTTGTCCGGTAGGCCCACAAAACTTCCTGTAAATAACTAGGCCACTTCCCAGCAGCCCCTTCCAAATTTTTCTTTAAACCAGACAGTATTGTTCTATTAGCCACTTCAACTTGCCCATTGGCCTGTGGGTGGAAAGGTGAAGAAAAGCAGTGCTGAATACCCCTTGAGGCACAGAAGCTCTCCATTTCTCTGTTGTCAAACTGTGGCCCATTGTCTGTCGTTATTCTCTGGGGGACACCAAATCTGCAACATATGTTGGATAGAATGAATTTTATAACAGCCTTTGATGTTGTCCCTGCCAAGGGGGCTGCTTCTATCCACTTCGAAAAGTAGTCAATGGCTACGATTATGGTTTTACGCCCTCCGGACGCCATAGGGAGAGGCCCAACTAAGTCAAATCCCCATCGAGCAAAAAGGATAGGCTCAGAAATTGATTCCAAAGGAATGGCTGATACATGAATTTCATTGCTGTACCTCTGGCATGGGTCACACCTTCTTACCAGTTCCTTGGCATCTTTCATTATTGAAGGCCAATAATATCCGGAGAGAAGCACTCTTCTTGTCAATGCTCTAAATCCACAATGAGCTGATCCCTCACCATCATGCAATTCGGAGAGAACCATCTGTGACTCATGATCTCCTAAACAGCGTAGGAGAGGTTTGCTATAGGATTTCTTGTACAAGACCTCTCTAATCATGATGAAACCACGAGCCTTGTGCTTTATCGTTCTGGCTTGTGATTTATTCAAAGGTATGATGCCATCGGACAGATATTGTATAAGAGGAGACCTCCAATCCTGAGGCTGATTTACTTGTATTTCAAAGACTTCCTCTTTCTCCCCTTCATCAAGTTGAATAGAAGGACTTTCAAGCACATGGATCCATGGATAGGACTCCGTGTATGCTATTGTTGCCAACGAATCTGCTAACTCATTCTCTGCCCGGGGAATATGTTCATAGACAACAGCTTTAAACTTCATTGCCTCATTTTTCAAGAGAAGTAAATATTTGATCAGTTGTTCCTTTCTAGCTTCTGATAGGCCCAAGGCATGGTGGACAAGCAATTGGGAGTCACTTAGTAGCTTGACCCTTTTTGCTCCACAGATGTAAGCCAACTTCAACCCAGCTATAGCTGCTTCGTACTCGGACTCATTATTGGATGCCCTGAAAGCAAAACAAATAGCTTGGAACATGTTGTCCCCATAGGGGGAAGTGAGACATATTCCTGCCCCAGACCCTATGGCACTGGATCCACCGTCTGTTCGGACAATCCACACTTTTTTGTCTTTTGAATCAGCTGGTTGTTCTGAGTCCCTATCAGAGTGGAACTCAACCAGAAAATCAGCCACAGCTTGAGCTTTCACTGCTGTTCGAGGAGCAAAGTCTATGTCGAAGTCCCCCAACTCTACTGACCACTTTGTCATTCGGCTTGAAATGTCTGTTTTTTGAAGGACATTCTTTAAAGGGAAAGATGTCCGGACAATAATAGGATGAGCCTGAAAATAAGGCCTCATCTTTCTTGCAGCTATCACCAAGGCCAATGCTAGTTTTTCAAGTTTCAAGTAACGCTTCTCAACATCAATCAAGCTTTTGCTGATATAGTACACTGGGTGAGGATACCCATCAACCTCCCTTACTAACACAGCACTAATGGCACAACTTGAAACAGCCAGATATACGAAGAGAGTCTCCCCATCAATTGGTTTGAACAAAGTCTTGGGAGAGGACAGATGCTTCTTAATTTCATTGAATGCCTCATCACACTGTGGTGTCCACTCAAACCCTTTTGGACCCTTCAAGGTTTGAAAAAATGGAGCACATCTGTCCGAAGACCTAGAGATGAATCTGTTCAAAGCTGCTAACCTCCCCGTTAATCGCTGCACTTCTTTAATATTTCGTGGAGGCTCCATTTGGAACAAGGCATTGAGTTGGTCCGGGTCGGGCTGTATTCCATGCTCACTTATAATATACCCCAAGAACTTCCCGGACTGCACTCCGAACACACATTTTTCAGGATTTAACTTTAAATTCACCTTAGCCAGGTTGGCAAAAGTCTCCTGGAGGTCGGACAAGTGTAGCTGCTCATCCATACTTTTCACCATCATATCATCAATGTAGACCTCCATATTTCTTCCAATCTGATCAGCAAATGCTTTATTGACTAACCTTTGATAAGTAGCCCCAGCATTTTTCAAGCCAAAGGGCATCACCTTATAGCAGTGCAGACCTCTATCAGTAACAAAAGTGGTATGCTCTTGATCTTTTGGATCCACCTGGATTTGATTGTACCCGGAGAAGGCATCCATGAAGGAGAGTAATTTGTTTCCAGAAGTAGAATCTACTAATTGGTCTATCCGGGGAACTGGATACAGGTCTTTTGGGCAAGCTCGGTTGAGGTCTGTGAAGTCAATGCACATTCGCCATTTACCGTTTTTCTTTTTTACCAAGACTGGATTGGCAGTCCACAAAGGGTACTGAGATTCTTTAATGTGCCCCATCTTTGTGAGTCTGTCAACCTCTTGTACAATGACATCAGCCTTTTCTTTTGAAAAAGCTCTTCTCTTTTGTACCACTGGTGCCACATCTCTCCGGACAGATAGGTGATGTGAGATCACCTCTGACGGAACCCCAGTAACATCAGCGTTGCACCAAGCAAAAACATGCTGATGGTCTTTTAAGAATTTTAACATTTCTTCTTTCAATACTTGTGGCATTTTGGACCCTATCTTGACAATTTTTCCTTCTTCCAAGTAATGTGTTTCAACCTCCTCAACTGGGATCAACACTCCGGGGGTCTCTCTGGGGTCATCAATTTCACCCTCACCCCCAGAAAGGCCCTCAAACTGCTATTGGTCATTTATTCGGACTGCCCCCAGCGTTCGTGGAGCCAAGGCAGTGGCATAGCATTCTCTTGCAACTTTTTGACTGCTCCGGACAACCCCAACCTGCCCCTGAACAGCATATTTTAGACACTGATGGACTGTCGAAGCCACTGCATGCATCCTAGAGAGCCAAGATCTCCCTAGAATAGCATTGTAGCAAGTGGGACAATCCACCACAATGAAAAGTATTCTGACTGTTTTCTTGAAAGGGCCTCTGCCCAACAATACTTCTTCTTCGAACTCACCGATTACATCAGCTGAGCCGCCCGTGAAGCCTACTATCGATCTGTCTGACTTTTGAATCACAGCTGGATTTTTCATTTTCTTGTAAGTATCTAGGAAAAGGATATTGGCAGAGCTCCCAGTATCTACCAAGATTCGCCTTATCTCATTGCCCCCTATTGATGCTCCTATAACAACAGCATCTTCATGAGGGCCAGCAATGTCTCTCAAATCATCCCCATCAAAGACAATGAATGGGAACAAACTTGACGATTGATATGAGGTCATGCCCCCTTCTAGCTGGGTAGCCAAATTATGAACATGCTTTTTTCTTGATGAAGTGGTAGGAGCCGTTACAGTGTCCCCTCCGAAAATTGTCAAGGACTCAAAGAATTTAATGAGCCCGGAGACCGACCTGGAACGCTCCTCTATTGCACCCACTCTGTTCCTTGTTGGATCAGGATCCAAGTATTCGGATTCCACATCAAACCTTTCAATGATTACCATAGCCCCCTCTGGGGCAGCATTAACCGGACCAGCCCGGTGAGTGTTGTCAGGCCTGTTGCCTCCTCTCCTTTTAACGTATGCACCCAATTTCCCTCTTTCGATCAGGTTTTGAACCTCTTGTTTCAGTGCTATGCAATCATCAGTAGTATGGCCAATATCATTGTGATATTGACAAAAAGAACTGTTTCGATGTTCTCTGGGAGACTGCAAGGTTGCTGGTCTCCGGTAGTGTACTTCATCTTTTGTTTTATCGAAAATGGTTGCCACACTTTCTTTGAGTTCTGCAAACCACTCTGGCTGGACCCATGGTCCCCTTTTGTTTCTAGACTGTTGGCTTTGTGCAGGAGCAGCTGGTTGAGACTGAGCTTTTCCCCTTCCATGCCCCTGTCCGGTTTCTCTAGCTTTGTTTCCGGACTGGTTTTAATTTGGAGTTGGTGCCACCGGGGTGGATCTCACCTGTCTGTGCACCCTGGTCTTCTTTGTTTCATCAACATTTATTTGTTTCCCAACTTGATTTAGCAATCCACCCCATGTCATGGCTTTCTTCCTTGTTACTGAATCGGCCAGGTTGCCCGGGTTCAAACCTTGTCTCAGAGAGGCTATTGCCACTTGTTCAAAGCAATCAGCCAGCCCGTTTTTTGTGTTCACAAAACGACTTATGTACTCCTTTAATGATTCGTTTGGTTCCTGGGCACAATGGATTATGGTATCTCCATTACCCTTTAGCTCCTTACTTCCCACAAATTGCCTTCGAAAGGCCACCCAAAAAGTATCAAAGTCTCTGATACAACCCTGAGGAAGGCTGTTGTACCACTTCAGAGCACTCCCCGTGAAGGACTGGGAGAATGCCCTACAGAGTAGTTTATCATCATCATCAAAGTTCATCATGAAGTTCTTGAATTGCTCCAGATGATTGTCTGGATCAGTACTGCCATCGTACTTCTCCATCTTGGTGCTATCAAACCTCTTGGGGAGGTTTCCGGACAGTATTTTGGAAGACAATGGCGATTGCCTCCAGTTCCTCCCACGACTGAACGCAGTATCCTCATTAGGAGTTGCAAAGATACCTGGCTCATCATGGAAGGCAAAAGGATCCACCAACATCCGGTCTATATGCCTCCGGCTGTGAGATGATCCTTTCCCAATGTGCCTTTTCATTCTTCCATGGTGATCTCTTTTTCTGGAATACTTTTTAACTTGCTTATGTTTTTTCCTGGTTCACCCCTCATCACTACTGGAGGACAAGGATTTTTCATTTCCCTCACTGTCCGAAGAGCTGTCCGAAGATTCTGAGCTTGAGTCAGAACTCTCCACAGGCTTGGACCGGTGAGACTTTTTAGAACTGGCATGTGTCTTTTTGGTGCTCACATGAGTTTTTGAAGCCTCATGCTCTCGAGGGTTATCAGAGCGATGAGCAACTGATGCTTTGGACTTTTCCTTCATGCCCATCTTGGCCTTCTCAGCCCTCAGAGCTTCTATTTCAACCCTCAACCTGTCACGCTCTTGGACAGTATATTCATCGTTCTCTTCCACCACTTCAAGCAAAGCTGGTGGAAGCTCTGGATTATCCGGATTCATTCGGACAGAATTTCCTTGCTTGGTTTTGAATGCTTGATTCAGGCACCGTCGCCTCCCACTGTGGTCGCCAATTTGGTGTGGATAAAAGTAGCCTGAGGGTAGGCTGGTAATTTCAAGTGGAGTTTTAAGACGGTGTAAGGGTGTTTCACGGTGGTATGGTGGTGTTTAAAGGTGTTTCAAAGTGTTTCAGGGTGTTTTAAGGGTGGAGAGAGAATTAAGCAGCCTGGCAGCAGTTAATTTTTCTTACCCATAGTTAATGCTGGTGGTTGGGTATTTATAGTGTGAAATTTGGGCCCTTATGGGCTTTCGGGTCAAGTTTAATGGACCCGGGTCATGTTTAAAGACCCATGAGTTTTAAGCAGATGTACAGGTAGCTTAGTCAGACAGTGATTAGGTTTTTAGTACTTTAGTCATAGTTCGAACTGCCTTATGCTTGCAGTGTTCGAGATCATCTGTCCGGTTCAATCAGTGCTGTTCGAATTGAAGTTTTGGAGTCTGTCCGAAGTTACGGGGTGATTTACTTTGGACTACCCGTCCGGGGAGCTCTTCGAATTCGGACTCATCAGTAATGTGCTTCCTTGACGTGTCCGACGTCGATCATTCTCTCAACTTCTCGCAAGATAATGTCTGTTTTGTCTGGGGAAAAGGCCCGACGCTTTTGGGAAATTGGTCTGACGTTTCTATGGATAGTTAGTTTGTGAACGGCAAAGGACTCTGGTACCCCGGTGACATGTCTCGAACACCATGCGAATAGGTCTAGGTTTTTCCGCAAGAGGGTCAGCAGTTGTTCCCTTAGGTTCGGTGAAAGCCATACCCCAATCCGCAAAGACTTTCCCGCAGCGAATTGGTATTGCTCACATTCCTCGTCTGTTGTCAAAAGGTTTGGAGCTTCCCGAGGGTCGTCAACGGGTAAAGATCCCGGGGGTAGCCCCCTTAATTGCTATTCTTGAGCTTGAACCATCTCTTGGTCTTTCTTAGGTGCTAATGCCGCCCGGTAACATTCCCGTGCCGCTTTCTCGCTGCTCCAAACCACGCCTACGTTGTTTCCGACCACGTATTTTAAACACTGATGAATCGTAGAAGTTACTGCGTGCATGCGCGATATCCATGATCGGCCAAAAATGGCATTGTGGGAAGCCGGTGCGTCGACTACCACGAATAAAACCGTGACCTCCTTCTTGAAAGGGCCGCGGCCTAGCTGCACTGTGCCCTCGAACTCTCCTATAACGTCGGCTGCTGACCCAGTAAATCCGACAATGGTTCGGTCTGACCGAGCAATTGCTGGCGGTGTTCTAAACTTGGCAAAAGTTGATGCGAAGATGATATTTGCAGAACTCCCGGTGTCCACCAAGATGTGCCAAACCTCTTCTCCCGCAATAGCAGCCCCAATCACAATGGCGTCCTCATGAGGTCCGGCTATATCCCTCATATCGTCGTCGTCAAAGTGCAAAATCGGCGAAGGGGCGCCTCTGGTTTGGAAGCAAGTTCGGGCTTCCAACTGAGTTGTTAGGTTGACGATGTGCCTTTTCCTGGAGGAATGCGTAACCCCTGCCATAGAATCTCCCCAAAGATAGTCAAGGATTCGAAGAAATTACAAAGGCCTCGTACGCTGCCGACGCTCTCCTCAACTTCCTCCTCGATGATCCCGATAATGTTGCGGTTAGCTTCCGGGTCGAGATATTCAATGGAAACGTCAAACTGGTCGGTAACCTCAGAGATGGCCATGGTGACTTCGGATTTTGGCACCACCACGACTTCTTTCGAGGTCGTACCTTACTGTGCCTTCTTTACGTACTCCAGAAGGTTTCCGGGTTCTATGAGGATCTGTATTTCTTTTTTCAAGGCAATGCAATCCTTTGTATCATGCCCAACGTCCTCGTGATAACGACAATAGCGATTATTTCTTTGCTCTCGAGGCGTCGGAATTGGGAAAGGTCTTCGGTACATTCCGCTCCTCTTGGTTTTCTCGTAGATTGACGCCACACACTCCGTGAGGTACGCGAAGTATGCAGGTCGGATCCACTTGTTGGACATGGGACGCAAAGTCATCTGATTGGTTCCCTTCGGTTTCGGACTGGCTAAGGTCAAAGATTTGTTTGTCATAGGAGGGTTCGGGTGTATTGTGCTAACTGGTTGGGCTGCCCTTGCGTAATCCGACTGGGTGCTCTGCCTTATTACTACCGACGCTTGGGTACTTTGTTGAATCTGTGCGGCAAATTCAGAGGCTTCGGTCTCCTCAATCAATATCTGCTTTTCTATCTGCGCTAGTAGTGCAGAAAACGTGAACGCTTGTTTCTTTGTCACTACTTGCTTCATTGGTCCGGGGAGCAGACCCAAGCGAAACGCTGTTAAGGCCACGTTTTCTTCGCAGTGATCTAGGTCGGTTTTCGCGTCGATGAATCGCATTGTATATTCTCTGAGGCTTTCCCCTAGTTTCTGTCTGCAATTCATGATGGTGTCCCCGTTGGCTCGGAAGCTTTTGCTTCCTACGAAGTGCTGCCTAAACATTGTCCAGAACATCCCGAAGTTCCGAATACAACCCTGCGGTAAACGGTTGTACCACTTAGAGGCTCGATCCTTGAAGGTCATGGAAAAAGCTCTGCATAGGAGCTTGTCATCGTTATCGAAACTTAGCATAAAGTTTTTGAAGGCCTCTAAATGGTTATCCGGGTCTTTCTTCCCGTCGTACTTTTCTAGTTTAGAAATGTCGAATCGCTTCGGGAGTTGTCCCGCGAGTATCTCATTGGACAGTGGGGATGCCCTCCAATTGACTCCGAACTCACACGTTCCTCCCCCGAGGCCTTCCGTCTGAATTCCATAGAGTCCCTCAACTCCTGGGCTGATAAACTGACTGCTAGTTCGGTAACCGTGGTTCTGATTGTTCGACGGCTGCCAGGGCACAGGTGGCAAAACTGCCCGATCTTCTCGGCTGGCGGCATGCATTTCTTCCTTCTCAAAAGATACTGGGGTCTGCTTATCAGTGCTTCCCTTCTTATATTTCAGAGGGTCTGCTCTGGGTCCTCGGAGGCGTCGGGAACGACTCTTTTGTGTACGCTGGACCCTTTCCCGTCGCCGGTACTCTCTGCCCGAAGAGTCATCCGAGGGGTAGTCTACCGCTGTGCAACGATGGTCCTCCGGGTACCTCCGAGCCCTAGCGACTTGCTCGTCGTCGGGATGAGATTCTCGGTAATACCTAACAGGCCGGGCTTCGATTTGCGGACCAACGTCATGGCCTGCTGCCTCCAAAATAGGTTCCTTGCCTTTTCCTTCCCGAACCCTTTTCTCACTTAGTGCCCGCTCCCTTTCTTCCTTTAACCTGGCAATATCCTCAAGAAGCTGTTTTCGCGTCATTATTAAGGTCGACCATTTGTTCCGACCCCGGTCGTCGCGCTCCCGACCCGGGGCTTCTTCTCCTTCCGACACCGAGACGGCTCGGACGACTTCTCTTCCGACCCTCTCTATCACAGCCTCGTTATTCATCCCGTAAAATGTGATTTTTTAAGGAACAAAAGATTCCTTTTTCGGTATCACTCGTTCCCACAGACGGCGCCAATGATGAGATAATAATGGACTATGAGAATATTTCGGATCTTGTGTCAGATGTGACTAGTGAGAGAAAGTTTAGGGAGAGAAAGTGAATATATTAGAATAATCCAGAATTAGTCCCCACCTACTCGGCAAGTGGGTCACCTTTTATATTAAAATAAGGTGGGCCCGTTTGAGGCCTTAGTGGGCTGACCAAGTATTTGATAATGCCCCTAAGTTAATTCTATGTTTACATATTGGTCCCTGAGAGACCCGAAATTCCTTAATTATTACACAAAGATCTTTTTATCACGATTAGGCCCTCATTATTTACATAGGCGAATTCCTCCCTTATCAACCTCATGGAGAGATTCATTTGATATCACTACGGTGAAAAATCTGGCCAAAACTAGCTCAAATCATTCACCCTTAGTGATATCTATATCTTCAAATATAATTGTTCCCAAGCCACCTTTTAAATTCCAAAATACGTGGCTCCAACACCAGGATTTTCTTAATACAATTGAAACAAATTGGAATGAACCCATGTGTGGTAACCCTATACATGTATATTAGTTAAAATTAAGAAGACTTAAACACAAACTCATAATTTGGAATAAAGAGGTGTTTGGAAACATTTTTGATTGCATTTCTAAAGCAGAAGAAGATGTCAAAATAGTTGAAATAAAATTAGAAGAATCAATAATCCTAATAAAAAAACAAAACTTTCAAAATCCAGAGTAATACACTAAATTTGCTTTCCAGAGAAGAAACCTTCTGGAAACAAAAATGTGCATATCTCTAGCTTAAAGATAGTTTCCAAATTTTCCAAAATTTTGTTAACAAAAGAAGAAAAAGAAACACAATTAATGGAATATTATAAAATAATATTTGGATAGAAGATCAAAATTTAATTGGTGAATCTGCTGTCCATCATTTTAAATCTTTACTAAACAGCCAAAACACTCAACCAAACTTAACCATTATCTGTGATCTCATTCCAAATATATTAACTAACCAAGATAATCTTATACTACTGGAAAAACCTTCCATATTAGAAATCCATCACATAATACAAACCCACAAAATCAATAGTGTTCTGGATTTGATGGATTCAACTCCAGATTTTACCAATAAAAGTTTGACAATAACAAAATCTGATCTATTTGATGATATCATAACATATTTTAATAATTCCGTATATCCAAAAGGTATTTTTGCAACCTCAATATTCCTAATACCTAAGTTAAACACTTAAAAAACTTGGCATGACTTTAGGTCCATTAGCCTTTGTACAATATTCAATAGAATATTGTCCAAACTAATAAACAACATAATAGCTAGACTACTCTCCAAAATCATTTCTAAGGAACAAGGTGTCTATGTTGAGAAGAGAAATAATTTAAGAAAATATCCTTATAACACAGAAACTGTACCATGACTTAAACAAAAACTAGGGGAGGAAATATAATCATTAATCTTGATATGTCAATAGTATTTGACACGATAATTCAACTTTATATTCAATATTATGCAGGCTTTTGGATTTAACTTACAATTTATTAACCTAATAAAAAAAAGTATAGAAAATATTTTCTACTTAATCAGCATCAATGGCATATATTTTGGTTACTTCAATTCCAAAAATGCTATTAGGTAAGGGGGCTCCTTATTCCCCAACATGTTTATCATTGCTGAAGAGTTATTACCAGGAGGAACCAACAAACTTTCAGATAAACATATAACAATGAAATACAACACAAGAGGGTCTCTAAACATCAATTATCTTGCTTTTGCAGATGATGTTATAATATTCTCAAATGGATCCTTAAATAATGTCAAGAAAATTTGTGATTTTCTTGACATCTATCAAAAGGTATCTGGTCAACAAATTAATAAACACAAAACAACTTTTATTTCACCTACTCATATGAATAGAAACAATTTTTTCTCTCTTGGGAATATGTTAGAATTCAAGCATAACTACTTACCTTTCAAATACATAGGAATAACAATTTACTTAAACATTAATTCATGTTACTATGATGACCTTACTAATAAAATCAGATTTAAAATAACTGACTGGAACTCTAAGACATTATCATTTGGAGGAAGAATGATCCTAATCAAATCAGTCTCCTTGCAATCCTAGTATACTATATGCAACATATCCATTTATCAAACAACGTCATATCAAGAATCAACAAATTACTAAATAAATTCCTTTGGGGATACAATGATAACAATAAAACAATCATATGGTCAGATTGGTCTAACATGTGTAAACCATTTGATGAAAACGGTTTGAACATCAGAAAGTTAAAAGACATGCAAACATTTTTTTTTGCAAAGTATGGTTAAAACTTAGAGAAAATAAAATACTATAGGCTAATCTTATGCAGTCAACATATTGTCTAAATTTTCACCCTCTACAAACTTCTGTCAAACAAAAAGACTCGAAAGTTTGAAAAAGAATGTTTAGAGTCAAAGAACTAGCTGAGAAACACATATTCTGGCTCCCTAGAAATAGTAAAATGGATTTGTGGCTGGATAAATGGAACCATATTTATCCTTTTATAACTCTTTCCTCAAATGAAAACAATTATTGGTACATACAAACTAAGCTTTCTGAATTTTGGATAAACAATGAATGGAATTTACCTAAGTTAAGGGATTATATCTTACAATATGATATCAATAGAATCTAAAAAATTTCTCTTAATATTAACTCCGAATATACTATTCCATGGAAAGTATCTTCAGATGGCAAATTTAATCTAAAAGATACATGGAATGCAATCAGGGACAAAGATAAAAAAAAATCTCAAATTCTAAAGGAAGATCCGGAATAATATCTTTCCAAAGAAGTTTTCCTTCACTCTCTGGAGGATTTTAAATAGACTAATATCAGTAAATTCAGTTCTACAACAAAAATGAATTAATTTAGCTTCTAAATGCTAACACTGCCAAAATTCTAAAAACTTGAATAATTTATTTGTATATTGTCATGTCTCTTGGGGTGTTTGGAACATTTCTCTGGCCTATTTGGAATTTTATTAGGTAATCACATGACAATAAACCATGTAGTTAACACATGGCTCATCTCCATTTCAAAAATCATTCACATGAGAACCATTTTACCATCAAACATTGTTTGGTCTATACGGATGATAAGGAATAAATCCAAATACAATAACATTAAGTTATCTTCCAAAAATATTATAGACAATGTTATACATATAGTTTTATCATTAGACATATCAAACAAAAACATTGGACTGGTGACTTAAAATCTGCTAGTGATATGCACCATTATAATAATTTAACAAATCACAAACACTGTCTTTACATCAAATGGCATCCACCACCATAAAATAGGCTAACTCTTTCAGATGGTGAGTCTAAGAATTGTTTTGTATTAAATAATGAACATGGTGATATGATATTTGATAAAGGAACTCATTTAGGAAAAAATACTCCAACAATTGCTGAAAAAGAGCACTATTATATGGACTATTATACTCCAAAAAACATGACCTTAGACATGTTGATATTGAAGTGGATTCTTTAATCTTATTTGATATCCTTTGATTTGGTAAAACACTCTGGTACCTAAAACATATTATAACATGTTGCAGAAAATTAATATCTTCACATATGATAATCAAGCACATATTTAGAGAGCATAATTTAGCTGCTGATTGGATTGCCAAATTCATAATAAAAGATAATTCTAATTACCAATTCTAGGCAAACAAATCACCTGTACCTTTAAGTGATATATTACTGCTAGAGAGTATCAACATGGGTTACATCAGATTACACAACTAATGTTACTTAAGTTAACTAACTCTAAGACAAGACTAAAACTCCTAACCAATATTTGCTTCTCAATATTGTAGGTTTATGAAACTAAACTCTCAACATTATTTATGGAGTTAGCCAAGCATGAGAGATACAAGGGGACATAAATTACTCTATGGATAAAATTCATAAGCTTCTACAAGATCAAGGAAAATTATCAACAAGAATTGAAGATGTAGTTTACAAATTGATACAGTTTTCAAGTTCTTAATGATCATTGTATACTCATAAAACTATTTTTACATTCTTTGTAATATTTTCATTAATAACGTTTTTAAATTTCTTTTATATATCTAGTAACCCTAGATATCCAGCTGTTACTCTAGCAAATATTAATGTTGTTTTGCCAGTTTATGGGAATAAGGAAGTAAATTTATGATTCTTCAGTGGTAATGCTTTATAACATTACTTCGCCAACTTGTGAGAAAAATGAAATATGAGGTAGTTATCTAGTAACATAATGTGTCCTCTTACTACTGTATATCCAACACGAGGTAGTGTATTTAGTAACAAAGGAAATTCTCAAGTTTTGTTAGTTTACATACTTAATGAATGCAATTAAATGAGTTACCACAAGAGAAAAATAATTATAATTTGATACAAGTCCAAAGAGACGAGGAAAGAAGAGTAAGAATAGAACAAATGTCTTATCATTATTAACTGAGAATGTAACAACCAAAAGAAATAATAATCAAGTGAACTTATATATGAACGATGATAAAATACAAAATGAATAAAATAATATAGAAATATATGATAACAATATCGAGCATTCTAGCAATGAAGTGATTTTTAAAGAAAAATTCATAAAATTCATAAAAGAAAAGATATAAAAAATACACCAAAGTACATTTAAGAAGCCAAAGTTATCCTCGTATACTTTGGCACAATCACCATTGTCTCAAAGCATTTTGGAGGGTGAATTATCTAGAAAATTCAATCTGTATATAATGGGTAAGTATGACCAGACTCGGGATCCAGAGCATCATTTTGATTAATATTGTAACATAATTTTGGGGTTTAATCGCGATGATACTATACTTTATGGATGTTTTCCTATGAAATTTAGAGGTCATACTTTAATATAGTTTAACAATTTACCTCATAGATCAATTTCTACTTTTGAAGAACTTTTTGGTCTATTTAAAAGTGAATTTATTAGAAATAAAGCTATGAAAATGATGGTGGTTATATCATGACTTTGTGTTAAAAAAAAGTGACACTTTGAGAAATTATGTTCAAATATTTGTTCACGAAATGAATAGTTTGGAAGAATATCAAAATGGGGTTGCTTTGGTTACTTTTAGAAGACGTCTTTCGTTGGATAGTCAATTGTTACATGACCTCAATTTTTTTTAATAAGTAATGTGTAATATTTATTAAGGAGATAAAAAATGTTCATTAAAGTAGAAATAATAAGACAATCTGTAACTATGCAGAGAAAAGTTCAAAAGCAAATGATATAAATATATGATAGAAGAAGAGGTGATAATTTAAGGAATAACAAGATTGCAAAAATACAATATTACGGGTCTAGATATAATATTATGATAATGCAAATATGAGGTTTACTTTACTTACAAAAGGAATTGCAATAATTTATGAAAAAAAACAAAGTTAGTTACAAACCTCATAATATGATGTCTGCTCTACGTAAAAAAATATCTGATTTTTTTTATGCTTATCATAATGAGCACAATTATACAACATAAGATTTTTTTCAATTAAAAGATAAAATTCAAAGGTTAATTGACAACTTAAAGTTGATTGAATTTGTAAAAAATAAGGGTTTTGAGAAAACATAAATAATATAAAAAAGTAATGATCAAGAAAATAATCACGTAAACTAACAATTACTTTGTACCATATCTAAAAGGGATACTTTGACTGAAACTTCTCATAAATCAAGAAAGTGTCGCATAATATATTTGGAAGTATATTTTGTTAATGAATCCTCATTACATGTAAATAGGTTTTCAATACCGTTATTGATTTTTAATGATGATAATTTGAGAGGATTAGTTACTCCTAAAGAAGATATTTTGTTAGTTACTTTGAATATTTTTAGGGTGATAACGAGAACAATTATGATAGATACATGGAGTTCAGCTAATGTTTTATATTAAAGTAGTTATGAGAAAATGATTAGGATAGCCCTATATGAAAAAACCTGGATCACATTTGGTAAGTTATGAAAGAAAGTCAACTATGTTTTTTTGGTGCAGTGGAGTTACCTTTGTCAGTTTGTACATGTTAGACATAAAAACATCATAGATTTTATTTATGACAATGGATACATAAGGCTCGTAGAATGCAATTTTAGATCATCCATGACTGAATAAAATGTAAGTGATGACTTTATCTTATGTGCAATGTGTTAAATATTTTGTTGGAAATCATGTATGAGTAGTTAGAGAAAGTCATAAGATGGTTAGGATTGTTATCCTGTTTCTCTTAGTCCAGATAATATCATCTCATAACCATTAAGAAGTAAATTAGAGGATCAACATCCAATAGAGCACGATGAAACTTTAATAGAAATTAAAGCATAAGAGATTGATGGCCCACGTGATGTTTTACACTTAACACTTGATATAAGATATAGTTGATAATGAAGTTGAAGTAGAAAGTTAACAAAAGTTTGAAGTCATTTGAGTTTGGAATTTAACTATAAACTTTTTTAATTTTTTTTAAAATTAATTTTGGATGTGTTTGTTTGAAGTATTGAATATGCGACTTTAGTAAGTAATTCACTGATGTGTCATGAATTAGCTATTGATAAGAGATTAAGCCCAATTGATAAAAAAAAGAAAAATATTTTCACCAGAACAAATTAAAGTTATTGTAAATAAAGTTGAGAGGTTTCTTAAAGTAGGTAATATAAGGGAATCTAAGTATCCTACGTGGTAGCAAATCTACTGTTTGGTTTAAAAAATAAAAATAATCAATGCAAGATGTATGTAGATAACACTGATCTTACTATAACTTTTCGAAACGTTCATTTTTTACTTTACCTTATACTGATCAATTAGTCGATGCTATATCAAGTCATGAGTTTTTGTCATGGTATAATTAAATAAAGATGAATGTTAACAATGAAGAACATAAAACATTCATGACTGAATATGAGGTTATATTATTATCAACTGATGACATTTGGATTAAAAAATGCTAAGTCAACATATCAATGGCTCGTCAATCATATTTTTGTAAAACATTTAGGAAAACATTTGCAATCTTATTTAACAATATGATTATAAAAAGTAACGGTGAGGATAATCTTATAATAGCATTATTTATAACTTTTGTATGAAGTATATTTACAGTTGAGTCCTTTAAATGTTTCATTTGTTGTACGAGTTGGGATGCTTTTAGGATTTGTGATTAGTAAAATTTATATTCAACTTTATCCCGAGAAATTAAAAGAAGTGTTGAATATTGCTTTGCATAAATCTACAAAATGGGCAAAAGTTAACAGGTCATTTAACAGTTAGTATCCAATATGAGTCATACATTTTTTTAAAATTTTAAAAGGGGTAAAATAAATGAAACGATTAATGTGCTCAAACTTTTTATGATTTAAAGTAATATTTGATTTCGATAAAAAATATTGTTTAAACCACTACAAAGAGAGCCTTTGTATCTTTACGTATCAGTTTTAGATTTTATTGTAAGTATTGTTTTGGTGCTTGAAGATGATCAGATTTATAAACTAATTTACTATTTGAGTAACATTTTGATAGATGTTGAAAGAATATATCTAAATCTAGAGAAGTTGGAATTAACCTTGGTTGTAGCGGCAAAAAAAACGCGTCCTGATTTTCAAAGTCATGTTATTATAGTTCGTACATCTTTTCTCTTATAAATATTTTATAATATTTATATATTATGCCATCTTACACGTTGATCGATAAATCTTAGTGAGTATGAGATTCAGTTTGAGTTCAAAGGATCAATTAGGCGACTTATTTTGGCTGGATATTATCGGTCTTGTTTAGAAGTTGACGTAAGGTCATGGTACAAACTTGTGATCCTTGCTAGATATTTACAAATACAAGTAACGTGCCAAGTAAATTTTTGGCTTTAGTTCGTTCTTTATACCCTTTTGATAAATGAGGAATTGAATTAGTGAGACATTTACCTATGACAACTAAAACATAACAATTTTTAATAGTGGCAATAGACTATTTTACTAAGGGGGTGGAAGTTAAACCTTTATCACGAAATCTGGCACAAGAGGTTTGTGAGTCTTCGTAAAATAGTATTCTTTGTAGGTATGGAATACATAGTATATTAATAACAGGTAACAGTCCAAACTTTAAGAATGCTATGGTCATAATCTTTTGTACAAGGTATGAAGAGGAGCAATATTTTGCTACCTTGTATTATCATCAAACTAACGGTCAAGTAAAACTTATGAATACGACTATAATCACTGGTATCAAGAGGAAGCTTGAATTAGCCAAGGTTAAATGACCAAATTTTTTACAATAGGATTTATTGACATATAATATAACTCTAAAATATAGCTATAAACGAAACTCCATTTATCTTGGTTTATGGTATGAAAGTAGTGGTACCAACATAAATTATAATTCATAGTAATATATTTTAGTTTTATTCTTTAGAGTCAAATGAAGGGAATGAAAAGTTGTTGTTGATTTCATAAAGGAACAAAGAAATCAAGAATAAGTACATGCTGAACATTATAAGGAGCTTATGAAGTGTAGATTTGATTCCAAGTTAAAGTAAGTAAATTTGAATGAGGGAGATTTAGTATTGAGGAAGGGTTTTTATGGATCGAAAAATAAAAATGTAGTAAAGTTGGCACCTAATTGGGATAGACTGTTTAAGGTTAGTGCAAAAGGAAATCACGGGTCTTATAGATTGGAAAGCTAGAAAGTCGATAGATGTAAACATGTCAAACATTGTCCTTCCTTTATATTTTATCCCAAAATAATTATTTGGATTTCTAATATATATATATATATATATATATATATAATATAATGGGATTTTGGAAACTTGAAAGACTTTACATTGGTTAATGATGTTTCTAGGAATTTTAAGAATTATAGGAAGAAACAATTAAACTAATGAGTGTTCAACATCCATTAGGAGTAAGTTGTGATGGGAAAATTTGTACCAGCTCAAAGAATTATGATATTAAAGGATAAAAGGAAATCGAAGTCCTTATTTGATTAAGTTGTCAAAATTTCATCTCCTATATTTTGATGAGGAAGTTCTCATTTTTAGGCTAACTAATAACTATTTCGCAAGCAATTCACTATTTATACCTAATCGAATGTAATTCAGATTTGTTGACATACTCATAAGGTTTAGAAAGTGTTTTAAATAAATGGTTAAAAAGTTTGGGATCTTCTTTTTCATCTTCCAAACAATCATGTGACTGGATATCAATTTCGTTTTTTGATGATAAAAAAGATGTTTGGTTATAAATTTTGAGTAGTTATTACATCAATTATTAATTTATTTTGGTTTGTTAACTATTTTATCATTGTTAACTTCTATTAGTTTGTTAAATGCAAAAATATTTTTATTTTTAAAAGGATTAGACAAACACAAATGTTTTTCATGATAATGTTTTTTAAAAATGAAGATAAGAAATAATTGTTATTGCCCAAGTTGTTGAATTCACTACCTAAGTCCCCAAGTGACTCATGTGGTTGGTCATTTTGAGAGTCAGATTAATGATCTAAGAATTCACGAATTTTACATATATTATATAATATATATATATATATATATATATGTGGTTTTCTAAAAAAAAGGAAAGAAGAAATGAAATAGTACTTTTTATGAAGTTTGAGGATATTAAAGAATGACGAACGAACAAATAAATTGTTAAATTAAGTTCTAATTTTTTGGGTAAGTTTCACGAGAAAAAGTTAGAGGGATAAAGTATGAAAAATAAGTAGAAAAACAATGGATCTTTTATTTATTGAAAATATAAGTTAATAATAACAGTTGGATCCAAATATGGACGAGTGGTTTATGGATGGTCTTAGGCTTAGAGCTGCGTGTAAATTTATATTACTTCAAGTCAAGTAATCATTATTAATTACTTAACAAATTATAATTCTAATCAAAATATAATAAGTTGATAAATACATTAGAAACTCTTAATCTTACCTCATATACTTATTAGTAAAGTTAGTCCTTATAATAAATACAACTTTGCGCAAAAACCGGGGGGTTGATAAAGTTATATCTTACTAGGTTATATTCTCTTATATACGATGTAAAACTGATAGAGGTCAGCTGATGTCAAGTGGTATGTATGAAAGATATGTTCACAATACGAGAATAATAATGACGAGCTAAGTAACATGACGAGTTAAATATTGATAAATAAAAGATAAATAAATCCTGGTTAAAGAAAGTGTATAACATATCAATGATTATCAAAACTAAAAAATGACAAACTTTAAAAGAATGAAATAAAGAAGAACAAGTGATAATCAAAAGTTGAGAAATCTAAGATAATTGGTGAAGATAAGTTGCTAATAAAAGAAGTGACGAGTTAAGTCTGGTCAAATAGATGATGGCCTAAAACAAATAAAGTGTGAGATGAGGTAAGGTTATAAGCAAGGCAAATGTCAGATGAAAACAGGTTCACAAGTAAAAAAAAAATGAAGGTGCTTGGTAGAAACAGATCAGATAGACCTTGAAGATAAATGATAGTTCAAGGAGCTTCTAGTTTGTTCCTTTAATAGTATGAAAGTACCCTATGAAATTAGAGGGTATTTTAATCATATTTATAATAGTTTATATATATTAGATGAATCTACATTCCTTATAAAGTGATGTCATTCATCTATTTATTTCTATGTATGATAAACTTTACAAACAGGGGTGTAAACTTTCATTTGAAGGTGATTGATTTCTGAGTAATAAAAGTAATTATTTGTTTCTCTATAGTTCTTGAATGGTTCAATCCCTATTACCATTAGCATTTACTTTGTCGAGATTTAATTATGAATCTATCAAAGGATGTAGATTCACACAATTATTTCTCAAATGATCGTTATGCTATAATGAGTTTCTTGGTGGAAACATTGACTCGTTACCTTTTCACAAACAAAATCTTGGTATAATGGATCTCGACCCGTTGTTATCTTGTAAGGTAAAAACCTCGATATAGTTAAGATACCACAAACTATACCGGAAGATCGTTTGATAAATCAATATGAATTCCACGAAAAGAATCCCGATAAGTTCTTAAGAACTATAGAGATTTTTTTTCTCATAAAATTGAATATTAGGTTTTTCTTTCTCTTGAATACTTATAACACTAATAAAAGAAATATAGCCTAGTCAAATCACTAAAGTAATATTGAAATAAAATTTGAATACATGAAAACTTTAACTAGAAAGTTGAAAGGTTGGCACAAATTTTCCAAGGCTTGAAGAGGTTCCAAGTTGGCGTCTTTAAAAAGCTTGAGAAGTGCGTGATCCAACACAATAAATTGTGTGCCTTTTGGAGATTCAGTGACAAAGTTATGACCATTTTGCAAAGGTGTTTTAATTCAAAAAATTGCACAATAAATAACTTTGAAAATTACATTCTCTTTACTAATGGTGATCGGTTTTATTTTTACTAATGGTGATGCATAAAAGGCTATGATCAGAGCATGTCTTGGCCATATGCATCACTTTAGTTTCATTGAAGTGGTTAGACCGTGTAGAGTTAACTAGAACTCTTTCTAGTCTTTTCCACTTAGACTTCTTACGCCAAGTGTACTTAGAGCCACAAAAAAATGCATCCTCTAGGTGCATTCCCTGATCATGTCATTAAACTCCTCAGTGCTATCCATTGAGTTGGTACGACAACCTATCTGTTAATCAGGCGATGCAATAACATTAAAGTCCCCCCATGATGGACCATTGCTTGTTGGCTGAGATATATGAGATGTTCTTCAGTGTATTCAACAGATCCCTCCTGTTATAGTATTGACACTGATGAAGAGATAAATCACCAAGCCCAAAATTAGAAATATTAATTGTCAAATAAAATAAATGTATTTGTCCCATTGTTGCATCCATTATTAGTTAGAGGAGAATATTCCTAAAGTATTGAAAGTAAGGGACTTAGTTGTAAAAGTGGAAGGAGCACAAAGGAAATAAGTGGGGGCCACCTCACCCACTATATAAGGGAACCCCATTTTTTTGGGTTAGTGTACATTATTAAATACATTCTCTTTCTACTTTCTCTCTCTACACTTTCCTCTCTAGTTACATCACTCACTGAATCTAAGATTCCCTCTTTAGTCACATTTTAACTCATCATTGGGGCCGTCTGTGGGAAAAAGTGATACCTGAAGGTCACATTTTTTCCTCAAAATCACGATCAACTAAAATATGAACGACGAGATGACTGGGGACGGGATCAGGAGCGTTACGACCCGAGCGGGATCGCTGTCTGAAGGTGAGAGATTTCTCGACCATGACCATTATGGACGGGGTCGGGATAAGCGATCAACTCTAATCATGACGAGAAAAAAACTAATAGAAGAGATTGCGAAGTTAAACGCTGAAGGGAAAGACAAGGAACATATGATTGACACCGACCGAGAAGGCTCTTCGGGCGAGAATCAAAACCAGAAAAATTCCTATGGCCGAGGTCATCAGGAACTCAGACCAGGTCGGGAAATAGAAAGAAGGACCAAACGTCCTTCAAAAGATGATCGAGACGAATCCACTAATTTCACTTCTGATGAGTCTTCAGACATAGAATTCCGACGCAGAGTTAAGACGCAATAAACTGACAAGGAAGAGCAGATCCTGGCGCAATAGAGCAAGGTTGTTCAACTCTCCAAAGCACAAGAGGAACAGCACCAAAAAAAAGACACTGAACTCTCACGAGAAAGAGGAAATGATGGCAGCAAGTAAGGAAGAGCGAGTGGTTTTACCTCAAGTTCAATGGCAACCGTCGGGAAGCCAAACACACTGATACAGGGTTAGCAGCCACTTCATCAATCCAAGTAATGAGGGATTGTACGAGATTCCCACTGAAGGCCTTGGTGGTGGCGCTTTCGGATTTGGACTTAATTGGAGAGTATCTCCATTGTCGGAGGAAATATTGTCAGAACATCTCCCGAAAAGATTCGACATATCTAAACTGGAAAAGTACGACGGTAAAAAAGATCCGGATAATCATTTAGAGGCCTTCAAGAACTTTATGTTAAGTTTCGATAACAATGAAAAACTTCTGTGTCGAGCCTTTTCGATGACTTTCAAAGATCGTTCCTCCAAAGGGTACAACATGCCGCAAGGCTGCATTAAAAACTTCAGGATGTTCTGGGTATTATTTCGGCAGTAGTTTATTGGAAACAAGAGCTTCCGAGCAAATGAAGACACGATTGTCAACTGTAGGCAAAAGTTGGAAGAGAGCCTCATGGATTACACCAGACGTTTTATTGATGCCAAAACAAATCTCGATCATTCCAAAGAAAATATGGCATTAACAGGGTACCGGTTAGGACTGCTTCCAGAACCGATGAAGCAAGCAGTGACTAAAAAACAAACGTTTACCTTTTCGGCCCTCTTGGCTCAGGTGAAAAAACAGATATTAATTGAGGAGACAGAGGCGTCTGAACTGGCAACTCAAATCCAGCAGAGTGCGCAGGCCTAAGTCGTCACTAAGCAGAATACTCAGTCTAGCTATGTCCCGCAGCCTCAACCGATTAACACACTTCCCCTCCAGTGCTCAGCATATACCGGTCAAAACCCAAGCCTCCCAGACATAGAAGGTCAAGCAGAACAATTAAGTGGTCACCCGGCCCATTTCCAACAAGTGGATCTGACCTGCTTACTTTACTGACTTGACCGAATGTGTGTCGACCATCTACGAGAAAACCAAAAAGAGTGGGATCTACCGAAGACCATTTCTCATCCCGACCCCTCGGGAGAGCATGAATAATCGATATTGTAGATACCACGAGGATGTAGGGCATGATACAAAGGATTGTATCTCTTTGGAAAAAAAATATGGATGCTAGTGGAAAATGGGAAGTTGCTTGAGTATGTGAAGAAATAGGAGCAACAATGAGCAGTGTCAAAAGAGATAGTGTCAGTACAGAAACCGAAAACGACGATGGCCATAACAGAGGTTTGATGTGTCTGTGGAATACCTGGATCCCGATGTCAATCGAAATATCATCGGGGTCATCGAAGAAGAAGTTATGGAAGGTCGGAAGAAGGTAAGTAGTCTCTGTCAGTTCTTTGAGTCTCTGAAAATCTTTGGAGGTGATTCTATATCAAATATTACCAATTCTTCCTGAAAACAACATATCATGAATCTAGCAACTCAGTCGGAGTTTCGGATATCTCCTCATCTGCACGGGAGCCCATCACCAATCCTGTACTTCGACGACGACGACATGAGGAATATAACAGGCCCTCATGAAGACGCTGTCGTGATTAGGGTGGCAATCGCGAGAGAGGAGGTTCGCCGCATTCTTGTGGACACCAGAAGTTCTGCGAATATAATCTTCTCGTCTACCTTTGCTCAGTTCAAGAGACCGCCAATAATTTTACGGTCAGATCGGACCATTGTTGGGTTCACAGGATCGACAGTAGTGGTAATCGACGAGTTTGAAGGTATTGTGCAACTCGGCCGCGGGCCGTTCAAAAAGGAGCTTACGGTTCTGTTCGTGGTAGTCGATGCTCCCGCTTCGCATAATTCAGTTTTTAGGAGATCATGGCTGTCACAGATGCACGCGGTAACATCCATAATTTATTAGTGTTTGAAATACATGGTTGGGAACAATGTAGGATTCGTGAAAAGTAGTCATAAGGCAGCCCGAGAATGCTACCGTGCCGCGCTAGCACTAAAGGGAGATCAAGAAATGGTGCATACAAAAGATTAACAATTAGTGGGGTTTCCTTTGAGGTCGCTACCGGCAGACGATCCTCGAGAAGCCCCCAACCTGCTGACTACCGACGAAGATTGCGAAAATTACAAGTTTACGGAAGGAAAATTTTTGAAGCTCGAAACCAACTTATCACGAGACTTTTGGGAGAAGTTGATTTCATTGTTGGAGGAAAGGTTACATTTATTTGCTTGGTGTTCGGAAGATGTAACCGGGGTTTCCAGATGATTTAATAATTCACAGTTTAGCAGTTAACCGAAACGCTCGACTTATCTCACAAAACATCAGGCCTTCTCACCAGAAAAAACAAAGATTATACTACGGGAATTTGAAAGAATATTAAGCGTCGGGCACATCAAAGAGTCAAAATATCCACTCTGGACATCCAACCCTATTCTGGTAAAAAAGAAAAATGGTAAGTGGAGAATGTGCGTGGATTTCACTGGCCTTAACAGAGCATGCCCCAAGGATCCATTTCCGATGCTGATAATTGATCAGCTGGTTGATTCAATGTCGGGAAACAAGTTGCTTTCTTTCATAGATTGTATGCAGGATACAACCAGATCAAGTTAAACCCGACTGACCAGGAAAGCACGACTTTCATAACTGGGAGAGGGCTGTATTGCTACAAGGTCATGCCTTCCAGACTGAAAACACAGGCGCAACGTATCAGAGAGATCGAGAGAAATGTGGAAGTTTATATTGAAGACATGCTCGTCAAAAGCGAGACTGAAGATAACCATCTTGATGATTTGAGAGAGACTTTTGATAGCCTAAGGGACATAAACCTCAAGCTAAATCCTGAGAAGTGCTCTTTTGGCGTTCGTTCAGGAAAGTTTTTAGGTTTCCTGGTTAGCAAAAATGGGACTGAAGCGGATCCGACCCAGTTGCAAGCTTTGACTAAAATGGCACCTCCGAGGAGTTTCAAAGAAGTTCAAATACTGACCGGGAGGTTGGCAGCATTAAATCGATTTATCTATCATTCCTCTGACAAATATGCCATGTTTTTTCAGGTTCTGAGAAATGGTAAAGCTTTCGCATGGACATCAGCTTGTGACGAGGCTTTCGTGGGGATACAAAATTATTTGTCATCCCTAAAGCTTTTAACAAAACATCTTAAGGGAGAAATTTTGTTTTTGTATATAGCGGTTTCTGATTTGGTCAGCGAGTCAGGGGCTGTCCCTAAAGCAGTTTACTTTGTAAGCAAAAGTTTGTTAGATGCAGAAACAAGATATCTCAAGCTAGAAATGATGGCGTTAGCCTTGGTAACCACGACATGAAAAATGCGGCCATACTTCCAAGCTCATTCTATAATTGCCAGGACATCCTTTTCTCTCATATATGTACTGCAACGACCTGACATTTCTGGACAAATGTCCAAATATTTGGTCGAGTTTGGCAGTTTTTCGATATTAATTTTGATCCACGAACAACCATAAAGAGCCAAGCTTTCGCTGATTTCTTGGTAGGTCAGAGGAATGGGTAATCCGAACTGACGGAGGATCCAATGTTAGCGGTTACGGGGCGGGCGTGCAGATAACCACACATGCGGGAATAATGATGCATGAAACAATCCATTTCGGTTTCACCACATCCAATAACGAGTATGAATACGAGGCCGCACTAGCTCGTTTGAGATTAGCGCAAGTATGTGGCGCCAGACATGTACGTCTCATTAGTGATTCTCAATTACTAATAAATCAGGCGTCGGGCGCATCGAAAGCCAGAAAAGAGCTTCTGGTTCGGTATCTGGCCGCATTGCGTGTGTTGGCTGCCTCCTTCACCAAAGTGACATATGAGCACGTTCCTAGAGCTGAAAATATCATTCCGGACTCCCTCGCATCAGCGTCTTGCTCAAACAACTACCAGTGGATAATAACACAGGAAAATCCCTCAATCATTAGGAGAACAGAGCTCGACAACCGACCCGAAATCGTTTGTCAGATATCTTCGAAAGCTTTGTCGGATTGAAGAAGAAATATTATAAAATTCCTAGCAGATCGCTCCTTGCCAGAGGACCGAGCATCGACGAGAAAGATACAGAACAAAACGCGGGGATATGTGCTTTTGGGGGATGTACTTTACAAGAAGTCTTTCAGCAGACCATTACTGAGATGTTTGGGAACAAACAAATCGCAAATAATTTTACTAGAGCTTCACGACGGAGAAGGGGCCGCTCATTGCAGATTTAAAGCATTGATAAGGAGGATTTTCCTTGCAGGTTTCTATTGGCCGACTGTTACCACCAATGCGAAGGGCATAGTGAAAACGTACGATATTTGTTAGAGGTTTGAAAACGTAATTCATACGCACGTTGTTTCCCTGGAATCAATCTCAGAGGGCCTCCTTTTAAACCGATGGGGAATCGACCTGGTAGGACCGTTACCGATGGTGTCTGGCGGAAGGCAGATGATAGTAGTTGCAGTGGACTACTTCTTCAAGTTGGTCGAGGCCGAGCCGTTATCAGGAACGAATACTAAAAATATCATCAAATTCATCTGGTCAAACATTTGTTGTAGATATGGGGTTCCCCAGAGACTCTCTATGGACAATGGACCGCAGTTTGACAGTAATGAAATGAGATATTTTTGCTCTTCCCATAGAAGTAAGCAATGTTTTTCGGCACCTTTCCACTCGCAGGCGAACAGACAGGTTGAGGTCACAAATCAGACTATTGTAGAGGGACTCAAGAAGGAAAAGCTGGCAAATGGCCAGACTATTTACAGGAAGTACTTTGGGCCTACCGCACAACCCCCCGAACGACGACTCAAGAATCACCTTACACTCTAATTTACGGAATGGATGCGGTAACCCCCGTCGAGAAAATTCTCCCATCCTTTAGGGTCCGAAGCTATAACGAGAGTAGGAATGTGGATGACCAATTTTGGGCTCTTGATTTGATAGAGGAGAAGCGAAGTCGAGCTCAGTTAAATTCACTACATTACCAGACCCTAATGAGGAGTCGTTATACGTCGAGAGTTCACCGACGACAGTTCAAATTCGGAGATATGATTTTGAGAAGAGTTTTTCTGCATACTAAGGACAAAAGTCTCAGTAGCTCGCTCCAAATTGAGAAGGTTCATATCAAGTGGTGGAAAAAGTCAAGAACGACACTTACAGGCTCCAAGACAAGAATGAGCGACTCTTAAGACTCCCATGGAATATTGAACATTTAAAGATTTATTTGGATTAAATTTTCAGTTTTTTTATGATTAATTAGAACTATGTAAATTTTTTTGATCGGGGGTGCACTCTTTCCTACCTTGGTGGCGCGAGGAGGTTTTAATGAGGAATCCATGACAACTAATCTGTTTAATCTACTCGTTTTGCCTTTAAAATTTCGGAGGCGTTATTAAAGGGAAGTCCATTAGCTGACGAGTTGATAGACATAATCCTTCAGTTCAGTAATCTAAACTTTTCAATTGAGAAATTGATCTACAAATCATACCGAACCTTAACCGGTTTTTTAGTTTTCAACTGATCAACAAATTATACCGATCCAAAAGGGAAATTTTCAATTGAGAAATTGATCTACATATCATACCGAAACTTAACCGGTTTTTCAATTTTCATCTGATCTACAAAGTATCCCGATCCAAAGGGGAAATTTTCAATTGACAAATTGATCTACAAATTATCT
Source organism: Limnanthes douglasii subsp. nivea (assembly GCA_036936605.1). Taxonomy (NCBI): domain Eukaryota; kingdom Viridiplantae; phylum Streptophyta; class Magnoliopsida; order Brassicales; family Limnanthaceae; genus Limnanthes; species Limnanthes douglasii. The sequence continues at coordinate 54,581,477 of JAUPFV010000002.1, read as the reverse complement.
CGATCTAAAAAGTAAAATTTTCAATTGAGAATTTGATCTACAAATCATACCGAACCTTAACCGGTTTTTTAGTTTTCAACTGATCTACAAATTATACCGATCCAAAAGGGAAATTTTCAATTGAAAAATTGATCTACAATTTATCCCGATCTAAAAAGGGAAATTTTCAATTAAGAAATTGATCTACATTTTAAGTTCATATATGTTTATCCCGACGTAAAAATTCAGTTTTAAAAATGATCTATATGTTTATCAAAACCTTCTTTAAACGGATATCGAACACTCATAATACAACAAACACAAGCGTCTACAAAATATGACCTCTACAAAATATGCCTCTGTGGGCGAGAACTACAAGAAGTTGTTACAAAAAACAAATTCAAGCGTCTTCATTGTCGGGATCGATATCTGAGATATCAGTGTCGTCCCTTTCCTCATCTTCACAAATAACACCGGGCGGGCGATCCTCTTCGGGAACGTCCAACCACATCGAGCCCAGTAGTCAGTCGGGAAACTGGCTCTGAAGGTTTAAAATGTAAGCAACTTAAGCATCGGCCGCTTCCTTCTCAATTAGCTTTCTGCACTTGGCGGCGAAGCTAGCATTGGAGCAACACCAAAGGTTGCCCATTATCAAGTTGGTGTTCTTGAAGCACCTATGGAATGCCTGAACCCAGTTCTTCCGAGCGTAGTCCTTTAACACCTAGAAGGTTAACTTGGCATCTTCAAAGTAATCCTTCTTCAGCTCTTTGTTATACTCCTTGCAAACTAAAATAACGGTTCAGATGTTAAAAAAAATGATGACAACAGATTACCATCGGGAACCCACATGCGCAGCAGCCGCCTCGGGTTCTCAGGAGTATATGGCTGTCCGTTTTTCCCAACAGCCGCCGATGAAAACGAACCAATGCTTCCATGACTTGTCACCCTCCAAGAAGTCATTTACGATCTTCCAGGTATTCCCTAAGGAAGAGTAAAAGAAAGGTAACTTTGGCGATTTGGAAAGCCCAGACATGGCGACATACTCTTTTGTCGGCATAATACGGCCAGGAAACCGGGAAGCCATTATACAGGACATAAACGTGTACCAAGCATTGGGAGTCAGCTGGGACGGGCAAAGGCCGATGACCTCAAAATACCTCGCCATCTCAGGGTCCAGAAGGAATCTGAGACCCCAGTTGAAGATCTCGATAAAAACAACTATCTCCCAAGACCTAACATGTAAGGGCGTTTCCCCAGGATCGGGAAAGTGCACCTTTACCCACTCTGGTATTCTCCACCAGATCAGTAGCTCAGATTTCTCCTTCAGAGTATAATACATGTACTTGCCTTCGTACAAAGTTATGACGTTGTCTCTGCATAGAGACCGATGATAGGTGGTCGTCATCACTACCTATATCTCAGGAGGAAGAGGCTCTTCGAAAGGTACAGCAGCAGCAGCTCCCTCACCCTCGGTGGAAATCTTCTTCTTTTGCTTGGCGTCCCTTTGAAGGACCGGCTTGTGGGTTTGTGAAGGTGGCCACCTCTGGATTTTCGTCGGCAATATTCTTTTTCCCTTCAGCATCGGTGGGATCAGCTTCTTCCGAAATCTTGGTACCAAAAAATATTTTAGCTTTGACCGAGGCAGGGTTCACAAAGCTTGAGATACTCTCGATGCTCTTATGCTTGGGGTCGCTCTCTTGCAGTTTTTTCGAGGCTTCTATTTCCAACCTCTGACGATCAACATCTCTTTGAGCAACACCCCAAGGAGTAACAGCGGTGTTGACACCTGTCCGAACACCGACGATAGTATCGATTACCTGCACCATTTCGGGTGAGGATAATGCACTAGAGTCGCCCATTGTAAGGAATTTGGGTCGGGAACCTTTCTTCGAAGTTGCTGGATTTTTGTTCAGGTGACCAGAGAGGCTTGCAGGAGGGCTCGGGGTAGGGTCACTCGAAGAAATGAGAACTGCTTCGGGGCTCTGGACGGCATGCGGTTATGGCACAAGAAATGTCTCCACGGGTACGGGTGATGATTGAACATGATCGTCAAGAAGAAGAAGAACGGGTGTAAATGGAGTTTTGTTAGAATCCCAAATCAATCCCGCGGAACGGTACTCTTCAGCCCTATCAATGATGCTGGACCAATCAATAAACCTGAAAACAAGCTACGGCTTCTCTTTTAGGCTTTCGATTTTTGGATGAGACTTTCTTTCTCATAAGCATGGTAGCTTCTCTCTCTAGAATTGGTAAGGGAGACTCTCTCTCTAGAATTTTTATGAGGAAGCAAATAATGTTTGAAAAGAAGGCATATTTATAGGCAGCTCTGTGCCTTAACCGCTTTCTGTATGGGGAAGTTCAACCGAAAAGAGCCGCGGGAAGTTGAAGAGTCTCTTAGGGAGGTGTGCGATCAGACACACTTCAAATAAGGGCGTGACACGCGAAAAACATCATCAGCTACTAGAAAAATAGGTAACCATTGAGTTAGCCTGATAGGCGTGAGACGACATCTGAACTCGTGTGTTCCTCAAGCGATTCCCATGTGTACACCAACACCAAGGAGTGTAACAGACCGCTTCGCAGATGGGCTGGATAATCCTTTCGACCCGAGTTAGGCCCATCAACCAGAGCCCATGATGTAATGGCCCAAGATCGAACCAGCGTAAAGAGAAATGAATTTTTATCCTAAGTACTGCAGGAAATGAGAACGGGTCGGATATAGCGTTTCATAAGGATTCAGACCGTTGGCCTCGGGAATGTGAAGTAAGAGATGCCCAGCAGCTAATTAAATATCCCGATGCAGTCATATTTTCGCATCTCTACTCATGTTTCCCGATGCAGTGAAACGCCATGGGCTGTTCTCATCGAATTACAACAAGTCTTCACTCCTAAGCTCTTGAATACTGGGGGGCTACTGATGAGGAGATAAATCACCAAGCCCAAAATTAGAAATATTAATTGTTAAGTAAAATAAACGTATTTGTCCCATTGTTGTATTTATTATTAGTTAGAGGAGAATATTCGTAAGGTATTGAAAGTAAGGGACCAAGTTGTAAAAGTGGAAGGACCACAAAGAAAATAAGTGGGGACCACCTCACCCACTATATAAGGGAACCCCCCTTTTTGTTGGTTGGTGGATATTATTAAATATATTCTCCTTCTATTTTCTCTCTCTACACTTTCCCCTCTAGTCACATCACTCACTAGATCCAAGATTCCCTCTTTAGTCACATTTTAACTCATCAGACACAATTTTTAGTAGAAAGTGTAAATTTAGATTAGGCTCTAAGATTTCCAAGTGAAGACATTGATTGTGATTGATAATTTCTTTCACTGTGAAATATTTTTTCCAACAAAACCAGATTTTATTTGAAAAGTTAGCAGCACAAAACTTAAAGCCAAGTTTATTTGAAATATAAACCATGTTTTCAGTTTTAGACAAGGGTTCTTGGATGGAAAGCAGATTTTTTCTTTAGATATAATAGAATTGAGCCTTTTAACCGTAGCCTTGTTGTTTATCGCTCTGAGTATCCAGTTCAAGATTTTGATCATCTTGATCTGGACTTGGTCACTTTGTTGGTCCTTGAAAACCTGAGGGATTTTATGACAATGTTGTTTACCTTCTTAGCTCCACGAGCATTTTTTAGTTTTTTATTCAGTACTTCTTGAAAGTATGTATCACACTTATTTCTTTTATAGGTAGGGGTCACTTGTAGTCTTCCCATTCTTTGAGCATCTGGAGTATTGGATTCATCGCTTTTGTTTTCATAGTCCATATGATAACCTCTTTCCAAGGATTGAATAGCCTCAATAACTTCACTATCTTCAGGTTGTTTCATCACTTTTTCTTGTGTGGGATATTCATTGTGCGTTTCTGCATTTATATGGGTTGTGGACCTTTAAGTTTTTCTTTTTTGATTCTCAACAATGATCGACTTTAGCTTCAGGTTATCAGCCTCGTTGACATTGTTTACAGTTAGATTTGTCTGCAGTTATTTTCTTCAGTGCTAGATTTGTCTGCAGTTATTTCAATCTTTTCGAGCATTTTTTTGTAATTTTTGCAGGATAAGGGTTCATGTCCAATGTGATGGCAATGATCACAGCATTTGAGGAGATCTTTGTATCTAGCATTGATCCAACACCCTTGATTGTCCCATAATCCAATCCAGATATCATGATGAATCTTTCTAGTCAGATCAAGTTCCACCAAGACTAAGTAAGAGTTGTGGTAAGCGCTATGTTTATCTGGAATCTTGACTTGAAGTGGGTTACCAATAGTTTTTGCTATGTTGTAAATCATCTTTTCATTGTACATGTATTCATGCAGCTTCTCTAATCTGATCCATAGAAGGCTAATTGGGCATTCATGTTTTGTGTGAAACTATGAAGTCCATTTCAGCAATCGCATGATAGAATTTTCTAGGTATCATATGTTTTTGCTCCAAATCTTGCACATGTCCTCTTTGCAGTTGAATTTAAGCACGATGTGGCATGAGTCTCATATGCTTGTGTTATATTCCATCTTAAGTTTAATCTTTTGTAAGAAGTCTTCTATAATCTACTTCTTTGAGATTTCTTGGTTGAATTTTCCCACAAGAGTATATTTCCTTTGATTCATTAGAGATTATTTGACACTTTGAGGAAATTGGATTGAGATACGATCTGATTTATGTTGAAACTCCATAGGAAGACTTTCATCAGGTTCATTTTCATTATGCAGTATTTCAGCGTATATTTGTCTTGCATTTTGAGTTGTATTTGCAGGTATTCTTGCATTCTACATTTATTGATCATGAACTGAGTAGCTGAGAGCTGATAAATTTGTTCATTGAAGAGATTTGAGGGATGAAACAATGGAGAATATATAGATAAACCCTTAATCCTTAGTTAAGGATAGACAAGATAAAAAGAAGAATTTGAAAAAAAAAAGTATTTAAAAGTAAAAAACTATGTTACTTGTTATATATATATCTATGATATACATATAATTATTTATTATCCTTCTAAACGCAAATCAAGTCACAAAATGTATAAGAATATACAACATCACGATGAGACCAACCACATCATATATAATCTACATGTCATATGGACTAGTGAGATCTATTCTTTTCGATTTCTTCACGGTAAGTACTAAGGATGCAGTTGCAGATAGATTTTTTCACCGTAACTAATAAGGATACAGCTGCGGATAGAGCCGAGGTACATGACCTAATTATATATAAATATTAAAATATGATTAATAGAAAACATATGAATAAACAGACATGAGTTTTTGGCATGAAAACATATAAAAAATTATAAAAAAACTCATTAAAATATGAAAAATAAATTTTAAAAATTATAAAAAATATTGTTTATGAATTTAACTTTTTTTTAATTTTAAAAAACAATACTAATGATATTTTTAAACAATTTTTTCGAACTACATTTTAAAAAATACAATTTTGTAAGATTTAAATCATAAAAAAATTCTAAAACAAATCCAATCAATATACTCCCATATAAATTGGTGTTTTTAGAAAAAATGTGACCATATATTTATTGATAATTTATATTTTTTAATCTATAATCGAACTTAACTTTAAATCGGTCTTAAATAATAATGTTTATACTCTTATTTAACGAACAATAAAATGTTGAATCATCCATATATATATATATATATATAGATAGATATTATATTTGTTTATATTATTAATAAAATATCCTTCATATTTTTATTTCAATTTTTTTTAATTGTTAACTAAACTTTAAACCCTAAATTGGATTTTATATTTCAAAACTATTTCAAATATAATATTAAAAAAGTTGAAATACAAAATTAGCATTTGAAGATAAAAACTAAATACGTATTATATATTTTGTTTGTAAATAAAATAAATAAAAATAATATATAATATTAGTTTTTCTATTAAATATTTTATAAAACTATTATTTGTAACTTCGTCTATACTAACTCGCCAAATCATATATAAGTCAAATGAACTATATCTATACATGTTTTAGCAATGTTTTCAGGAACTAACTAGCGGTACCCATTGGATGATGAATTTGGGGCGGAAGAGGTTGCTAAGGAGCAGTGACGGACCAGGAATCCAGGTTTGGAGGGGTTCAAGTATTACATAAACTAGACATGTTTTATTTATTTTTTCATTCAATTCGTACTTTTAATTGACTTTTTAATAATTTGTCAGGAAATATTAAAAAAAATTAATCTAACATTTTTATTGATTAAGAAAATCATGAATATTTAATTGAAATTAAATATATAAAAAAAATTCTACATTTGATTTATGGGGCATGCCTAAATAATCTTAAGTTTATAGATGCGTTACTACCGGTTATAACATTTATGTATAAAATCAAAAGGCTTATACTAGTTGAGATATGTTCTTACTTATTTGTCATTGATCCTTCTTATACCTATCTGATGTGGAAATTTGGTCGCACATAACAAATTCTACCACTTTTACCTCACCTCAGTTGACTTACCTAATGCTCACTCTAATTAGTTGTTTCATGATTCATATCTAAGTCATAAAGTTTTACAATGGATATATTTGTTCACTCTTATTAGAGCATCTTAGAAGCTCCTTAGTGTCACTTCAATTAATCAAGTCACACTATCTTTATACACTCTAATAAAGTCACTCTTTTTGATGAGCATGACTGATGGTTCATCATCTTTGACATCCAAGGAATTTCATCTGTATCACGTTTTCGTCTGGGTATGGAGCTCTAATACCAACTATTAGACTCAAATAATAGTATATCAACCACACGCGAGATTAACTTCAAAACAACCAACCAAATAATAAAACAACCGATTTATTAACAAAATAAAACCACAAACCTAATCACTGAAAAATAATCAACGGTAAAATAAATCAACAACCAAAACATTTATATGAAAAGACCACTTCGTTGTGAAGAGTAAAAGACCACGAGGCTTATGAAGATTCTACCAAAAACACTTCTACTATTATGATAAGTTGAAGGTAAAAGTATATCCAATTCAATATAATAAATATCTACAACCCACCAACAACTTTAAACATAATAAACTAACAAAAAATAATAAAAATGAATAATATTACAAAAACTACTCTACTATTCCAAAAGTGATTTCTCCCTAACCGTAGCATCAAATAACAATCCAACCGGACATATTGAAGCTTTATATGTCCCAAACATGCTGTTCAAATTTCAGCCAAAACCGACACCGTTTGACCATTGATCAAACATTTTAAACATGACTTCTTCAAAAATTCCGAAAATAAAAATTTCTCCAATACTAATCTTCCTTGAGCCTAGGCCCATAGTAAATCCGCCCCTGCTGAGGAGGGTACATCGGAGGTGGATACTGTGCTGTCTGATGAGGAACCAGTGGGCTCATTGGATATTGAGGTTGAACTGCCTGCAAAGTTCATGAAACTCAAATTAGAAAAATAAGAAAAAAAATTATTTAATCGGTTCAGAAAATAAAATGATTAATGCATAACAAAAAATGGATTCTAGAAACATTGGTTAGATTTTCTAATATTATGAACTATATTTTTGTTCTAATGTTGATTTTATTTATTATTTTTATTCCAAAAACGGTAACCAATTCGAATAAATAACCATAGCTTTGAAAGATTAGTGACAAAATTAATTTGAAATGACAAAAGAAATAAATGTTACCATGGCGTTTTGGTAGTGCAAGATTATTTTAACTTCACCTGCATTCCTGCAATGGAAGAAAATATGTCTCATATAACAACAATAATAACTATTCAGCAAGAACAGTTTGATTGAACTTCCGATTTGAACCTGTTATCTTTATCTACGAGAGGCCAGGTAGAGTCATCATATCCCTGTGCAAGAACTTTACCGAGTTCGATCCTACAAGTTTAGCAAACAACATCAAAATTCTATTGCAGTTTTAGTCGTTTACTGACACATAAATTGACCGAATATATTGTATATATTATACCTTGCGGTGCCTATGAGTTTATTTGAAGATACGGTGTGACGATTCCAAACAACAGCCTTCATATCTCTCAGCCCTTCTATTAGGGTGAATGTGAACTTGTCGCTAAACACTGGTGTTCTCCCTCGGACTGATGATAATTCATTAGAAATATAATAGCTAAATTTACATGTAGCTCAAACTCATATGACCAAACGTATATGATATTGACATTCTAACGTAACGATTATCGTACCTTTGGAATTTTTAGTTTTAAACTGGGTGTTTCCATATTCGATAGAAACATAAGTATCATGGGATATCCATTCTTTATTCTCCAAATTAGAACATCCAGTTACTGTAACAAAAGAAAATGTTTTCACTCAGATAACATATACGATATCAAAAGGTGTAAGAAGATAAAAATGGAAGTATAGTAACATGTACCTGTGACCCCAAGAGGATAACCATGGATTCCTATGGCCGACATGGATAGAATGTTTCTTTGAATGAGCTTGATCTAAGGTTCTTATAGAAATTTATAGAGCGATGAAGAATAAGTCGAAGAAGACAATTAATTCTCTATGTCGTTTGCTGCCTTGAACAGCAAGTAAAGAAATTGACAATTATTAGAGTAAAGTTCAAGTTACATTTTTTTCAGTTTAGACATTGAACTTTTATAGTTTAAATACTGAAAAACCTGAAAAGTTCAGGTTTGGCTAATTCATGTTTTATATTTTACAATTAATAATTGGACCAAATCCTTAGTCTAGAAATTTCCGATTAAGTGTAGATCATTAATCATTTATTCAACCATGATGTTTTTGTCGAGGGACCAAATGACACAAAACGTGATAGTCGAGGGACGAAGCAGCGATTTAAGCCTACAACTGTACATGCTCTAATAATAATTAAATTATTAACAAAACCTAAATCAATACCTAAATCCGACCTAACCCATAACCAACCCGCTGACGATACCTCGAAAACCACTAGGAAGCATGGATCGGAAGCTCGAATTAGAAGCCTCAATCGTCGATACACCTAAAGCTACTATGTGCTACTATAATTTGAATATGTTGGCTTTTAATGGTTTATTTAGGTTATAGGGTGTCGATTAGGTTATAGGGTGTCGAGCAGAGTTTGGGTGAAATATACAGAAGTTTGAAGCTTCAGCAATGGCGTATGATGTTCTTCGTTATACGGGGGCGTCGAACACCATGTTCACTCCATCGTGTGGCGTATACAACGAACCCCACGATATTAGTATGGCGTAAGATCTTGTGCACACGCCTTATAATGGCGTACACATAAGATCCTATGACGTGGGGTTCGTTTTTTATGCCACATGTATGGCATGACATTTCAACACCACATCCGGAGCAACCCGGGACCGATATATTCTTGTTGGTTGATGTTTATATTACATATTTATACTATTTGCGCTTCACGATTGGCATTGGTCATTTCAATTAACCTTGACATTTCATACGTTTTTTTATTTCAAGTTATGGATCTCGTTGACGCATCCGGGTCTGGTGATGGATCTCGAACGAAGAGAGTAACGAAGCTGACAAGGGTACGAGCAGCTGCCTAACCTAATTTAGTAGCCGATTCAGCGGTTGCCTATAATTTTTAGACCACATGCTTCCGGATGCAGTTCTGCTCCCACTTCCCACGGGTGACGCCAACCTCCCTCACCTAGAGAGCAACCTCGAGCTCCTCCCCCTCCAGACTACCATCGTTATTCGAAGAGACATTCACCACCCACACTACCTACTACCTTTGGCAGGATGAGGTAATATTTACATTTGTAGTTGATATTTTAGTTTAGTAGACTTTTAATTTATACTCATACATAGAGAACATATATTTTCAGGAGCTCAAGATGCAACTATACGCCCACTATCCCAGCCATAGAGTTTGGTGTTTGGCCGTGCAGAGGAAGGTGCACGTCGTACTTGATCGCACACCTTTCGGTAGACTTATCGAGCCGTTCTCGTGCATGCAGACACACTCCAACATTACAGAGGTATTTCTTGAGTGGTGGCATATGAAAACAAACAATTTCCATTTTTCATTCGGTGAGATGACGATCACGCTCGACGACGTGCACACAATCTTGGGTCTCGCAGTAGAGGGTAAGCTGATTGTTTTCCCCATATATATGGCAAGATGTTTGCCATGCACGAAGGCGCTAAATTGCTTGGCTTGAGCGCTGTAGTGTTTGTCAGGGAGGTTGAGAGATGCAAGGGCATCAATTTGGGTTACAGTTGGCTGCAGAGTAGGTATAGTGGCCTAGATTTCCGTGATAAAAACTCTGATCTTACAGACCATATGTTACACGCAGCTGTGCGCGCGTATATATTACATATGTTCGGCACAGTTATATTACCCGACAAGAGTAACATATACGTTAATTACAAGTATTTGTTTTTATTGCGCGATTTGACGGAGGAGGGTGTCGAAGGTTACACATGGGGTACAACCGTTCTTGCTTACTTGTATCACCATCTCGGTGAGGCTTCACTTCATGAGACTAGGACTACGACCGGATGTATCGGTTTTCTAGACACGTGGATACAAGATCCATTTCTTATGCTCCGCCCTGTTACTCGTTCCACTTACACCGAGCGCCAGCCCACTATTGCGAGATGGGATACTGGTGCGTTTGTTTCTGACTCGCGAATAAAATTGAACCTTCAGATCACCGTCAACAACCTGAAGGAGATAGATGTAAGTTTTATAGTTAATATAAAACTGTTTTATATTTTAACCTATTCAGATAGTAGAATAAGATAGAACTATTTTATAGTTTTACAATTGTTGTGTGTTGTGTTGGTTGCGTTTAGTTGGTTTGTATTTCAGGTACTGTTTGATTCTTATCGTGCGATACACGATCATTTTATGTTTGAGAAGATATCATGGTTTCGAAATGTCATCTTTGGTGTTGAGCACTCACATGCATACTATCCGTAGAGGGTCTTGAGGAAGTTTGACCGTGTGCAGAGGGTTATCCCGCCTCCATTGCTGAAGATGCAGTCGAAGTCGAAAATAAAATTGAAGACGATGACATATGCGATCCACGAGGATAGTTGGGAGGACTGGCGATTCAACTGTTTACCAGACATTTTCAGAGAGATATGACGAGTGATGAGATGGAGTCCTTTTGCGGTCCCGATTATCTTATGCTCCATCAGAATATTAGTTGGTTAAACTTGATCAATAGTGCGATATACTCGCTCAATAACTATGTGTACAAAGATCAAGACAGAGCTATCATACGACATTTGCATGCCGGTATGCGCAGGATGTCATCGTTTCCTGGAGTGGATGAGTTTGAAAATGATGTGCCACGTTTGAGGGAGGCGTACATAGATGTTTTATCTATCGCAATGAGACTTTCTTAGAGATGATGTTATTTATTTTGGGTTGTATGACACATTTACGATATTTTGATGATTTAGTGTTTTTTATTTTGTATGAACGAGTAGTTTATCTCTATCATTGTTGTAAGATATTTGAATGTGTTATTTGTGTTTTCTAGTTTTATTTACGTATATAGTTTTAACGAAAATATTTTTTTAGTGACAAATTTAGTTCATTAGTAAATAAATTGAGTAGATATAATACGAAAATTTTAAGATTTTGTTTTATTGGAAAACAATTGTATTTATATATATCTCCATCGAAATAATGATTCCCACCAAATTTCAATTCTCTCCAAATAATGAACCTCCCCAAACATTTGTTCCCGCAAAATATGGATTATCCGCCAAATTCAAATGCCCTTAGATATGGACTTTAAAGATAGGAAGATAATACATCCACCAGACATCAAACATAGTTAAATACATTAAGGTTTGTAAGAATGGAGTTTACAGTTGACGAAAATTACCAGATGCTTCAGGTAGTGCAGTTTGTCCCGCCGAACAACACCCGATGATACAAGCGATGCATTTTTCAATCGAGTGCTTTGTATGATTTACTTTAAGTACAACCGATTGGGAGTTGCAAATCATCCGATGCGTAGTCGTGACAAAGTCAAACCCAAGTACAATTTTATGAAACCGCTCTAGCAATTGTTGTTCATGCCTCATAAAATTAAAAAAGAAGCAGTTGCGATGTGGAACATGACGGTTGTTAACTACATTAGCATGGACATGGTAGCATATCTAGAGGATGCGATAGCGGCAAGAGAGACCGAAAGTGATGAAGACAACATGGAATATGACTTCGACATCTAAGCTTGAAGTCTTGTTGTTGCTTTTGTTTAGATTTGTAATGATTTTGAATTTGTTGTATTAGGGATTTCGTTACTTGTCGTTTTAGTATTTTTATTTTTTATTTTTTTTCGTTCAATTTTTCATTATTATTGTTTAAACAAAAACACTCGACGTAGTTGTATTGACATCCAATGAAAGCGAATTGCTAAAAAAATAGCAAAGACTATTCCGCAGAGTTGTGTTTGCAACTTCACGAAGTAATTTTGTCTTTTTAGCGATTCCCCCAGATCATATGCACATGGTCTATCCTAACGCACATAGGGATATATGCTTTATTTTATCCATTATGTGTCACAAAATGATTGGGTTGTGGGATTATGTTATTCATATCTTACACGTGTCAAGCTAATATTGGACTCTTTGGATTACGTTATCTAAATACCAACTGGTCAATAAATAGATGCTCTCCTTTTGTAATAGCACAATTTGAAATACTCAAAATTGAAACTCTTATAATGTCTTTATGGAGTGAGTTGAAAAATGGATATTTGATGAAAGCATCTTCCAAAGTAGGTAAAACCTATGAGCAAGAATGAGATAAACACAACTGTAAAACAATGCTATGCCATATGTATTTCCTATACGGTAGAGATGATGTCCAGCCGTCTAAGATTTCAAAGTGTTTGAGTGAACTTAAAGCTCGATGGTCCGTTCTTAAGAAATTTTGTGTACACCTAGTTGCCAACCTCAATGACTTGGAATGTTATGTTGCATTCAACCGGTTCAACTGCAAACTCTCGGATACTTTAACGGAGGATGAGTTGAATCATATCCATTCCGACATTGTTACCATCAAGGAAGATGAATGTTGGTGCGGAGGATTATTGGAATGCGAAAGAAGAAAGAAAGTTGATGAAATGGAAGTGGCCGGACAAATGAGTTGTTGTTTAAGTTTAAGCTTTCGTTGAGTTGTTGTTTAAGTTTAAGCTTTCGTTGAGTTGTTGTTTTAGTAGATGGTTTCGTTGATTGTTGTTTTACTTTAAGCTTCCGTTGATTATTGTTTTAGTTTAAGTTTTCTCTTAACTGTTGTTTCGAACATTACCTCTGTTGTGCAATGTTTACTTTTAAAAAATTTGGCGAAGATTATCATGAGTGGTGGTAAATGACTCTAAAACAAAATTATTCAAAATAAAATTAAGTTTCAAATTGATTACATTTCAAATAGTGTCAATAAGAATAATAGGTAGCCAAAACTACTATGTGACGTTGTATTCTCAAAATTTTAAAGATCAATAAAATTGATATTTATTAAAAAAAGTAGTATTCTTATTTACATTTTATACAAAATTGTAATTAATTAATCAAAAATGCTTTTAAAACCTTATAATAATTATTTAATACAAATTTACGAAGTATTTTTGGCAATGTTTTTAGGGATTTGCTCTAAATAATTGAAAAATTAAATTAAATTAAATAAAAAAAATTAAGCCTAACTTATTTCTACCTCCGAATGGTGGAATGGAGGCACCCTACACCGCTGGGTGGCGGTAATAGGCCAAAATTTTAAGACTACTTATGTTTTTTTTTCAAAACAAGGCACCATGCCTAGCGGTGGCATGACGACACCACCTTACGCCACAAGGTGGTGTGGCTGGAACGGGCACGCTTACTGTTGGCGTGGTGACGAATCCTACGCTAACGATTGATTGGTGTGGGTATCATCACGTACCCCATTAACGTGGCGAATTGCCTCTATTTGTTTTGGTGAAAAAAATAATGACATAGAAAAATACATGGATGAGAGATCTAATAAGTATAATGGTTCGTGAATACAAAATTAAAATAGCTTACCACACAAAACAACAAATTAATCCGATTTGAATCTAATATTACAATACGTGTTCGATTAGAAGTCTTCATATAGTCCAGTACGAGGTGTTCACATTCTACGAAATGTGTCGGCGTGAGATTTTGTAGTAGTGAAAATATACGAATTCTATCTAACAAAAGTATCGAACAAGAACTAGCGTCTTCTCTAACCGTGCACATCCACGTTAGATCTATAGTCGGTAAAGGGGATCTTCGAACCAAATCAACCTACAATTTGACATAAAAATTTAGTGTGCATTTAGATAATAAATAACTAAATGCATCTAAAATAAAAAAAAATATGATTTACTTGCGTGAACAAAATGGTTTGAATTCATGTGACACCAATCTCCTTTATGGAACCATCCTACGGTGGTGCACTTTTCACCGGTAAGTAAGTCGTACATCCACTGGGAGCTAGACATAGAAAATACAATTGAATGTCATTGCGACTAGTTTTTCGCAACTAGACAACGACACCTAATTTTCGAACGGTGCATTCTCTTTATTATAAGTCGACCAGTGTATCTCCTTATCGACTTCGCTTTCAATGTGGTAATATGCGAAATGTTTATAAAACTCTCGATTGTTCTTTAGCTCATGAACCATGGCTTTTCTAATAATTTACCATCCACTTTTGTACCCGACCACACCATGCGCGATGGATCTAAAACTACAATTACGTTGGGCATAACGTTTGTAATTCGGCTTAGGAAAGGACGCATAAATTATGGTATCTCTTTCGAATATCTCGAGTCTGACACGTTTGGAAACCTCACCGGAATTGGTCTAACTGGGAATGACGGTATAGGAGTAATGTTAATCGACGCATCCGGAGTTCCAAAACCTACACATGAAACGTGTTTTTTTTTCTTTTTTTGCAGTTTTGCTCATGAATTAGTAAGAGTGTGTACGACGACCGTTCGTGCGGTGCTACCGAAAGTGCTGGCTGGGTTTACCAAACTCGCGGTGGGTATTACCTTTTTTGGAGTTTTGGCACTATCGTGAGACTCAAACATTTCTTGTTTGGCGTATTCGTGATATAAAAGATCTATTTTCGTAAAATAATCCCGTTAGAGTTTGCTACCTTTACCCCGACCACGGCCGGGATCTCCGGCACGTCCAGGAGTTCTACCACGGGTTTTAACCTTTTCGAGGGGTTCGCAACGAGTGTCATCGATGGATCCAAAATTTGTTGAATTTTTTTAACCAATGAATTTGTTCGTAAACATCAAACTCTTCAAGTTTAGCATTTAGATTTTCAAAATTAAATTTCACGTTTTTTTTGCCAATAAGTTTAACTCGAGGAACGATGTCTAGTTGCTTCCAATGCTCGTCTATATTCCGAATAGGTACATTATCGTCCGCTCTTTGAATTGATTCAAGTTCATGGGTACACGGTAAACCATGGATCGTACGATCGGTGCAAACGCATGAAGATTTATCACCACCGCTTTTATCAACAAAGTTATCGTATACTGTTGTCAATGCAATGGGTGATACGTACCCCCGTAAAAATTTGAACGGTTTGAAATCTTAAAATTTGTGAATTAGACGACACTTGCTAAGCTCCACCGATTCTTCTATGGTCGAATATTGCATTGCTAACAAACCATGTACTTTATCCAAAAATCATCAAAATTCAATTGACGGTTTATTTTTTTAACCTAGCATGCGAGGTTTCCGCCTTATTAGAGGTGTGATTATTGAAATGCATTATTTTATTAGTATATGCGTGAACGAACCTCTCTTTATAAAGAATAATCCACGAGTCTACAAATATAATCGATCATCTTATCTTGCTCTTTGAACACCGACCGCATCTTAGCTAACCTCTCGTTCATCACGTCAACGGTAGTGGATGAAACAATATCGTTCCAAACCGCCAAAAAATTGTTAAACACCTTCCCGTCATCAAACATTTTTTTTGTTTTCCCGCCAACATTCTTGTTGATATGCCACTCGCATAACATGTGACTAGCGCTAGAAAATATTTTTCCGATGCTATTCATCAAGGCTAGTTCGTTATCCGTAATTATAACACAAGGAAATTCAGAGTCATTCTCCTCCATTACCGTTTTAAGCATCCTAATGACCATTAGTAGTTGTCTTGTTTTTCACTCAATATAAACGTGAAACCAATGCAAACGTTTTGTTGGTCGATGTCACCCCGACTACTTCGAACAAAAGCATTACATCGTGAATAACTTTGTATGTACTATCCATGATTATCAAGCGGGAAAAGGTCCGTAGTAAATTAATACTAAGCAGGTGCGCGAAAAACAAATCGATTATAACGTTAGAGCCATCGTTGGCCGTCAGTTCCCAATACTTGTACTTGTGCAATTGTAATTTAGCTAACAAGCATTGCATTTGGGATTGACCACCATTTTCAACCATCTTTGTTCTTTGACGATGATTGTAAACGTGACGGATATTTGAAGTATTTTCCGGATCGGCCTTCTTCAAACCACCAAATACTTGTCATGGAGTAGTTTCCTTAACCGTCAAAACATCGACGAGCTCTTTTTTCTTCCGTTTTAACTTGGACCATTGAAAATGTCCTTGGGCATACTTAATCGGTTTGTGTTTGTGCTTGCCAGAAAGGACACTTAGAGCCCACTTATCGTCGCCTTTACTAGATTGCCTACCAAATGAAAATGGCAATTTATTTTATTGCAAGCAGTAGCCTTACGCTTACGGTCGCACTCATTAACGACCAACGTAAAAATACCGGATCTCTCGCACTCATAATCTATTCTCGATGTTCTCCATTTTTTCTCAATCTCCTTATATGATATGTTAATCGAGAAACCTAATGTTTTCCCGTACTTTTTACCCACTCGGTCATCGAGTCTAAGCTATACTCGTCGTAAGTGGTGAAATGGTGAGCGTAGTCCGAAACAATATGTAAGAAGTTCAAAATTCAATTAAACTAGGATTACGGATTTCTCTAACCTATTTCACCATATGTATGGCATATCAACCCATTCCAACGCCATCTGGTGGCATACACAACCATCCTCACGTCACATGTGCATAAAGTTTTTTGAATATTCCACCGAGTGGCGCAGGGCTTGTTCTCTACGCCACATCAGTTGGCGAGGAACACAAAATATGGGGTTTTTTTTTTTAAAAAACAAGTTTTTCGCAAAAATAATATGGGGGAAAGCAATGTACCTCCTCAGCATCCATTCTGATGTTTTTGGTAGTTTGGAGAAGATGAATTATGGTTTGGTAGTTAAAATTGTGTTTGCAACTACATGGAGTAGTTTGGAGTCTTCAATGGTATGGGTTGTAATTTATTATGGTTTGAAGAACTTTCAGGGTTTTTTGCCTAATGACAATTTTGTAAATATTGAAAAACAGAAAAAGACGACTTCGTAAAGTAATTTCGACTCTTTTTAGCAATTCTCTAAATTATTCTACATCTTCAATGTTGTTTTTTATTCAGTTTTAAAAAAAAAATTCATTTGTTTTCTTCCCCATTTTCATTCAAATTACAAAGTTACTAGAACCCTCAAGTAAGTTTTTTTATGAATAGCTGAAGTAATATATGCCACTTTTTTTTTGTTTTTTTATAGACCACTATAATAATAATAGGCCAAAGCTATTTCCTCCATCTTTTGAAAAATCCTCCATGATGTTATTTCCTCTATAAAGAAAGTTACAAAATTGCCCTTTTACCCATTTTTTCTTCAGAAACCCATTACCCTAACATACCCATTCTATTCAGTACAACAAAACTCATTCTTCACCCTAGAGAACTACCTTAACAACAAAACCCATTCTTCACCCTAGAGAACTACCTTATAAAGAACAAATTCCGAGAGAGTAGCGGAAGGTAAGATAACGAAATCATATTCTTTGTTTCTTCATTTTTTGATTAGGGTTTGTAGTTAGATTTTGTTGTTCGATTTGGGGTTTAATTTGGGGTAAGATAACGAAATCATCTTCTTTGTTTCATTTGGGGTTTGATTTCATTGTTAGAATCGATTAGGGTTTGATCTTTGGTTCGCCTTGGGATATCCTACTGTTCTGAAATTTTTTTTGCCCACTCAGCATGTGATTCCGAGTAGGCCACTCAGAATCACATACTGAGTGGGTAAAAAAAAATCAGAACAAACACGAAGGTTCTTCATTACCTGCAGTCGAGTTCCTGCTTCTGTATTTAACAATCCAAAAGCGTTAGCATAATAATACACAATTATTCGAGATTTAAACCATAATTATTGAAGTTCTTTGTTTTAGGGTTAATTTTAGAGATAAAATCATATATCTTGGATTAAAGTTAGGTTAATGTTGTGTTTTTTCATATAAGTCTGTCTATTAGATAAATGGCATCTAGTGATAAATTTGAAATAAAAATAAGGGTAATTTGGTAAAAGCAAGTCACTAGTGTTTTTGAAAGTTTGAAAAATGGAGGAAATAAAAAATAACATGGAGGAAATAGCTTTGGCCATAATAATATTATACGGTGATTTCCATGTAAATATCAAAATTAACCTTTGAATAACACGTTATTCATATTTGGTACAAAGTAAAGACAATATTTTAATTTTTTTTCTTTTATTATTTTGTACGTGATTCTTAACGACAAAATAATTTTCTTTTAAAGTTCGTGTATTTTCAATGATAATTAAAAGTACTAAAATTACTATTGTATTTTTTACGGAGAAAAATAAGTGGTGTGAAAATATGTTTCACATTTATTTTTTAAAATTATTAAAGAAATTAAATTCATATTATTAAAAATTTAATACTCTAAATTTTTTATTACAGTAAACAAATTATTATTGTTAATTTTTCATTAGTATTAAAATGTGTTAAAATCTTATTAATGTTAAAATTTTAATATTCTTGAACAAGTGCGATGGCGCACTATTCCATCAGCTTCACAGAACTCGTTAAACTCACGACTGCAATATTCTAACCCATAATCTGTCCTAAAATGGTTTGATTTTTCTTCTTATGTTCTTCTCAATCATCGTCCTCCATTTGATAAAGGTTAAATATGCCTCATCTTTCATTTTTAGAAAGTAAAACTCACACCATCCTTGAATAATCATCGACCAAACTTATGTAGTATCTGGCTCCGTTCTTTGATGGAATCTTATTTGGGCCCCAAAGATCTGAGTGAATGTAGTTCATTGTCCCTTTAGTCTTTCTTATAGCCGATTTACTGAATTTGACTCTAGTTTATTTACCAAACACAGTGGTCACAAAATCCCAAAAATTATGCTTTATACCCTTTCAACAAATCTCTCTTATCCAAAATAACTAATCCATTGTCACTCATGTGACCAAGACGCCAATGCTACAACTTATTTTGATCTAGCCTACTTTGGATATTACTCCCCGATGATGCTACTACAACATGATCAATAACAACACTCCCCAAGAGAATGTAAAGCCCCTTCTGCAAATTGCCTTTCATGCACACCATTATACTTTTTGTCACTTTGATTACACCGTCTTCTGCATGGTACTTGTAACCATGAGAGTCTAGTGTTCCAAGAGAAATTAGGTTTATCTTCAACCCAGGAGCATGCCAGCAAGTTACAATTTTAACCATCCCATCAAACATTCTGATACTGACATTACCGATACTACCAACAAGTGAGGAATGATTGTTCCCTAAATAGACAGTTTCTTGCATTGGCTTGTAAATTTTGAACCACTGCTTGAAATGACACATATGATATGTAGCGCCAGTATCGAGTACCCATGATTTTTACCCACAGTTTGAACTCACGGATAATACATCTCATCTACCATTATTTTCACTATCGTCGGAATCGTTCACACCTTCAACAATTTTTGCTGCATTTTTCTTTTGATTTCCCTTCTTACCATTAAGTTCCGTAAAACATTTGAGTTTTTTAACTTTGATTTGGACCTCCAATTCTTCCTTTTTAAAGAACTCACTTTGCTTCTAGATGTTCCACTAATCATAAGACCTTTCCCTTCAGTCTGATTGTCTAGTTGCAACTGTTTCAACTCTATTGATTCAGCGCCCTTTTGACATCTGCTAGCGATAACGTCTCATTAACAAACATTATGGTATCTAGAAAGTTTTCATAAGGAGTTGGTCAACGATCTCAAGACAAGCAAATCTTGATCGTCATCCTCAATGTTGATATCTATGTTCTTCAAGTCCATTATAATTGATTTAAAATCATATAAGTGCTCAGTTATGAACATACCTTCTTTGAATCTGAAATTATACAAGCGTTTCTTCAATTATAATCGGTTTACTAATGATTTATCTAAGTAAATATCTCCTAGATTCTTCCATGCGCAGGCACTAGTATTCTCACCACTAATTTCGCGAAGAACATTATCTTTCACATTCATGAAAATCCAGCACAATGTTTATCTTCTTCTTTTATCTCTTCCGGTAACTTATTCTCCACAGTATTCCATAGTCCTTACAATACCAATAAAGATTTCACTTTAATCTTCCATAATGCAAAGTTGGATCCCCCATCAAATGTTTCAATCATGTATTTTGTTGTTGTAGAAGTCACTGTGAACCCCTAATTGCAAAACCTAATTTCACACCCAATGCTATGATACCAATTTTTAGGAATATTGGTACTGATATTTCCCGCTTTGGCGACCGAAGGCCCGCACGAGTTGGTTTTGGTCCACTTCCAAAAGGCCTCATACTAGTTATATACCACTGATCCTTCTAGTGTTTAACCGATGTGGGATGTGGAACTTTGGTCGCCACCTTAACAAGTTTTTTTAGGAATATAAGTGCTCAGTTATGGACATACCTTCTTTGAATCTGAAATCATACAAACTTTTTTTCAATTATAATCGGTTTACTACTGATTTATCTAAGTAAATATCTCCTAGATTCTTCCATGCGCAAGCAGTAGTATTCTCACCACTAATTTCGCAAAGAACGGTATCTTTTGCGCATTAGTATTCTCACCACTAATTTCGCAAAGAACGGTATCTTTCACATTCATGAAAATCCAGCACAAAGCCCTTTCTTGAAGATCTTGCTTCTCTTCTTCTTTTATCTCTTCTAGTAACTTATTCTCCACTGTATTCCATAGTCCTTATGGTACCCATAAAGATTTTACTTTAATCTTCCACAATGCAAATCATATATTTTGTTGTTGTAGACGTCATTGTGAAACCCTAATTGCAAAACCTAATTTCACACCCAATATGATACCAATTTTTAGGAATATTGGTAGCCATCTTAACAAGTTTTTTTAGGAATATAGGCACCACATATTCCACCGTCGAATATAAACAAGAACAACCCGATCTCAAGACTAGTACGATATTGTCCGCTTTGGCCCCTGAAGGTCCGCACGGCTTTGTTTTTGGTTCAATCCCCAAAGGCCTCATACTAATGGAGATATGTTCTTACTTATATACCATTGATCCTTCCCATGTTTAACCGATGTGGGATGCGGGACTTTGGTCGCCACCTTAACACCAATTATACTATTTGACTCTCCAAGTTAGCTTCCACGCAAGACGCTGATGCGGACACGGTACATAATTAAATTACCATTTATTTTTTATCATTATTATTTACTTAGTATTTGACCTAATATCCGATCCATCCAACCTAATAATCAAACTCATCTAATAACCTAATCCACTTAAAAATTAAATCCCAATCACTTACGAAATCAATTCTCCAAATCAGCTTCACTAATTAAAAAACCCTAGCCCAAGATCTATTCCCATATAAATTTCTTTCATTATCGTTCCCTTTCTCTGAACCATCGCCTGTAAAATCTAGCCCGAATCATCAAACTCTTTTTAAATTTTGTTCACCATCGCACCCTTTATCGATTTTACTCACGAGAAGTCCTGATGTTGCGTACTTTTTTTGACGGTTTGTTGTGAATGTCATATTTAATGTTGATTATTCAAAGAAAACAAATTGCGCATGGGTCAATCTAAAATTTTAAAATCATTTAAATAAATGAATTTTTTAAGTTATAGATCTTAAAACGTGAAGTTTTATATTCTCAATTGGAAATTAAATTTTTCGGATCTTGAACACATGAATGAGCCGTAAAAGTAGGTTTTCTAGTCTAACGAAATTCCAGTTGCATAGAATCATTATATCTAACAATAAAATTAAGGAACATGATCGTCGGATGAAAACAATTATTCTTCTAGGTTATATAGGTTGATCGAGAAACATTTGAGAATGCGATCACACCAGAAAAAAATTCACTAGAATTCCGCAGTTAAGCATGCTTGGACGAGATTAATATTTAGACTACTAACCTTCCTAGAAGTCCTCATGTTGCCTCTTCTATTTACTTAGTCAATCACGAATTTTATTTTATTTGTAACAATATACGGGTAAAGAAATAAAAGGAAAGAAAACAAATTGTTCATTGGTGAATTTTAATTTTGAAAATCTTTTATGTGAATTAATTTTAAGTTATTTTTTTTTTAGTTTTTTTTCTTATTTGGAATTTAAGTTTTTTTATAATTTTTAAGATTTTATTTGATGAATTTAGTTATGTTTTAGTAGTAATCCGTATGAGAAAATATTCGTATGGGAGTGTTAGTCTAAGAAATGTTAGTATCATATAAGGAGATAATTAGTATTTAATAGAGAGAGAAAGAGAAAAAAATGAATAAATGTAGTAATAATTGACAAATTATTGGACCTTTTCCCAAAAGGGTAATGAACTCTTTATAGTACATGAGGTAAGCAATGAAATTACATAATTACCAAAGTGGATCTCTCACCTCACTCATTTAGTATTCATAGACAAGTTTATTGGTTATATGATGAGAGAATAAATGACTAAGAAGAATATTGGATCTTGGACCTAATGTGACTAGAGTGAGAATGTAGAGAGAGAAAGTGGAAAGAGAATATTATATTGCAGAATGTCCCCCTACCAAGAATAATGGGTCTCCTTTTATAAGTAGGGAATGATGGACCCATTAATGTCCTTGGTGGGCTTGTTTTATTTCTCTTTTGGTCCTTCATTAAATACTTTGTTTACAAATTATCCTCTAATAAACGACAAACGCTATTACAGTCATGTTAATTTCCTTCTATTCACAATTAACTCCTTATTAATAATTCCGGCGAATTATTCCCTTATCAGTAGCCCCCCAGTCTTCGAGAGCAACGTGAACGAAGACTTGTAAAAGAATCAACTCGGAACACCGCTGTCTCTTACCCTCTGGACTGATGACTAGTCTACCCGGACCAGACGTTTTCTTTCCAGTGTGTCTGACCCTTAAGGTTTCTATTAAGCGATCGGGCGCGGAGACTTTCTTCCACCTGTTGTTGTTGTCCGACCTTCTAAGTCCTATTAGGCAACCGGGCTTGGACACTTTCTTCCAACTAAATTCAGTCCCGAAGCTGTTTATGAGTCACCTTGGGTCTGCTTCCGATCCCTTTTGGCGGTTTTTCCATGGGCCCAGGCCGGTGACCCGGCTTGGAGGAGTGAATCGGGTTAAAGTGGCCCATCTAGTGTCATCATCTGAGCTGGCTAGTATAGGCTTAGCGTGCGTCATAAGAAAAGCGACACGTGTTGCCCGCTAACTTGAAGCGTGCTTGTCAGCACAGTCTCTTAAGGAGTCCTTTCGACTTCTCGCTGCTTTTCGTCGCTTGGACTTCCCCGTACATGCAACCGTTAGGTGGGGTTGCCTATAAATACCTCACAAGCACACATTGCTCTCAGAGGCGTTCTAGAGAGAGAAAATGCTGTCCATATTTTTCTAGAGAGATAGAGCTTGTTTTATGAGACACAGGTACCCGAACCAGAATCCAAAGCCCAAAAAGAAGAAAGAAACGGTGTTTGGATTTGTAGATTGGGCTAGCATTGGTGACCGTGATGAAGAATATCGACGCATGGGATTAATTTTGAGTCCTGACACCAAGCCATTCACGCTTGTACCGCAGTCCCACAACCCTGTTCTTGCTGATCCAATTCCCGCCGAGTCCTTTACCTTGCCTGAACCATCTGGTGCTCGGACCCCAGAGCCCATTGTCATTCCTTCTAGTAGTAGTTCTCCGCACTCCCAAATTTCTCAATTAAACTGTCCGACGCCTTCATCAGTCAATTCTTACGCTGCTCCGCCCCCTTCTCCGCCCCGACGTCGCGGCAAAGCCCAATTTATTTCTATGGGAAAAACCAGCTCTCCAACTTCTCTCGCGGGAGGTAATTCTCCTGAGATGGTTCAGCTTACTCCCTCCATACAAGGATACCGAACCGGTACCAACACTGCTGTGACTTTTTTAGGTTTTAATCAACGGCCACTGACACCTGCAGAACTGGATCCCAAACGCGCTCGTCAACAACAAGAAGAAGCTCATCTGGCCCAAACTGGCAGTAGTTCTGGCTCTACGGACCCTCTTGTTCGACCATCCGACCCATGCACCGCCACCGCCCTTAGTTCTGACAAAATTCCGGTAGTAAATACCGAAGAATCAGAGGTGGATGTTCTGCCCGCAGAAGACGGTATTGCTGCTGCTGGCAATGCCGCTTCCCCTCCCGAGGAGCCACTTGCCGAGGAGATAGAGGCGGTCATAACCACCACATATCATCTCTGGTTGCCCGCAGACAATGTTATCTCTCTTTTTGAGGGCAAGTATATTTACTTCCCTGCTGCCGAGCAAGAGGAGCTGCTGATCTGGTGGGGCATTCCGGAGTGTGTTACTGTTCGGTTTCCCGTTCATGGGGAGACTCCCGTACATGTTCGGTCACGAGAAATTGTGATTTTTACCGAGCTGTTCAACTGGGGCCTCAGGTTCCCCCTGGACCCTGAGATTTCTCTGTATTTCAGAACTCTAAAAATCTGCCCCTCTCAGCTAACGTCCAATGCATGGTACACGCTGATGTCTTGCATAATGGCCTCGCGCCTTTCAGGTCTGGTCATGCCCATGGAAGAGTCATAGCCATGTCCGGGCTGTCGAAATATCCCAAGTCTCCTTTCTTCTATTCTTCTCTGGCAAATACATGGAAGATAGTAAATAACTTTCTTGAGGGCGACAAGGGTTGGAGACACCGCTTCGTCTTCCTTAGCGGCTGCTGGGAAAATGGGCGCCCTTATAGTAAGGAGAATTCGAGGCAACTGCTGCGGACATGGGTTCCTGATGGTAAGCTTCACATTTTTTTATTGAACGGATCCTTTGTGTAGTATCTAAGGAATTCGTCCAGGGGCTGAAGAAGGACTACTTCAAATCGGGCAAAGTCACCTTCCAAGTGTTAAAGGACTATGCCAAGCAGCATTGGGGTCGGGCAATGCACCGAGCCTTTAAAAAAACCAACCTGATCATGAGTAACCTCTGGCGTTGCTCGTCAGAGATGCTTATTATTGAGCAGCTGCATCAGCCCCCGAGTATGGAGGACTTGATCGCAAAGACGGATGCGCCCAATGCCCACCAATTTCTCCCGAAGCGCAACAAGGCGCCTAGCAAGCGCCCAAAATCAGACGATGATATCGAGCAACACAATGCCGGAGCTGAAGAGGCGGGTGCCCAGCTTCACCAGGATGAAGCTGCTGCTGAGGGTGGTGAGGCCGATCAGACCCAGGAGCTGGCGAAGAAGCGGAAGGGGAAGGCCGACGCAGAGGGGGCTCAGGCTAAAAGGCCTAGATGCTCAAGGAAAGAAAGTGGGTCGGCCGCGGGTGTTGGGGTTACCTAAAATGCTACCGTCCCGGAGCTGTTCGACCAATACGGGGGGGCTAAGGGTGGTTCGATGGCCGACCCCGTAGTGGTGATCCCTAACGACGCCAGCCCCCCAAAGGCTTCTAAAAACACGGTGGCGTCGTCGAGTGGTACGAAGCTTCCGGTGTTGTCTGTGCCCGAGAGTCCGTACACTTTTCCGTTGCAGATAACTGACGGACTAGCCCTTTTCTTGTACAACATGCTTGTGCCCTTGGCCGTGAAAGAGTGTCGGGCAGGGGAACTTATCCAGAAGCTGTCGTGCGCAGAGGCGAAAGTTGCCGGTCTAGAAGAGGAGATGCGGAAGGCTAAGGATGCTCAAGAACTGGCAGAGGAGCGGCTCAAGGAGACCGAAGGAGCCTTGGAGTAGGCCACAAAGGCCAGGGAGGATTGTACAGCGGGTTTGGCACGGGAGATTACTGAACTAAAGGCGGCTAACACTCTTTTTGCTGAAAAATGCAAGAAGTGGATGAAGAAGGAGACGGCCGAGGCCAAGACCGCATACGTGCTGTCTTTTCATAATCGCTTCCCTGACCTTCCCCTCGGGTCGATGTGGCTGGACGTTCCGGAAGATGACCGCCATTCTGGTATTGTTTGTGAAGACGACGAACCGGACGACACCGAGTCGGAGGACAAAGGTGCTTGATTCCCGACGTCCTTGGTTTTTGTGTTTTTATATTTTACTGTTAAAGATCTGTTAGTGTGGGGACTGCAGAATCCCCTATGAACCTTCTCTGTAGACAAAATTTCGAGACAATCAATATTTTATTCGTACTTATGTTTTTTGTGAATGTTGCATTCTAAAATGGTTTTATAAATCCATGTGAGGGTCGGAATTTTGAGATGTAATCAGTTCGGTTACTAAAAAACCTATGAAAGTTTTGTTGGTCCAAATATAATGGTCGGGAGTTTAAGATGTAGATCAGTTTGATCACTGAAAAACCGATAAAGGTTCTATTGATCAATGTAAAATTGAAAATTTTCCCGTAGGGTCGGGAATTTAAGATGTAGATCAGTTCGAACACTGAAAAACCGATGAAGGTTCTGTTGATCAATGTGAAATTGAAAATTTTCCCGTAGCGTCTGGAATTTAAGATGTAGATCACTTCGAACACTGAAAAACCGATGAAGGTTCTGTTGATCAATGTAAAATTAAAAATTTTCCCGTAGGGTCGGGAATTTAAGATGTAGATCAGTTCGAACACTGAAAAACTGATAAAGGTTCTGTTGATCAATATGCAATTGAAAATTTTCCCGTAAGGTCGGGAATTTAAGATGTAGATCAGTTCGAACACTGAAAAACCGATGAAGGTTCTGTTGATCAATGTAAAATTGAAAATTTTCCCGTAGGGTCGGGAATTTAAGATGTAGATCAGTTCGAACACTGAAAAACCGATGAAGGTTCTGTAAAGTAGTCAAGATTGTTAAAAAGATTCGTCGATCAGCTCGTCAGTTGACAGAGTCGTCTGTAACACTTCAAAGATGGAAATGCACAAATTTTTGATTAAAGGGGTCGGGTGCTATCAATGCTTCATTAAAACCTTCTCGCGCCACCGAGGTAGGAAAGAGTGCATCCCCGACCCAAAAAAATATTTACAAAATAAGTCTCAGAGTTTACAAAATATGAAATTACTCCAAATACAATTTCAGATGTTCGATGTTCCATGGTAGCCTTAATGAACGCCCGAGCTTATCTTGTAAACGATATGTCCCGCTCTTGACTTTCTCTATCACTTCGTATGGTCCTTCCCAGTTTAGGGCAAGCTTACCGAGGCTTTTGTCTTTGGTATGCAGAAAAACTCGTCTCAGAACCTTATCACCGACTTTGAATTCCCGCCTTCGTACTTTAGTCGCATACCGACTCCTCATTAAGGTCTGATAATGTAGAGAATTTAGTTGGGCACGGTTCCGTTTTTCCTCTATGAAGTCGAGGGCTAACCGTCTGCTGCCTCCATTTGCGTCTTCGTCATATGTACCGATCCTGAAGGAAGGAAAGATAGATTCTGCCAGAGAGACCGCGTCCATGCCATAGACCAGAGCATAAGGTGATTCTTGAGTCGTCGTTTGAGGCGTAGTTCGGTAAGCCCACAATACTTCCTGCAAATAGTCTGGCCATTTGCCAGCTTTTCCTTCGAGGTTCTTTTTGAGGCCGTCCAAAATTGTCCGGTTGGTGACTTCGACTTGCCCGTTCGCTGGAGGGTGGAATGGGGCAGAAAAATATTGCCTAATCCTGTGAGTTGTGCAAAAATATTTCATCTCTCCCCTATTGAATTGGCGTCCGTTATACATGGTGAGCTTCTGGGGTACCCTGAACCAACAACAGATATTCGACCAGATAAATCTGATGATGTCCTTAGTCTTGGTGGCGGATAATGGTTCGGCTTCAACCCATTTGGAAAAATAGTCTACGGCCACCACGATCGTTTGTCTCCCACCAGATGCCATTGGTAGCGGTCCTACAAGATCGATTCCCCATCGGTCAAAGGGTAATCCTTCAGATATAAATTCTAAAGGGGCCGCGGGCACGTTTATCGCGTTCGCAAATCTTTGACAAGTGTCGCAGGTTTTTACTATCTGCTGAGCATCTCTCGTTATCGTTGGCCAATAAAATTCGGCGAGAAACTTCTTCTTATCAAGGCCTTGTAACCACAGTGGGTCGCGCCCTCCCCGTCGTGCAACTCGGACACAATGATCTGCGACTCATTTACCCCCAAGCACCTCAGTAAGGGTCGGCTGAACGATTTTTTATATAACACGTCGCCCAACAAAACGTAGCCTCGGGCCTTAATGCGCACCTTTCGGGCCGATGTGCCATCGTCCGGTAGTACCCTTCCGGCTAGGAAAGCTATGATATCCCGTCGCCAATCCAAAATAGTTACCGAAGACACTTGACAAGCGATTTCGGGTCAATTATCCAACTCTTTCCTCTTTATGATCGACGGGTTCTCTTGTTCGGTTATCCAGGGGTAATTGTTTGAGCAAGAGGCCGACGCTAGAGTGTCGACTACCATATTTTTGGTTCTTGGGACATGTTCATATGTAACCTTAGCGAATGATGCGGCTAACACCCTTAATGCGGCTAAGTACTGAACCATATGTTCTTTTCTGGCTTCCGAGGGTTGATTTATCAAAAGTTGGGAATCACTAACGAGACGTACATGCTTAGCTCCACATACCTGTGCTAATCGCAAATCGGCCAGGGCGGCCTCATATTCGGCTTCCTTGTTAGAAGTGGGAAAGCCAAATCAGATGACCTGATGCATACTTATGCCCGTGGGGGTGACTATCTGTACGCCCGTTCCGCAGCCATTTACGTTCGACCCCCCGTTGGTGCGGATGGTCCATTTATTTGGTTCGGCTCCCCCAGACTGTGCGTTTGGGTCTGGGCGGTTGGAATGGAATTCCACTATGAAGGCAGCAAGAACTTGGCCTTTAATGGCCGTCCGCGGCTCAAAAATTGATGTCGAAATCGCCCAACTCAACCTATCATTTAGACATTCTCCCTGACATGTCCGGGCGCTGAAGAACGTACTTGAGGAGAAATGAGGTGCGTACGACAATGAGGTGCGCTTGAAAATATGGCCGCATTTTTCGTGCCGTGGTTACTAATGCCAAGGCCATTTTCTCCATCCTTAAATACCATGTTTCTGCGTCCAGTAAGCTTTTGCTTACGAAGTATACCGCTTTAGGGGCCACTCCCGACTCGCTGATCAATGCCGCTCTCACTGAAAAATCTGAGACCGCTGTGTAAAGGAAAAAAGTCTCGCCTGTCAGAGGCTTTGTTAGAAGGTTTGGGGATGACATATAGGCCTTGATTCCTAAAAAGGCTACATTACAATCCGATGTCCAAACAAAATTCTTGGCATTTCTCAGGACCTGAAAAAACGGAGCGCACTTGTCAGATGAACGAGAGATAAAACGATTTAAAGCTGCCAAACTTTCCGGTTAATATCTGGACTTCCTTGATATTCTTAGGCGGAGTCATGTCGGTAAGAGCTTGGAGTTGAGTCGGGTCGGCCTCAATTCCCTTTTAACAAAGAAACCCAGGAACTTGCCCGACCTTACCCCGAAGAAACATTTTTCCGGGTTAAGCTTGAGATTTATACCCCTGAGGTTGTCAAAAGTTTCGTTCAAATCGGCTAGGTGCTGCTCGTCCGCGCCGATCTTTAGTAACATGTCATCAATGTAAACTTCCATATTCCGCCCTATTTGACCATCAAAGGTTTTGTTAACCAACCTCTGATAAGTTTCTCCAGCGTTTTTTAATCCGAACGACATAACTTTGTAGCAATACAAGCCTCGGCCTGTTATAAACGTTGTGCTTTCCTGATCCGCTGGGTGCAACTTGATCTGGTTGTAGCCTGCATACGCGTCCATGAATGACAGCAGTCTATTTCCTAACGTTGAGTCCACCAATTGGTCGATCCTCGGCATTGGGAAGGGATCCTTCAGGCATGCTCGATTGAGGTCGGTAAAGTCCACACACATCCTCCACTTCCCGTTTTTCTTTTTTACCAGGACTGGGTTGGACGTCAAAAGCAGGTAACTCGATTCCTTAATGTGTCCGACGCTGATCATTCTTTCGACTTCTCGTAGGATGATTTCTGCCTTTTATGGGGAAAAGGCCCGACGCTTTTGTGAAATGGGTCTGACATTCTTGTTGATAGTTAATTTGTGAATCACATGGTTCTCCGGGACTCCCGTCACGTCCTTCGAGCACCATGCGAATAAATCCAAGTTCTCCTGTAGTAAAGATAACAGTTGTTTCCTGAAGGCCGGCGACAGCCGGATTACGATCTGCAGGACTTTTCCTTTGGCGAATGGGTATTTCTCACATTCTTCATCAATGGTTAGGAAACCGGGAGCTTCTCTAGGATCATCAATGGGTAACGACCCCAGGGGAAGCCCCTTTAATTGCTAATCCCACGCTTGTGCCATCTCTTGATCTTTTTTGGGTGCCAAAGCCGCTCGGTAACACTCTCGTGCCGCTCTTTGGCTGCTCCGGACTATACCCACATTGTTTCCGATCACGTATTTCAAACATTGATGAACCGTGGATGACACAGCATGCATCCGTGATAACCGTGATCTGCCGAAAATTGCATTATGAGAAGCCGGTGCGTCCACCACCACAAATAAAACAGTGACCTCTTTCTTGAATGGTCCACGGCCTAGCTGGACGATGCCTTCGAACTCGCCAACCACGTCTGCTGCAGACCCTGTAAATCCTACAATAGTTCGGTCCAACCGCGTGATGACCGAAGGTGTCCTGAGCTTCGCAAAAGTGGACGCGAAGATTATGTTGGCTGAGCTACCGGTATCTACCAAGATGCGTCGGACTTCTTCCCCTGCGATGGCCACCCCGATAACGATGGCGTCTTCATTAGGGCCGACTATATCTCTCATGTCGTCATCGTCAAAGTATAGGATCATCGAGGGGATGCCTTTTGAGAGGGGGTAGGTCCGGGCTTCCAACTGGGCAGCCAAATTCACGATGTGCCGTTTTCCAGAGGAGTGTATGGTACCTGCCATAGAGTCTCCACCAAAAATAGTCAATGACTCGAAAATGTTACAAAGGTTTCTTACGTTCCCAATACTCCTCGCAGCTCCTTCTTCAATGATCCCGATGACGTTGCGATTTGCCTCTGGGTCGAGGTATTCGATTGAAACATCAAACGGGTCGGTGACTTCAGAAATGGTCATGGCGGTTTCGGACTTCGGTATCGTGACGACTTCTCTCGAGGTGGTTCCCGTGCAATGCTGTCCTTAGTATCATGTCCCACGTCTTCATGGTAGCGACAATACCGGTTGTTCCTATGCTCCCTAGGCGTTGGTATAGGGAAAGGCCTCCGATATATCCCGCTTTTCTTAGTTTTTCGTAGATCAAAGACACGCATTACATCAAGTCAACGAAGTAGGCGGGTCGGATCCATTTGTTAGACATGGGTCGCGATACCACTTGATTCGTCTGCTTTGCTTTTTGGCTCGGGGGAGCCGAAGGCTTGATTGGCACAGATTGGGTCGGTGGTATCATGCTGACCGGCTGGGCTTGCTAAGCATAGGCGAACTGAGCCCCTTGCTTCATAACGACCGAGGCTTGCGCGCTCTGCTGAATTTGCACTGCTAGTTCGGACGCCTCGGTTTCTTCTATCAGTATTTGCTTTCTATTTGGGCCAGAAGGGCGGAAAAAGTAAACACTTGTTTCATCGGTCCTGGGAGCAAGCCCAAGCGATACGTGGTTAGCGCCACAGTCTCCTCACAATGGTCCAAGTCGGTCTTAGCGTCAATAAAGCGCCTGGTGTAATCCCTGAGGCTCTCTCCCAACCTCTGCTTACAATTCATGATGGTTATCCCATTAGCCCGGAAACTCTTGCTTCCGACGAAGTGCTGTCGAAACAATGTCCAGAACATCCTGAAGTTTTTAATACAACCCTATGGTAATCGGTTGTACCACTTAGACACCCGATCCCTGAAAGTCATCGAGAACGCCCGACATAAAAGCTTATCGTCGTTGTCGAAACTCAACATAAAGCTTTTAAAGGCTTCCAAGTGGTTATCCGGGTCCTTCTTGCCGTCATACTTTTCCAACTTGGAAATATCAAACCTCTTCGGGAGATGCCCCGATAATATCTCGTCGGACAACGATGAAGCTCTCCAATTCGTCCCGAATCTGAACGCTCCGCCTCCGAGCCCTTCGGTCTGAATCCCGTAGAGACCTTTATCCCCGGGGTTAATGAATTGGCTACTAGTTCGGTACCCCTGATTGTGGTTATTCGACGATTGCCACTGGGCCTGATGTAGATCTACTCGCTCTTCTCTGCTGTCTGTTTGCATTTCTTCTTTTTCAAACGATGTCGGTACTCTTTTTTCGGTGCTACCCTTCTAGTATTTGGGAGAGTCTGATCGGGGTGCCCTGCCCCGTCGGGAACGGGTTTTCAGCGCGCGTTTGTTCAACATTTCCTTGCGTCGGTACTCTTTTCCCGATGAATCGTCCGAAGTATAGTCGACGGAGACGCCGCGGTCGTCCTCCGGGAACTGCTCTGCTCTGGCATTCTGCTTGTCCTCCGGACAAGGCTCCCGATAATATCTAACAGGTCGGGCCTCGATGCGATGTCCCGTAGTCGGGTGGCCTTCGTCGCGGTTATCTATGGGTGGTTCTTTACCTTTTCCTTCCCGCTCTCTCTCAGCGTTTAATCTGGCAATGTCTTCCAGCAGCTGCCTCCTGGTCATGATAAGGGTCGAACGTTTGTCCCGACCCTGGGCGTAATACTCCCAACCCGGGGCTTCTTCGCCTTCAGATAATAAAATTGCTCGGGCCACCTCTCTCCCGACCCTCTCTCCGACGATTTCGTCATTCTTTCTTTAAGATTAGATCGCGATTTTCAAAGAAAAAGATTCCTTTTTGGTATCACGGTTTCCCACAGACGGCGCCAATGATGAGAGAATAAATTAATAAGAAGAATATTGGATCTTGGACCTGATGTGACTAAAGTGAGAATGTAGAGAGAGAAAATGGAAAGAGAATATTATATTGCAGAATGTCCCCCCTACCAAGAATAATGGGTCTCATGTCACACGCCAGGATGCTTTTTAAAAACTGTTTGAGGAGGATGACGTGTCGAAAAGGAACTTAAATCTGACTTTTCAACTTACACTTGGGAGAAAATTATTTTTATACTATAAATACCCATCTTTTTTTTATTTCAAGTTTAAACACTTTGATTTATAGAGGGCCCGTCTAGAAAGACAAACAATTTTTTAGATCGAGTTATTTTCTTACCTTTTTATACTTGAGGAGTTTTTAAATCTTGAAAGATACAAACTTTGGAGGTGGTTCAACATATCTAACAGAGCAGAGGAGAGAAGAGCTTCCGGTGTTAGAGAACACCCCACACCTGGTGAAATTTTTCAAACTACGTTTCGTGATAATTGGTCTCCTCTTCGGTCGTGATTTCACATAGTAGGATATTCAGGTACAAACTCATCGTCTTCTCCACCTATTGCCCCTGCTTCACCTGTCGTGCAGCCCTCCGGTCAATCTTGTTTATGGAAAAACAAGGGTGACCTTTCTTCTTCCAACAGTAATCGCAAACCCTTACCCTTCTTACCCATGGGTGATGATAAGGACAATCTTCCCAATATGAATATATGAGATCGAGCCAAAATAAAAAAATCCTCGGAACCTGTGGAGAGATCTATCAAAATTAAGTTAGCCACTTCGGTCATGACTCCACATGTGACTCCCCAAGGATCTCCACAGACTACTCCTAAGGTTAGTCCCCAAAAACATTCTTCCAGAAAAGTTCATCCTGAGAAGGTTTTAAAGTTCATCCTAGAATCCAAAGAGAACAGGATGTCAAATGAATCGGACACTAACCGGGGAGTAATCTGTATGGCCCTAGTAGAAGTAGAGCCTATTCACGTTATCCACGCATTACTGTTTACCCCGGACACTTTTTGCAGAGTCGAGAACTCTCTTCTCTTCCCCCTAATGTTGTCACCACTTTTCCCAATAATCAAGGAGAAACTTCCAAGGGGAAGAAGAAGAAGCAGATAAAAAACGTGTCTCGAATCTCTTTTCAAATATAGAAAACTTCCTTGGTAACAATCTTCACGGGATCAAAACCAAACATTTTCTTGCACTCTTTAGGGTTAAGTACAAATATTTCCATCCAACCGAAGAGGTAAATCTGAGGGACGATGAGCGATCCATGAAAATGTTATAATCCAATTCCCAATTGTTGGAGAAACAACTATCTCTGCTTGTAATCATGAATTAATACTCTATAAGGAACTCATGAATTGGGGTCTTTGTCTGCCCCTTTATCTTGCTTTGGTGGATTACTTTAACCTGATCGAGTTATGTCCATCTCAGTCGGCCACAATATGTGGTACACGCTTGGCTTGCTGTATGACTTCTAAGATTTCTGAAACCGAATTCTCAATAAAGCACATTGTTTCTATTTCGTGTCTAGCAAAAAAATTATCACTAACCCTTCTACTATTGCAAGGAAATATAAAGTAGTCAAGGATTTCTTAGAGGCAGACAAGAAGTGGAAATAACAATTTATCTTTATATCTGGGATATGAGAGATTGGCTTTGAGAATTCCAAAGAAGTGCCTCATCGACTATTTTTGGAATGGACTGAATGAGGTACTTATCTACTTAATTACTCTTTTCTACTAATTTAAATTGACCATACTAAATTATTTTCTTATGAACAACCATGAAAGGTATTGCTAAGCCTTTCAAAGACTATTCTAAATCCGCAAATGACATCTATGAGAAGTTAAGTCTTTCGGCAGGTGCCAATTGGAGATATAAATTTCATAGGTGCTTTACACCCTTGAATTTGGTCAGAAGCAATCTTTGGAGGTTTGATCCGGGTCAAAAGAAGTCCTTGAAAGATTTGATGACACCCTCAGGATATGTTATTCTCAAACGTTTGGAAGACCTCGACAACCAAGTATTTCTTCCCACCAGAGCCAGGGCTCTAAGTCATCAAAATGTTGAGAAATTCGTTCTGAGGATAAAGAGACTAAGGATGATGCTGGCTCAACAGAGGACATCCAGGGAGAACAACGAGCTGAAGTCCAGGAGGAATAACAAACTATTTTCCAGGATAGGCCACTAGTTTAGGTCCGGGAAGACCAACAGATTGATATTTGAGGAGGAACTCAAGCTGATGTCCGGTAAGAAAGCCAAACGGATATTGTTTATGAAGATGTGATCGAAATGAGGCCGACATGAAGGAAAGGTGTTGTGAGCCCGAGAAGATTGTCTGCTCAAGAAAAGTAAAATAAGGTTATTAATAATGAGTAAAATGATGACAACACAATAAGTCTATGTCTGCCCCCTATAAAGGAAATTGTTATTGTCGACTCAGACTCTGGTGGGGAGTTTGCCCAAAGGAAACAAGTTATTGGGAAATTCCTGGGGAGGGTGAAAATCTGTCTCGTGCCTCAGCTTATTTTGATGTTTACGAGAATGACTTTGTTGCCAACGAACTTAACAGGTTGCTCATTACAAATGAGTATCTGCTGAAGATCAATCCTTTTAAAAATGAGATTGTCCGCTTAAAGAAGACAGCTGGAGATCAAAGGAACACTAAATTGAAGAAAATGGAAGATGAACTCGCTCATTAGAAAGCAGTATCTACTGATCATCTAAATAAGATACTTCATTGGAGACTACACTTGCTGAGGAGAAAACGAAGTTCGATGACGAACGGAAGGGTTTCATAACGAAGGATACTGAACGGGACAACCTTATCGATGATCTCGTTGATTTCTGTGCGATCACTAAAACATATTTTGAGAACGTTGTTAACAAAATTGAAAAACTCACCAAGGAAAAAGAGTCATTGAAGAATAAATGCCTAGATGCTTTTCTCGTTTTAAAAAAGAGATGCCAACCTTAGATAAGCTTTAGTTATGGAAATACATGAACGCTTTCCTGACTTAAAATTAGGAAGTCTTTGGCTATGCGTTATAGAGATACATGGTACACCTGGCGTTTCTCCAGAAGACTTAGTGAGTAGTAGTGACTCGAAAAGCTCTTCATCCGATTCTGAATCCTTGGACAAAATTAATGTCTGTTGTTTCTTTATGTTCGAAGTTTATCTTTTGTGTATCATTTGCTAATATATCTTTTGGAACCCCTAATCAAACCTGTATGTTTGAACTTTATCTCTTATGTATCATTTGCTAATCTATCTTTCGGAACCTCTGATCGGACTTGCTCAAAGATTTTTACTTTGTATGATTTTTATTTTGTGAGAAATCTAAATGAAACAATATTTTGTACGATCACCCTCTATTGAATTATGACAAAGTTATCTTTCTCTAAAGTTTTTCATATGGTTAAACTATTTTTCTAACCAACCTTCATTAATTTATCTTTCTAACTAAAAAAATGAGCATTTAAATTATATTATTTAAGTGGACACTATTCTTTGGCCTTCAACAAAATACTTTCTTAGTTCAAAATAATAAGCATTGCACCTCAACACTTATTGGGCTGCCATCTGACTAAAAAAGATGAGTATTATCACCTAAGAGGATATTCTTTTAGGTTAAAATATATAAAGACTACCATCCAAAGTTTTTTAGAATATCTTTTGAGTAAAAAAAGATAAACATTTATGGAAGTAATTTTAAGATGAAAAAGGAATTTTATATATAAGTTGGCTATTAGAGAAATTCATTAAAACCTTCATGCGTCACCAGGGTAGGAAAGAGTATGCCACTAATACTTACATAAGTTCATAAAGAAAATATTTACAAATTTACACATTCATTCTAGATAAGCCTTGAGGTGCTCTATGTTCCGGGGGTGGGGAAGATCTCTTCATTATTTATCTTTGAGTCTGTATGTCCCCAACTTGACTTTTTTTGTTACCGTGTACGGACCCTCCCAGTTAGGAGCTAACTTTCCAAGCTATTTTTCTTTCGTATGGAGGAACACTTTCCTCAGAACTTTCCCCCCTGCTTTAAATTCATGGCTTCTAACTTTTGAAGCATATTGACTTCTCATGAAAGTCTGATAGTGTAGATAGTTCAGCTGTGCCATTCTTCTTTTTTCCTCTACCAGATGTAACTTTGTGCGCTTTTCCTTGTCATTTGTCTCGTCGGAGTATTCGCTGATCCTAAATGAACAGAAGATTATCTCTGATGGTACCACTGCATCCATCCCATAAACAAGTGCGGACAGTGACTCTTGTGTTGCGGTCCGGAGAGTAGTTTTGTAAGCCCATAAAACTTCTTGTAAATAATCTGACCATTTTCCAGCCTTACCTTCCAAGTTATTTTTTAGACCATCTAGAGTTGTATGATTAATCACCTCAACTTGGCCATTCGCTTGGGGATGGAAGGGTCTTGAGAAGCATTGTTGTATCCGTTTAGATGCACAAAAGGCTTTCATGTCTTTGTTATCGAAATATGGTTTGTTGTCCATTTTTATTTTCCTTAGAACCCTCAAGCGACAACATATGTTAGATACCATAAATCTGATCAAATCCTTAGCTCTTGTAC
The DNA here is from genome assembly GCA_036936605.1 of Limnanthes douglasii subsp. nivea. Taxonomy (NCBI): domain Eukaryota; kingdom Viridiplantae; phylum Streptophyta; class Magnoliopsida; order Brassicales; family Limnanthaceae; genus Limnanthes; species Limnanthes douglasii. The sequence continues at coordinate 54,543,736 of JAUPFV010000002.1, read as the reverse complement.
CTGCCAAAGGCTCAGCTTCCACCGATTTAAAAAAAAATAGTTGACTACAATAATGATTGCTTGTTGACCTCTAGATGCCATCGGTAAAGGTCCAACCAGGTCAATGTACCATCTGTCAAATGAAAAAGACTCAGGTATTGATTCGAGGGGCACACCTAGTGCATGGATTACGTTAGAAAATCATTTGCAGGTATCACACTTCTTCACTAATTCATTAGCATCCGAAGAGAGAGTCGACCAGTAATACCCTGCAAGAAGAACTCTTTGTATCAATGTTTTATAGCCACAATGCGCTGACCCTTCCCCATCGTGTAGCACTGAAAGTATAATCTTTGATTCATATATTCCTAAACAGCGAAGTAAAGACCGACTAAAAGATTTCTTATACAATACATCTCTGAGTACCACATACCCATATGCCTTAAATCGTATTCTTCTAGCCATCACCTTATCAATCGGTAATATGTCATTCACAAAAAAAATTGAATCTTGCTCATTCTATATTTTGCCACACTTGTAGATATTTGAAAGGCTTCAATAGATCCTTCAACTGTTTCAAATCCCATTACTATATAAGGGTTTTCTTGTGTGATTATCCAAGGGTACTCCTTTGAGTAAGAACCTTTAGCCAAAGAATCGACTACTGAATTTCCAGCTCTGTGAACGTGTTCGTATCTGATACCTTCAAAAGCCAATGTTAAACCCTTAAAGCTCCCAGATATTTTCATGCTCACTGACTATGTACCTTAAAAACTTTCCGAATCTTACCCTTAATGTACATTTTCTGGATTCAACTTCGGGTTTATCTTTGTCAAGTTGGCAAAAGTTTCTTCTAGATCAACCAAATGGTTTTCATCCTTGGAGATTTTGACTAATATGTCATCAATGTAAACCTCAACGTTCCTTCCGATTTGAGACTCAAAAGCTTTGTTTACTAAACGTCGGTACATTTCCCCGATGTTCTTTAATCCTAGCGGCATTACTTTGTAGTAAAGTAGACCTCTTTCTATTATGAAAATTGTACTTTCCTAATCCTTTGGGTCCATTCAGATTTGATTATACCCTGCATAAACAACTATGAAAGATAATAGTCGGTTTCCGGATGTTGAGTCAACTAACTAATCTATTTTGGGTACGTGGAAAGGATCTTTGGGGCACGCTCTGTTTAGATCAGTGAAGTCGACATACATTCGCCATTTGCCATTCTTTTTTTTACTAAGACCGGATTAGCATTCCATAAAAGATATTGTGACTCGTGTATATGGCCCATTTTAGTTAAACGATCTACTTCTGTTATGATAATTTCATATTTTTTATCGAGAAAAAGATCTCCTCTTCTGTATGATCGGACGACCATTGTTTTGTACCGCAAGCCTATGACAAATGAAATTTGCTAAAAACCATATGACATCCTTATGTAGACCAACTACATCTCCCATATCGTCATCTTCGAAGAAAAAAATGAGAGATTAATTTATATATAGATGTGTTAAAGTTCCTGCTTCCAATTGTGTTGCTAGACTAACGATGTGTCTCTTCCGAGAATAATTCGATATTCATGCACCTGTACCTCCTCCAAAAATTGTTAGTGATTCAAAAAAGTACACAATTTATCAACCTTTCATCTTGCTAAGTACTAAGCGGAGATATCGAATGCATCTATAGATTCTTCATCTAATGTTTCCGATATCATCATCGTATCCTCTTTCTTTGGAACAACTTCTTGTTTTAGTATTGTATTTATTAGTTTAGTGCCACACAGTCCCTTGTATCATGCTCGATATCCTCATGATACTGATAATGTTTTTTTTTCTATGCTCCCTCAGATTTTGATTTGGGAAAGGCTTACGAAAGTGTACATTTGAACGTGTCTTATCAAAGATAATAGCTATACACTCAGTCAACTCAGTATAATGAGCTGGTTGGACCCATTTTGTTTGACATGGGTTGGACATACTGTTAAGTGTTGACTACCAGTGTATACTTTTGAGTGTTAACTACCCTTTGAGGTCCCTGACTTACAACTTGAACATGTTCTCGGGGTCGGAATGTACTTGTTGGTTATGATACCTGCTGTTGGACATTCACTGGTGGTGCACTGGCTCTTATCATGGTCGGATCCTGGCAGAACTGATTCAGATTAAATTGTGATATTGATTCCATCTCCGACGTTCTAGTTTCTTCAACTAAGATTCGTTTTTCTATTTGATCCAACAATGCGCGAAATGTCATAGCTTGTGTGTCTGCGGCATTATCCTTGATCACCCCATGAAGAAAACCCATTCGGAAGGCAACTAGAGCCACTTTGTCTTCATAAAACTCCATGTATGTCTTGACTTGGATGAAATGCTTTGTATACTCTTTGAGACTCTTCCCTATTTTCTGCCTGTAATAGATTATAGTGCCCCTGTTTGCTCAGAACTTCTTGCTTCCAACAAAATGTTGTCGGAACATACTCCAGGACATGTCAAAATTCTTGATACACCCTTGAGGTAAGCGATTATACCACATTGATGCAACATTCTTGAAAGTTTGAGAGAAAGCTCTGCATAATAGCTTATCATCTTCGTCGTAATTATCATGAAATTCTTGAACTCTTCAATGTGGCTGTCCGGATCTTGTGTCCCATAAAACTTTTCCAACTTAGATATACCAAACCACTTTGGAAGATGTCCAGACAAATTTCCAGGAAAAACGGAGATGACCTCCAATTATGTCTGACCTTGTATGCGCTTCCTCTCGGACATTCGTTAGCAGTTTCATATAGTCCTTCCTTATATAGAAAAGTAAACTGATTACTTACACGACAATCCAGATTATAGCTATTAGAGTGAATATGCCTCCGATGAGTTACATTTTCTTGTCGAGTTGCATTTACCATGGTCATGCTTTTCCTTCCTCGAACGCTTAGTCTTTCGACCATCTCGACGAGAAATTTTATGCACCCTCGAATCTCTTTGTCTGTGATTTTCTTTATGCCTGGTATTTTTATTTGAGGACGAAAATTCATCTAAACTAAAATATGTATATTTAGTGGACTCTATCAATTCGTATCGTTGCCCAGATCTACCCCACTTTTTGGAGGACCGAGGGTTTTTTCTCTAATGCATTTCCTTAGATTTATTGACATCTTGGGCTTGATCCGTCATGGTGTGTTCTCGTCGGACTTCTGATTTGATTCTCCGCAAACTAATTATCGCCTCTTTTTCTGCAGTTATCCTCTCAACGTCCTCTAACAATTTTTTCTCCTTGGCTACCAAGACAGACTATCCGAGGAGCTCTTCTGCATATATTGATTATTGTCATTTCCTTCATTTCTTACTTGTTCCTCCATCACGGGATCTCTAAATGAGACCCTGATCGCATTGTTCTTCGGATCTATCTTTATCTCTCCACGAATTTCAGTTTCTATTATTTTTTAATGTTTTAGGTCAATTTTGTTGTTTTGGAATGGTCATTCCCGGTACCAATCGCGTTCTCACAGACGACGCCACTAATGAATTCAATTATTTCTTAGTAGTAGTGATAAGTGCATTTCATATCACTTATCACCGGCTCTCAAGTATTCGTTGAGTTTTAACATGTTTTTCTAGTATTTTTAAAGTCGCTTGTGCCGCGGGTAAATTGTGACAATATTAATAAATTTGGGTTGAAATTGAAGAAACTGGAAAATTAATGTATTTAGGAAAATTTTGGAACACTTGAAAAGAAAAGAAAATATATTAATGCTAAAAATATATTAATGCTAAAAATATATTATGACGAGTGATTTTCCAAAAGAAAATATATTAATGCTTGGAAAAAATATATTAATGCTTAAAATATATTATGAGAGTGATTTTTCAAAAAAATATATATATTAATGCTTGAAAAATATATTAATCCCTCATGGACGTTTAAGGTGGGAGCACGGATATTAAGGAAACTCATTATGAGTTCTCTTTCCTATAAAAATTAGAGGAGGAATAAATTTAATTGGTCAATTATAATAAAAAGCTGCAGTTTTAGTTTGATAAAAAAAAGGCAATTGGTTTCATTGGCTATCAAATTGAATATCATTTAATATTACATTGGTAATTGTGAAACGACAACTAATATGGAATTAATTTAGTTTCTTAAAACGACCTATAATATTTAGTTTCTTAAAACGACCTATAATAAGGAACGGAGAGAGTATTGTTGAAAAAAAGGGAAAATATATTTTCTAAGATATTGTTTAAAATATTAAATTAAGAAGAAAATATTAAAGCGAAGCATAAAAGGAAATTAATGCTGAATTAAGAAAAGAATATTAGATTAATCCGAATATTTTATTTAGCTATATTGTTTAAAATATTATTTTATTTAACATAAATATATACGTTACGTAATTTAATTGTTTATATTATTTTAATTGTTTATATTATTTTATTTAACATAAATATTTACGTTACGTAATTTAATTGTTTTTAGGGTTTCGGTAGAATATCTATATAAAGAGACAGACGTAAAAGAGAAAGAGGGGTACCGTTTGGTTTCTTGTCTTTGGGCAAAAAAAAGAAGAAGAAGAGAATAGAAAAAAGGAAGAAGAAAACTTCGAATTGTCTACTCACTATAACGACAGACTCAGAAAAGCAAAGCAATTGTTGATTAAAGCATATACAGTTGGTGTCACAAAAGACAAGTTATAAAGCAAAGCAGAGAAAAGCAATTGACGGCGGCAAAAGCAATTGACGGCAAGCGAACTTTGAGTTTCTTTTTCGGTTTAATTTTTCTAAACTCTTTTTAGTTTATTTTTATTCTTATTTATATTCATCAAAAAAAAAGAAAAAAAATAACAAAAAAAAATAACTACGCAAAATTGGCTAGGATGAGCTATTTGGTGCTCGAGTTATTAAGTTCTAGGAGACTTTGTGCCTAGTGACCTAAGACTTTTCCGGTCTGGGATCCGCTAACCTAAAGCTCGTTACATGAGCACCATTGTATAAGTCTTTAAGGGACCTCGTATATTGCACGGTCAAATAAGCCTTTGAGTGTCTGTATATAGAGTAAAGCATAATAAATCTTTGACAACCCCGGAGAAATATGGATGTGCAACTTGACTATGAAGAATCTAGGTTGTATTTCGTTTCTAATCTTATGATTGTTATGATGAGAACAAGTAAGGTCCATTAATTTGTACTAAAAACATGTCGATTGAGTTTGAGCACACACGCACGCTTCTTCACTTGTATTGCTAACATTTGACTACCTAGTTATTTCACATTCCGAGGTCATTACATTCGTTGAGGCATTTATGCTTAATTAGTTACGGTTACTTGTTCGGGATCATTGCGCTCTTGCATCCATTTAAATTCAGTTGCATTCATGCATCAATTGTTAAACCTGTTTTGCATTGCTTGAGGACAAGCAACGGTTTAAGTTTGGGGGTTTGATAAGTGCATTTCATATCACTTATTACGCCTCCATTATTCTTAAAATCATCCTCTCAAGTATTCGTTGAGTTTTAACATGTTTTTCCACTATTATTAAAGTCACTTTTACCGCGGGTAAATTGTGACAATATTAATAAATTTGGGTTAGGAAAATTTTGGAACAGTTGAAAAGAAAAGAACATATATTAATGCTAAAAATATATTAATGCTAAAAATATATTATGACGAGTGATTTTCCAAAAGAAAATATATTAATGCTTGGAAAAAATATATTAATGCTTAAAATATATTATGAGAGTGATTTTTCAAAAAAAATATATATATTAATGCTTGAAAAATATATTACTCCCTTTTAAAGTGGGAGCACGGATATTAAGGAAACTCATTATGAGTTCTCTTTCCTATAAAAATTAGAGCAGGAATAAATTTAATTGGTCAATTATAATAAAAAGCTGCCATTTTAGTTTGATAAAAAAAGGCAATTGGTTTCATTCTATCAACGGAGAGATATTGTTTAAAATATTAAATTAAGAAGAAAATATTAAAGCGAAGCATAAAAGGAAATTAATGCTGAATTAAGAAAAGAATATTAGATTAATCCGAATATTTTATTTAGCTATATTGATTAAAATATTATTTTATTTAACATAAATATTTACAATTTAATTGTTTATATTATTTTATTTAACATAAATATTTACGTTATGTAATTTACTCTAACGTAAATATTTTACGTAATTTAAATATTTATGTTAAATAAAATAATATAAACAATTAAAAACAATTAAAATTAAATAACGTAAATATTTATGTTAAATAAAATAATATTTTAAACAATAAAACTAAATAAAATATTCAGATTAATCTAATATTCTTTTCTTAATTCAGCATTAATTTCCTTTTATGATTCGCTTTAATATTTTCTTCTTAATTTAATATTTTAAACAATATCTTAGAAAATATATTTTCCCTTTTTTTTCAACATTACTCCCTCCGTTCCTTATTATAGGTCGTTTTAAGAAACTAAATTAATTCCATATTAGTTGTCGACCAATGTAATATTAAATAATATTCAATTTGATAGCCAATGAAACCAATTGCCTTTTTTTTATCAAACTGCAGCTTTTTATTATAATTGACCAATTAAATATATTCCTACTCTAATTTTTATAAGAAAGAGAACTCATAATGAGTTTCCTTAATATCCGTGCTCCCACCCTTAAACGTCCATTATGGAACGGAGGGAGTAATATATTTTTGAAGCATTAATATTTTTTTTTCCATTAATATGGAACGGAGGGAGTAATATATTTTTGAAGCATTAATATTTTTTTTTAAAAAATCAATGTCATAATATATTTTAAGCATTAATATATTTTCTTTTGGAAAATCACTTGTCATAATATATTTTTAGCATTAATATATTTTCTTTTCTTTTCAACTGTTCCAAAATTTTCCTAAATACATTAATTTTCCAGTTTCTTCAATTTCAACCCAAATTTATTAATATTGTCACAATTTACCCGCGGTACAAGCGACTTTAATAATACTGGAAAAACATGTTAAAACTCAACGAATACTTGAGAGCGGGTGATGATTTTAAGAATAATGGAAGCGTAATAAGTGATATGAAATGCACTTATCAAACCCCCAAACTTAAACCGTTGCTTGTCCTCAAGCAATGCAAAACAGGTTTAACAATTGATGCATGAATGCAACTGAATTTAAATGGATGCAAGAGCGCAATGATCCCGAACAAGTAACCGTAACTAATTAAGCATAAATGCCTCAACGAATGTAATGACCTCGGAATGTGCAATAACTAGGTACTCAAATGTTAGCAATACAAGTGAAGAAGCATGCGTGTGTGCTAAAACTCAATCGACATGTTTTTAGTACAAATCAATGGACCTTACTTGTTCTCATCATAATAATCACAAGATTAGAAACGAAATACAACCTAGATTCTTCATAGTCAAGTTGCACATCCATATTTCTCCGGGGTTGTCAAAGATTTATTATGCTTTACTCTATATACAGACACTCAAAGGCTTATTTGACCGTGCAATGGACGAGGTCCCTTAAAGACTTATACAATGGTGCCCATGTAACGAGCTTTAGGTTAGCGGATCCCAGACCGGAAAAGTCTTAGGTCACTAGGCACAAAGTCCCCTAGAACTTAATAACTCGAGCACCAAAGAGCTCATCCTAGCCAATTTTGTCTTTTTTTTAAGAAATCGGATTAGGAGTGAGTGCGTTTCGCTCCATATCATTCCACCCCTAGACTACTCGCAATACGCAGCCCCCAACGAGAGGATGTACGTCAACGAGCGGCTACTAGCCTTTGACGCCTAACTGAATAATACGCATATTTATCTTTTAACTCCCCCAAACTTATCTTTTTGCAATCCATGAGCTAATAAAGGATTAAGGTGTAATTCTGAACCTTAGCAAGGATTATGTATAACAATACTCAAGTGTGTCCGTAACTAGCATTAAAACAATCAATGAGTCTACATGTTTAATTGTGCTTCTACATCAAGCAAGCTAACTGACAAGCAGCCTAATTAGATATTATTCCTACTGTCATTCCAAACAATTCTTATCATCGGCTACTTAAGTAGAAACAACAACTGAAGGGATCAAAGACGCGAAATGCAAAAAAAATGCTATGTTAATAGACTAAGTCGATCCTAAACACAGTCTATATAATCATGGCATGAAAATGCAAATAAGCATGACTAACATGAATAACTACTATGATGAATGCAACTACAAGAAATTAAAAAATAAAAGAAACACTCCCCTATTCGTCCAGTAGTGTTGATCGTTGTTTCTCAGTGGGTTGCATCCCACGCAACGCTTGTTTAACGTTGATAGCTCGACGATACCACTCGGAATCATATAGTGTCGAGGCGGATACTGAATGTCTCACGATTCCCCACATCTCCATAGTAATGCTTGAGTCGCTGACCATTGACTTTGAATGCTTTGTCTGGCGATTCCTCAAAGATTTCAACTGCTCCATGTGGATATACTGTCTTGACTTTAAAAGGTCCAGACCATCTTGACTTGAGCTTCCCTGGGAAAAGCTTTAGACGAGAGTTGAAAAGAAGAACCATTTGACCCGGCTCAAAAGCTTTATGTAGAAGTTTCCTATCATGTCATTTCTTGACTTTTTCCTTATACATCTTCGAGTTCTCATAGGCTTGAGACCGAAACTCGTCCAGTTCATTCAATTGAAGCACACGCTTCTCGCCAGCTGCTTGAATGTCGAAATTCAACTTCTTTAAAGCCCAGATTGCCTTATGCTCAAGTTCTGCTGGAAGATGACAAGACTTACCATATACTAACTGAAATGGTGACATCCTAAGTGGAGTTTTGTAAGCCGTTCGGTATGCCCATACTGCTTCATCTAACTTCAGAGACCAATCTTTCCTTGAAGGATTCACCACTTTTTCCAAGATTCGCTTGATTTCACGATTCGAGACTTCAGCTTGACCATTAGTCTGAGGGTGGTAAGCGGTAGCAACCCGATGAGAAACACCATATTTAGCCAACAATGCTGTGAATTGACGATTGCAAAAGTGAGTCCATCCATCACTGATTATAGCACGAGGAGTTCCGAAGCGAATGAATATTTGCTTACGAATGAAATTGAGCACTACCTTAGCATCGTTAGTTGGAAGAGCTTTCACCTCTACCCACTTAGATACATAATCCACAGCTAAGAGTATGTATAGATTGTTGCAGGAGGAAATAAATGGTCCAATGAAATCTATTCCCCATACATCGAATACCTCAACCTCAAGAAGCATATTAAGGGGCATCTCATTTCGCCTAGAAATATTACCAACCCTTTGGCATCGAGCTCATCTACGAACGTACAGATGAGCATCCTTAAACAAGGTAGGCCAGTAGAAACTCGCTTGAAGTACTCGAGCAGCTGTCTTATCCCCAGTATAATGTCCTCCATAAACGGTAGAGTGACAATCATGTAAAACTTTCTCAATCTCACTGTATGGAATGCAACGTCGGATCATCTTATCAGCACACTGTTTAAACAAGAATGGTTCATCCCAAAGATACCATTTCACGTCACGCAAGAATTTCTTTCGTTGAGCCCAAGTAAAATCTGAAAGGATCACATTGCTAACCAGATAGTTAACAAAATCAGCAAACCATGGTACTTCTCCTTGAATCACGAACAACTGCTCATCTGGGAAACATTCGTTGATAAGAATTCCATCTCCCTTGTATTTCTCATGTTGCTCAAGACGTGAGAGATGGTCAGCTACCTGGTTTTCAGTCCCCTTTCTGTCTTTAATTTCCAACTCGAATTCCTGAAGCAAGAGTACCCATCGAATTAAGCGAGGCTTTGCATCCTTTTTAGATAGCAGGTACTTGATAGCCGAATGATCCGTGAAAACCGTGACTTTAGCACCAAGCAAGTAGGATCTAAACTTCTCAAAACCATAGACAACAGCCAAAAGCTCTTTTTCAGTAACTGTGTAGTTTCGTTGTGCATCATTGAGGGTTTTACTAGCATAGTGAACCACGTGAAACACCTTCAGCTTCCTTTGACCAAGAACGACTCCCACAACGAAATCACTAGCATCACACATCATCTCAAATGGCTCTTCCCAGTTAGGCGCAGTGATGATTGGGGCTGATGTCAACTTTTTCTTCAAGAGCTCAAAAGCAACAGAACACTCTTCAGTAAATCGAAAGGGAGCTTCCTTTTCTAGTAGACTACAAAGCGGTTTGGTGATCTTTGAGAAGTCCTGAATAAAACGTCTATAAAATCCAGCATGACCAAGAAAACTACGAATTCCTTTTACTGAGATAGGAGGAAGCTTTTTGATCGTTTCAAGCTTGGCCTTGTCTACTTCTAAACCTCTCTTAGATACCTTGTGTCCAAGGATGATACCTTCTTGAACCATGAAGTGACATTTGTCCCAATTAAGAAAGAGGTTTGTTTTCACACATCTCTCAAGTACTTTACCCAGATTAGATAGACAGCCATCGTATGATTTCCCAAAGACCGTGAAATCGTCCATGAACACCTCCATGATATCACCAACCATTTCAGAGAAAATAGCCATCATGCACCTTTGAATAGTAGCGGGTGCATTGCAAAGTCCAAACGAGACATGTCGAAAAGCAAAGGTACCAAAAGGGCATGTGAAGGTCGTCTTCTCTTGATCTTCTGGAGCTATACAAATCTGATTGTATCCTGAATATCCATCGAGCATACAGTAATATTCATGGCCCGCCAACCTATCCAACATCTGATCAATAAATGGCAAGGGAAAGTGATATTTTCTAGTGGCCTTATTAAATTTACGATAGTCCATGCAAATTCTCCATCCAGTGACTGTCCGAGTGGGGATGAGTTCATTCTTTTCATTTGTTACTACTGTCATTCCTCCCTTCTTTGGTACACATTGCACCGAGCTTACCCACTGACTGTCTGAGATAGGATAAATAATACCTGCATCTAGCCACTTCAGGATTTCTTTCTTCACCACCTCTTTCATGATAGGATTTAGTCTCCTCTGATGCTCGATAGATGGTTTTCTCCCTTCTTCGAGCAGAATCTTGTGCATGCAGTAAGAGGGATTGATTCCCTTGATATCTGCTATGGTCCAACCAATGGCTGATTTGAACTTCCTCAGGACTCTCAATAGCTTTTCTTACTCACTACCTGAAAGGTTAGATGCAATAATAACAGGTAATGTAGATGACTCTCCTAAGTAAGCATAACTGAGATGATCTGGTAGTGGTTTGAGTTCAATTTTAGGATCTTCTTCTAGAGAATGTTTAAGCTTTTCCTGAGAATCTTTAAGATCACCCAGTCCGAGCGACTCATGTGGAATATTGAGCCTCTTTTGATACGGGGCTGCCTGTAGTAGTTGAACACATTCAGCTATCTCTTCATCTTTGAAGTCAGATTCACCATGTAGAACTCTGCCTAGAACATCTGAACTCGCATACCGATCCACCTCATTGTTGTGCAAAGAATCGATCATATCCAACCTGAAACATTCTTCATCCTCTGTTGGAGATTTCATAGCCTTGAAAACGTTGAAAGTGACATTCTGATCTTGCACTCTCATAGTGAGTTCCCCTTTTTGGACATCGATCATAGTTTTGCCCGTATCCAAGAATGGTCTTCCCATGATGATGGGGATGTTTTTGTCCTCTTCGAAATCCAAGATAACAAAGTCAGCAGGAAAGATGAGCTTGTCTACCTTTTCCAAGACATCTTCTACGATCCCACGAGGATATGTAATAGAACGATCAGCCCAAGTTTCTCAAACACAGATAGGGGCATCAGATTGATGCTCGCTCCCAAATCACAAAAACATTTGCTGAAAGTTAGATTACCGATTGAACAAGGAATGGTGAAGCAGCCTGGATCTTTGAGTTTGGGAGGCAATTTTTGTTGTAAGATCGCACTGCATTCCTCAGTGAGCGCCACTGTCTCAAAATCACCAAGCTTTAGTTTTTTCGAAAGAATCCCCTTCATGAACTTGGCATAACTAGGAATTTGCTCTAATGCTTCAGCAAAAGGAATGTTGATGTGTAGCTTCTTGAACACCTCCAAAAATCTCCCAAATTGAGCATCTAGCTTCTGTTTCTACAACCTTTGCGGAAAAGGTGGAGGAGGGTAGATCGTAGGCTCAACAACTGACTGAGATGGCTTTTTAGGTGGCTGATCTTGACCAGAATTAACCTTAGATGAGGGCTGATTTTGAGAAGAATCCGCCTCTTGTTCAACTGTGTGGTTCTCAACAACCTTTCCTGATCGCAAGGTGATAGCTTGGCATTGCTCCTTGCTGTCCCGTTTACCTGGATTATGTTCTGTGTCGCTAGAAAGAACTCCCTGAGGTCCAACAATCATGTTACTGGCCATCTGCCCAATCTGATTTTCCAAGGTCTTGTGAGATACCATCAGACTTTTAATCATTAACTTCATCTCTTCGAATTCAGAGTCTCTCACAGAATGTTGAGAAGGGTCAGGATGTTGATTCTGAGGTTGTCTTGGGGCATACTGTTGAGATTGATGTTGCTGCCCTTGTTGCTGAAATCCAGGAGGAGCGTATGGCTTAGCACCATAATGCTGATTACCTTGTTGATTATTGCTCCAACTGAAGTTTGGATGATTTATGTTGCTTGGGTGATAGGTATTTGAGATTGGTTGTTGATTCTGCCTCTAAAAGTTACTCACAAATTGCACTGACTCAGTAGAGATTGGGCATTTTTGAGTGTCATGCCCTCCAGCACAAATCTCGCACACACTAGCTACCTGTTGTACCCCTAGTTTAGTCAAAGAATCTACCTTCATGTTTAGAGCTTCAAGCTGAGCTGCTAAAGCAAGGGCAGTGTCTACGTTAAGAATACCAGCTACTTTATGTTGTGACTGTCTCTGAGAAGGGTTCTGGAATTCATTAGCAGCCATCATCTCAAGGAGCTCATGAGCCTCCTCATAGCTTTTCGTTAATAAGGCTCCCCTAGATGCAGCATCGACCATGGGCCTTTTTTGCGCACCCAACACATTGTAGAAGCAATTTATTACTAACCAATCAGGCATCCCATGATGAGGACATTTTCTGAGCATCTCTTTGTAACGCTCCCAAGCTTCACTTAAAGATTCACCATATGACTGAGAAAACTGAGTAATAGCATTCCTCAAGGCGGCTGTTCTTGCTATAGGAAAGAATTTTGAGAGAAATTTCTGTGCTAGTATATCCCAAGTAATGATCGAGCCTGCTGGTAAAGAGTGTAACCAGCTTTTAGCTTTGTCCCTCAAAGAAAATGGGAAGAGTCTCAATCTTATGGCATCATCTGAAACACCGTTGAACTTGAAAGTATCACAGATTTCAAGGAAGGTCATAATGTGCATATTAGGATCCTCAGATGAAGCTCCCCCAAACTAACAAGAATTCTGCATCATCTGAATAGTGCTGGGTTTAATCTCGAAATTATTCGCAGCGATATTGGGTCTGACAATGCTAGACTGAATATCCATGATCTTTCATTGAGAGTATTCCATGAGTGCTTTTGGAGCTGGATCTCCCATTGTAGAATTAGTATCAGAAACTGCGACTATTAACTCTGTTCGTTGCTGTGTTTCAAGCTCCTTTTGTACTAGTGCTCTAGTTTGAGACCGTGTTTGCATACATACTCAAGTACCTGAAGCACAAGAAAATACACAAAATGAAAGTAACCGAATCAAGTCAGTAGTTTTATAATGACTCCTACTGATAAGCAATAAAACTGTCAAATAACACCGAGTCCCCGACAACGGCGCCAAAAACTTGTTAGTCATTTTCTCACGCAAGTATACGCGGTCAAATCGTAGCAAGTAATAAGTAAGAAAGATTGTTCCCACGAAGACTAGGTGTATAAGACAAGAATTCACTTATGCAACAACGTATGATTATTAAACTAATGCTTGAACGAGTAATAAAGTATGAATGTAACTAAACAAATCAAGTACGAGAATATCTAATGAGTTTTACTTATACGAGAGAAAACATGGAACCCTAACTTCATTGTTTATTTTACTTAGAGTATTAATATACTTAATCAATATGTAAGATAGCTACGATTACTAATCAGATAACACAAAATCAGAATACGCTACCTTTCAATACACGTAAACCAAACCACTTAATTAACCACAAAAGAGATAGCAGTTAAGCAGACATCGCATGCATGACAATCCTATATGTCTATATGAATTGAGGTACAATTGGTTTTAAGCACAAGTTATCTATTTCGATTACATAGGGTAATATGATATGGTTAATGACATATTACGAATCATGAACAATCACAATATGAATCATTCAAGAACCTATGCTAGCATGGCAAGTTCTAACTCTTAATTATACTTTCGCATTCATTAAAGATAAACAATCTAGATGTTCGCGACGCATCTAACAAAAAAAACACAGCCATACTAGGTAACCGATAAACATATCTCACAAAAAATCAATTAAGCAATAAACCCTAAATATTCATCAAACTATGTTAATTTTTAAGACCGTGATGATGATTTGTTCGATTATGAACTAATCGATGTCATGGAACCTTATCGGATTTGTTTGAATAATATTTAGGGTTTATTGCTTAATTGATTTTTTGTGAGATATGTTTATCGGTTACCCAGTATGGCTGTGTTTTTTTGTTAGATGCGTCGCGAGCATCTAGATTGTTTATCTTTAATGAATGCGAAAGTATAATTAAGGGTTAGAACTTGCCATGCTAGCATAGGTTCTTGAATGATTCATATTGTGATTGTTCATGATTCGTAATATGTCATTAACCATATCATATTACCCTATGTAATCGAAATAGATAACTTGTACTTAAAACCAATTGTACCTCAATTCATATAGACATATAGGATTGTCATGCATGCGGTGTCTTCTTAACTGCTATCTCTTTTGTGGTTGATTAAGTGGTTTGGTTTACGTGTATTGAAAGGTAGCGTATTCTGATTTTGTGTTATCTGATTAGTAATCGTAGCTATCTTACATATTGATTAAGTATATTAATACTCTAAGTAAAATAAACAATGAAGTTAGGGTTCCATGTTTTCTCTCGTATAAGTAAAACTCATTAGATATTCTCGTACTTGATTTGTTTAGTTACATTCATACTTTATTACTCGTTCAATCATTATTTTAATAATCATACGTTGTTGCATAAGTGAATTCTTGTCTTATACACCTAGTCTTCGTGGGAACGATCTTTCTTACTTATTACTTGCTACGATTTGACTGCGTATACTTGCGTGAGAAAAGGACTAACAAGTAGATATCGGATGTGAAATATTCGTATAGGAGTATCAGTCTGAGAAATGTTTGAATCGGATAATTTTAGGGAGAATCAATATTTAATACAGAGAGATAGACAAAATGAATAAATGTAGTAATAATTGACTAATCATTGGACCTTTTTCCTCAAAAGAAAATATCCTCTTTATAGTACATGAGGTAAGCAATGAAATTACATAATTACCACTATTAAAGTGGATCTCTCACCCCATTTCTTTAGTATTCATAGACATGTTTATTGGTTATTACATTTGACCCCTTCAATCCTTATGTTTGTTTTTTATTGGTCCTTCGCATACAAAATACACCAAGTTGACCCTTGTATTTTCATATTGAAGCTTATTAATCACCTTATTTTCCTTCCCTTATCATAATTAACCATAAAATTAGGATTTTTATTCTACCAAAGTTTTGGTTCCGCCAAATCGAATCGTTATATTTAATCGAAAAAAATAAGAACAAAATAGATATGATTTTTGAATAATATAATATAATTATATGTAATCGTAAAAATAAAAACAAAACGGTTGAAATTTTTGAATTAAAACAACTATTTTTTTGGTTA
The DNA here is from genome assembly GCA_036936605.1 of Limnanthes douglasii subsp. nivea. Taxonomy (NCBI): domain Eukaryota; kingdom Viridiplantae; phylum Streptophyta; class Magnoliopsida; order Brassicales; family Limnanthaceae; genus Limnanthes; species Limnanthes douglasii. Next base: position 54,527,906 of record JAUPFV010000002.1, on the reverse strand, counting down.
TATAAATTTATAAAAAAACACTTGACGAATATGATCATACAAGCACTAATGCATTAAATCCATTAAAACTTTGCGATAAAGCGTGCTTCGTCGTAAAGAGTAGTACTACGAACTTCGAATTTCTCTCATTCTTTTGGAGTAAATTTTAATTTAAAAAAAAATCTTTAAATATTTTCATTTTAATTTTTTATCTAAAGATGTTAAACTTTTTTGTCCTCGTTTAGAAATAAAGTTTTTGCAAATCTTTTATAATGTCTGAACTACAGAAGTAAAGGTTTTATTCTAAAAAAAAATATGGTTCTACCATATGGAAATATTATATCAAATAAAAAAACAAATTTGATTTATTATTTGAATATTTTTATAAAGACAACTAATCCAAAAAGTCTATAGTTAAATATGGTGACCTACGCATCTTGCATCTTTTCTTTTTTGATTTTTATCAATTAATCGGAAATATAATTCTCGATTTTTTTTCGTATTTACCAAAATTTTGATTCCAAAATATAGAATTATTATATCTCATCAAAAACTATTATAGTATGAATTTTTTAATAAAAAAATGGTTGTCTTGTCTTGGCTCATATAGATTGAACGTTGTATCTCCCTTTTAAGGATCATTTATAAGTAAGAAGGGAACATAATTTCGCTGGTAACATTACTTTTCAAGAGTAAATATATAAAAGGAAAGAATTTCCTTACATGGATGAAATTTAATTTAAACAATTTTTAAAATGAATTATTCTTAAATTCTGAATATAAGATCCGCTAAATTCTTTTGTTTTCATTTGGAACTCAAACTTTTTCCAAAACTTTTACTTTTTCGGGAACCATAAAAATAACACTTTTAGTCTACCAAAACTTTAGATCCACCACAGAAAATAGTTCAAAGTTTCAAATGGATACAGATTAATCGGAAAATATTTGACGGATACGATCATAAATATCAGCATAACTCTGCAGTTAAGCGTGTCGGGCGGAGAGTAGTATTTAGATGGTAATTTTGTGCGAAGTTTCTCGGGTTGTATCTTTCTTTATTTCGATATTTTTGATTGGTAAGTTATGAATTAAATTTTATTTACAACAATGTTATTATTTTTATCTAACAATACATATAAATGAATAATAAAATAATAATAATTGTGTATTGATGAATTTTAATTTTAAATATTTAGTGAAACAATTTTAAATTCCAAATGTAAAAGTACATTAGATTTTTTTTATTCTCGTTTGGTTTCAAACAAAATTTGAAACTTTTCTAGTTTTAGTACTCATAAAAGTAGAACATTTTGTCTACCAAAATTCTGGTTCCACCGCATATTTCTAATCAAAAAATAAGAAAGAAATAGTTTAGATTTTTGAAGTAAAATAATGGTTTTTTGTGTTATATAGATTGATCGGGAAACGATTGATGAATGTGGCCGTACCAACACTAATGCATAGAATTTCATCAAAACTTCATAGCTAAATATGTTTGGGAACTTGCTTGTTTTTTGTTTTTTTTGTAAATCACGAACGTAATTTTACTTGCAATAACGTTTATTTTTCGTATCTAACAATACGGGTTAAACGATAAAAGAAAAGAAAAAATTATGCACAAATGGATTTTTTCTAAAAAAAAACCTTTAAATGAATTAATTTTAAGTTTAATATCTATAAATTTTTTCCTAATTGGAATTTAAGTTTTTTTTTTCTCCAAAATTTTAAGGTTTTAGGAACCATAAAAATAGATTTTTTATTCTACCAAAATTCAACCATATAGAATCGTTATATATAAACGGAGAAATAGAAATAAAATAATTTAAATTTTCGAATAAAAACAAATGTTCTTTTGGGCTGTATAGATCGATCCTGAAACGTTTAACGAGTGCGAGCTTACTAGCCTTAACACACGAGATCTCATCAAAACTCTATAGTTAAACATAATTGGACGAGAGTAGTATTCTAGACCTCTTGAAATTTGTTTATGTTGTATTTCATTTTTTTTTTGGATTTTTATTAGTAAATAACAAATGTAATTTTACTGTTGATTTTTTGTATCCAACTATATGGGTAAATAAATAAAAGGATATAAAAAACTGTACATTGCTAAGTATTAATTTTAAATAATATTTACGTGAATTAATTTTTTTTTGTTGTCCCTCGGAATTCAATTTTTCAAAACTTTTACGATTTTATGAACCATAAAAGTAGGAATTTTATTTTACCGAATTTACATTTTCACCGTATGAAATCAATATATCTACAATAAAAAGTAGGATCTTTCGCTCCACATGCACTTAATCTTTTCATTTTGGTATCCTTACCCTTGATAAATTCGATCCAAACAAGAAAGTCTGTAAATTTAATAAACCTTCAGAAAAAATATTTTATATTTCTACTTTAGAGATATATCCTAAGCTTTTATGCCAATGATTTGAATATTTTCAGTTTTATTATTTAACTTATTTTGTACTTATGTGTTCATTTCGTTGTTGTGATTCTCAATAATATTTAATAAAAATAATTTATCATTCATTGTTAAACATCTAATTCACTCGAATTATTTTGAAATATAAGAGTCATTTTATTATCCAAAATATGAATATAAATAAATTTATTTCAAAACAAAGTAACATATAAACAATTCATGGCCACTAGAAAGTAACAATCAAATATTATAAAGTGTTGAAACCAAGCACGAATGCTCCTATGTACCTTGCAAAGAAATACAAACATGAGTGACTGCACCTGTATCAACCCACAACGTGTTTCTTGGAAGTGAAAAAAAGAATATTTTTTGAATAAAATAGAGTTGTCAGATTACATTTCACTGTCATATATAGTTGGTAATTTTCACACTTATTCTTGAGATTACCTCTCTTATTGCATAATAAAAACATCAATCATCAGTCGAATCTTTAGGTTGTTTTGCTCCTAAATTAGAAGCCTTACCATTAAAAATTCACTCTTCGAGATGTCCCCTGGTTAAAGCTCACTATATGCACTTCCAACAGTTCAGATTTATGACTTTCTTCCTATTGAGAAGCATGGGTTATCAGTTCACTAATTTTCCACTTCATATGCTAAAAATAATAATAGATTTGAAAGCATTTATACTACGGAGTAAATGACTAAAAAACAAACCTAACCTCATACTCCTCAAGAATTTTAAACTTAAGTTCCTTTAACTTTGTGGAAAGCATTAAAATACCCATAGTGTATCCCATAATTCCCTCTTGCATTAGTGGCCGATATCTGATTTAAAAGCTTTTGGAATTTCAATCTTATCACTTTCCCCAAAATGTTTCTTAACATTCTTGAGAAACTCAATAACACTAATAGTCTCGTTTATGACAACCCCATCAAACTTCAAAGGTATTCCATGGTTTATAATTGCCAAGCGACACCGATTTAATTTCTCTCACATGTTAATTTCTTTTTGTCTCATAAGGAGAACGAGCTTCACTAAGGGGCACATGCTTAAGAATCTTTAATGCAAGGTAAAAACTAAGACACACATAACACATTTATTTATCATATAACGTTAAAATAATGTTTAAATATGGGATATTACATGTAAAACATAACATAACATTTATAATAAGATACATTTGTTACACATACTAACATGCATTTGTATGAGTTTTAGAAAGTCATTGTTGATCAAACTTTAATCAACTGAATTCGGGAGAATCCTCTTTTGGATAAGGTTTCCTATGTCGATTCAAAATAATGAACACTTAAAAAATGACAGTCTTATGTTCATGATTAATTATGCAAAATATCAACCTTCATTTAGGTCGATAATTCTTGCAACTTTATTAATCATGAACCTGTGAAAACCCTAAGTTTACCAATTCTAAAACATGGATCATGTTGGCGATATGTTGGCTTTATAGCTCACTTACTGAATTGAAAATACATCTAGTTGTGCAATCCACATAACATATAAACGTTGAAAAATCACAAAACCTTCACGGTGCATATAAGGTACCCAACTACAACAAAGTTGTTTGCTACAAGATACTCAGTGTCGTGTGTAAACACATAATGGAGTCATGACGTATCAGGCAGTTGCCACTGAAATATCAAGGGTTGTCACGAAGACTTATTCCTGACAATGGTTTTACTGCAGCAACATCAGGGTTTTGCGCGGTGAAGAGCAATTGTCTCGCTTCTGACTCGATTTTGACTTTATGTGACGCTGCAATGTTTTTTTTATGTGGTCGAGTAAAAAATCCTATGATTCACTGTATCTTATTTTCATACTTTAATATATCGATAGAATATTTGATTTATTTTTCCCTTTAAACTTGGGGTTCCTAACCAACAACTGCTTCAAAAATCTATATGTAAGGTATTGAAGGAAGATTTCATTTATCTTTCTTTTTATATATGATTTGCAATTATAGTTTTTACTTTAGCCTAATTATACTAATATTACTAAGTTTTGTTATTGGGATCATAGACCATAACATGACTAATTGTTCATCCACAAATTACCCCATAGACGTTGTGTTGAGACTTAAGTACACATGTTCAAGTTCAACAATTCATAAAACCCAAATTTGATGTGGTATCAACACAATTACCTTCACAACTAGTTTTCTCTACAACTATGTTTCATCTATTAGTCAAATTCTTATTTATCTTATTTATATGATTACATATTAATTAGATTATGTATTAACAATAGAAAATACATTATTAGTCATGCAAAAGCTAGCCTGGAAAAACTAAATTTAACATTTGTTTATCCTCGGACCCAACTCAACCTAGCTTGCAAAAACTAAATTTAACATTTGGTTTATCCCAGACCCAACTCAAAATTAACTTTATTTTTTAATCTAGACAAAAGTTAATATATAGTTTTTTTAAATAAAAAAACATAACTAAATAAACAATGAAATGTTATTAAAAGAAACAAATATAAATCTATAACAAAACAAATAATCTAAAACATTAGAGAGTACGAAATAAAATTAGGACTTTTAGTCTACCAAAATTTTGATTTCACCATATATAAATGTTATATCTAATCAGCAAAAAAAAGTTCGGATGTCTAAATAAAAATAACACTTATTTTGAGTTATATAGAATAATCAAAAAATAGTTGGTGGATGTGATCATACTAGCACTGATGCACTGAATATCATCATAATTCTAGGGTTAAGTGTGTGTCTCGGAGAGAGTAATACTTGGATGGTGACCTCTTTGGAAGTCCTTATGTTAGATCCTCTTTTTCTGCATAGTTTTTATCGGTCAATCACGAATGTAATTTTACTTACAACCATGTTAATTTTTTTAGATATGAGTAAAAATAGAAAAGAAAAACATAATAAATGTGCATGGGTGAATTTTAATTTTGAAAAGTTTATAGGTGATTAATTTGAAATTATAATCTGAAACACTTTAGGTTTTTTTTCCACATAGATTCAGATATTTTTTAATTTTTTTAGTTTTAGGAACCTTGAAAGTTGGACTTTTAGTATACCAATATTATGGTTCCACCACATAGAATCGTTATATTTAATGGGAGAAAATTATGAAAATAGTTTTGATTTTTGAATTAGAACAACGATTATTTTAGTTATATAGATTGATTAGGAAACAATTGATGGATGCGGTCATACCATCACAAATGCATCGGATCCTATTAGAAATTCACAGCTAAATATGCTTGGGTAGTCCTCGTGTTGTGTTCTTTGTTTTATAGATTTTTTATCGGTCAATCACAAAAAACAATGCATATTTTTCGTATCTAAGAATACAGGTTAAAGAATAAAAAGAAAATAAAATTATGCATTGAAAACTTTATTTTTAAAAACATGTGGATGAATTAATTTTAAGTTGGACCTAAAACGTTTAGTTTTTTTGGTTTCCAATTGGAATTCAAGTTTTCTTTTGAATGTTTACGGTTTTAGGAACCATAAAAGTAGGATTTTTATTCTATCAAATTCTGATTCCACCATATAGAATTGTTATATATGATCGGAAAAATAAGATACAAATTATTCAAATTTTCGAATGAAAACAACTGTTCTTTATATCGATTGATCATGAAACACTTAACAGATGCAAGAATACCAATCCTAATGCACCTGATCTCATCAGACCTCTGCAGTTAAACATGTTTGGGCGAGAGTATTACTAGAATATTTTTCCTTTTGGGAAGTTTTTATGTTGCATCTCTATTTTTTGGATATTTTATCGGTTAATAACGAACGTAATTTTACTTGAAATATTGTTTATCTAAAACATGCATGACCCCTACAAAGTAACAATCAAATAGTATAAAGTGTTGAAACCAAACATGTATGATCCTATGTATCATGCAAAGAAACACAAACATTAGTGACTGCACCTCTATTAACCCATCACGTGTTTTTTGCAAGTGAAACGAAATCAATTTTTGAATAAAATAGAGTTGTTAGATTACCTTTCACTAGCATATATGGTTGGTAATTTTTATACTTTTTCTTGAGATGACCTCTCTTCTTCAAAAATATAACATTCACCGTCAGTTGACTCATTAGTTTTATTCGCTTCTGAATTAGAAGCCTTACCATTCCCACACTATACTCTCTCTTATTTCCTTTCTCATGGTTAGAGCTCACCATATACATTTTCAGACATTCAACTTTCAGACTTTCCTCATGTTAAAAACATAAGATATCACTTCACTAATTTCCTACTTCTTACGCTAGAAATTATAAGGGATCTAAAATTTTCTTATATTGTGGAGGAAACTACTCAAAAATGAACCTACACACACACTCCTCAATAAGTTCAAACTTAAGTACATTTAACTTTATCGAAAACATTGAAATCCTCAGAAAGTGTCTCCTAATTCCCCATTTTTTATGAACCTTAATGACCGATACCTAATTTAAAAACCTTAAGATTTCTGAACATCTTTGAAAAACCCAATAGCACTAATGGTCTATATTATGACAACCAACCAAACACCAAAGGTATTCCCTGTTATAATTATATCATATTTCTATTTCATTAAAATCAGACACATCTAAAGTATGATGTTTGTTTCCCATTGGGTTATATATATTTGCATCCACAAGAACACACATAACACACATCGCATAAGTCACACATTTATTTGACATATAACCTTAGAAATAATGCATAAATATGGTATATTGCATGTAAAACATAACCTTACATTGATAATAAGATACCTTGAGAACATATATTAACTTGCATTTGTATTGGGTTTCCTATTTCGATTAAAAACCTATTGAACAATTAAAAAATGACAGTCTCATGTTTACAACTAATTATGCAAAATATTAACCTTCATTTTGGCCGATAATGCTTGCAATAGTATTAATCATGAAGCCTACAAAACCTTGAGTTTATCAATTCTTTAACATGGATCACTTTGGAAATGTGTTAGCTTCATAACTCTATTATTGAATTTAAAAAAAACAATCTATTTATGCAATCCATATAACATATAAACATTGAAATATCACATAAATACACTCAGTTTAAAATATAACACGTGGTTCATGTCCAAAAAAATACCTCTTAAGGTGCACATATGATACCCAGCTACAATGGATTTTTTTGCTACAAGATACTCAGCGTTGTCGTGGCAACCAATAGTGGCGTGGTGGTGTATCAGGTAGTTGAAACAGAAGCATCTAAGGTTGTCACGACCGCTAATGCTTGGCAAAGATTTTATTATAACGATATCAGGTTGCTGCGGTGACGAGAAATTGTCCAACTTCTTACTCGATTTTGCTTTATGTGACATTGCGATGTTTTTTTTCCTTATAACAGCATGATGCCAAATTAAGTAAAAAATCATATATTTCATCCAAAAAAAATCTTAACCTACAAAACACATAATTAAAGCATGGGTTACCTCTAATAAATCAAATAGTCGTGTAATTTCAGACTCTATACCTACACATATACCAACTCAATTAACAAACAGTTTCCAATTTTGGATCTTTTACTAAAAAATAAAATTAAAGTAAATACCATCTTAAATTCAGTTTAGATCAGTAACATAAACCGGAAAAAATAGAGAAAAACATACATATAATTGATAATGAATGTTTTTAGCTAAGAAGACGAAAATACTATCCATCTGACTATGATCTAGTGTCTCTTAGATCATCTTTTTAACAAGAGACTCAAAATCTAATAATTGATGGAAGTAGCAAAAAAAAATTAATAAAATTGAATAGGGATGACAACGGGTTGGCTGTGTTCGGATCAACATGTTCGGATCAACATGTTCGGGTCAGTTTTTTACTTGAATCCTAACCTGCTGCAAATTTAATATTTCGAGTCTGAGCCCGATCCATTCGTGTTCCTGGGTTAGTATGACCCAACTCGCAAAAAATAAATTTACTTTACGGATTATCCGGCCGAGTCATACCCGGTCCAAACTCAGCTCAAACTTGACTCTATTTTTTAACCTAAACAAAAATTAAGATATAATTTTTTAACAAAAAATATATATTACATAAACAATTAAATGTTACTAAAATAAATAAAATATAAATATTAAACTAAAGATATATAAATCTTTAACAAAACAAACAATCTAAAAGATTAAATAGTGTGAAATAAAACATTAAAACAAAAACAAAATATTCTCGAAAGTTCTTTTAGTTTCTAATAATCATCAATTATCACTACCACTTATCAAAATTCTTTCATCTTCATTTTCAAAATCATCAATTTTTTTAAAATGTCAATTCCAAATATGTCATAACTTTTGGTGGCGAACCTAACAAATAACACGAATTTAGATTAAATAATAAAAACTAGTGGTAAATTTATATATAAAGAATCAATAATAAGATTCTAAGTAAATAAATATATACCATTAATTTCATTCCAAAACTATTACATATTAAGTTTGTTACGACGTGGACCTAGTTTAGTATAAAAAGCAAAAGTAAACCTAAGTATATGCTGTTTTTTCATATCATTTACTTTTCACTAAATAAAACATCAAATTCTCGGATATATAAGTTTGTCAAAATTATAGAATATATGTCAAAAGCTCCAATCTGTTACAGTATCAAAAGTTATATTTTTAGAAATAATTTTTTGTTGCATTACATAGTATTTACAAAAAGAAACGCTAAATAAAAAACACCTGTTAAAAATATTTAATTAGCAAATATATCATTGATACAAAGAAATTAATATAATTGTTAAATGATCAAAATTTATATATTATTACAAAGGATATGGACGATAGTCGATTAATAATTACTAAATATTTTTTATATGTATAGTTTAGTTAGACTATCTTTAATGAACTTCAAGAAACTCTAGTTTCTAAGCAGTTCTCTTCTTCATAAATTGTGCATTTTTTATTCATCTCCTATGGTTCTCTAAGTCTCTATTTTTCGGCCTTCTCGAATCCTGCTAGCCATGGAAGATTTTTACAATCTTCATTCAAAATTAAACTGCCTACATCAAAGTAAAAATTTAAGAAAAGGTGATGAAATCCTTCTGCAACAAATGAATTCTTATCCTGAAACTCTATGCAAACAAAATGTATCCAAGAAATTAAATTCAATGTATGTTCAACACAAAATACATCATATAGCTGTGCAATTGTCCCATAATATCAAAGAATCGTTAATGAAGAAAAAAAAATACTATTGTTGGTAAATTTCATCAAGGAATTCCTAAGAAACAAACCATCAATGATTTTCTGCAGAAAATAAAACTCAAGAAAGAATACAATATATCTGTTTGAAACTCTCGACACCTTCTGTTGGAATTCTCATCAAAAGAAGATTTGTGTATGGTATGGGCTAAAAATGTCTGGTATCTGGGTGAATCTATTATGGGGCTCATTAAATGAACTTCGGATTTTAACACAAAAATTGAGAGTCCTTTAACCCATGTATGGATAAAATTAGAAAGACTCCTTGATTATATCTTTTTTAATGAAGACATAATCTGTACAATAGTTGAATCTATAAGAACTCCTCTCAAAATTAAAATACAAAAAAAAAAACAGGGCATATCACAATTCATGCCTAGCTTGGGTTAAGATTTACCTAACTTAGAAGATTCATCACAATGTCTAGGTAGGTTTTGGAGAAAACCAGGGATGTTGGATAAGTCTAAGCTAAACAAATCTACCAAAATACTGTAAGAAATGCTTTCACATTGGTCATGATGTCAACAGCTGCAAAAAGACTAAAATAAAAAGCTAATGAAAGGACAGTATTAACATCACGATTTCTGGAAAATATTTTTTTTCCAATAACTGACAATACCAACAACAAAAACAAGGAAAATAAGTGAAGTTAAAGTCTATCACAATGGATCCTAATCTTCAAAAGCACTTGTAAACTTCAAACAACAAGAAGCATGTTACTGATCATTCTACTATTAAAGAGAAGGTTAATTCAACACAGAATAAAGGAACAAAAACTCCTAAAGATCATAAAAACATTGATGTTATCCAATCTATTGAAAGTGGCTATAACCTTAAGTATGAAAACATGATCTTGGAGACTGCAACACCAAACAAAGTATATAGGCAGTGAGCATATAACTCCAACTCACAAAAACAAAGAAGCATATACTGAATTTCAAAAAGTCTTGAACAAGAAACTTAAAGAGGCAAGAGGAATGAAAAAGATCAACAACTTAGCAATAAAATCCTTGATATTTTCAAGGACTACCAGGAAGAGAAAATCCATATCGAGATGATAAATATTCTAAGTTGGAACATAAGGAATTGCAATAAGTCTACTGTAAGAAAGCGTAAATCTATGATTTTCAAAGATCAAATTAAGCTCATGGCCATCGAAAATCCTCTCATCAGTGTGGATAACATGTCTTCTATTACTTCTAAGATTGGTTTGGAAAATTTTACTGCTCTTTCTACTAACAAAATATGGTTTTACTCAAATAATGAGTTTACAGTAAAAATCCTTCTAAACCATGCTCAATATCTAAACTGAAATTACTCATGTTAATCTTAATATGTACTTTCTATTAACAGTTGTTTGTGCAAAAGTATGAAAGTTATAATAGGTTGGAGCTTTGGAATTCAATGAGGAACATATCTACTACTGTTTCTAACAAAGAATGGATCATAATGAGAGACTTTAACGTGGTTACATCTCCAGATGAACAGATTGGTTGTTCAAGCTACTGTTTTAATAATACAGAGGATTTTAATGAGATAATCAGGGACTGCAATCTTGAAGATGTGGGTTATTCTGGTTCTAAGTACACTTGGAACAAAAAATCCAAGTAGAAAAGACTTGACAGAGTTTTATTTAATTCAGATTGGCCAAATGTTTTCACGGAAACTAAAGTAATGCACATGGCCAGAACATGTTTAGACCATAGCCCATTATGCGTCACTTTAAGTATTGACAGAATTAAACATCATAAGAGCTTTAAATTCCTGGATATGTGGACTATAGACAAAAAGTTTCTTACTTTTGTTGAAAACAACTAGAATCAAAATTTAGATGGTTATCCCATATTTTTTAGGAAAAAACTTAATAGACTTAAATATACCCTTAAAGAGGTGATCAGATCTCACTTTGGAAATATCTTTGATAAAGTCCATGAATCTAAGAATAGTGTCAAAAAGCTGGAACCTCTTCATCAAGAAATCAACAATATTAATTCTAAAGTAAAACTTTCTAAAGCTCATGCTATTGTTTTGATGGCTCTTAAAATGAAGAAACTTTCTGGTTTCAAAAGTGCTACACTACTTGGCTGAAGGATAGAGACAAGAGTACACATGTCTTTCATAGCTATGTTAACAAAAAGAGAAGAAAGAATTACATAAACAACATCAAAATGGGAGAGTATTGAATTAGTGACAATGATCTTATTGGTCAATCAACAGCTACTTATTTCAAAGAAATCTTAATACTACATCAAATAAGAAGAAGATAATCTGATGCAAAAATATATAGTTAATAATATCCCTAACCTTATATCTAATGAGGAAAATTATTTTCTCATGAATACTCCAAATGAACAAGAAATACATTATATCATTACTAACCTTAATCCAACTAGTGTTGCAGGTATGGATAACTTTAATGGCTGCTTCTTCAAGACGTGTTGGAGCATAATCAATGAACATATTTGTCTAGAAATGTTTGATTTCTTACTTGGCAAGAAGATCCTTAAAATGATTATGGATACATGTTTATACCTCATTTCTAAGTCCATCAATCCTACAAAATGGAAGGATTTCTGACCAATTAGTTTAAGCAGCCTTCTTAACAAAATTATGTCTAAAATAATCAACAACATAATCATCAAGATTTTGCCTAAAATCATTTCCAAAGTTCAAGGTGCATATGTGCCTAACAACTCTATTCATGAACATATCCTTATAGAAAAATAACTTATTTATAATCTTAATAAAAAGAAGAAATCCAAAAACATAATGATCCAAGTTGATATGTCAAAGGATTTTGACAAGATTTCTTACAGATTCATTACCAAAGTTTTGAAGACTTTTGGCTTGCTCTTGCTTTTGTTAAGATAATTTATAATCTCATTAGTTCTGTGTATGTTTCCATGCTTATAAATGGTAATGTTGTTGATTATTTTAACACTAAAAGAGGGCTGCAACGAGGAGATCCCCTCTCCCATAGTTTGTTCATTGTGGCTGAGAAGTTTTAATTAGAGGGCTACATAGTTTGTTTAACACTAATAAGTCAATGAAGTTTTCTTCTAGAAGTAACTTAACGATTAAGTTTTTAGTCTTTGTGGATGATATACTTAATTTTACAAACAATTTAGACTTAACTATTAACATTCTTGGAAAGTTTCTACAGACTTATCGGTTCAGGTCAAGTAATCAATAATGAGAATACCAAGATAATAACGTATTCTAGACTTAGAAATACAAGGATTACAGCTCTCACCAACCTCACTGGTTTTAGTTCAAGTTCTCCTCCAACTAAATACCTTGGCATGATTTTAAACACTAACAACAAGGCTAGTAACTACATTAATCTCATAAACAAGATTAACAATAAGATTAATAACAAGATTAAGGATTGGGAGAACAAGAATATTTCTTTTGGAGAAAAGCTTATTCTTATCAATTTAGTCTTAATGGCTATTCCAACATACTGGATTCAAAGCTGCTTACTACCTAATTGCATCATTACTAAAATTGAAAGGTTTTTAATAAGTTTCTGTGGGGATCTACTAATGAAGAGAATAAAATTCAATGATCTTCATAGTCTGGCTTGTGTAAGCCTTTTAATGAAGGGGGTCTAAACACTCATAATCTTTCTGATTTGCAAGATACATTTTCTTGTAAAATATGGTTTAACTTCCGAAAAATAGCAGTTATGGTCTAATCTGATGCATAGTATATATTGCAAGAAATTTGACCCATTACAGATATCATATACTAAAGCTGGATCTCTCAATTGGAAAAGATTAGCCAGAATAAAACCTATTGCTGAGCCTAACATCAGATGGACGTTAGGAAAATGAGATCTAGATTTTTGGCTTAAGAACTGGTATGATCAATCTCCTCTAATTATTCTAAATGATAATTGGGATAATTCATGGTACATGCAACAAAAAGTGAAAGAATTCAGGAATATAAACTGATGGAATAATATGAGACTTAATAGTTTTCTGTCTCAAGATAGTGTGGACAAGATTCACGAGACTTCAATTAATGGGAACTCTGAAGATTAAATTATTTTGAAGCTATCTAAAGATTTTAACTTCGATAATCAATACAAATGATACCTGGAATCATATTAGAAGCAAGCACAACAGTTCTAATATTTTTGGCAAAATATGGAACTTTATAACTCCTAGAAAGTTTTCTTTTCTTCACTGGAAACTCCTGCACAACTCCATTCATGTTGATAATTTTTTACAAAAAAGTCACTTAGTTATTGAATTTAAATGTCAATTATGTTGTAACATTGAATCTCCTAAACACATATTCATCTCATGTGACTTTGCTTGGAAAATTTGGTGTTACTTTACTAATCTATTTAAAATCAAAATTGATAAGTTCGTGACCATTGCTTATATGACTAGAGTGTGGTTTTGGTCTTCTCAGTATGATGTGCATGCTAGAAACATTATTCCTACTATTATATTCTGGATAATTTGGAAAGCTAGAAATAATGTTAAATTCAATGGCAAGATTAAAATGTTGAATATTCTAATCTATTACATTAAACATATCATTTTCAGTCTCAATCAATCTTATAGTCTCAGGGCTAAGCATTAGGGGAAAGATTTTAAAGTTGCAAATGAGATAGGATGCTTCAATTACATTACAGCTAAAACTAGCCTGATTACCTCAAATGGAATCCTCCAAATCCTGATTATCTAAAGCTCAATACTGATGTTTCATGTCAGCGTAATGGAGACTATGATGGAGGAATTATCATAAAAGATCACTCTGGAGAAATCATTATGGACTCTTCTAATCTTAATAGAAAATGGAGTCCGATCATGGCTGAATCCCGAGCTCTTCTTAATGGCATGTTGATCTGCAAAAAGAAAGGTTTGTATAAAATGGAAATTGAAATTGAATCTATGATATTAGTTAACTTTCTTTCGAATGCGAACTGTCCATGGCCCTTTAAACCAATTATTCAATATTGTAGAAACTCAATCATGCCTAATATGTCTATAACTCACATTTCAAGGGTCCAAAATAAAGCGGCTTGCTAAATGGACCCTCAAATATAAAATGCAATCTAAAATTTTCATTTATCAAACCCTAATCTTTTGAAAACTATAACGTTTTTAGAAAGTTTAAATCTGTGATATTTCAATATTGAATATTAGCTTCTTGTGGATTTACCCTCTATTAAAATATCTTCTTTTTAAAACTGTATCTCTGTTATAGAAATTGATTTTATTGAAACTGTTTGGTATTAAATAAATTTGTACCTTTTGGTTTTTTTTTTAAAATTTGTATCGATCTCTGGAGTTGTTGAATCTCTTCGTTTTCCCATCGCCTGAACAGTTCTATATAAACTAACATGGCAGCCAGCTCGACAAAAGCCATCTCTTCAACTAATTAAATGCAGGAAAGAAATCGGAATGTCTAGACTTGTTTTGAAGAATGGAGCAGAATAGAGCTTAATGATCGATGTTGCAAATTCATATTATCTCATAATCGAGCATTTATTTCTATGGACCATTGAGTTGTTTTTTGTTTACCTAAAGCCGAGCATTCGTTTTTCGATGAAGAATTCATCTCCCTTACTAAATTCGAGAGAAATGGAAATTAAATTTTTCTTTGGCATCGTTTCAGTTTTGATCCTAGATTTAGTTAGGCTTTTCAAACTGTTAAGCCTATTGTATTATTTTGTAAGATCTATTTGTCGACTCTTTTTTATAATATATTTTTTATAATTTTAAAAAAATAAAAATAATTAGACAAATTAAAAAATCTATATCCGGTTTAAACCGTCTATGTATCCGTATCCTATCAGTATATACTTAACCAGTTGCTTGTATATTTTTTGGCAGGACAAAGACCCGACCGAATATATCGGATCGTGTTTGTTTGGATTGGCTCGGACCAACATTTACTCCATAGAATAAAGCTTTGAATTTACTGCGATCGTAATACAACTGAAAGCATGTTATTAGCGACAATAAAATCATAAATAAAAATGGCCTAACAACTAAAAGATACCCATTGTTTGAAATTCCTGGTTAAAAATATGATTCTTGCAGTGATATATTACTCGCTAAAGATATAGATGAACTGAGAACCGTTCATTACTACTCATTAAATTACAAATTGAGCTAATATAATAAGTAACAAAAACAAACACTACACCATAAATGTGAAGACCACAAAACATATATCTGTAACTAATACATGAAATTTATGTCGATGATGCCAAGTGAGCATCTATTTTCTGCAATATCTTCATGTACAACTGTGTAGCCTTAAACTCAATAAGAAGGTGGCGGCGGATAGACTCCAGGCAACGGACCTAATTATGTATAAATATTCAGAACAAAAAGAAGTTACCTTTAGTATAATACCTAAACACATTTGTAAATATATATTGTTTACTTTTAAGATTGTTACGAGCAATAAGGATGCGGTAATAAAAAAGAATCATCAAACCCTACCTGGTGGATAGTAAGCTTGGGGCTGAGGAGGGTATTGCGAAGTAGTCGGAGGATAACCTAACGGCTGAGGAGGGTATTGCGAAGTAGCCGGTGGATAACCTAACGGCTGAGGAGGGTATTGCGAATTAGTCGGAGGATAACCTAATGGTTGAGGAGGGTACAGCGAAGTAGCCGGTGGATAACCTAATGACTGAGGAGGGTATAGCGAAGTAGCCGGAGGATAACCTGATGGTTGAGGAGGGTACAGCGATGGTGGATACGGGGTTGTGTACATAGCTCTACCTCCCTGCATATATCCAATAACATTGTTATGCACAAGGCGGTCGATTTCATTTTTCTTTTAAAAGTTTTGTTTGGAAATTATTTGAAAATAAAGAGTTGGATATAAGATATTACCATGGCGTTTGAATAATGCAAGATTACTCGAACTTCACCAGCATGCCTACAATGAAAGATAACATGTTGATATTGAGAATGAGATGAAAGTGAAAGTGTTTTTATAAAAAAGTTTGATCAATATTTTTAGATTTAAACCTGCCAAATTGGTTTAGAAGAGGCCAGGAAGAGTCGTCGTATCCTTGGGAAAGTGCTTTATGGAGTTGGATCCTATAAATTTTAAAACTATATTAGATAAATATAATACCCTACTTATTGTTATATTAGTTTTTAATTT
The DNA here is from genome assembly GCA_036936605.1 of Limnanthes douglasii subsp. nivea. NCBI lineage: Eukaryota > Viridiplantae > Streptophyta > Magnoliopsida > Brassicales > Limnanthaceae > Limnanthes > Limnanthes douglasii. Next base: position 54,511,120 of record JAUPFV010000002.1, on the reverse strand, counting down.
ATTCTTTGATAAAATTAGGCCTATAATTTATTTTCCATAAAATTAGTTCATTTATTATTTAATTTTTGGATAAAATTTATTTCTCGAATACCCATTTTTAATAAAATTAATCTAATCAAACGACTAATAACATCCATTTTTAATTAAAAAAACTACCACCACCATCCTGTTTTTAATTGAAAAAATCATGTATATATAAAGATTCACAATTAAAATCTATATACTATCCAAAACCTAAACGCACCAACCAATAAGTTTCTCTAGTGATTTAATTTATATCAACATTTTAAAATCAAGAGTCGTGCCTGACACTCATAGTGTTTCCCGACAAATAATTTTTCATAATGACAAAACTCAATACAAAATAAGAATTATATATATATAAAAAAGAAAGTATTATATATTGACCATTACAATAAAACATAAATATTACCTTGCGGTGCCTATGTATTCATCTGCTGATAAGGAGTGGCTATTCCACACAACAGCATTCACTTCTCTCAATCCTTCTACGAGGGTCAAAATGAATTTCTCTTGGAAAATTGGATTTTTTCCGCCGTCTGTTATTTTGATATATAAAAGAAAAATTATATTTACTTTTTAGACAATTAATTTTCAAACTTTACAATATGATATATCATATATTAGAATTTTAATTTTTTGGACAATTGATATCGATTTGAAAAGGTATTACATCAATTTTCCGATCTGTTAACATTTTGAACAATTGATTTTTTTTTATAGAGACTGAATGTTTACTTTTTTGACAAAGTTTATAAAAGAAAAGGTACGTTTTGAAATGAAAAAAATCAATTATCCAGATATATAATTTATTATAATTTTAAAATAGAAAAAAACTAAATATTCAGAGAAAAAAATAGTAAGAGGAGAGGGAATACAAAAAACACATATAATTATATATATTGATCTAAAATAAAATGGTCCATTACCTTGGCACGTTTTGGTTCTAAATTTGTTGTTTCCGTATTCAATGCCGACATAAGGATCTTGCCTTGAAATCCATTCTTTATTCTCCAAATTAAAACATCCGGTTACTGTAAAAAAAAGCTCTCTCTTTAAATAAAAAATGAATCTTTGGAAGTTATAAAATTATAAGAAATAGTAAAAATATTTACCGGTGAGCTCAAGAGGGAAACCTTGGATTCCGATGATAGACATGGATAAACTGTTTTTGTTAATGAAACTAAAAGATGATTGATAGCAATTTATAGAAAGATTGAATAAAGAGTTGCGAAGACGATTCTATGAGCAAGGCTGGCTTGACAGCTACAGACATTTGACTACATTATTTTTCATTTTAAATCTGCAACTTGATTGGATTCCAAAACTCAAAATCGGAAAATAAAAGCGTGTCAACTTCCGTACTCGCTTCAGTACCTATCTTTGAGGTTATTAAATAAAGATTGACAATTTTTTTGGGGTAAATTTATGCTCGGTTTAAACTTTTTTTATTAATACCAACATTGATTTTGACGTCAAATGTTAAAGTATGAAAAGATCGCACTTCCCCGATCGCATTTTATTGAAAATCTTAGACTATTTGGTACATGAACATTATTTTATTTTTTAAAAGTGTGCCACATGTCGGTATGATCTGTAATGATATTCTCGCGTTACATACCAAAATATATTATATATTTTTTTCCACATCATTCTACCATATAATATGATATTATCTATTTTTATTTACCTTCCTTATTATTTAATATATATTTACATTACAGTTATATATATTAATATTAGGATGACGAGCAAAGTTCCACATCCCACATCGGTTAAACATGAGATGATTAACGATATATAAGTATAGACATATCCCAACTAGTATGAGGCATTTTGCAAGTGGACCAAAAGCAAAGTCGATCCTAGTTTGGACGAAAGTCAATTGAGATGAAGCTAAAGTGGTATTTGTTCGATTTTTTTTTTGTTAGGGTGGAGACCAAAGTCCACATCCCACATCGCTTAAACATGTGACGGATCATGGTATATAAGTAAGAACATATCTCAACTAAGTAGACAATATTATACTAGTGTGGAAATCAGTTGTTCTTACTTATGTAAGAAGTCGGAATCTGCGGTACCCATATTCCTAACAAATAGAATCAGAGCTTGAGGCCCAGACAGAACGCGATGTTGATGAAATTCTCGGAGGTTGAACATGATGAACCATCAACCGTGCTCAAGGCAGAATCAGAGCTTCAAGCCCAGACAGAACGCGGTGTTGATGAAATTCTCGGAGGTTGAACATGATGAACCATCAACCGTGCTCAAGGCAGAATCAGAGCTTCAGGCCCAGACATAACGCGGTGTTTTGATGAAATTCTCAGAGGTTGAACATGATGAACCATCAACCGTGCTCAAGGCGAATGGTCTGCTCTATACGGCCTAGTTTAGAATGCCCGTGACTCATTTGATCAAGACAAGACAGATTTGTATGGAGTGGGGCTAAGGAACATGTGGTGTGATCAATGGTAATACCTAGTTCATAGTGCCTATGGGAGTGGCGCTAAGGAACTTGCAGGGTGGTCGACTGAGCAAATAGATGCGCTATAAAAGATCTAGACGTCAAGTAGCCCTAACCGGATTAGAGGGAGCGGATCTAAGTCAATTGTGAGAAGGTTATACCCAATACACCTTTAATTTTCAAAATAATTCCAAGATTATTTTCAATCGATAATTTAACCAACAAATACGATAAAATGCTTCAACTTGACCACTATACTAAATGCTTGAGAATTCAACAAATCTTAACCAACCTAAGTCGTGGAGACGTCCAATAGCTATTTATGTACTTGGAATTCCTCTAATTTCATCGGTGACTAAGAAAATTCTAAATAATATTACTCTTCTATTCAGGGTCTCAACGATGGGTACGTTCTCCTCCTCATCACTGTCTTCGCGAAATTCATGCATAATTTCTTCTTCTTCTTCTTCTTCTTCCGATGATACTATTTATTTTGATGTTATGATATCATATGTGTACAATTTGTTTTACCCCTTTTAAATCATTTTAGAAAGGGTTTGAAGAATATATGAACTTTAAATATTATACAATAAGGTTTAAAGAAAGACTAACAAACTTGAAGAGATGAATGATAAGTAACAAAAGAAAATTTGTTGGATTAAAAGAATTTTAAGAAGATAGAACTTTAAAAGATGATGGATGAGTATTGGAAGACCGATTAGAGAGTCTATTTATAAGGAAACTAAAAGAGAAAAAAAAAGTATTGGCCTTATCCGGGTACCCGACTGACCATCTTGGTACCCGATTGATGGCTAGAAAAACTAGTCATTTGCTTTAGCCCAGTACCCGACTAAGACCAACACCTATTTTTTCCCTAGTCATTCTCTTCCCTATAAATACATCTATCCTCCACTACTCATCCTTCATCTCTCAACTTATGATTTTTATAATCTTCAAATCATCTTATTTTTTATTTAAAATTCGATCAAATTTGCACATTCAATCAAAGTTTTAAATTTTATCAAAGTTCCTAATTCAATCAAGGCATTCATCTACTTGATAGATTTGCTGAAAAGTTTTCTTGGTTCTAGATTATTGGTGATTAAGATATAGATATACTCTATACATTATTTTAATTTTTTTTATTGTTATATATATTTCATAAAACTAATTGTATTAATGGCACAAAACAACATGATTTCAATAATTTACTAAGATCAATGAATATCTCACAAAATGTTAATAGTAATGACTAACCTAACTCTTCAGAACCTATAAAAGTAGATGATGATTTTAATACTCGGGAAAACATAGAGATGCATGTTTCCTTAGATACTAGTCAACAAATCTCATCTGAAATAAATTATTCCCAAGTTAGCGATATCATTACCACTACTTTGAATGCTAAGAAGAAAATATCTTGGGTATGAGAATACTTTATTTATAATATAATTTTTGTTAAAATTAGATATAAACCTTATGCGAAATTTGTCCCTATAAGTCGAGAGCAAACAATAATGCAACCGAAGGTATGAGACGAAATTTATTTTTAAATAACCAAGTTATAGATAAATCAAAAGTTGAAGATTAGGTAAGATACAATAAAATCATATATACGAAATTTGGTGAGATACTCTTTTAATAAGATTCAATATAAGATGAAGACGATAAAATATACCCTTTTTGTTTAAAAGAGCCATTAAATATATATTAAATAAAGTTACAGAGCTAAAAGATATATCCGAAAATACCTAAATACAGTTGGATAAATATCAAGGCACCTAAATACAACCGAAAAAATACACCCTTAACAAGATCAAGGGATTACATAAGAATCCAATTAAATACATGAGGTAGATTTCATAACCAACAGTAGAGCTGCTTCAAGAAACACTGCAATACAAATAAAAAATCCAATACAATTGGTAAATAATCCCATAGGATCTTTAGACTTCTACGGCAGCCTGAGCGGCAGAGCAACAATTAGATACCCATGAAATCAAAATCAACCAAATCTTCGCAAGCACATATCCAAAAATTGACACATTTACCGAACTGCTCCGATACAACTCGTACAGCCACAACCGCTTCATACGGCGGTCCTCGCAGATTGATTGAGGACGATGACCCAATGGACTCGACATGAAACCTTTCCCCATCAGACCAAATAAAAAACTTTTTTTGGATTGAATCTGACATGAGGAGGCCTAAATTCAATAGATTACGAGGCAATCATTATAGAGGATTAAGTAGAAAGAGGTGGAGCTCTTGAAATCAACGGCTGTGGTGTAAAAATAAGAGTAAAAAAATAACATTGAGGGCGGAGTAGAGATGTTGGCATTGTCTCAAAATCACATGCCCGGATTTAAAAACAAAATATATAATACTGGGGTCTATCTCAGTTTCACATGCTTTATTTAAAAAACATTACAGTCAAACAATGATATTCGTGACATATATAGATTACAATGCCTCGAATTTCAATAAACTAGAAAACATATTTAAAATCAAGAAAAAAAACTTAATGCACTCAAACATATGCAAACTCAAGAAAACATATTACATGTAAGTCATACTTATTCAACACAAACATTTTAACACATATATTACTCTCAAATAACCATATTACACTCAAATATAGTCGTACTCATTTTTCTTTTCAACATAAACATTTTAATATTAAAGATCATACTCATATAACATAAAGTTATTTTATTAGAAAACCACACATATGTAACATATTACATGGAGTTTATAATCATTCAATAAAAACATATTACACTCAAACATTATCATACTCGTTCTACTTTTCAACACCAATATATCACTATTATAGATCATACTCATGAGCATAAAGTTATTTCAACAAGAAATATTAAAGGTCACTATCAAAACTATTTTAATTAACATTTCAATCAAAGTTATTTAAAACAATATTCCAAAGTTAAAACAAATTTTTTAATATTAAAGGTCATACTCATTCAATATTTCAGCACAAACATTTCAGTATCAAGAAAACGTTTCAAATTCAATCAAATATTTCGGCGTTAACGGTTACTCCAACAAGATATAATATTATAAACATGCTCCAAAACTATTTTTAAAGTTATGGTTTGACCTTGATGCTTATAGTTGTTCACATCATTCCATATTACCCAAAATGATAGGATGAATGATAGTTTTTTATATGGATTTCCTTTTGAGTTGACCAAAATCGGGTTTAAATAACATAGACTAATGTCATATGTATTGAGATGTAAACTCTAAAAATCCCAGGAAAGTGTTTACAAATATCCGTGCTATTCTACATTCTACAACGAGATGTTTGAGAATTTTTTTTTTATTTCACAATTAACATTTAGAAACTAATAAAAGCTACCTTGTGAGCATTATAGAATCAAGTGAGATCTATTTTTTCAAAATTATCTAGAGAAGAAATAAGCATTTCTTGGGAGTGGTATTGTTCTATAATCTCTTAAATATCTTATATTTATCTTCTTAATATCTAACTTCATTCGAAGACTTTTTAGAATTGAAATCTCCATTAAAAGGGAGAGTCTGACTCATAATGTTATCTTTATTTTGTATAATTCTTGATCTTATTATCTTAAATATATTTGATGGTAGGTTATCAGATCTTAGTTTGGAGATCTCTCATTCTCTAATAGTCTAGAAGCTTTTGATATTTTCCTCTAAAATCAAATTAGAAAAAGAAATGAATGGTTGTTAACCATTTTCCAACCTAGAAATTAATCTCCCATTTGCCGATTCTCCAAAAGGTAAAACACTGAGGTGTTTCTCTAATTCTAATAAGTATTTTCCATGCTGTAGAGTTTTGATTTGTTAAGTATACTTGCAAAAGGGTGATAATGGTTATAGTAAAAGGGGAACATATATATATATATATTGATGGAAGAGAATAACTTTCTCTAAACTTAAAACCATACTTTACATAAAAGTGTAGTTTGCAAATCTTCTAGCTTTTGAATGTTAAGATCATCATCCTCATATGGTTTACATAAATTACTCCAATTAGTCGAGTTTACAACTTGTTTAGCATACATAAAACTCCAAAGAAATATGTCACACATCTTTTAGAAATCACAATCTTGTGAAATTGAAAACTTTGTAAATGGTATAGGTGATGTAGCCCAGAAAGTCCGAACAAAAGCCTTTTTAATTTAATTTAATTTTATTCAAATATCTTATGTATTTTAATCAAATCTAATTATATTAAGATTTTATTTTATTTTAGAATATTTATTTTATTTCTTTTGTATTCTAATTTAGGGTTTTGAGAAGCTCTTATATAAAGCCTCATATGCCTTAAGTTATTTTAAGTTTTTGTATATCTGAAAATTTCAGTCTTTGTTACCCTTAGATTAGGGTTTCATCATGTTACTCTTGAATTAGGGTTTTATCTATCGTTGCTTCTTCTTTTGTTTCCGCCGCGTCATCAGTTTGGTATCAGAGCCTCAGTTCCTGCTACGGGGCAAGCATGCTACTGAATCTTTATTTCATCTGATTCAAGGTCTAAAGGAGAGAACAATATACGGCCATGAAGATGTCAAAGATCGTTTGGTATGCGGGAGATACACTAGGTGTTTCAATGACGATCATATTGACCGGTTACTGAATGAGTTTAAATTGGCTACCAATTGTCGAATCAAGGTAAAAATTTCTTATCGAGATGTTGTCTCAGGCTATGAAGAGGTTTTCAAAACCATTTTTTTCATCAACTGGACATGGAGATGTTGTCTTCAGGCTATGAAAAGGTTTTCGAAACTATTTTTCCTTCAACTGGATGGCTTCAATGTGACTTTGAATAAGGGACACTCGAGAAGAATTATCTTATTCCGATAAGATCAACAATTATAATTCCCAATGTAACGATTGAATAAAATAAAATAAATATTTAGGTTTTTTATGGTGATGGTGCTGTGAATTCGATGACGAATTCTTGTCAACCAGGAGAGGATGATGTAGCCCAGAAAGTCCAAACAAAAGCTTTTTTAATTTTATTTTATTTTATTCAAATATCTTATGTATTTAAATCAAATCTAATTATATTAAGATTTTATTTTATTTTATTTTATTTTATTTTAGAATATTTATTTTATTTCCTTTGTATTCTAATTTAGGGTTTTGAGAAGCTCTTATATAAATCTTTATATGCCTTAAGTTATTTTAAGTTTTTGGAATAATTTATTTTTTATATCTGAAAATTTCAGTCTTTGTTACCCTTAGATTAGGGTTTCATCATGTTACCTTTGAATTAGGATTTCATCTATCGTTGCTTCTTCTTCTCTTTCTGCTGCGTCATCAATAAGGATAACCAATAGAACGGATTGTATTAGAATAAGTCTTCCACCAAAAGATAAAATCTTTCCATCCCATTCTTGGATTCTTCATCTGATTTGTGACACAAGTTCATCAAATTTTCCAATTTGGTTACTTGTATGAATAATTATTCCAAGTTATTTAAAAGGTAAACTTCCATGTTTAAAACCAATAACCTTGACTTTTGTTTGTGTCATTTTTAAAGGCCCCATAACAATAGTTTTGTCTTTATTTACCATTTGACCAGATATATCTTTATAGTTCATTTGATCAGATATATCTTTATAGTGTTTTGGAAACTCACTAATTTTCTTAAGATTAGGATTTGAACCATTGGCAAATATGATGAAATCATCACCAAAATTAAGACATGAAATTATCCTTTGACTACCTATTTTAAGTCTCATCCCATTGTATTCTTCATAAATATTTTTCGGACCCCTTATTAGATATTATTATGAGAATGAATAAACTTGAAAAAATATAATCTTTTTGTCTAACACCTTTACAAGATTTGAAATATCATTTAAACTCTCCATTAACGATTATAGAGAACCAAGATGAACTGATACAACTTATGATGCAGTCTAGTCATATTTGATCAAATCCAAAAACCTTCAAGATATTCATGATAAAATTAAAAGATAGTTAGTCGAGAGCCTTACACATATCTATCTTGAGCATTATATTTACTCATATTATTTTCTATTGAGATCATGGGATAATTCTTGAGTCAATAATATATTATCATGTATATATTTACCTTTCACAAAGCTACCTTGCTCCTCTGAAATAATATTTGCTAAAATTTTGAAAAGTTTTTGATTTAATATTTTTGACAAAATTATATTTTAAACCGTGCATAAACTAATTGATATATATTGACTTCATGTTTCAGATAATTGTACTTTAGGTAGTAAACAAACAACAATTACAAAAATCATGTGATGAACCTATTGTCCTTGAAAGAAGGTTCTAATAGTTGTGCAGAGATCATGAGAGATGATATGCCAACAAAATTGAAAAAATTTAAAGTTTAAACCATCAACACTAGCTACATTATTAGGTCTCAAAGATTTCAGAGAATTGTGAATCTCTTCATATGAAGGTAATTCCTTAACTTATCATTATCAAGATTTTTTATCAATCTATGAATTATATTTTGGAGATCTTCAAGTTCTCTTTGGTTAGGATGCTCAACTAATAGGTTTTCGAAATGTTCCTTAGCTGACTTGCCTATTTCAAATTGATAATTTAACCCATGATTACCATCCATAATACCATGAATTCTGTTTATTTTTATTTTTTTAACATAATTATGAAAACAATTTGTATTTTTATCCCCATTCTGTTAACACCACTCTATTGTTCCCAAAAGGATTTATTCCTAGATTTAAACTAAAAATGATTTTCTCGATCCTTAAAATACTTAATTTTATCTTATATATGTTTGCTTGCCTCAAAGCAGTTTTCTAAATGTTTAACTTCCTCTTCGGACTGAGAAATATAATCAAATATGTTTTCAAAGGTCTCACAATCCCAACCTTTTAATATGTGTTTGAGTTTTTTTTAATTTATTCCAAAAAACTAGGAACGAAGGACCTTACATTTCTTCTTTCCAACATTGTTCAACCATTTTTTAAAAAATCTGGGTGCAGTGTCCACATGTTTTGGAACTTAAAAGAGGATTGTATTTGCTTTCTATCAACCAATATGTTTATACATAAAGGGAAGTGATGAGAGCCAATTCTTGCTAAATCATTTACTTTTGTAGTTTCAAAATGACCCAACAAAACTGAGTTGTATAACACTATGTCCAATATCTTCCACTTATGATTATTTGTCCAAGTGAACCTAGAGCTAGAAAATCCTGCATCGTATAAGTGACATTCTCGAATAACATTATTGAAAAACATTACTGAAATCATCTATGATTCTCAAACACAATATAGAACAAGCCAGTTTTTCATGTGAATTGGATATGATATTAAAGTATCCCATAATAATTTATCCTTTAGATTTGTTAGCTACCTCTTTTAATACATCCTAAAGAACAACCCTGTGTTTCAGGGTATTTTTAGATATATAACAATAACTAAGAACTCAATTTCTAGAGTAATACAAAAAATGTTTAGATATAAGAATTGTTTATGGTTAAGAACAATCTATGTATTAAATTTATTTTTCCAAAAGATCCAATTTTTGTTGCATATATTAGCTGCACTTAGATGAAAACTATGTTTTCTAGTATTTTTTTTTCTAACTTTACTACCGATATCATAGGTTTTTGAATAATTATAAAATTAATTTTTTATACCCTTTAATTGATTGAAGTCTTCTTAATGTGCCTTTATTATTGATTCCCATCATATTTCAATTAAGGATTGTGAGTGTCATTTAGATATTTTCATGAAAGGATCGAGAAGACCCATTAGTTTTCACATGTTTACTTGAATCTTGGACTTTAATTAAATTATCTTTAGCCTTCCTTTTCATCTTATTAATAACTTTGTAAACTTCTTACTGTGCTCAATATTTATCATAATAGGGATGAATATAAACTTCCAATAGATTCCATTTGAGGAGAAACATGTTCTAAATTTGAAATATCTAGATCATGAGATAAAGTGAATATTGCTCCTATATCTAAAAATTCAAAGCACCAATTACTTCATTTCATTTTTTCTTTTGAGTTGAATGTAACTAACTCCCTATCACACTTGATATCTTCAATTCTAACATATTATAATTCTATTTTCCTTTAGACAATACATTTAACATATTCTCTTTTCAAGTGACAACTTAATTTAATGAATCAAACTCTTTATCATTATTGTTTTTCTCAAAACTAGGACTTTATTATTCCTTTTTTGTTGAGATAAATCCTTTAAGCCTTTCTCATTAATAATGATTGATTTTATTTTAGGAACCCAAACTTCAACATGATTGTAAAGTTTTCCATTTTGATTAGCAAAAGATTCAGATTGTAATTATTGTGTATCTTTAGCTATTTTTTTTATTGGAAGTAGTTTCCTGTATCCTAAGATATTATGACCTAAGTGATTGCATTCTTTACAGTATGAAGGCAAGTCATCATATTTAATTTCTTGCAAGAATCTATCATTTTCTCCAAATCCCGTCTACACTTTTGTTATTAGTTTCTTAAAAACATCCATCTCAATCCAGACTTTATAAAAGTTGAACCTGACTATATTTTTAGAATGACAATATCTTGTGAAATATCTAATATTGCATCCTCGTTATACATATATTCAGGTAGATTAGGGAGAGTTATCCACATAAGAGTAATGACCGATTAAAAATTAGGATTATAGAAAAGGTTCCACTTAAATATTATCATCAAATGATTCTCAATTATTCATATATTTCTTTCCAAAGTTTTGAGTAATCATCCTTATTATATAATTCAACTAATACATATCTAGGATCCCATAGAGATATGTTCAATACACCTACAAATCTAAAATTACTCAAAACATTCGTCATTGTTTCCAACGAAGGTCTTCCATGAAAGGATTTTCTAGCCAATGTAAATTTAGATTTGGATATAAATATTTCTTTATTTTGAATATAAAACTGTATAGCAATATGATATCTTTTATGATGTATTAGCACATTAGACAAATTATGTTTTTTTTAGTCTGAAGTGGGAACTTCAGCGTGTGATCTATCTCTTAATTTGACAAAATTTGTTTCTTTCGCAAGAAAGGATTATGAATAAACCGAGACCGATAAAAAACTGAAGAGTTAGCTTTACAAATCTAGACCAACAACTAATTGTGACTAGTCGGAGAAAAATCTAAATTAGGTCTAGGCAAAAAAAAACTTTTTACATCTATTTTAAAAACGCATTTTGATGGTTTCAAGATTTGAAAAGAGTCGCAAACTTTTTAAACAGTTCATATAGAATAAGACGAGTACGTAAGTTTAAAAAGCGGAACGTCTTCTGCCATAGCTTCGGTGGTAGGGAAAAAGTGGCAAGAATCCGATCTTAAAAAAGCCGACGAGGTTTAGGAAGTCAGGTAACTAAAAGTATCTATTATTTTCTCCTTTTTGCATTCTCTAATTGTATTTTAGAAGAGGTCAATGGGAATGTATAATTCAAACTCAAATGGCTGTCTTATTTCGCTTTCATTTGGGTTATTGACTTCGCAAATCAATATAATTTGAATCAATCTATGATATTTACAAACGAGGTATTGACGCGTTGACTTTTGAAAATATCAAACCCCGGAACCGTTAGAAAACTGGATGTCAGTGTGTATATCTTTGTGCTAATAAGGTGTTGTTTGTGTTTTTGTTGACTTTATTCTTCAAGAATTTGTAATTCTGCTCGCAGATTAATAATGGATGGTGTAGAATATTTTAATTCCTCTTATTATAATAATAAGGTAGGGGTAACTCAATGCAAACTATTTAATAAATATTTTTTATTTTCTTTGAAGGATTATATAAACGAAAAACAATTGTCGGCTTTGACAAACTTTAATGCAAAATTAAACTATGTAAATGAGTATTTAATCAAAATTAGAAAATCAACATCAGAAACCAATAGATCCAATGTATTTTTAAAATTTGTTAAAAATATCGTCTAAACTATCAAATTATTTTTCTATATTAACTCTATTTTTTTATATTTTGTTTATATTATAGATCCAATGTAATTGTAAAATTGGTTTAAAATCTCGTCCAAACTATCAAATAGTGTTTTTATATTAACTATAATTTCTTTTATATACTTTGTTTATACTAAGTTTTTTAAAAAAAAATCGTGTATTCAAATACGATACGGATGGTAAAAATATATTTTTACTGAACCCATCCTTTTGAATATGGGTAAGAAAAATTATGGAAAAAATATTATTATTGATTTGAATGATAAGATGCGATGATAAGTTATGGACAAAAATATTTAAAATGCATCAAATAGAAACAAAAAATAAGTATGCAATAATATTGTAGTGAAAAGAATGAAGACGAACTAAAACTAAAAGACTAAGGAAAAAATGAAAACATAATAAATTTAACAGTTTTGACGTATTCGATTATAAAAGTAAAATTGAAAACAAGCTAAGTTGATCAGTAATAAGACTACATTACGAGGGTCAAGTGAGGCTGGAAAATTGAAGAGGATTTACGAAACTTCTAGTTTAATTTAATCGTATTACTTAAATACACTAGGCAATTAGAATATTTATTTGTCAAATTGCTAATATTTGTAACTACTTCTTTTTTAGATGCATGCTACACGATTATACATGTGTGATTCATCGAGTCATTCTAGTCTTTAGAAATTTCTATAAAAAAGCATGTAAAATAAGACCTTTATTTGAGGGTGATTGTCTTGGTAATAAAATATTACTTTGAGTGAAATTAACTTTGATGGTTTTTAGTGGTTCATTCTTAAATTTTAGTTACATTAACTTTGATGAGGTTTATCTTCATCATATATTAGCATTGTTGTGGGATAACATTTGCAAGTCTATAACCTTAACCAATTGTGATGATTCGCTCGAGAATAGAAATAGACGTTGCTCATGGTAGTCCGTTAATGGTGTGCCGTTTGTGGTTTCAATTTCAGTGAATTCTAACGTGGTTTTCCATGTTGTGAAAATGTATAAATAAGAAGTAATCAAACGTCTCCAATTAGTAAGCCTTAAGTTGGTAGTACGAGAAATACCAATTTTGTTTCATTAACTAATGGGAACAATAATATAGGGGTAATAAAAAATTTCTAATGGTTAATGCGGGAAATGCCAATACCTCTTTGCCAACCTATGAAAATGAAGAAGTACGAGGTAATTCTCTAATACATTGGATGCGACCTCTAATTTTGTATCTTTAACATTATGTAACATGTTAAATAATGAAACATTTGTTGTATATTCAACATTAGATAACATGTTAATTAATGAAACAAATTTTCAAGTATATGTTGATTTAAATACTTTAGGATTATAATTGAATGAATTGCGATACAAACAACATAAATCTAATTTCTTGCGAACGCAAAAAGAAGAAGATGAAACAAATGTTTAAAGTATTAGAATTTTTAACTAAAAAATTAATGGTTAAGGGTAATGATAATCTAATGAACTTTGGCGTGAATAAGAATTTAGGTCAAGAAAAAAGAAGGTAAACGTAATTATTGAAAATGACGAGTATTCTAGTAATGAAATTGTTACAAAAGAAAAAATTTATAACAAAAAATGACATTTGAAACATTAAGAGACGTTTAAAATACTAAAGTTAGCATGGTACACTTTAACACAATCACCTTTGCTTAAGAGATTTTAGAAGGGGAATTACATAGAAAATTTGATCCGTGTAGAATAAATACGTATGACGGGATTGAGGATCCAAAGTATCATTTGGAATAGTTTCAAAATATCATGTTAGTTTCAATCTCGATGATACTATATTTATGTCGAGCTTTCTCTATGACATTTAAAAGAAACATTTTGGTTTGGCTTAACAATTTATTTTCCGGATCAATTTACAACTTTGAAGAGTTTTTTAGTGCTTTTAGAAGTTAATTTGTTGGAAATAAAGCTATTAAAAATATAATAATTGCATTATGAGCTTATTTCATAGAAGAAATGAATCACTAGGAAAATTATGTTTATAGGTTGGTCTAGAAGATGAATAGTTTAGAAGGTTCCATGAATGGGTTGTTAAGGCTATTTGATAAGAGAATTCTTCTTCTAATTGTCAATTGTTAGAAAATTTGATAAAATTTACATTTGATAATATGAGATATTTGTTGGGAAAGTCAGAACTGGTTATTAAGGTTGAGGAAGCAAGACGATGAAGAGTGTATCAGATAAAATTCAAGAATGTAGACGTGGAACGGGTGAAAGACGATGAGTGGGAAATGTGAGAAACGATGAAGTTGAAAAGATGCAGCCAAACCGAACTAAGTTTTCTTACTATGATAATGAACATTTGAGGTTTACATTACTTAGTGAAGGGATTTTTACAATTTATGATGAAACGTTGGATAAGGTGAATTACAAGCCTCGTAGGATGATGTTTTATCCGTATTATGTAACGTCGAAGAGATATTTTTGCGCTTATCACAATGATCATAATCATACTACATGAGAATTTTTCCAATTAAGAGATGCGATGCAAAGACTGATAAAAAACAGGGAGTTAATTGAATTTGTTAAGAATATATGGTCTGAAATCAAAAGCTAATGAGAAATATAATGATCCATGAAATATATGAGCTAATAAGCAAGAGTTGTTTATGATGAGTCCGAATTCGAAGTGCTCCCCGGAAGGGCAGCCCAATGTAACTCTCTCCGTAAACCGGACAGGATATTTAAACCGGACAGGTGACTTCGAACACTGTGAGCCTAAAGCTGTTCGAACTATGACAAAAGTACTAAAAAACCTAAACACTTCTTGACTAAGCTACCTGTACTCCTGCTTAGAACTCATGGGTCTTTAAACATGACCCGGGTCCGTTAAACTTGACCCGAAAGCCCATAAGGGCCCAAATTTCATACTATAAATACCCAACCACCAGCATTAACTATGAAAAAGAAAAATTAACTGCTGCCAAGCTGCTTAATTCTCTCTCCACATTAAAAACACTTTGAAACACCTTTAAACACCCTCACACCACCGTGAAACACCCTCACACCGCTTTAAAACTCCGTTTGAAATTACCAGCCTACCCTCAGGCTACTTTTATCCTCACCAAATTGGCGACCACAGTGGGAGGCGACGGTGCCTGAATCAAGTATTCGAAACCAAGTAAAGAAATTCTGTCCGAATGAATCCGGATAATCCAGAGCTTCCACCAGCTTTGCTCGAAGTGGTGGAAGAGAACGATGAGTATACTGTCCAAGAGCGCGACAGGTTAAAACTTGAGATAGAAGCTCTGAGGGCTGAAAAAGCCAAGATGGGCGTGAAAGAGAAATCCAAAGCATCAGCTGCTCACCACACCGATAACCCAAGAGAGCATGAGGTTTCCAAAACTCATGTGAGCACTAAGAAGACGCATGCCAGCTCTAAAAAATCTCACCGGTCCAAGCCTGTGGAGAGTTCTGACTCGAGTTCAGAGTCTTCGGACAGCTCTTCGGACAGTCAGGGAAATGAAAAGTCCTTGTCCTCTAGCAGTGATGAGGGACGAACCAAGAAGAAACAAAAGCAAGTTAAAAAGTATTCCAGAAAAAGAGATCACCATGGAAGAATGAAGAGGCACATTGGAAAAGGGTCATCTCACACCCGGAGGCATGTAGACCGGATGCTGATGGATCCTTTTGCCTTCCATGATGAGCCAGGTATCTTTGCAACTCCTAATGAGGATACCGTGTTCAGTCGTGGAAGGAATTGGAGGCAGTCTCCACTGTCTTCTAAAATCCTGTCCGGAAACCTCCCTAAGAGGTTTGACAGCACCAAGATGGAGAAGTATGATGGTAGTACTGATCCAGACAATCATCTGGAGCAATTCAAGAACTTCATGATGAACTTTGATGATGATGATAAACTACTCTGTAGGGCATTCTCCCAGTCTTTTACAGGGAGTGCTCTGAAATGGTACAACAGCCTGCCTCAGGGTTGTATCAGAGACTTTGATACTTTTTGGGTGGCCTTTCGAAGGCAATTTGTGGGGAGTAAGGAGCTGAAGGGTAATGGAGATACCATAATCCATTGTGCCCAGGAACCAAACGAATCATTAAAAGAGTACATAAGTCGTTTTGTAAACACAAAAAATTGGTTGGCTGATTGCTTTGAACAGGTAGCAATAGCATCCCTGAGACAAGGTTTGAACCCAGGCAACCTGGCCGATTCGTTGACCAGGAAGAAAGCCATGACCTGGGGAGGATTGCTGAACCAAGTTGGCAAGCAAATAAATGTTGATGAAACGAAAAAGACCAGGGTGCACAGACAGGTGAGATCCACCCCGGTGGCACCAACTCCAAATCAAAACCAGTCCGGGAACAAAGCAAGAGAAACCGGACAGGGGCATGGAAGGGGAAAAGCTCAGTCTCAACCAGCTGCTCCTGCACAAAGCCAACAGTCTAGAAACAAAAGAGGGCCATCGGTCCAACCGGAGTGGTTTGCAGAGCTCAAAGAAAGTGTGGCAACCATCTTCGATAAAACAAAAGATGAAGTACACTACCGGAGACCGGCAACCTTGCAGTCTCCCAGAGAACATCGAAATAATTCCTTTTGCCAATACCATAATGATATTGGCCATACCACCGATGATTGCATAGCGTTAAAACAAGAGGTACAAAACTTGATTGAAAGAGGGAAGTTGGGTGCATACGTTAAAAGGAGAGGGGGCAACAGGCCTGACAACACTCATAGGGTTGGTCCAAGCAACGCTGCCCCGGAGGGGGCTATGGTAATAGTTGAAAGGTTTGATGTGGAGTCTGAGTACTTGGATCCTGATCCAACAAGAAACAGAGTGGGTACTATTGAGGAGCGTTCTAGATCAGTCTCCGGGCTCATTAAATTCTTCGAGTCACTGACAATTTTCGGAGGGGACACTATGACAGCTCCTATTACTTCTTCAAGAAAAAGGCATGTTCATAATTTGGCCTCCCAGCTAGAAGGAGGCATGGCATCCTATCAATCTCCAAACTCATTCCCATTCATAGTTTTCGATGAGGATGATTTGAGAGATATTGCTGGCCCTCATGAGGATGCTGTTGTCATAGGAGCATCTATAGGGGCAATGAGATAAGGCGAATTTTGGTGGATACTGGAAGCTCTGCCAATATCCTTTTTCTAAACACTTACAAGAAAATGAGAAATCCAGCTGTGATTCAAAAGTCGGACAGATCAATCGTGGGCTTCACGGGCAGCTCAGCCGATGTGATCGGGGAGTTTGAAGAAGAAGTGTTGTTGGGCAGGGGCCCTTTCAAGAAAATGGTTAGAATACTCTTCATTGTGGTGGATTGTCCCACCTGTTATAATGCTATTCTAGGGAGGTCTTGGCTCTCTAGGATGCATGCAGTGGCTTCGGCAGTCCATCAGTGTCTAAAGTATGCTGTTCAAGGACAGGTTGGGGTTGTCCGGAGCAGCCAAAAGGTTGCAAGAGAATGCTATGCCACTGCCTTGGCTCCACGAACGCTGGGGGCAGTCCGTATAAACGATCAATAGCAATTTGAGGGCCTTTCTGGGGGTGAGGGTGAAATTGATGACCCCAGAGAGACCCCCGGAGTGTTGATTCCGATTGAAGAGGTTGAGACACACTGCTTGGAAGAAGGAAAAAACGTCAAGATAGGGTCCAAAATGCCACCAATACTGAAAGAAGGAATGTTGAAATTCTTGAAAGACCATCAGCATGTTTTTGCTTGGTGCAACGCTGATGTTACTGGAGTTCCATCAGAGGTGATTTCCCATCACCTATCTGTCCGGAGAGATGTGGCACCAGTGGTACAAAAAAGGAGAGCTTTCTCAAAAGAAAAGGCTAATGTCATTGTACAAGAGGTTGACAGACTCACGAAGATGGGGCACATTAAAGAATCTCAGTACCCTTTGTGGACTGCCAATCCTGTCTTGGTAAAAAAGAAGAATGGTAAATGGCGTATGTACATTGACTTCACAGACCTCAATCGAGCTTGCCCAAAAGACTTGTATCCGGTTCCCCGGATAGATCAGTTAGTAGACTCTACCTCTGGGAACAAGCTACTCTCCTTCATGGATGCCTTCTCCGGGTACAATCAGATCCAGGTGGATCCAAAAGATCAAGAGCATACCACTTTTGTCACTGATAGAGGTTTACACTGCTACAAGGTGATGCCCTTTGGCTTGAAAAATGCTGGGGCTACTTATCAAAGGTTAGTCAATAAGGCATTTGCTGATCAAATTGGAAGAAATATGGAGGTTTACATTGACGATATGATGGTGAAAAGCGTGGATGAGCAGTTGCACTTGTCCGACCTCCAAGAGACTTTTGCCAACTTGGCCAAAGTGAATTTAAAATTAAACCCTGAAAAGTGTGTGTTCGGAGTGCAGTCCGGGAAGTTCTTAGGGTATATCATAAGTGAGCATGGAATACAACCCGACCCGGACCAACTCGATGCTTTGTTCCAAATGGAGCCTCCTCGAAACATTAAAGAAGTACAACGATTAACGGGGAGGTTGGCAGCTTTGAACAGATTTATCTCCAGGTCTTCAGACAGATGTGCTCCATTCTTTCAAACCCTGAAGGGTGCAAAGGGGTTTGAATGGACAACACAGTGTGATGAGGCATTCAATGAAATCAAGAAGCATCTGTCCTCTCCCAAGACTTTGTTTAAACCATTCGATGGGGAGACTCTTTTTGTATATTTGGCTGTTTCAAGTTGTGCCATCAGTGCTGTGTTAGTAAGGGAGGTTGATGGGTATCCTTACCCAGTGTACTACATCAGCAAAAGCCTGATTGATGTTGAGAGGCGTTACTTGAAACTCGAAAAACTAGCATTGGCCTTGGTGATAGCTGCAAGAAAAATGAGGCCCTACTTCCAGGCTCATCCTATCGTTGTCCGGACCTCTTTCCCTTTAAAGAACGTCCTTCAAAAAGCATAAATTTCGAGCAGAATGACAAAGTGGTCAGTAGAGTTGGGGGACTTCGACATAGACTTCGCTCCCCGGACAGCAGTAAAAGCTCAAGTTGTGGCTGACTTTCTAGTTGAGTTCCATTCTGATAGGGATTCAGAACAACCTGCTGATTCAAAAGACAAAAAAGTGTGGATTGTCCGAACAGACGGAGGATCCAGTACCATGGGATCTGGGGCAGGAATATGTCTCACTTCCCCCTACGGGGACAACATGTTCCAAGCTATTTGTTTTGCTTTCAGGGCATCCAATAATGAGTCCGAATACGAGGCAGCTATAGCTGGGTTGAAATTGGCCTACATTTGTGGAGCTAAAAGGGTCAAGCTATTAAGTGATTCCCAGTTGCTAGTCCACCATGCCTTGGGCCTATCAGAAGCTAGAAAAGAACAATTTGTCAAGTATTTACTCCTCCTGAAAAATGAGGCGTTGAAATTTAAAGCTGTTGTCTATGAGCACATCCCCCGGGCAGAGAATGAGCTAGCAGACTCATTGGCAACGATAGCATATACGGAGTCCTACCCATGGATCCATGTGCTCGAAAGCCCTTCTATTCAACTCGATAAAGGCGAAAAAGAGGAAGTCTTTGAAATACAAGTAAATCAGCCTCAAGATTGGAGGTCTCCTCTTGTGCAATATCTGTCCGATGGTATCGTACCCTTGAATAAATCACAAGCCAGAACATTGAAGCACAGGGCTCGTGGTTTTCTTATGTTAAGAGAAGTATTATACAAAAAATCCTATAGCAAACCTCTCCTACGTTGTTTAGGGGATCATGAGTCAAAAATAGTTCTCTCCGAATTGCATGATGGTGAGGGATCAGCCCATTGTGGATTTAGAGCTTTAACAAGAAGGGTGCTACTCTCCGGATACTATTGGCCATCAATTATCAAAGATGCTAAGGAGCTGATACGAAGGTGTGACCCATGCCAGAGGTACAGCAATGAAATTCATGTACCGGCCATTCCTTTGGAGTCGATCTCTGAGCCCATCCCTTTTGCTCGATGGGGATTGGACTTAGTTGGGCCTCTCCCCGTGGCGTCCGGAGGGCGTAAAACTATAATTGTGGCCATTGACTACTTCTCAAAGTGGGTAGAAGCAGCTCCCTTGGCAGGGACAACATCAAAAGCTGTTATAAAATTCATTCTATCCAACATATGTTGCAGATTTGGTGTCCCCCAGAAAATAACAACAGACAATAGGCCACAGTTTGATAATAGAGAGATGGAGAGCTTCTGTGCCTCAAGAGGTATTCAACACTGCTTTTCTTCACCTTTCCACCCTCAAGCTAATGGGCAAGTTGAAGTGGCTAATAGAACGATACTGTCCGGTTTAAAGAAAAACTTAGAAGGGGTTGCTGGGAAGTGGCCTAGTTATCTACAAGAAGTCTTGTGGGCCTACCGAACAACACCTGGGGCTGCAACACAAGAATCCCCTTTTGCCTTAGTCTATGGAATGGATGCAGTAGCTCCCATAGAAAAGACACTCCCCTCCTTTCGTGTTCATAACTTCTCCGGACAGGCTAATGAGATGACAATTAGAAATCAGCTTGATTTGATCGAAGAAAGACGGGTAAAAGCTCATCTTAGAATGGTACACTATCAGGGCTTGATGAGAAGCCGGTTTGCTTCTAAAGTTAAAAGAAGGTACTTTCAACCAGGAGATAAAGTATTGAGGAAAGTTTTCTTGCATACCAAGGAAAAGCTCTTCGGAAAGCTGGCCCCAACTTGGGAGGGTCCATATACTGTGGTTGAAAGAATCAAGCCTGGGACATACTGGTTGGAAGACAAAGATGGCAGGGTTTTAACTCACCCTTGGAATATTGAACACCTACGAATGTACTTGGAATAAAACTTGTGTAAATATTTACTTGTTTAAACATCCATGTAAATATTTGGTGGCATACCTTCCCCTCTTCGGTGGCACAGAGAGCTTTCAATAAAACTTGATGCCTTCTTCAATAATTTTCTAAGTTTTTGCAAAATTCTGTTGCTTGTCATACTACCCGGACTGAAGGGTCTAAGGGCTACTTAAATTCTAGCCAGAGAAACTAAACACTCTCACAATACAATAACTCAAAGCTACTTAAATTATAGCTGTCTAAAGTCAGACAAGTAATAAAAGAAGAAGATGGTTGAGTAAAATAAAAGCATTCATTCAACAACTTAAAGTTTCCTTGGCCTTCCAAGGACGTTTTGAACAAGTTTGGGCACAGTACAAAAATCTATCCGAATAATACGGACACCATCAAAAAAAAAGTGCCTTGGCCTTCCAAGGACTTTAGTTCAAACAAAAGATAAACAAAACAAATTATAAATTAAGGTTGAGCCTTTGAAGATGGCTCACCCTCATCGGTTTTCTTGCCCTTGATGTCGCTCTTCTCCTCGACTATCTTCTTACCCTTGGGATCAATCTCTTCCTCACCTGGGCTCTCTCCGGTTTCCTCTTCTTCACCAGACGAGGACTCACCGGAGTACCCCTCATCAACCATGGTCCAGTATGGGAGATCATCGTCATCCACATAGCGCTATAAGTCCCCTAGTCTCCTCTTCGGGAATTTTTCGTGAAACAGGAGGACCATGTCAGACTTCACTTTTTCAATCACTAATTCTTCACTCCGTATCATCTCCCTGGCATAAGCATTAATCTTGGCTTTGATTGTGGCCTCTTGATCCTTCACCAAAGCAGCTTTCTCTTCAACAGCCTGTTTCACCGCATTCTCTAAAGCAAGTTTGTCAGTGGTCAGATTGGTGACAAGCTTCTCCTTTGCTGCAGTCTCTCCTCTTGAGGCTGTCAGGTCTTTCTCCAGTCCGGACAGCTTAGCCCGGAGATCTTTTACGGTCTCTTCTAAGGAAGCAGCTTTTGTATTACTTTCATCTTGATTCTTCTTTAACTGATCATTTGCCTCCTTGAGCAAATCAACCTTATTGGCAGCAACCCGGAGGTCTTCGGACAGTTTTTCCTTCTCCGATTTGAGCTCTTTGATGGTGTCCGCCTGACTCCGGACTTGCCTTTCCAGGGTAAGTATTGGTTGCACGTTGCTAAGGATAGAATGGGCTATAACATCCCTCTCACTGGAGACCATAAAAGTTTTACCGTTGAAATTAACTGTGTTAGAGCTGCTTGGAGGGACATAGGGCCCTGCAAACTCGTCTCTGGACAGCCCAAGAAAATATTCACCAAGTCCACCCAGACCGGTGATGTCCATTTCATCTAAGTTGAGCTCCCCCCTCTCAACTTCATCTGTAGTAAACTCCCTTTGAATCTCTCCGTGCAAGTCCCTTGGGATCTCTTCAGCCAAGGTTGGGTCAGTAGGAAAAGAGGGCTCCGGATCCCGGAGAGCAACTTCATCTCCTTGGGAAGACTTCTTCTTCTTGGCCTCCCTGTCAGCGCTCTCACTTGTTTGCTTGCGAGTCCTCTTAGAGGCCCTTGTAGGCTTAGGGAGGTTCACTTCCTGCTTCTCGCTCTCCTGTTCCACCACCTGTAGGAGGGCTGCATCAATCTGAGTCTGTGCTAGTCCTTCTGTATCTGTTGGGGCCTCCTTCTCATCGTCACCTGCTGCCCTCTTGCCCTTCATTTTACTTGGGGCTTTGGCCCGGGCAGGAAGGAAGAGAGTCACATCCAGTTCGTGAGACCTTCTCAGCACGATGTCTTCATCAGGTTGGGTGGAGAACTCCTCCCAAGTTAGGTCTCTTCGACCTGTGGTGTTCCACAGGTGAGACCTTGCTAAGTTCCCAGCAGTGAAGGCTTTATGGAACCGGTTCTCCCAGTTCTCTACAGCCCAAGCGTTAATTTTGCCACAGGTAGTCTATCCGGTCTTTAGGTAGTCCCCGAACTCCTTTGGCAGCTCTGTTAAAACGAAAAGAAACTAATTAGCATAAACTTGAAGAAAAGAGAGATTCGAACAGAAGCTTAAAGTAAAAACTTACGGTCACTCCTCCATCTGCTTCGAAGAAGGCTAGGATTCTCCTTGGTTTTGATTTTCTTGCCATTCTCCCATGAGCCACTGACAAATAAGAATTGGCTCCTCCATTTGCTCTCCGACTCCAGGAGATCATCGACAGCTTTAAGATCGTTCCCCATGTTGAAATGGTAGAAGGGGAACTGATGGTGTTTGCACAAGTTGGCCACAGCTGCAAACTCTTCCATAGGAAGAGGGATTCCAGATAACCTAGACGCCATAATACATGACATCAAGGTGAA
This sequence comes from Limnanthes douglasii subsp. nivea, assembly GCA_036936605.1. Lineage (NCBI taxonomy): Eukaryota > Viridiplantae > Streptophyta > Magnoliopsida > Brassicales > Limnanthaceae > Limnanthes > Limnanthes douglasii. The sequence goes on along the minus strand of JAUPFV010000002.1, from coordinate 54,487,509 downwards.
CCAGCCATTGGGGCTTAGCTGTGATGGGCAGAGTTTGACTAGATGAAAATAGCGCACTATCTCCGGATCCAGTGGGAACCTGAGTCCCCAGTTGAATAGCTCCGTGAAGAAGACTATCTCATTCATTTTGCAATCCATCGGGGTCTCTGGATCGATGGGAATCCTTATTTTTACGTTCTCAGGGATTCCCCACTTTGTGCGCAATCTGTCCAGATCTGAAGTATGGATGAACGCGTACTTGGGTTTCAACAAAGCCAAAAGATACTTGAACTCCACCTTATGAAAGCATGGCCCCACTCTCCCTTCAAGGCTCTCCGGCAGGTCCGGACGCCTCAGATACAAGTCCTCTTTGCCCTTCTTGGCAACAACGATAGCAGTTTCAGCCTGTCCGGAGGACTCGGACTCAAATCTAACCTCCTCAGTGGAGTCCTCCATCCTCTCCTCCATAATCGTTGGGGGAGCTTCAGTAGAAATAGTCCGGGGAGGATTGAGGCTTGGCAGAGCCGATCCTCCGGACTGTTGGCTGTCCGAATTTACTTGAATTCTTACCTCAATTTGAGTTTCTGAGGTAGAAGATTCCTTGGGGGGTAGCGGGCTGCTGGTTTCTATTCCTGACGGTCTCTCCCGGGGAGCCCTTATAGTTGCCCCAAACCCTGATTCACTATTTTTTGCCCCCGATTTCGAGGGTGTGTTTTTAGAAGGAAGTCCTTTAACCAACCTACTTGGCCTTTTCATGATTAATTTGTCTGGGGAGTGGTCAGAATCAGACCCCATAGCAATAAAAGAGGATCTTTTCCTAACACTTGTGGCAGTGACCCCCGGTTCAACAATAGGGATCGACTCTTGAACTGAAGAGCCAGATACTATGGGGGAGAGTGTTGATTGAAAGAGTTTTTTAGGTTTTGTACCTTTAGAAGAAGATGAACCTCTATCAGGTTCTTCGATTGAAGGGGCTGGTTTCTCAACAGGCGACGCTGGAAGCCCTGCTGCAAGTCTTTTTTCCTTTTCAACTCTTTGAGCTTTCTCCAATTCTGAGAGGTTAAGCCAGCCGCCCTTGATCAGTGCTGTTCTTGCTGTGAACATAAAACAGCTAAGGAAATTTTGAAGTTTTAGAGAGATAAACCTTTGGGTAAAATGGCAGAGTAAAGTTTGAAAGAGATAATGAGACAGTGAAAAGTGAATAGAATTTATAGTAAATGTGAAAAAAGGAGTTGATTCCTAGGAGAATCCGAAAAGTTGGGCAATGATTAAAAGACGGCGCTGATGTCATTAATGACATTTAAAAGAGGTAACTTGTTCGACAAAGTGGTGCGAATTTCAAGGTGAAAAAACGGCTAAAGTGACCAACCAGAGAGTGACACGTGTCCCATTAACCCTGACAAGAACCGTTTGGAATTCGTAACGTTTGGTCTGTCCGGGTCTGTCCTCAACTCTCTTCAAATTGAAAAACCACTTCCTAAATCGGACTGTTTTTCAGTTCTTTGCAAGGACACTTGTTCAAATACCTAAAAAAGGGGCTCCTGATGAGTCAGAATTCGAAGTGCTCCCCGGAAGGGTAGCCCAATGTAACTCTCTCCGTAAACCGGACAAGATATTTAAACCGGACAGGATATTTAAACCGGACAGGTGACTTCGAACACTGTGAGCCTAAAGCTGTTCGAACTATGACAAAAGTACTAAAAAACCTAAACACTTATTGACTAAGCTACCTGTACTCCTGCTTAGAACTCATGGGTCTTTAAACATGACCCGGGTCCGTTAAACTTGACCCGAAAGCCCATAAGGGCCCAAATTTCATACTATAAATACCCAACCACCAGCATTAACTATGAAAAAGAAAAATTAACTGCTGTCAAGCTGCTTAATTCTCTCTCCACATTAAAAACACTTTGAAACACCTTTAAACACCCTCACACCACCGTGAAACACCCTCACACCGCCTTAAAACTCCATTTGAAATTACCATCCTACCCTCAGGCTACTTTTATCCTCACCAGTTTACCATCTATGGAGAATATACTTTAGCTATGACTTCTAATAAGTCTAGAAAATGGTATATACGAGATTTAGAAGTTCACAATGCAATGAATCTTCTTTACATATGAATAAATATCCCAGACCCTTGTTGATTTTTTATGATGATGATTGTAGAGGGTTAATAACTCCATATGAATATTCTATGTTGGTTACTCTAGAAATCGTTGGAGTAATAACTAGGAGAGTTATGATTGATATGCAGAGCTTGGTTAACGTATTGTATAAGAGTAGTTATGATCAAATAATTGAAACATCTCCATATGAAATAATTATAAGATATTTAGTGAGTTTTAGAAGAAGATCAACTATGTGTATGGGTGAATTAGAATTGTATGTGACAATTAATGGTGGATAAAATGAAAAAACAATTGTGGATACTTGTTCATGATAGTGGATACTCCAGCTACATACAATGCATTATTGGGTCGTCCCCAATTACATTTATTGTTTTTCCTTATCATCGTTTGTAAAATAGTTTATTGGAAATCAAGTGAGAGTTGTTAGAGAGAGTCAGAGAGTAGCCAAAGAATGTTTTCCAATATCTTTAATTTAGAAAATATCATATCATAACAATTACATAGTGCATTAGAGGATCAACATCTAATCAATGACGATGAACCTCTACCAGAAATCCGAGTATATGATATTAACGATCCAAAAAATGATATGAAAGTAACAAAACCATTATAAGATGTAGTGGATATCAAAGTTGAGAAAAGAAATATAATAAATTTTGATGGTAACTTAATTTTTGAATTCAAAGAAAAATGTTAATTTTTTAAAGAAAAGTTTTGATGTTTTTGCTTGGAGCATTGGCGATGTTACATGGGGTAGTAAATTATTAATTGTTCACGAATTGGTTGTTGATAAGAGATTAAGGCTAATTCACCAGAAGAGAAGAGTTTGTTCTCTAGAAAACGTCGAGGCTATAGTGAAAGAAGTTGAAATATTGTTGAAAGTGGGTTATATAAGAGAATCTAAGTATCTGAAATGGGTAACATATCTAGTATTAGTTAAGAAAAAAAGATAATGTAGGATGTATGTGTATTTTACAGATCTTAACAGAGCTTGCTAAAAGATTTTTTTTCGTTGTCTCTTATTGATCAATTAGTGGATGCATATTCAGTTTATAATCAAATCACGATGCATACCAAAGATGAAGAGCATAAAATATATATGATAGAGATGGGTTAATATTGTTATCATGTGTTGTTGTTTGGGTTAAAAATAATGGGTTCACATATGAGGGCTCGTAAATCATGTTTTTGCATATTAGTTAGAAAGTAATATGAAGGCATATATTAATGATATGATTAAAAAGATCAATGATAAATATAATCATATAATATTATTGTGAGAAATATTCGATAATTTGTGGAGGTATAATTTGAACTTAAATTCTATGAATTGTTCATTTACTTTACGAGTTGGAAGGTTTATGGGATTTGTAATAAGTAAAAAGGGTATTGAGGCCGATCCGAAATAATTGAAGGCAATTTTAAATATGGGTTCACCCAAGTTTATTAAGGATATACAACTTTTTTGGGTTGGTCAACAACTTTATATTGATTTATTTCGAAAACATTTGATAGAAGTCATCAAGGTTTTGAAATCCTTAAGGAGGTAAAAACGTTTGAGTGAAATGATGAATGTGCTAAAGTGATTAAAGTACTATTTTGGGAGTGTTATATTTTAACAAGAATCTTATTAATTAAATGTTGAGGTAGATTCCTTAACTTAGTTTTGTTTTTTAGAAGATAGTCCTCTGATAAGCATCCGTCCTACCAAGTGGGACTTGAAAATATTAAGTCGTGGTGATAAATGAAAATAAAAATATGCATCAAGAATACTTGCCATATTTTTAAAGATCAAACAGTTTTATAAGATAAATCTTTAGCACGAGCTTTAAGTATAAGGGTAATAAATTATGGTTTTTGACAAATTTCTTTATAGAAAATTTACAACGAGTCATTTATTAAAGACGATACATTACTTACTTAAGAAGAATTACATAAATGGGTTGCATGAGCCTATTGCGGATACAAGTGTTTGATTAGACACTTTTTGGTAGCATAATACTATTGGCCTCATTTAGAAATTGATGCTACGACTATTATTCAAAGTTGTTTTATAGACAGATGTCAATGATCAAGAAATACAATATGATATTGATTTAATAGAAGAAAAGAGAAATCAGACGCGAACACAAGCTGAACAATATACGGGGTTCATGAAAAGTAAATTTAGTGCAAAGTTGAAATTGAGGAGCTTAGAAGAAGTAAAATTGGTTCCAAAAAAGTATTTGAAGGGGTAAAATGAAAGAATACTGTGAAGTTAGAACCAACATGGGATTGACCCTTCAAAGTTATTATAAAAGACATTATGGAGCTTACAGACTTGTTGATATGTAATAAAAGTTTCTTGGAATGTCCGACATTTTAAATTGTACAAAACTCGAATGTAATTGACATGATATATCGTTTTTTCCACCTTAACGATAAGGTTTTTGTTTAGTGAGAAACTACAAATGCTAGTTATTAATACATTGTATTTGCCACTAATATCTGTTTATCATCTCGTATATATTTTGAGCATAATTTATAGTAATGGAAAAGGTTGAGTATGAAGAAAAGATAAAGAAAAAATTTCAAATGAGGTTATAATAGCATATGAGTAAATTTTAAAGAGGATAATATAAATAATTTTATATATGGATTGGATATTATATGAATGATAATTAAAGAGTAATGTTAAAAATAAAATATGGCTGGTAATCCTAAAGATGTGAATCTAGTTTGGTAAATTAAGTTCGTTATTATGGGTATTAGGTTATGCAGAATATAACGAATTAAAGAGTTAGCCAATATTTTGAGTGATTAAAATTACAAAAACTTAATAAAAAAGGAGAAAATAGTTTTTGATAGCGAACATGACTATAAGTCAAACTCGTTATTAATAAATGTGACAAGACCACACCAAAGGATCATAAATTCCCATATTATATGTCAATTAACGATTATGACTATAAACCAAGCTCATTATCAAGATGATAATTCAACCTTACAAGGGATATTAAATGCCCGGACTATATGCTAACGAATGTGTATGGTTTTATGCACAAACGCACAAACAATATGTTTATTATAAAGAATAATAAGATAATAATTGTTTAGTAAACTGATTTGATATAATTAATTTAAAACAATTTTGTGTATATTATTTGAATATTGACATGATAATTAAGAGTTAATAAAGTATACATGAAAACATAAAAATTAAAAAAGTAAATACACAAAGTAAATAATTATTGGGCACCCAACAAAAACTAGTGATTATAAAAATTACAAGCAACCGATAGAACATATACGAGGTAGTTCAGAATATTAGAAAGATAGAAATATTAATGATCTTCAGTTGTTGGGTTGGACACGTTCTCGTTGACATATTCGTTAAATAAGTTGTCTAGAAATGTACATTTAGTGGTACCATTAAAAGTGGTAACATTTTTTTTATCCCATTGATTAAAATTTCTTCATATTCAAGAGAGTTTTTGATATTTTCGTTATTATCATTTAAATCTTCTTCACTTCTTGAATAAAAATATGCGAGAAATGTTGGAAATTAATCTTTAGAAAATAATTTCCTTTGAAGGCCTAAGTTTAGCTTTAGATTTGCTCTCGGAATTCTTAAAATGAGATTTTTCTTTAGCTTGTAAAATACACTTTCGATTGTTTTCAGGGCTCGTTCTTTGATAGATTTGGTTACTTAGTCAATTTGTTTTGCTTTTCAGAAGAAAAACCATTAATTTATTCTTTAATATTATTGTTCTGCATGTCTTTGTTGCGCATAGAACGTTTTGGAGTAGTTAACGAAGTCTCGTATTTAATTTTATGTTTTTAAGGATTCAATATCATTTTTCACGGTCTTATATTGTTTCTTCACATTGTTAAACTCATATTCGAAGGAGTTAAACTCGTCACCAATGGATAAATGAGGAATTGAATGCGAGAGTAGTATTTTGATATTAACAACATACACATTCTTCCTAGTAGAAAGAAGACATATGTAGTAATTCTGAAAGTAAAAGAATAATCGAAATATTATGGTATGAATAATATAACTATAAATGCTACTTCAAATATAATTTTTGTTTGACGCTTTAGATGTCAAAAATAGTCTCAGGAGAGGTGTACGACCCATTAGGAAAGAATACTAAGTATTTATAGAGAATAGTTTTAGGGTCTAGAGAGAAAGATAATCCGAAAAAATCTCAAGGGCAGTGTGTGTTGGGTCAAGACAAGGGTGTTGTATGAGCTGTTTGTTTTCTTTTTTTTGTTATTTTGATGAGATGCTTCCAATTTTTCTAAGCTTGAATAGTTGGATGTTGGGCCACAATAGAAGTATCTTTAGCAATTGAAGGTGTAGGATTTACTTCCTTTTAAACTTTGAGTAATTCTAAAAAAAAATATTTTTATTTTTGGAAGTGTTTATTTTGGTTGACTTGGATGAGTTGGATGTTTTGAAGAGAAGGCTTATTTTTTGGACATGTTCTTTTTTGTGAAAATAAAAATTTCTAGTCCATATATATCTCAAATAACTACATGACTTAATAAAATAACTTTCATGTTGTCTATAATTGTATCAACCTAGTTTAAGCAATAATGACAGCTCAATCTTTAGTCATTTTTTACTCGATTGTAGTCCAATATCATGAAAGAATAAACTTTTACACTATATAAAGAATGATATTCTGCTTTCAATATTTCGGATGTAGCCTCATATAATCTTTATAATTCTAGTTATTAATGGATAAATTTAGAGAAAAATTTGAAGGACAACCGTAAGAACTGCAAATGATGAGACAAAAAATTAAAAATGGTGAATTATGGTATATATATAAAATTTAACGATTTTGAGAAAAAAATATTTGTTTTTTTACATTTTTGTATCCATATTATTTTATCTTCCCCGAACCCTTTATGTGAGGTAGATTCTTAAAAAATGTTGATATAGAATAAACTCGTCTTCAAGAAATGGTATGAATTAGAGATTTGTACTGTACAGAAAAATCTACTACAGGCTACGTAATTGAAATGGGTTATAAAAACTTCGGAAAATTTTCATTTGTTAGGATTTTTATCAGATTAGAAGTTTCGATTACACTAATAAGTGTACTCTAACCATTAGGGGTAAATGGATATGATCAGATTCACACATGCTTAAAAAATATGTTATAACATGATGAAGTATAAATCTAAGTCTAGTTTAATAAGCTGATGAGAATACAGATTTCATTTACTTTTACTTGATGAGGAATATCTCTTTGTTTGGGTAATCTATTATATTATTCAACATGTTCATAAGGTTTGTGTTAAAATCTAAATAGCTGATTAAGGATGTCAAGATTAACCTCACCATCGTCTATAAATCGTATGAGAGGTTGGTCCACATACATATTATAATAAAAAAAATAGTTTCTAAGGAACTTCTGCTTTTATCCCATTAATGTAAAAATTTAAGAAATGTTGTACTGAAAGCAAAATGATAAAAAAAAGTAATTCCTTAGTATGTAAATAAAGGACGAACACAATGACATTAAGAAATATTAAACATATGATGGATTAAACGTATGATAAACAAATTTCAACGTGAGATTAAGTTGTCTGTGAAATGGTTTTACTTTAGGTCACATCAAATTAATAATATCACATAAGTATGACATTCAGCAGGCTAGTGTGATGAGTAACATAATTACACTAAGATGGTCAAGTGAGTTTAGAGAGTTCAAGATGCTTCAAGAAATTTCTCGTTTAGTTTAATAATATTACTTAAATATTAAAGGAAAATAAAGGGTATATTTGTCAAATTGCTAATATTTGTAACAACTAATTTATTAGATGAATGACACATGCTCTACAAACACATGTTATTCATCTATTTATTCTAATCTTTAGGAAATTGTATAATATGGTTATAGACCTCCATTTGAGGATGATTGATTTATGAGTAATAAAAGCTTAGTATATTTATCTCTTCTTGAGTTGTTGAGTCCTAAATTCCATTGTAATTGCTTGATAAGGTTTATCATCATCAACAAATATAATTATATGTACAAGATATCTCTCATATTATTTATATATATGGTTTTATTTCTTCATAGACTGATTTTTTGTGTTGTTTTATTATTTTTTATTTTTAAAAAATTAATAATTTTGCTATTTTATCATTTTTGGCTTTCTATATCTAAAATTGTTATAAAATTGATAATTTTTATATATCTATATGGAGAGTAAAATGTTATAAAAGTGGATAAGATGATGGAAATTATTTTGGAAATTTAATTAGAATAATGTAAATGACTTTCAAACTTAAGTGTTAAAATAATATATATTATTGAGTAAATTTTCTAATATTACAATTTATTCACCCTACAATATTATGATAGAGGAATTCTCTATTTATAATACAAAAATAATAAAAATAAGTGATGTGTTCTGGTGTGGATGAAAGTTGCCTGGGGGTAGGCTGGTAATTTTAAGTGGAGTTTTAAGGTGGCGTTAGGGTGTTTCACGGTGGTGTGGTGGTGTTTAAGGATATTTCAAGATGTTTCAGGGGGTTTCAAAGTGTTTCAAGGGTGGTGAGAGAATTGAGCAGCCTGGCAGCAGTTAATTTTTCTTACCCATAATTAATGCTGGTGGTTGGGTATTTATAGTGTGTAATTTGGGCCCTTATGGGCTTTCGGGTCAAGTTTCATGGACCCGGGTCATGTTTAAAGACCCATGAAGTTTAAGCAAATGCACAGGTAGCTTAGTCAGATAGTGATTAGGTTTTTTAGTACTTTAGTCATAGTTCGAATTGTCTTATGTTTGCTGTGTTCGAAGTCATCTGTCCGGTTCAAACACGGCTGTTCGAATTGAAATCTTGGTGTCTGTCCGGTTTCCGGGGAGTTTTACTTTGGACTACCCTTTTGAGGAGCTCTTCGAATTCGGACTCATCAGGAGCCCCTTTTTTAGGTATTTGAACAAGTATCTTTGTTTAAAGAACTGAAAAACAGTCCGATTGGAGAAGTGGTTTTCCAATTCGAAGAGAGTTGAGACAGGCCCGGACAGCCCAACCGTTACGAATTCCAAACGGTTCTTTGTCAGAGGTAGTGGGACACGTGTCACACCCTGGTTGGTCATTCCAGCCGTTTTTCGGCCTCGAAAATTACACCACTTTATCGAACAAGTAACTTCTTTAAATGCTTTTGATGATGTCAGCGCCGTCTTTTAATCATTGCCCAACTTTTCGGATTCTCCTAGGAATCAAACCCCCTTTTTCACTTTTACTATAAATACTATTCATCTTTCACAGTCTCATTTTTACTTTGCCATTTTACTCAAAACTTCATCTCTCTAAAATCTTAAAATTTCCTTAATCGTTTTATGTTCACAACAAGAACAGCTTTAATCAAGGGTGGCTGGCTCAATCTTTCAGAACTAGAGAAAGCTCAAAGGGTCGAAAAAGAGAAAAGACTTGCAGCAGGGATTCCAGCATCGCCTGTCGAGAAACCAGCCCCTTCGATTGAAGAATCTGATAGAGGTTCGTCTTCCTCAAAGGGTACAAAACCTAGAAAGCTCTTTCGAACAACACTCTCTCCCATCGTTTCAGACTCTTCAGTTCAAGAGTCTATCCCCATTGTTGAACCGGGGGTTACTGCTACAAGTGTCAGAAAAAAGTCTACTTTTATTGCCATGGGGTCCGACTCCGATCATTCTCCAGACAAGCTGATTATGAAAAGACCAAGCAGACTGGTTAAAGGACTTTCCTCAAAGAAAACTAGCGAATCAGAGTCAGGGTCAGCTGTTAGGACTCTCCGGGAAAGGGCAGTCGGTCCGGAGGCTAGCAGTCCACTACCTCCTAAAGAAACCTCGACCTCAGAAACTCAAACTGAGGTAAGAACTCAAAAACACACATCTAGCCAACAGTCCGGAGGATCAGCTGTGCCAAGCTTCATCCCTCCCCGGGCTGTTTCTGCAGAAGCTCCTCCAACTGTAATGGAGGAAAGGATGGAAGACTCCACTGAGGAGGTCAGATTTGAGTCCGAGTCTTCCGGACAAGCTGAAACTGCCATAGTTGTTGCCAAGAAAGGCAAAGAAGAGTTGTATCTAAGGCGTCCGGACCTGCCGGAGAGCCTTGAAGGGAGAGTTGGGCCCTGCTTTCATAAGGTAGAGTCCAAGTATCTTCTGTCTTTGTTGAAAACCAAGTACTCGTTTATTCATACTAGAGACCTGGGACGGCTTCGCACTAAGTGGGGGATCCCTGAAAACGTAAAGATCCGAATTCCTATTGACCCGGAGACCCCGATGGATTGCAAGAGGAATGAGATCGTATTTTTTACGGAGCTGCTAAATTGGGGACTCAGGTTCCCATTGGATCCAGAAATAGTGCGCTATTTCCATTTGGTGAAGTTATGTCCATCGCAGCTGAGCCCCAACGGATGGTACACCTTGATGTCATGCATTATGGCATCCAGGCTGTCCGGAATTCCTCTTCCAATGGAAGAGTTCGCTGCTGTTGCCAATCTGTGCAAACACCACCAGTTCCCATTTTATCACTTTAATATGGGGAACAACTTGAAAGCTGTCGATGATCTCCTGGAGTCGGAGAATAAATGGAGGAGCCAGTTTTTGTTCATAAGTGGCTCATGGGAGAATGGCCAGAAGATTAAAGTCGGAGAGAATCCTAGCCTTCTCCGAAGCAGATGGAGAAGTGATCGTAAGCTCTTTCTTTAAGTTTCTGTTCGAATTTTCCCTTCTTTAAACTTTCACTCACTAGTCATTTTTTCGTTTTGCTAGAACTGCCAAAAGAATTCGGAGACTATGCGAAAGCCGGACAGGATACCTGTGGAAAGATAAACGCATTGGCCGCAGAGAACTGGGAGAACCGGTTTCACAAGGCTTTCACTCCGGGAAACTTAGCCAGATCTCACCTGTGGAACACCACAGGTCGGAGGGATTTAACATGGGAGGAGTTCTCCACCCCTCCTGATGACGACATAGTGCTGAGAAGGTCTCATGAGCTCGATGGGACCCTTTTCCTCCCTGCCCGGGCCAAAGCCCCAAGTAAGATGAAGGGCCAGAAGAAGAAAGGGAGGAAAACAGCAGGAGATTCAGAGAAAAAGGCCCTAACTGACACAGAGGTGCCAATTCCAGTTCAAGTTGATGCAAGCCTTCTACAGGTGGTAGAAGTGGAAAGTAAGAAACACGGAGAGACTCCCTCAAAACCTACGAGGGTCTCCAAACGAACCCGTAAGCAAGTAAGCGAGGGTGCTGAGAGAGAAGTAAAAAAGAAGAAAACTTCTCAAGAAGAAGAATTTGCTCTCCGGGACCCGGAGCCCACTTTTCTAGTTGATCCTACATTAGCCGAAGAGATCCCAGAAAACCTTAACGAAGGGATTCCAGGGGAGCTTCACACTGATGATATTGAACAGGGAGAGATCAATATGGATGAAGTGGATGTCACCGGCCTGGGTCCTCTAGGTGACTACTTCCTTGGTTTGTCTAGGGATGAGTTTGCAGGGCCATATGTTCCTCCAAGTAATTCCAACACGGTGAATTTCAATGGCAAAACTTTCTTGGTCTCCAGCGAAAGGGATATCATAGCTCATTCCCTCCTTAGCAACGTGCAACCTGTGCTCACCCTGGAAAGGCAAGTCCGGAGTCAGGCAGAAACCATTAAGGAGCTTAAGTCTGAGAAGGAGAAACTGTCCGATGACCTCCGGGGTGCCACTACCCAGGTTGACTTGCTTAAGGAGTCAAACGAACAGCTGAAGAGGAGTAAAAATGAAAGCAACACAAAAGTTGCCTCTTTAGAGAAAACCCTAGAAGATCTCCGGGCTAAGCTGTCCGAGTTGGAGAAAGACTTGAAAACCTCAAAAGATGAGACTGCAGCAAAAGAGAAGATTGTCACCAATCTGACTACTGACAAGCTTGCTTTAGAGAATGCAGTGACTCAAGCTGTTGAGGAGAAGGCTGCTCTGGTGAAGGATCAGGAGGCGATGATCAAGGGCAAAATCAACGCTTATGCCAAAGAGATGATTCGGAGTGAGGAATTACTGATTGAAAAGGTGAAGTCCGACATGGTCCTTCTGTTTCACGAGAAGTTCCCGAAGAGAAGACTAGGGGACTTATGGCGTTACGTAGACGATGACGATCTCCCATACTGGACCATGGCTGATGACGAGGGGTACTCTGATGAGCCTTCATCTGGTGATGAAGAAGAAACTGGAGAGAGCCCTGGGGAGGAAGAAATCGACCCTAAAGGCAAGAAAAAAGTCGAAGAGAAGTGTGATATTAAAGACAAGAACACACATGTGGGTGAGCCGTCTTCGAAGGCTCTTCCTTAGTTTATAACTTGTTTTGTTTAATTTTTGTTTGAACCAAAGTCCTTGGAAGGCCAAGACACCTTTTTTGTGATGCTGTCCGTTTTATCCGGACAGAGTTTTGTATTATGTTTAAACTTGTTCAAAAAGTCCTTGGAAGGCCAGGGAAACTTTAAGTTTATTGAATGAATGTTTTATCTTTCACAACCTTTCTCTTATTCCACGGTTTGCCTAAATACTTCGTATTGTGAGAGTGTTTAATTTCTCTGGCTAGAATTTAAATAGCCCTTAGATCTTTCAGTCCGGGTAGTATGGCAATCAACAGAATTTTGTAAAAACTTAGAAAATTGTTTAAGAAGGCTCCAAGTTTTATTGAAAGCTCTTCGTGGCGCCGAAGAGAGGAAGTGGTATGCCCCCAAATATTTACATGGATATTTAAACAAGTAAATATTTACATAGATTTTATTCTAGGTACATTCGAAGGTGTTCAATATTCCAAGGGTGAGTTAAAACCCTGCCATCTTTGTCTTCCAGCCAGTATGTGCCAGGCTTGATTCTTTCAACCACAGTATACGGACCCTCCCAAGTTGGGGCCAGCTTTCCGAAGAGTTTTTCCTTGGTATGCAAGAAAACTTTCCTCAATACTTTATCTCCTGGTTGAAAGTCTCTTCTTTTAACCTTGGAAGCAAACCTGCTTCTCATCAAGCCCTGATAGTGTGTCATTCTAAGATGAGCTTTTACTCGTCTTTCTTCAATCAAATCAAGCTGATTTCTGATTGCTATTTCGTTAGCCTGTCCGGAGAAGTTATGAACACGAAAAGAGGGGAGTGTCTTCTCTATGGGAGCTACTGCATCCATCCCATAGACCAAGGCAAAAGGTGATTCTTGTGTGGCAGCCCCAGGCGTTGTCCGGTAGGCCCACAAGACTTCTTGTAAATAACTAGGCCACTTTCCAGCAGCCCCTTCCAGATTTTTCTTTAAGCCGGACAGTATTGTTCTATTAGCCACCTCAACTTGCCCATTAGCTTGTGGGTGGAATGGTGAATAAAAGCAGTGCTGAATACCCCTTGAGGCACAGAAGCTCTCCATTTCTCTGTTGTCAAACTGTGGCCCATTATCTGTTGTTATTCTCTGAGGGACACCAAATCTGCAACATATGTTGGATAGAATGAATTTTATAACAGCCTTTGATGTTGTTCCTGCCAAGGGGGCTGCTTCTATCCACTTCGAAAAGTAGTCAATGGCTACGATTATGGTTTTACATCCTCCGGACGCCATAGGGAGAGGCCCAACTAAGTCTAATCCCCATCGAGCAAAAGGGATAGGCTCAGAAATTGATTCCATAGGAACGGCTGGTACATGAATTTCATTGCTGTACCTTTGGCATGGGTCACACCTTCTTACCAGTTCCTTGGCATCTTTCATTATTGAAGGCCAATAATATCCGGAGAGAAGCACTCTTCTTGTTAACGCTCTAAATCCACAATGGGTTGATCCCTCACCATCATGTAATTCGGAGAGAACCATTTGTGACTCATGATCTCCTAAACAGCGTAGGAGAGGTTTGCTGTAGGATTTCTTGTACAAGACCTCTCTAATCATGATGAAACCATGAGCCTTGTGTTTTAACGTTCTGGCTTGTGATTTAACCAAGGGTACGACGCCATCGGACAGATATTGGATAAGAGGAGACCTCCAATCCTGAGGCTGATTTACTTGTATTTCAAAGACCTCCTCTTTCTCCCCTTCATTAAGTTGAATAGAAGGACTTTCAAGCACATGGATCCATGGATAGGACTCCGTGTATGCTATTGTTGCCAATGAGTCTGCCAGTTCATTCTCTGCCCGGGGAATGTGCTCATAGACAACAGCTTTAAACTTCATTGCCTCATTTTTCAAGAGAAGTAAATACTTGATTAACTGTTCTTTTCTAGCTTCTGATAGGCCCAAGGCATGGTGAACAAGCAATTGGGAGTCGCTTAACAGCTTGACCCTTTTTGCTCCACAAATGTAAGCCAATTTTAATCCAGCTATAGCTGCTTCGTATTCGGACTCGTTATTGGATGCCCTGAAAGCAAAGCAGATAGCTTGGAACATGTGGTCCCCATAGGGGGAAGTGAGACATATTCCTGCCCCAGATCCTATAGCACTGGATCCCCCGTCTGTTCGGACAATCCACACTTTCTTGTCTTTTGAATGAGCAAGTTGTTCTGAGTCCCTATCAGAATGGAATTCGACCAGAAAATCAGCCACAGCCTGAGCTTTTACTGTTGTTCGAGGAGCAAAGTCTATGTCGAAGTCCCCCAACTCTACTGACCACTTTGTCATTCTACTCGAAATATCCGCTTTTTGAAGGACATTCTTTAAAGGGAAGGATGTCCGGACAATAATAGGGTGAGCCTGAAAATAAGGCCTCATCTTTCTTGCAGCTATCACCAAGGCCAATGCTAGTTTCTCGAGTTTCAAGTAACGGCGTTCAGCATCAATCAGGCTTTTGCTGATGTAGTATACTGGGTGAGGATACCCATCAACCTCTCTAACTAACACAGCACTGATAGCACAACTTGAGACAGCCAGATACACAAAAAGAGTCTCCCCAGCAATTGGTTTGAACAAAGTCTTTGGAGAGGACAGATGCTTCTTAATTTCATTGAATGCCTCGTCACACTGTGGTGTCCACTTAAACCCCTTTGCACCTTTCAAAGTTTGAAAGAAAGGAGCACATCTGTCCGAAGACCTAGAGATAAACCTGTTCAAAGCTGCTAACCTCCCCGTTAACCGTTGCACTTCTTTAACATTTCGAGGAGGCTCCATTTGAAACAAAGCATTGAGTTGGTCCGGGTCGGGCTGGATTCCATGCTCACTTATAATGTACCCTAAGAATTTCCCGGACTGCACTCCGAACACACATTTTTCAGGATTTAGCTTTAAATTTACTTTGGCCAAGTTTGCAAAAGTTTCCTGGAGGTCGGACAAGTGTAGCTGCTCATCCACACTTTTCACCATCATATCGTCAATGTAAACCTCCATATTTCTTCCAATTTGATCAGCAAATGCTTTGTTGACTAGTCTTTGATAAGTAGCCCCAGCATTTTTCAAGCCAAAGGGCATCACCTTATAGCAGTGTAAACCTCTATCAGTAACAAAAGTGGTATGCTCTTGATCTTTTGGATCCACCTGGATCTGATTATATCCGGAGAAAGCATCCATGAAGGAGAGTAGCTTGTTCCCAGAAGTAGAATCTACCAGCTGATCTATCCGGGGAACCGGATACAAGTCTTTTGGGCAGGCTCGATTGAGATCTGTGAAGTCTATGCACATTCGCCATTTACCGTTTTTCTTTTTTACCAAGACTGGATTGGCAGTCCACAAAGGATACTGAGCTTCTTTAATGTGCCCCATCTTTGTGAGTCTGTCAACCTCTTGTACAATGACATCAGCCTTTTCTTTTGAGAAAGCTCTCCTTTTTTGCACCACTGGTGCTACGTCTCTCCGGACAGACAAGTGATGAGAAATCACTTCTGATGGTACTCCAGTTACATCAGCATTGCACCAAGCAAAAACGTGCTGATGGTCTTTTAAGAATTTCAACATTTCTTCTTTCAACACTTGTGGCATTTTGGACCCTATTTTGACGATTTTTCCTTCTTCCAAGCAGTGTGTTTCGACTTCTTCAACCGGGATTAACACTCTGGGGGTCTCTCTGGGGTCATCAATTTCACCCTCACCCCCAGAAAGGCCCTCAAACTGCTATTGGTCATTTGTACGGACTGCCCCCAGCGTTCGTGGAGCCAAGGCAGTGGCATAGCATTCTCTTGCAACTTTTTGACTGCTCCGGACAACCCCAACCTGCCCCTGAACAGCATATTTTAAACACTGATGGACTGTTGAGGCCACTGCATGCATCCTAGAGAGCCAAGATCTCCCTAGAATAGCATTATAGCACGTGTGACAATCCACTACGATGAAAAGTATTCGGACTGTTTTTTTGAATGGGCCTCTGCCCAACAAAACTTCTTCTTCAAACTCACCGATTACATCAGCTGAACTGCCCGTGAAGCCTACAATCGATCGGTCTGACTTTTGAATCACAGCTGGATTTTTCATTTTCTTGTAAGTATCTAGGAAAAGGATATTGGCAGAGCTCCCAGTATCTACCAGGATTCGCCTTATCTCATTGCCCCCTATCGATGCTCCTATGACAACAGCATCTTCATGAGGGCCAGCAATGTCTCTCAAATCATCCCCATCAAAGACAATGAATGGGAATAGATTTGACGATTGATAAGAGGTCATCCCCCCTTCTAGTTGGGTTGCCAAATTATGAACATGCCTTTTTCTTGATGAAGGGGTAGGAGCCGTTACGGTGTCCCCTCCGAAAATTGTCAAGGACTCAAAGAATTTAATGAGCCCGGAGACCGACCTGGAACGTTCCTCTATTGCACCCACTCTGTTCCTTGTTGGATCAGGATCCAAGTATTCTGATTCCACATCAAACCTTTCAACAATTACCATGGCCCCTTCTGGGGCAGCATTAACCGGACCAGCCCGGTGGGTGTTGTCAGGCCTGTTGCTTCCTCTTCTTTTGACATATGCACCCAACTTCCCTCTTTCAATCAGATTCTGAACCTCTTGTTTCAAGGCTATACAATCATCAGTAGAATGGCCAATATCATTGTGATATTGACAAAAAGAACTGTTTCGATGTTCTCTGGGAGACTGCAAGGTTGCCGGTCTCCGATAGTGTACTTCATCTTTAGTTTTCTCGAAAATGGTTAACACACTTTCTTTGAGCTCTGCAAACCACTCCGGTTGGACCCATGGCCCCCTTTTGTTTCTAGACTGTTGACTTTGTGCAGGAGCAGCTGGTTGAGACTGAGCTTTTCCTCTTCCATGCCCCTGTCCAGTTTCTCTAGCTTTGTTGCCGGACTGGTTTGGATTGGGAGTTGGTGTCACCGGGGTGGATCTCACCTGCCTGTGCACCCTGGTCTTTTTTGTTTCATCAACATTTATTTGCTTGCCAACTTGATTTAGCAAACCACCCCAGGTCATGGCTTTCTTCCTTGTTACAGAATCAGCCAAGTTGCCCGGGTTCAGACCTTGTCTCAGGGATGCTATTGCCACTTGTTCAAAGCAATCAGCCAGCCCGTTCTTTGTGTTCACGAAACGACTTATGTACTCTTTTAACGATTCATTTGGTTCTTGGGCACAATGGATTATAGTATCTCCATTGCCCTTGAGCTCCTTACTTCCCACAAATTGCCTGCGAAAGGCCACCCAAAAGGTATCAAAATCTCTGATACAACCCTGAGGAAGGCTGTTGTACCACTTCAGAGAACTCCCCGTGAAGGATTGAGAGAATGCCCTGCAGAGTAGTTTATCATCATCATCGAAGTTCATCATGAAGTTCTTGAATTGCTCCAGATGATTGTCCGGATCGGTACTGCCGTCGTACTTCTCCATCTTTGTGCTATCAAACCTCTTGGGGAGGTTTCCGGACAGAATTTTAGAAGACAATGGCGACTGCCTCCAGTTCCTCCCACGACTGAACGCAGTATCCTCATTAGGGGTTGCAAAGATACCTGGCTCATCATGGAAGGCAAAGGGATCCACCAGCATCCGGTCTATATGTCTCCGGCTGTGAGATGATCCTTTCCCAATGTGTCTTTTCATTCTTCCATGGTGGTCTCTTTTTCTGGAATACTTTTTAACTTGCTTTTGTTTCTTCCTGGTTCGCCCTTCGTCACTGCTGGAGGACAAGGACTTTTCATTCCCCTCACTGTCCGAAGAGCTGTCCGAAGATTCTGAACTTGAGTCAGAACTCTCCACAGGCTTGGACCGGTGAGACTTTTTAGAACTAGCATGTGTCTTTTTAGTGCTCACATGAGTCTTCGAAGCCTCATGCTCTCGAGGGTTATCAGAGCGATGAGCAACTGATGCTTTGGACTTTTCCTTCATGCCCATCTTGGCCTTCTCAGCCCTCAGAGCTTCTATTTCAACCTTCAATCTGTCACGCTCTTGGACAGTATATTCATCGTTCTCTTCCACCACTTCGAGCAAAGCTGGTGGAAGCTCTGGATTATCCGGATTCATTCGGACAGAATTCTTTTACTTGGTTTTGAATGTTTGATTCAGGCACCTTCGTTCTCCCACTGTGGTCGCCAATTTGGTGTGGATAAAAGTTGCCTGGGGGTAGGCTGGTAATTTTAAGTGGAGTTTTAAGGTGGCGTTAGGGTGTTTCACGGTGGTATGGTGGTGTTTAAGGATATTTCAAGATGTTTCAGGGGGTTTCAAAGTGTTTCAAGGGTGGTGAGAGAATTGAGCAGCCTGGCAGCAGTTAATTTTTCTTACCCATAGTTAATGCTGGTGGTTGGGTATTTATAGTGTGTAATTTGGGCCCTTATGGGCTTTCGGGTCAAGTTTCATGGACCCGGGTCATGTTTAAAGACCCATGAAGTTTAAGCAAATGCACAGGTAGCTTAGTCAGATAGTGATTAGGTTTTTTAGTACTTTAGTCATAGTTCGAATTGTCTTATGTTTGCTGTGTTCGAAGTCATCTGTCCGGTTCAAACAGGGCTGTTCGAATTGAAATCTTGGTGTCTGTCCGGTTTCCGGGGAGTTTTACTTTGGACTACCCTTTTGAGGAGCTCTTCGAATTCGGACTCATCATGTTCTACATTTTAAATAATATAAATGATAATAATCTCTTATATTTTCCTATCCAGTAATTACTAATCAACCAACTTGTTGCACCAGTAGTCTCGCAATCTTTCATTGAACCATGTCGTTTAAGATCTCTTATTATTACGAGTATATACATATGTTAATCCTTATGAATATGATGCATGTAATCTTTGTACTTCATAATCTCTATACATTCCCTATTTTGTCAAATTAATATTAATGTAGCCTTTATACATTTATGGCTCATTTAATAACTCATATCCCCTCCATATATGGACCTATATCACCATATCCTCTTTATAATCATCTTCATACTTCTATGATACTCGTTTAGTAATCTTAGCCACCCTATAAACGGTATCACATCCTACACATATGGTATACACCTTACATTCTCTATATGAACCATTACATCTCTCATAAGGGTATAAGCCAGGTAACATGATATATTATTTTAGGGTTCCTTGTAGTCCTTAAATCAAACACAAAATAATTTATTTAAGGACAATTTTTACAAACTTGACGATGTATGGCTTATCATTAGTTGCGAAATCTATAAAGTATTAATATGAATATCGTCTCCCTAGAATTCGTACCGCTTTATTTTTGAAGCGTCATATGACATGATGTGACATATTACATGCAAACTATTAGATGTTGATTTGAATCAATGACTAACAATAAGTGGTGATTTGATGTGACGTGGATGAGATTTTACTTTCATGACTGTTAATTTGAGCCGAAAAAGATATGTACTAAGCCTAAGTAGGTTTATCCGAAGCAGGATGGTCTGAAGCGAGCTGATTCAAAGCACTTTGATCCGAAACAAGCTAGACCAAAGTGAAAGTCTTCTATTTTTATAGCTCTTGTATATTAATTGGGTCTCCTATTAGATCTATCTTAGACTAATTGAGTCTTATATATTAATTGAATCAATTTATGAGGTTTCTTATATTAAGGGATTAATAGTCATTTCAACCATTAATTAATGAGATTTAATCTGGAATGTCTAATAATAATTAGGGTTTTATGTAAACCTATAAATATAAAAAGATATTGTTATGCAATTTGTTATATAACGTGATAGTTTCATGAACAATATATTTTTCGAGTGAGTGAAATAACTTTAGGTCTTTTGAGAGATAAGTGAGGTGAGAGATACACACTGGAGAGAAGGTTTTGTAAGTCATGTCATCTTTTGTAACAAAGAGTGATTGAGTCATTTGTGTTTGATAGTCTTTCGGTAACCTATTTGTTTATCAAAGAGGGTATGTTGTCTGTATATGTAGAATATTTTCACAATTTGAAGCACGATCAATCTGTCTAGCATGTTTGGTTTTATTATGCTTACTTTTATTAGTTTCTCACTTTTAACGGTGTAAATTATTTTTCCAAAATTTTATTCATCGATGTATCTATTCATATCTCAGTAGAATAAAAAAATAATGTTTTAACAAATAACTAAAGTATTTTTTTGTGATTTGTTTAGTTACACATAACTATCGATTAGTTCAAATATTAATTAATCATATTCGATATTAAATTATATTCAGATTTTTATTATATAACTAGATTGATATTTATTATTATATAATTATAATAAGACCATGAGTACTCATCGTAGTCTTAAATTGGAGATAAATTAATAATAAAATAAAATTTGAGCGCAGTCGGGCCGTCCAAAACATTAACTCTTCTTTTTGGTGATTTTAGTTTAATATGGTGTTTTATAATTAATGTGCAAATAAGTTTACGAAGACTTTCGGTAACAATGGAATAAATAAAATTAGTTATTAACATATGTACAAAAAAAGTTATAAGAAAAAAAATGGCTGACATCAATTTTTCGAGAGAATGTTTATCCTCTAGAATCAAACATTAACTTTTATAATTTTTGGATTCTTTAATTTTTTTAGGTTACTACCAATTTTGGGTGTTCTTAAAAATATCTTCTAGCCTATTAGCTAACGGATAATAATTAATCATTGTCAATGCATGAGCTGGCCAAAGATCTCTTTCCATTGTTGTCTGATGTCCCCTCAAAGTCTTCTTAGTAATCATGAGTACTCTACCAAGTACAAGATCCACGCCTCATATTGTAGAAAAATCTCATCTAAACAAGGTCCAATCTCTCTCAAAACCATATTGTTGTTGATTCCCCTCTACTTCCAAGCGAATATCAAATAATCTATAGATTTTTATCTACACAAAAAATGTTCCAAATCCATCTATAAACCAACGATATTTTTTCACTGTACCCATTTACATGTTACTACATCTTTTGGATGGACTTCCCTCTATACCAAGCTAAAACCCAATATGCATTAGCCTGCAATACTCCACATTCCAGGTCCAACTCACCCTCAAAATCCTCCTTGTCATACATTACTCAGGTTCTTTCTCATTATCTTGTATGGTTTGCTTTGCAGAGGCTGGACATCAACTGTCTCCATTGTCTCAACTTTGTTGAAGAACATTCTCCCAAGTTCCTAAACTTGCAACCAAACCAACACAATAAAACCAGAGTAAAATAGTCAGTTAAAAGTTTACTGAATTTTCAGTACTCAAACTCCATCTAAATTATTACCCATAATAATTCCATAGTTAGCACCTCTTTTCACTCTCTCCCAATTCCTAAAATTATGCTTGAACTTAACCAAACTAGTTTCCGGTCATTCTCACTGTTAGCTCCCTTTTCTATTAGTTTTAGAAAAAAGTAGGACTTCGTTTCATATAAACATTTTTCCTCTAATAAAAAAATTATATTTCCATGCCAACAACTATTCTATCTATTGCTACCTCTAGATTGTGTAACCTGCACACTATCATTACATTCTATTTTATCGGGGTACCTATTGCTTGGTCATTTCTACTCTTGGCTATGTATGACATGAACTTTGAATCTATATCCTTTTCCTGAAGGAAAATTTCATTTCCTACGAGATACCTTAAAATGTTGTGCTCTTTCACCTGTGTCCAAAACCTTATCTCTAGCTCTCTCATGCTGAATATTAAAACTAATGAGGCAATTTTCAAAAAAAAACTCACGTATACATATATCCTACCTATCATACTCAATGGAGATATTTTACACACAACCAAATACAACCTTCAGAATTAATAAGTTTAAACAATATTACTTACTAATAAACTCAATATGGTTTCCTTCTCCCCAAACTCCTCCAGGACAACTATTCTAACAAGAGAGGCTGGTTCTTTTTATCCGGTATAGTTTTAATCTTTTTCCTCTTCCCTAACCAATATTCTCTTGGTGGAATTGTATGTCTTAGGTAACCCTAATATGAATTTTTCCTTTTTTCATTCTACCCCAACTATCTACAACAACTCTGATTTGTTTTCCGGTCTCACATGCGATCCCCGCTTCTCATGAGGATTTTGTCAAGGAAGCCTTGGACTTGGCTAGATACCATTTGAAGTTGGGACAGGGGCTCTCCCTCTTCAACGTTAAATCTGGTTCTCCTCCAAATCTCATTAAAGCAGATTGTGTCCCTCCTCATGTTGGTGGTTCCAAGGGTAAGGTTATGACCATGTTTTTGTTATAGGTGGTATTTTGCAAGGGAGAGTTATAACAAGTGGAGCTTATAGTTTTATCCCGCCTCAGCTTCTGCCGGGGTCATAGTCTCTAGAGAACAACTCTTAAGGGTTCTACCCGAAATTAGTTTCTTATGTCAAATATTCTGGACTAAGAAGGCTTCAAGTGAAGTTTTCCTTCTTCCAATTGTCTGATATTGTGGTCGGTGGAGCGTCTAGACTTGGTTTAATATTTCCTGAGCATACGGTTTCCACTCTAAGGGGAATGCGTTCTCTGTAATCCAACCACTAGTAACATGTCTTTTGGTGCACTGGTACCTTAGAGAAAATATAAGGGTTTAGTGAAGAAATTGAATATCTAGTTATGGATTTGCGATTGTTATCTCAAGCTTTCTCAGTCTCTTAGCGTTGATGAGTCCGAATATTGCTACCTCTCCAGACAGGGACAGTTCGGACCAAGATCACCAGACCGGACAGGGCAATTTGAACATCTAGCCCATTGGACTGTTCGGACTATAACAAAAGTACTTAAAAACCTAAAAACTTCTTGACTAAGTAGCTTGCTCTTCTACTTAGATCTCATGGGTCTTTGAACATGACCCGGGTCCATTAAACATGACCCGAAAACCCATAAAGCCCAAATATAAGGGTATAAATACCCAACCACCTGCATTTAATATGGGTAATAAAAATTATACAACTAGGCTGCTTAATTCTCCCTCTACTCTCTACTCAAACATTAAACACCTACACACCTCCAAAAAACTCTAAAACAAATTACAAATTTACCCTCAAATGAAAATTAACCACATCAAATTGGCGACCACAGTGGGAGCACGAAGGTGCCTGAATCAAGCATTCGAAACCAACAAGAAAAGTCAGTCCGAATGAATCCGGACGTCCTGGAAGTACCACCAGCTTTGCTCGAAGTGGTGGGTGAAAACGATGAGTACACCATCGAGGAGCGCGATAGGTTAAAAGGCGAGATAGAAGCTCTGAGGGCAGAAAAGGCTAAGATGGGCATGAAAGAAAAATCGAAGCATCAATTGCTCATCATACCGATAACCCTAGAGAGCATGAGCCTTCAAAGACTCATGTGAGTACCAAAAAGACTCATGGCAGCTCCAAAAAGTCTCACCAGTCTAAGCCGGTGGAGAGTTCCGACTCAGGCTCAGAGTCTTCTGATAGCTCTTCGGATGATGAGGGAGTTGAAGAATCCTTATCCTCTAGCAGCGATGAGGGTCGAACTAAAAAGAAGCAAAAACAGATCAAAAAATACTCAAGGAAAAGGGATAGACATGGAAGGTTGAAGAAGAATATCGGCAAAGGGTCATCTCACATTCGGAGGCATGTAGACCGGATGTTGATGGATCCTTTTGCTTTCCACGATGAACCAGGTATCTTTGCAACTCCCAATGAAGATACTGTGTTCAGTCGTGGCCGAAATTGAAGATAATCTCTATTGTCTTTCAAAATTCTGTCCGGAAACCTCCCTAAGGTTTGATAGCACCAAAATGGAAAAGTACGATGGTAGTACTAATCCGGATAACCATTTGGAGCAATTTAAAAACTTTATGATGAACTTTGATGATGATGACAAGCTACTTTGTAGAGCATTCTCCCAATCGTTTACGGGGAGTGCTCTAAAATGGTATAACAACCTACCACAAGGCTGTATCAAGAATTTTGATACTTTTTGGGTGGCCTTTCGAAGGCAGTTCGTTAGGAGTAAAGAATTAAAGGGCAACGGGGACATAATATTCCATTGTGCCTAGGAACCGAACGAATCCTTAAAGAATATATAAGTCGTTTTGTGAATACCAAGAATGGGTTGGCTGATTGCTTCGAGCAAGGGGCAATAGCATCCTTAAGACAGGGCTTGAACCCTGGGAATTTGGCTGATTCGGTGACCAGAAAGATGTCCATGACTTGGGGAGGGTTGCTGAATCAGGTTGGAAAACCGATTAATGTTGATGAAACAAAGAAAACTAGGGTGCACAGGCAGGTGAGGTCTACCCCGGTGGCACCAAACCCCAATCAGAATCAGTCCGGGAACAAGGCGAAGGAGACCGGACAGGGGCATGGCCGGGCTAATGCTCAATCTCAACCAGCTGCACCTGCCCAGAGTCAACAATCCAGAAATAAGAGAGGTCCATGGGTTCAACCAGAGTGGTTTGCAGAATTGAAAGAAAGTGTGGCTACCATTTATGATAAAACAAAGGAAGAAGTGCACTATAAAAGACCGGCCACACTGCAATCTCCTAGAGAACACCGCAATAACTCTTTCTGCCAGTATCACAATGATATTGGCCATATCACCGATGATTGTATAACTTTAAAACAAGAAGTTCAGAACTTGATTGAGAAGGGAAAGCTGGGGGCTTATGTCAAAAGAAGATGAGGTAATAAGACTGACAATACTCACCGGGTTGGTCCAAGTAATGCTGCTCCGGAGGGAGCCATGGTTATAATCGAAAGGTTTGATGTGGAATCTGAATACTTGGATCCTGATCCAACTCGAAATAGAGTGGGTGCCATTGAGGAATGTTCTAGGATAGTCTCCGGGCTCATTAAGTTTTTTGAGTCACTTACAATTTTCGGAGGGGATACTATGACAGCTCCTACTCCTTTTTCGAGGAAGAGGCACGTTCATACTTTAGCTACCTAGCTAGAAGGAGGCATGACTTCCTATCAATTGCAAATTCCATTCCTCTTCATTTTTTTATGAAGATGATTTAAGAGATATAGCTGGCCCTCATGAAGATGCTCTTGTCATAGGAGCATCCATTGGAGCAATGCCATAAGACGAATTTTGGTGGATAGTGGAAGCTCAGCCAATATCCTTTTCTTAACCACTTACAAGAGAATGAATAATCCGGCCGTAATTCAGAGTTCGGACAGATCAATTGTGGGCTTTACTGGCAGATCAGCAGATGTGATCGAGGAGTTTGAAGAGGAAGTTCTATTGGGCAAGGGCCCTTTCAAGAAGATGGTCAGGATACTTTTTATTGTGGTAGATTGTCCCACTTGCTATAATGCTTTTCTAGGGAGGTCTTGGCTCTCTAGGATACATGCAGTGGCTTCAACAGTCCACCAATGTTTGAAATATGTTGTTCAAGGACAGGTGGGAGTTGTCCGAAGCAGTCAAAAGGTTGCAAGGGAATGTTATGCTACAGCCCTGGCGCCCCGGACGTTGGGGGCAGTTCGTACCAACAAGCAATAGCAATTTGAGGGGCTTTCTGGGGGTGAGGGTGAAACTAATGACCCCAGAGAGGCCCCTGGAGTATTAATACCAGTCGAAGAGGTAGAAACACATTGTTTAGAAGAAGGAAAAAGTGTCAAGATAGGGTCTAGAATGCCACCCGATCTGAAAAGAGAGATGTTAAAGGTTTTGAAAAGCCATCAGCATGTTTTTGCTTGGTGCAATGCTGATGTTACTGGGGTTCCAGCAGATGTGATATCACATCACCTATCTGTCCGGAAAGACGTAGCACCAGTGGTTCAAAAGAGAAGGGCTTTTTCCAAGGAAAAGGCTGATGTTATTGTGCAAGAGGTTGACAGGCTCACAAAGATGGGGCATATCAAGGAGTCTCAATATCCTTTGTGGACTGCCAATCCAGTCCTGGTAAAAAAGAAAAATGGCAAGTGGCGCATGTGCATTGACTTCACAGACCTCAATAGGGCTTGCCCAAAAGATTTGTATCCAGTTCCCCGGATTGACCAGCTAGTAGACTCCACCTCTGGGAATAAGCTGCTATCCTTTATGGATGCTTTCTCCGGATACAATCAGATCCAAGTAGATCTGAAGGATCAAGAGCATACCACATTTGTCACTGATAGGGGTCTTCATTGCTACAAGGTAATACCGTTTGGGTTGAAAAATGCTGGGGCTACTTATCGGAGATTGGTGAACAAAGCCTTTGCTGATCAGATTGGAAGGAATATGGAAGTGAATTTGAAAGTGAATTTGAAGTTAAATCCAGAAAAATGTGTGTTCGGAGTGCAATCCGGAAGATCCTAGGTTATATAATAAGTGAGCAAGGGATACAGCCCGATCCGGACTAGCTTAATGCTCTATTTCAAATGGAGCCTCCTCAGAGTATTAAAGAAGTACAACGATTAACGGGGAGGTTAGCTGCTTTGAACAGATTTATCTCAAGGTCTTCGGACAGATGCACCTTGTTTTTTCAAACCTTGAAGGGTGCGAAGGGATTAGACTGGACATCACAGTGTGATGAGGCTTTCAATGAAATCAAGAAGCATCTGTTCTCTCCCAAAACCTTATTTAAACTAGTTGATGGAGAGACACTCTTCGTATATTTGGAAGTTTCAAGTTGTGCCATCAGTGTTGTGTTAGTGAGAGAGGTGGATAATTACCCCATCCAGTGTACTACATCAGCAAAAGCTTGATACATGCAGAAAGGCGCTATTTGAAACTTAAAAAATTAGCATTGGCCCTGGTGATAGCTGCAAGAAAAATGAGGCCTTATTTCCAGGCTCATCCTATTATCGTCCGAACATCTTTTCCTTTGAAGAATGTTCTCCATAAGGCAGACATTTCAAGTAGGATGACTAAGTGGTCGGTATAATTAGGGGATTTCGATATAGATTTTTCTCCCCGAACAGCAGTCAAAGCCCAAGCTGTGGCTGATTTTGTAGTTGAATTCCACTCTGATAGAGATTCGGAGCAGACTACTGAGATGAAAGACAAAAAGGTCTGGGTCGTCCGGACGGATGGTGGATCCAACACTATGGGATGTGGTGCAGGGGTGTGCTTGACTTCTCCATATGGTGACAAAATGTACCAGGCTATATGTTTTGCTTTCAGGGCTTCCAATAATAAGTCTGAGTACGAGGCAGCTATAGCTGGTTTGAAGTTAGCTTTTATTTGTGGGGCTAAGAGGGTCAAGCTATTGAGTGACTCCCAGCTTCTTATCCACCATGCCCAAGGTCAATCTGAGGCTAAAAAGGAGCACCAAGTGAAGTATTTACGTCTTCTTAAAAATGAAGTACTCAAGTTTAAAAGCATTATTTATGAACATATACCCCGGACAGAAAATGAGTTGGCAGATTCATTGGCAACCATAGCATACACAGAGTCGTATCCATGGATCCATGTGCTGGAGTGCCCCTCCATTCAACTTAATATGGGTAAAGAAGAAGAAATTTTTGAAGTACAACTGAAACAACCTCAGGATTGGAGATTTCCTCTCCTACAATACCTCTCCGACGGCATCGTGCCTCCGGATAAATCACTGGCAAGAAAACTGAAACATAAGGCTCGTGGTTTTATCATACTGAGAGACATTCTTTATAAAAAGTCTTACAATAAACCTCTTCTGCGCTGTTTGGGGGATGAGGAATCTCAAGTAGTCCTCTCCGAATCGCATGATGGTGAGGGATCAGCTCATTGTGGATTCAGGGCTCTAACAAGGAGAGTTTTACTAACTGGCTACTATTGGCCATCTATCATGCAGGATGTTAAAGAGCTGGTAAGAAGGTGTGACCCATGCCAGAGATACAGCAATGAAATTCATGTCCCAGCCATTCCTCTAGAGTCAGTTACTGAGCCTATACCTTTTGCTCGATGGGGGTTGGATTTAGTGGGGCATCTCCCTATGGCGTACGGAGGGCGCAAAACTATAATTGTTGCAATCGATTACTTTTCAAAGTGGATTGAAGCGCCCATTTGGCAGGAACAACATCAAAAGCCGTTATAAAATTCATTTTATCCAACATTTGTTACAGATTTGGGGTTCCACGAAAGATAACGACAGATAATGGGCCACAGTTCGACAATAGGGAAATGGAGAGTTTCTGTGCCTCAAGGGGTATACAACATTGTTTCTCTTCACCTTTCCACCCACAAGCAAATGGTCAGGTTGAAGTAGCAAACAGAACTATATTGTCCGGTTTAAAGAAGAATCTGGAAGGGGCTGCTAGGAAGTGGCCTAGCTATTTACAACAGGTCTTATGGGCCTACCGGACAACACCCGGGGCTGCAACACAGGAATCACCCTTTGCCTTGGTTTATGGGGTGGATGCAATAGCTCCCATAGAAGCAACTCTCCCATCGTTTCGTGTTCACAACTTCTCTGAATGCACTAACGAAGTGGCAATCAGAGGTCAGCTTGATCTAGTAGAAGAAAGACGAGTTAAAGCTCACTTTAGAGCTGCACACTATCAGGGTTTGATGAGAAGCGGATTTGCTTCTAGAGTTAAAAGAAGAGATTTCCAGCTGGGGGACAAGGTATTAAGTAAAGTCTTCTTACACACTAAAGAGAAGCTGCTCGGCAAATTGGCCCCGACTTGGGAAGGACCTTATATGGTTATTGAAAGGCTTAAACCTGGAACATATTGGCTAGAAGACAAGGATGGAAGAGTTTTGACCCACCCTTGGAATATCGAACATCTCCGGATGTACTTGGAGTAGCATTTGTGTAAATATTTACTTGTTTAAACATCCATGTAAATATTTGGGGGCATACTCTTTCATACCCTGGTGGCGCGGGGAGGTTTTAATGAGGTGTCCGGGTTTTTAATGAAATTTGATGCATTCTTAAAAAATTTCCGAAGTGTTCTTACTTTGTCTTTTGTCACACCATCCGGATTGAAATAAAAGAGTGATGACCACTAAAACATTCGTCATCGGATAATTTAAACACTCTCACTATGAAATAACCAAGGGCTATTTAAACACTAGCCATCAAAATTGAAACAGACTATGAAAAAATGTGAGAATTGTGCAAAACAAGGATATTCATTGAAATAACTTAAGTGCCTTGGCCTTCCAAGGACTTACAAATTGTCAAGCAGAGTAAAAGATCTATTCGGTCAGATACCAGACACACTTACAAAAAAGGTGCCTTGGCCTTCCAAGGACTTTAGTTTAGATAACGTGAAAAGTAAAAAATAATTCATAATTTAAGACTGAGCCTTTGAAGATGGCTCAGCCTCATCCATTTTCTTCTTCCCCTTGGGATCGTCTTTCTTTTCAGGAGGACCCTCCCCGACATTTTCTTCTGCCTCGTCAGAAGAGGAAGCACTGGAGTAGTCATGTAAGTCTCCATCAGCCATGGTGTGGAAGGGAAGGTCTTCATACTTTACGTGAAGCCACAAATCACCTAAGTTCCTCTTCGGGAACTTCTCATGGAAGAGAAGGACCATGTCTGATTTCAGCTTGGCATACATTTTCTTTTGAGTGTCGATCACGTTGTTGGCATAAGCATCGATCTTGGCTTGGATTTTGGCCTCCTGCTCCCTTAACAGATCAGCTTTCTCCTCTGCAGCCTTGGACACTGTCTTCTCAAACGCAATCTTGTCACTGATCAAGTTGTTGGTAATTTGGTCCTTGGCCTTGGTCTCCTCTTTTGAAGAGTTGAGATCTTTCTCTGCTCCGGACAACTTCTCCTGGAGATCCTTGATGGTGTCTTCCATAGTAGCAACTTTGGTGGTCCACCCCTCCTGATTCTTTTTCAGCTCCTCGTTCTCCCCCTTTAAAATATTAGCATGTTGAGTGGCAGTGAGAAGGTCATCGGACAACCTCTCCTTATTAGACTTGAGGTATTTGATAATGTCGGCCTGACTTCGAACTTGCTTCTCCAAAGCAAGCACCGGCTGAACATTGCTTAATAAAGAGTGAGCAATAACATCCCTTTTACTTGAAACAGTAAAGGTCTTACCGTTGAAAGTAACGGTGTTTGAAGTACTCGGAGGGAGATAAGGCCCAGCAAAATCATCTCTGGGGAGGTTGATGAAGTACTCACCAAGCCCACCAAGACTAGTGATTTTTACCCCATCAATGCTAAGACCTCCCCCTTCGACCTTATCGGTTTGAAAGTCACCAGGAATCTCCTCTTCTTGTGTTGGGTCAGTGGGGTCAACTAGGGGGAGAGGCTCCGGAGGTCGGAGAGAAAGTTCATCACCCTTAGAGGTCTTTTTCTTCTTGGCCTCCCTGTTTTTGCTTTCAGCTCCCCGTTTACGGTCTCTTTTGGAATCCCTTGGAGGATTTGGGGAGTGAACTTCTTGCCTCACACTCTCCTGCTCTACCGCTTCCAAGAGAGCAGCATCAATCTAGCTTGGGGGTGGCCCCTCTAGATTGGTTAAAACAGCTTCCTCCACCTCAGTAGGGTCCGCTCCACCTGCCACTTTCTTGCCCTTCTTCTTCTTGCCTTTCATCTTACTCGGGGCCTTGGCCCGGCCTGGAAAGTAAAGTGTCCCATCTGGGTCATGTGTCCTCTTGAGCACTACATCCGGAGGGGGTTGAGTGGTGAGCTCTTCCCAAGATAAATCCCTCCGGCCATTAGTGTTCCAGAGGTGAGATCTTGCTAAGTTGCCCCCCGTGAAGGCATCATGAAACCGGTTCCCCCACCGTTCAGCAGCCCAAACATTGATCTTGGTGCAAGTAGTCTGCCCGGACTTTAGATAGTCATTGAAGTCCTTGGGCAACACTGCTAAGAAAAAAGATAAAAACAGTCAATTTAAGCAAATTTGATAAAAGAAGTGATAAGAATATAAATAAAAAGTCCTACGGTCACTCCTCCATCTGCTGGTGAGGAGACTTGGGTTGACTCCGGCCTTAATTTTCCTCCCGTTTTCCCAAGCCCCACTTACAAATAGGAATTGAGTCCTCTAGTTCCTCTCCGACTCTAGCAGGTCATCCACAGCTTTGAAGTTGTCCCCCATATTGAAGTGGTAAAAAGGGATGTGGGGGTTTCCACAGAGGCTGGCTACAACAGCAAACTCCTCCATTGGTAGAGGGATCCCGGAGAGCCGAGAGGCCATAATGCAAGCCATAAGGGTATACGAAGCATTGGGACTCAGATGGCTTGGACAAAGCTTTATCAGATGAAAGTATCTGACAATCTCTGGGTCCAAGGGCAATCTGAGCCCCCAATTAAACAGCTCCGTGAAGATGACTATCTCGCTCAACTTGCAGTCCATGGGAGTTTCGGGGTCTATAGGAATTCTTATCTTCACATTCTCCGGAATTCCCCATTTCGTACGCATCCGGCCCAGCTCAGCTGTGTGGATGAATGTGTAGTTGATCTTTTGCATGGCGAGGAGGTACTTAACATTGACCTTGTGAAAACAAGGCCCCACCCTTCCTTTGAGACACTCCGACAGATCCGGATGCCTCAAGCACAACTTTTCTTTGTCCTTGTCCTTTTGAGCAGTAACAGCACCACTAGTCTGTCCGGAAGGCTCAGACTCGAATGGAGCCTCTTCAATAGAGTCCTCCATATTTCCTCCATGATTTTTGAGGGGTTTTCAGTAGCAGTGGTAAGGGGAAGGTTTAGATTTGGCTCAGCCTGACTTCCGGACTGCTGAGTTTCAGTATTTTCTTGGTTCCTGGCCTCCGGTTAGGGCTCTGGTGTAGACATTTCTCTTCGAGGACTTGAGCCAGTGCCCTCCGGACCGGACAGCCTGTCCTTTGGTGCTCTAATGGGTGCCTCTGACCCAGTACCATTGTCCTTGGCACCCGATTTCGAAGGGGTGCCTTTAGAAGCTTGACCCTTGACCAACCGACCTTTTCTTCGATCAACTAATTTCTGAGGAGAGGTTTCAGCGTCTGACCCATGGCTAAGAAAGGGGAGGGTTTTTTAAAGCTTATAACTGTTAAACCTGGTTCAACGATGGGTTCCGACTCTTGAACCGAGGAGCCTGAGATAATAGGTGAAAGATTGGTTTGAAATAACTTCTTCGGTTTGATGCCCTTTATGGAGGAAGAGCCTTGGTCTGATTCTGTGGGTGAAGTTGCTGGTTTGTCGATGGGCGAAGCGGGTAAGCCTGCTGCAATGCACCTTTCCGTTTCAACCTCTTGCGCCTTTTCTAATTCAGAGAGGTTGAGCCACCCGCCTTTGATCAAAGTGTTCCGAGCCGTGAACATAAACAATCTGGGTAAAAATTTGTTTTGGAGAGAAAAAGCTTTGAGGATTTGCAGAGTGAAAACAAGAGTAATGGTGAAACTGTAGAAAGCATTTCAATTTATAGTAAATCTGAAAAAGGAGTTTGATTCCTAGAGAATTCGAAAAGACTAGTAATGATTAAAAGACGGCGCTGATGTCACCCTCTTTAATGAAGAGGTTTCTTTTCGAAGAAGGTGGGTGCGAGATTCAAGGTGAAAAAACGGCTGAAGAAACCAACCAAAAAGTGACACGTATCCCATAAACTCTGGCGAAAAATCGTTTGGATTCACAAAGCTTTATCAGTCCGGACAAAGCCATAGCACAAGTCGAAAGACCTGTCCCGATAAACTGCCCCTGATATCGAACTGTTTTTCAGGTTTTTGACAAAGGCATTTGAACAAACACCTAAAAAAAGGGCTCCTGATGAGTCCGAATATTGCTACCTCTCCGGACAGGGACAGTTCGGACCAAGATCACCAGACCGGACAGGGCAATTCGAACATCTAGCCCATTGGACTGTTCGGACTATAACAAAAGTACTTAAAAACCTAAACACTTCTTGACTAAGCAGCTTGCTCTTCTACTTAGATCTCATGGGTCTTTGAACATGACCCGAAAACCCATAAAGCCCAAATATAAGGGTATAAATACTCAACCACCTGCATTTAATATGGCTAATGAAAATTAAATACAACTAGGCTGCTTAATTCTCCCTCTACTCTCTACTCAAACATTAAACACCTACACACCTCCAAAAAACTCTAAAACAAATTACAAATTTACCCTCAGACGAAAATTAACCACATCAAGCGTAATACCAGGTTTCAGGAAGCGATATCTTATTTGGATCACAAGATTACTATTGGGTCAACCGACTTAGGTCACATTTCTGGATCCTAGAGTCATTGACTTTGTGGGCTTATGTCTGGTTCTCAGGACATTTATAGTATAGTGAAGACTAGTTTATTTTGGGTATTATGCCAAATTTAAATTTCGTTGGGCCATCAAACTATAAGCCAAAGCTAATTAGAAATGTTTGTATTGTGGGTATAGGCCCAAAAGGTATAAAATATTATAATTATTATTTCATCGCCACAAGCCCAATTTTTTGAAATCTCCCTCCTTAAAAATTTATCATAAATCCATGTTTAGCTTTCATCGCCACAAGCCCAATTTTTTGAAATCTCCCTCCTTATTTCATCGCCAGAAGCCCAATTGCGGGAAAGTTTATCTTTCGGGCTACTTCCTAACTCAACCTCCCAATAAACCAACTAAGAGTTAATGTTGAGTCCTTATGAAGAAAAATTGGTCTGCTGGATTTTAGATCTCTCCCCAAGGGATATCTCGTTGTCTAGTTTTACTCTTAGGAATTGGATAAATAGGTACAGGATAAGGCCTCATGGCACTTTGGTGGGCTTTTTATGGAACTTATGACTATTCTTCTTAAGGACTCCATAAGGAGGTTTCAACATTGATCAAATTCTACAATCTCCCGGTAGAGCTATGGACGACAGATGGGTTTAGCATAATCAGATCGGTTATTGGTACCCCTCTGTTTGTAGATAAACAGACTGAACAAAAGAAAATGTTAAGATTTTCTCGGATATACATTATGACCAGGACGAGATGTGATACTTTCTAAGAGTCTCGTTTTATATTAGAAACATGATCATTACGGTGAACATCAATTAACAAGGCCTTCCTACCCAATTTGTTAATTGAATTATTTTCAAACATAACACAAGACAATGTAAAAGTATTTCTAAGGAGAGTCATACCCTTCTACTACCGATTGAGGTCTCCAAAGAGTCTGATCCTCTAGAGCTTGATCCAAACTCTGCTAAGTAAAAATCGGTGATGAGTTGGATTCACCATTTAAGAGGATTCAAACCACTAGCAATATCGCTTCTGGTATATTGGTGTTATCGTCCGACATGACCTTCGACTGACCCACTGTAAGTTTGATATTTTGTATCTAACGTGAGTATTGCATCATGGAATGTCCGTGTCCTAAATGACCCAGTTAGGAAAATAGATGTCTTGGACTTCATTATTAGTAATAATATATCACTAAATATACTAGTATAAACTAAATTCCAAAGTCATAAAGTTGACTCCATCATTAGGACTACGCCCCCTTCTGGCATGTTTTTACCAACCACGCCTGTCAAGCCCTAGGTATGATTTGAATAGCTTGGAATCCTAGTGTATTATTTATCTTCATGTTATCATAATCCTTATAATATATTCACTGTAATGCAAGATGTTATAATCTTCTATCCATATTTTTCTTTACTGCCATATATGCTTTCAATGATTCTTTTGATCATATTAAGCTCTGGAACAATCTAGTGCCCACTAAGGCCCAAGATCAAGGAACCTCTTGGGTTAATCTAGGAGATTTCAAAATAATATGTAAGCCGAATGAACGTATTGGTTATTCTGATAATTGGTCATCAACAATTAATGAATTCAATAATTGTTGTTACTAATGTGACCTAAGTGATCTCCGCTCTGTTAGTTTCCATTTTACCTGCATTAATAAACATCCCACCAACCAATCCTATCTAAAGTTAATCGTGTTCAGTAAAAAAGGACTAATACGAGTCTTCCCATATGTCTTTGCTCTTACGGGTTCCTCATAACTTCTGATTGTACCACTATAACTCTTAATCTTGGTACCCCTTGCAAACGTAGGAACAACCATTCAAATTATTCAACATATGGAACTCTCACCCAAAGTTCAAACATGTAGTGTCTAATAGCTGGAAACTCCCCACCAACTCTCTTGATATGAGATTGTTTTCCCAAAAAGCGTCTTGTATTCAGTTTGAGCTTAATTGTCTCAACCGAAAAGAGTATTGTAACATTAGCTCTTAAGTCTTCATTTCCCAATCAAATTTCTTCCTAGCCTAATCATATCTTACTCTAGAGCTTCCCAACATTGATCCCGTCTCTAAAGTAATCAATGCCTATTCTTCTTTCATCTTCTGGAGTAGGGCTAAAAAATCCATTCTAAAATAAAAATCTTGAGAAAGTTAGCTCAAACTCGATGATAGGAACACCAAATGTTTTCATAATTGCATTAAAAATCGACTCTATCGTAATTAGATTATCTTAATCATTAATAACCAATGAGTGAATTTTTCTACTCCCGCTAGTGTTGCTAATGCATTTGTAAGCTACTTCAAGGACCCTGTTTGGAAGTATGCACCCCCGGGTACCCTGGTTTGGACATAGTCTTGGCTCTTCAGTCTACTCGGGTCAAAGATGCGGACAAGATTTCCATGACTAACACGATAACATGTGAGGAAATCAAAAACACTCTTTTGAGCATTGCCAATAAAAAAACCATCGGGCGCGATGGTTTAAATTCTAGTTCCTAGAATTTTGTGGGTAACGACATTTGTAATGGGGTTCTTGAGTTCTTCACCACTAGGGTCTTAAACCCTAATTGGAACTACACCTTAATCACCATTATTCTCTAGAGAGATTCCCCTTTCGTGGCTACTGATTTGAGGCTTATTTCTCTATGTAACGTAGTTTACAAGATCATCTCTAAAATTCTAGCTAATAGAATCAAAGATTATTTTCCTTATATTATTGATAAATACCAATTGTCTTTCATGATCGGGAGGAATATTTCCGACAATATTATTCTCTTTCAATAACTCATTGGGGGTTACCAGACCAATTGTAAATGCAATAAGGCTGCTAAAAAAATTGGCCCAATGAAAGCCTTTGATAATGTATGTTCGAATCTTGGACATATCATCCTTGTTGCTATAAAGTTTCTTGAGAATATGATATTCAATATATTTCCACTGCTTGGAATAACATTACCTTTAATGGTTCCCTTATGGTAATTTCTATGGTAAGAAGAGGTTCAAGCAAGAGGACCCCTCTCCCCTGTTTTTTTGTTATTGTTATTCAAGTCCTTACTTACATCATCAAAGAAAAAATCAAAGATTGAAATTTCTAAACTCATTAGAAATATCACGAACTCAAAATTATAAAATTATGTTTTACTGATGATCTCATGATTTTATTTTATGGCGGCCGTAATCCCCTTCAAATAATTAACGGAAAGGAAGACTTATTCTCGTTTTCCAGGCTAAAATTTAGTCTCGTAAAAAACTATATTTTCCTCTTAGGGATCAATCCTACTCTCTGTAGTGATCTATTGACTATCTCAGGCTTCCAAGAAGGCTTACTTCCTGTGAAATATTTGGAAGTTCTCCTGCTCGAAAGTAAACTCACCAATACTGATTGTTGTTCTTTTCTTCATAAATTATCTTACGAATTGACTCGTGCACCTCTCATATGCATGTCGGTTCCAACTTATCAACTATTTTCTAGTTGTGGGTCAAGTATATTGGTCATCTATCTTCACCCTTGCTTATATAATAATTCTTAAAGATTTATCACACTATCTTTATCCTTTTCTTTGGTCGGGTCCTGAGATGAAAATCACATGGGCTAAGGTTGTTTGGACAAAAGTAACTACTTCTTCATTAGAGGGTGCCCTTCGGATTCTAGATTTCAAAATCTGTAATAAGACAACTAGCTTGAAACATATATGGTTTATAGTATGTAATAACAAAAAATCTATCTGGTACGATTAGATCAAATCCTAAAAAATAATAATAATTTATAGAACTTAGATCTAGGTTTTTCCCCTTCTTCGACTTATATAAAAGTTTTACCTTTAAGCTCTTTGGCGAGTAACTTGTACAAGGTGGAGATTAGAAACGATGCTAGTGTCTCCTTATTGTATGATCTTTGGCTCTTACCCACATTTATGGTAAATCATTATGGGAAAATATCATCAAAGATTCGGGCTCGAGAAATATTTTAAGGTTTTAGATATCATTTTGTATGGTGGCTAAAATTGGTTATCGAATATAAAATCAATATGCACATGGAACCAAATCAATCTTAAAAGATCAATAATCTCATCCTATCTCTCTTTCTCTTCATAATATCAACTTCATTGAGGTGCACTTCAGGACCAACAGGACAAGAAATCCAAACTTCAATATCAAAGACACCTTCAACATCATTTGTATGTTCACTTCCTATGTCCTGTGGGCAAGATTAATATGGAATAAGTATAATATTCCTCGTCACCCTTTCATTCTTTGGCTTGTAATTTAAATCAAGTTATCCACTCCAGACAAGCTTCTAAGTTAGGGTTTAAACACCACACCAGACTGTGTCTTATATTCGGACTCTGAGACTATCAATTATATCTTCAGTGACTGTATTTTAACTCGGAGTCTCTAGACTTAGGTCAACTCAAAACTCGGCTTCCGGCTAAATGAATTTAACCGAAAATATTGGTTTAATGAGACATAAAATTAGTCTTCAACTCAAAACCGTCATCGTCGGCGTTCTTGTTTTGACACAGTAATTTACCATGTTTAGCGGGAAAAGAACGTAAGAATTTTAGGTTGTCCCCTATTTTTTCCTTTTCAATCTCATATTGTATTTTCTTTGACATTCGATTTAGGTTTCTTGGCACCAAGATTGGCGGGTGAGTGTAAATTCATAAAAAATATCACTCATTTATTTGTATTTCTTTTTGTTTTTGCAGGTATTTCCCCCGGTTGTTGACTACATTCATGACCTTTTGTCATTATTTTTATATTTAAACACTTGTCCTTCCTCGTGGTATGCTTTATGTAGTTGTAAAAACCTTATATATATATATATATATTAATTTTAATGTTTTTCCCACAAAAAGTTAATATTATGTATTATCGTGTAAATATATCAAATACAAATATGAGTCACATCAAACACAAATTTATGTGAGTTGTGTGAATTTATATTTACATTTTTTTTATTATATATGATAAAAAAATTATGGATTGATATGTTAACGAAGTATTTGGGTATAGTCATAAATCAATCTAAGTAATATGTAGTGAAATTAATCATATTAGTATATAATTAACTAAGAATTTGACTATGGGTGAAAATCCATTATGGAGGGACAAGTATATAAATTGGATTCCATTTGAGTTCTTTAAAGGATTTGACCCAAATATCCACACTTGAGATTGAGGTTTCAGATTCCGATAAGTGAATTAAATAATTAATTTAATCGGTCAAAATGAAGGTTAATTGATATGGTTGAGGATCCTAAGGATTGAAGGTTCAAGAGATTAATTTAATTTCAACTATTGTGACTCCAAATGAAGAACAATGTTTCAAATGATTAATCATGAACTAGATAAAATCTATAAAAAAAATAATCATTAAGTTTATTTTAATTAAAATAGATAGAATTTGCCCAAATGATGATTTTATCGTTACAAATTGAAGTATTAGATTAAGGGTATATTTCAAAAACTTATAAATACGGGTTAATATTTTTCTCCAAAGATATATTATTAGCATTTTATGTTAAGTTTTACATATATCAACCATGTTTAAGCATAGTTAATCAAATGTATTATGTCAATATTTTATGTCTTATGCGCTACGTATTAAGTGTTCTACAATTAGTGTTATTGGTTATAATTTGATGGGAAATATCCCACTATGATGGATGAGTCGGATTTCATGAAATATAAAGAGGATATAGAGTTATTCCTAAAATTTTATGATTATGAACTGTCACTAATGGTGCATAAACCAGCCCCCTTACAAAGGAAAGTGCACCTAAAGAAGAAAAGTCTTTGGGAATTGGAGAAGTTCCAATCGGTTGTACTTGGCCCTCATGTGCAAAGAGATTCTAGTTTATTTCCACGAGGATATCATGGTGAATATTTCCAACATCTATGAATTTACCACAAAGGTTGAGAAAATCTTTACCAAGAATGAAAAAAGTGGAAATACAGTGTTTAATGAACGAGATTGCTACTAAAAAGTACAATAGAAAATGAGATATCAGAGAGAATTTTCTTGGGATTTCTATGATTGCCACAAAGTTAAGGGAAATTAAGGTAGAACTCAATGAAGGATGTGTGTTAGGATTCATCTTTGAGTCACTACATGATAATTTTAAGAATTTTTAGTCCACCTATCATTATATGCATAAATGATGGATATTCACTAAACTGATTCCACGCATAATAAATGAGAGAGACTCATATGGGAACATGATGAAGTAAGCATGGTAAGCTCCAAGTGATTTAGGTTAGAAGAAAATATTTTATGGCAATGGATGAAGGTCTGGTCGAAAAAGAAAAAAAGTTGATCGAGGGTCTATTTTTATTCTACAAAGAGAATAGACATAAAAAATGATTGTGAGAAATGTTGGGTTTATATGAAAAGCAAAGAAAATCTCACAACTTTGGTATGTTTTTAAATTAATATTATTTCGGTTATAAATAATACTTTGTGGATTGATACAGTTGTAACCACTCACATGTATATTTACTTGTAGGGTACCCTAACGAGCGGAGCCTAAGTAAAGATGAAAGGTTCATCTGGATGGTTGAAAACAATTTATGCCAAATCCTGGCTATGTGTGATTTCCATTTAAAAACTTTATAGAAGATATTTATTATTACTAGAAGATTTTATGTTTGTGCCTTCTTTTTAAAATAATTTTAGTTATTTTCCTATTTTTGACAATTTTGGTTATTTTTGTGTATTTGGAAATAATTGATAAAGCTATATATCGATGGAACGATATTACCCTTATTGAGTAAATGTAAATATGTATATTATCATGGTAAAGATATCAACTAAATCTATCAATAAATTACCAACAAGATGAAGTTTCATAGTAGAAGATAGAAATGAAGTATCGACAAAATAACTGAGTGAAAGTATCGGCAAAAGAGAGAAGAATCATCAAAAGATAAAATATTTGGCAGCATATACAATAAGATGAAGACAAACAAATGATGTAAAAATAGTTACACACAGTGAATGAAGAAGATACTAGAAAATGTAGAATTTGGTAGAACATAGTAGAAGATTTTAGGAAAATATGACATTTTACTAAAATACATAGAAGTTGAAGATAAATTAGTAATTCTTGTGAGAACGTGTCACCCATTTCCAATTAATAGGAAATAAAGTAGCTACAAAAAGAGCATATGATCATTGTAAAATGGGTTAAGTAATTTAATAATCATATTCCACTTTTCAATTAGTCTTGATCAAGAACTAATCTTTTCTTTTTGGTAAATTTAAGAGGGATTATCCTTTATATTTGGTGTCTTTTATGGGAATCACCTTTGAAGAGATCATTCAGCAACCAAATGGTGACGACTAAGTTATAAGTAGACAAATGATTGCTTGAAGATCATGCTAGCGGATCTCTAGTACTAGTCTTTGGAAATATAATTTTGTCGGCTTAAGGGAACAACAATAGTACAATGAGAAGCAAGGACGATGTAAAGCATGTTCAAAATTTACCGACATATTCTGAAGTAACCAGCCAAACTATCTTTTCCACGATTAGAGTTACAAATGAATGAGCTATGATTGAGTAGTATAAGATTAATCTACTACAAAGAAAAATAAATCGAGAGAAAAGGCAAATTTGAACTCAAATATGGTCAGACGTTATTTGATTTGTGATAAGAGAGTTGTTCTGAATAAACAAGAAAGTGGTTGTAAAGTGGTCGAGTCTAATAAGGAAGCATCATCAAAAGGAAAGGATGACAAATGAAAATGAAAAATGTTTAACGAATGTCAAATGGAGTATGCAAGACCAAGTATGGTTTTCTATATGTTGGCTCACCCTTCATTAAGGTAAATAATTTTGAAAGCGAAGTTGCCGATTTATTTTTATCCTTATATGATAGAAAAGTATGGTGTAACCACAAATCGTGAGCACTACCTTGAATAGTTTTGCAAAATCATATTCGGAATAAACCCAATCAATATTATACTATATCGGGCCTTTTCTATAACATTTAAAGGAAGCACATTGCCTTGGTTTAATAATTTATCGTCGAGATCGTTTGATAGTTTTGGTGATTCATAGATGTTGTTTCAAAATTATTTCATTTCTGACAAGGCTTCGAAACGAGAATGGGACCATATCATGGTTTTGATCTGAAAAAACTGAAGAGTCGTTTAAGGATTATGTTCAACTCTTCAATAAGGGAATAAGTACTTTAGAAGATTGTAATGAGAATGTGGCACGTTAAACATAAACGTTTAAAACATGACTACCTTATGATTGTAGTTTGTTGGAAGATCTATTAAATATGTCTCGTTTTGAGATTACTAAAGAACTATTAAATAGGTCTCGTTTTTTCTATTATGAAAACCCCAAACCAACAGTTCAACATGTTACATGTATCTATAGTCGTCGTCTATTATAAAATAAGACATATGTTAAATTATAGAACTCCAAGAGTGATGTTTGCACTAGATAATTGGAAAATTTGACGGTATTATTGGACATATAACTATAATCATAGATTTTCAACGAGGGATTGTTTCAAGTTGAAAGATTAAATTTAAAGGTTGATTGATAACTGAGAGTTCGTGGAATTCGTGAACGGAATTGAAAAGAGATAAGGGAAATCAAGAGAATACAATCCAAAACAAGAGAAAAAGATAACTAACAAGAGTTGTGCATGGTTTTAGGAGGAGATACGATATCGGGATAAACAATTTTGTTAAGAAATAGATACATATAAGATCTAAAAGTTCATTTGATTGACGAGTCATCTTTGCATTTAAACGAAAAGCATACTTTAACTTTGTTATTCACCGATGATGACTTAAGAGGACTATTGACACCCCATGGAGATGCTTTGATGGTAACACTTCTGATTGTTGAAGTGATTGTGAGAAGGGTAATGTTGATAATGGGAGTTTAGCTAATGTTTCTTATAAGGCAACTTATGATCAAATGATAGATGTTATGTCTTTCAAGAAAACCGACAAAAACTTGATATGTTTTACTGGACTATCAACTAATTGTGTTAGACAAGTTGATCTAATAGTATATATTGGAAGATGTGGGTTTTTTTTGCTATATTATCCTACTACATTAATGCTGAACCGAACCACACCGATTGTTTGCCAAATATTTGGTTAGTAGGATAATTTTAAATTACCCTAACATAACTGTTTTTTTATAAGGGTAATAGTATTCAATATCAATCAGGTGGTCTTGTTGTGTCGTATTAAAATTTTAAATAATACTTATAATTTAAATTTATAGCTATAAAGTAATATTTTCAAAATAACTTTAATATAAAAATATTCTCGATATATTGGTTTTGTATTAATATAAAATTCTTATGCAAAGTTATGATATTTCACATAACAATCATTTGTAGAAACCAATTTTTCATCAAAAAATTTAAATAAATTTAAATTTAATTCTACATAGACTCATAATGTAGAAAATTTAATTGTTTATATAATATTATATATTAAATGAAAAACTTATCGTATTAAAATAATAATAAAAAATTATACAAAGTTATCGTCTGAATCAAATTAAAATATAATTATGTACTCCTTTCTAACGTTAAAATTTTATTTTCTTATATGGTTACAGACATCTACGAGTCTATCTTCTAATGAAAAAATAGCATATCAAAATAATATTTTTGAACAAAGTTAGCCTATTTATTGTAACAGTCGTCGATACTGTCAAAAATCTAGTTTATATTAATAGATTATATTGATCAGATTAAAATATAATTTTTACTGACTTAAAATGTTTAGATTTTAATTTTATATATGGTTGCAAATATCTAAAACTCTACTTTCTCATGGAAAATGTATCATATCAAAATAAAATTACGACGAAAAATAGATTATGTGTAAACAAAATTTAGATCAAAATTGTGTTTTTTCTAATAACATATATCAAAATTGATTATGTGTAAACAAAATTTAAATCAAATTCTAATATGATTATACACTTATTTAGAGAATATACATATAATTATTTTAGAAGGTTTGATTTCAAATATATTTAAAATCATTCACCTCAAATTACATAAAAGGAAGTATTATTTTTTGTACATATCTTTAAACCTTTGATCTCTTCCTCATAGATTCGGAGGGAAATTCTTCGGCTCATGCCCTCATAATGCAAAATATACAAGGTGACAATCTGTAATGGTAAATTTACTTTCTTCTGCGTGATGAGTGCCTTCTCGCTACCTTCCTCGTATGCCATTACGTGTAAAATATTATTCATGATTCATGGCTCAGTAAAAAATTTAAGGTTTCAAATATCATTTTGGAGGATAGTTGGTGTTGGTCCTTCAAAATCAGGTCGGGTAGCTCTATAAATGACCATAATCTCTTGGAGATTTGAGACATAATTCCCTCGCTCCCCCATCTCGTGTTGATAGAAATGATGTTCAATGTTGGTGTGTTAAAAATAGAAATTTCAACTTCTATATAAATGGAACAAATCAAATCATTTATACGTGTACTCTATGTGGTGAGTGCGCTAATTTAGTGTGGGAAAATATAAAATTCCACATCACTCTTTCATTTTTTGGTCACCATACGTGGCAAGTTTTATAGGACAATATTACAAATTGAACTTCCCTCTAAGATGTA
This sequence comes from Limnanthes douglasii subsp. nivea, assembly GCA_036936605.1. Classification (NCBI taxonomy): domain Eukaryota; kingdom Viridiplantae; phylum Streptophyta; class Magnoliopsida; order Brassicales; family Limnanthaceae; genus Limnanthes; species Limnanthes douglasii. The sequence goes on along the minus strand of JAUPFV010000002.1, from coordinate 54,443,454 downwards.
TCTTTTGCAACTCTTATGTTGACTCCGTCAATCGTATTCTCTATGATTATGCATTCACTTAGTGCGTTTGGGACAATACTATCATAAAATTTGGGTTCATCCTGAATAACTAAGATTGGCCACGGTTGTTCATAATGGTTTTGAACTTTCCACCTTCTTCTCATGTGGGGTATCGCATCTCATGCTCTCCAAGATCGAGTTCAAATTAAATGGAACCAAGATTATTGGTTCAAGTTAATCCTCATTTTTTTGTTTACTAACTTTTATATATTCATATACTTGACTCTACTTTTTTTATATGTAATAGTTAGTTGGATAGATTAATAAGATCGTAGGCTTTATTGAGGTCATTATTGAGTATCATGTTCCGCTTATAATTTTTATTTGTGGGATACTGCATCACTAATATATTTTTTTTACATTCACTCCAATCTGTTTTACCTACATCTGATTGGTTATTTTGTTTTTGGAATTCAACCTTTCATGAAAGGTGTCCCGTGTACTTGTACTAACCACTTTTCCCTTTTTTATACGCAAACTATACAGTTTTATCATTTGTTATTTAAAAGTATTAACTTATACCTACTATTTATTAATTAATCGTTTTTAAATATATATGATTTATTGTTCATAGATTGAATAATAATAAATTTGGGTTTTGATACATTTTATGAGAAATTCTTTTACCAAAATAATTTACAACAACGTATTGGATCCATCATTTAAGTATGGAAAAACGAGAGGTTTTAGAGAGATAAATTTAGTAAAAGAATCGTTTGGCATAAAAGCAGAGAAAGTCATTTTTCTTTAGGTGCACCCTTATTTATGCTTCTCAAATAGTTACAAATATAAAGGCCATTAACATATTTTTACCTATGAAATGTCTACCACACCCTTTATTTGTGGGGTATACTTACTCCCAATACAAAATACATACATCTATATATTTAATTACATAAATAATCTAATTTTTTTGGAAAATAAATCACGTTATTTTCATTTCTATATTTAATTATTGTGTGATTAACAACATTAAACAAACAATTTGTTTCTAGCCTTCCACCAAATGACAAAAATTTACCATCATAGTCTTGATTCTTAATCTCATTTTAGCCTCAAGTTCATTAAAGTTTCCAACTTTATTATATGCATTATTTGCATGAATATGAATTCCAAGGTATTTTAAAGGTAGACTTCCATGTCTAAAACAAGTTTGGTTTATAATTATATTGATTCTTAATTAAAATATTTTCGAAGGACTAACAAATATAGTTTTTCTCTTATTTATCATTTAACATGATCTATCTTCATAATTTTTTAGGTATTCATTGATTCTCTTAAGGTTTGGAGATGAAATTATTAGTAAATGCAAGACAAGTATGATCATATGACTGCTTGTTTTAAATATCATTCCACTGTTATCTTTGACAGTTTCAAAAATCTACGAGGGGAGTTATAGTCTAAGATATTTTGAGAATAAGATATTAAACAAAGAGAAACACGAGAATTTTAGAGACAGAAGTTGTAAAAATTAGTAATAAAGTAATAATTGCTCACCCTTCTTTAAAAAATGTACATTGTCTTATATAGTAATAAAGGTGGGCCTTTTGGCTTTATCCAATTAGTTTTTTTAGGCTATTAAATCCTGTTAATTTATTAAGTGATACATATTTAATATTTATTACATAAAATACCCTCAATGTTACATATTTGTTGGGCTTACATCACAAAGTAGATACCGGCCCAATAAATAACTGGTTAGATAAGTGGGTCATACATTTCTTACCCTTATCAGTATGCCCCTAGTCCTTGCAAAAATGATTAAGAGATGTCTATCATGGATGCTACTTTCCCAAGCTGCATGTAACCATATGATTTGAAGTGAAGTAGGTTTGTTCGGACGACATTATCCTTGATTAATTTTAGTATATAAATTATTAGTTTAGCACCCATGCATAACGCGCGGATTTTTCTCGTCATGTGTTACTTAGTCATTCAACCTAAGCCATAGATCATTAATTTTATAATTTGGAGAGTAGAGAATAATATTTTAACTTCCTCTATGAACGCATGAGTAGAAACGTTTCCACTTCCCTAAAAAAGCAACCATTAGACCTTGAAGAGCTTTTATAAATTAAGAGATCTTTCTCACAATTCATATAGGGATGCGTTGTAGAGATAGAGAGAGAAAGTCCTCACACTGCCTTAAAAAACTCATTGACTTCCTTTGAAGATTATTTCTTTGAGGTGACTTCATTGTTCTGACTCGCGATCCTCAGGTATGTTTGATCTAAAAAATGATTGGGATTGGTTATCGATCGTTGAACGGGCTTGGTTATCGACCTCTCAACGGGACGACCAAAACAATGTTGTTGTGATCATATAAGAGGAGAATGTGCCTTTATCAATTTTTCAAACCATCCACTACGGACCTTGACCACCAAAGAAAAACTATATGGAAGCTGCATGCCCTACGTCGTCCTTGAATTATTTTACCCATTCATCAGCTCCCGACCCTAACCCTCCAGTCAAACTTTCTCTCAAAGAGACGAGATTGATCTCAAATATTAAGGAAAATTTACCATTTGGACCAATGTTCCTTTAGTGGGTCACCGTGATGGTGAAAACATAAATTCAAACAATCAGACCGAACGGATCGAAAAGAGGAAACACTCTCCTCGCCCAAATGAGAAAGTTTATAAGAAGTCTAAGACTTCTCATAGGGAAATATTTCTAGTGGAAAAATCTATAAAGACTAGAAAGAAAGATCTACCAACTCTGTGGGAGTTTATCTCGGATTGGAGTGGGCCCTTAGAAGTACCTTCTGATTCTTGACCAGACGTACTCGTCGTTGAGAACATACAAATGTGATTGGTTTATGAACCAACTGACAATGTCCGTTCTAACCTGGATACTTTAAATACATAGCAAAATGTTTAGGTCGACCACCGAGAACCCGATGGCAAAATTCAAACGAGGAAAAGAAAAGATCTTAGGAACAAGAAGAGAAAGTCTGAGGTCGAACTCCCATATGAGGTAGTTGTTATCCTCAAGAATACCATTCGCAGACCTAATAATGAGCATCCTATATTTCAAATTAAAGTATATATAGTTTTTAGGTTCCGAATAAGAGAAGCTTCGAGACCGGTGAAGTATTCATTGTTTTGTCAATATTCAATTCCTAGAGAAATGAGAGACCCTTTTATCCGCTAAATACCACGAACTGGTAGTCTTTACAAAAATATTAAATCATAGGCTTTGGTTCGTCTTTAAACTTCACGTAATGAGGTTATTTGAATTAATAGATCTTTACCCTAGTTAAACCAGTCTGAACCTGTGCATTACCGTTATGGCTTGTATCATAGCCTCGAGGCTTTTTGGGATCATATTATTGATAGAATAGTTTGTTACCTTGACGACTATTTTGAGGAATCCTTATGTCCCATTCTACTATATCACATTGTGAAATGAGTATAAAGTCGTGAACGAAATCTTAAGGAAAAAATTAGTTGAGTATAGGTTCTTTTTGTCTCAAGACTCTGGGAAAAGGGGGCGGAGCCTTCAGAAAGTAACCCCCATCATCTCTCCTTGAAGTAATTGATATTCCTTACAACATTCACTTGTCACACATTCTCTTTTACATGGGTGACATGATCTCACAAAGATCAGAACCAAATTGGTTAGAAGATCTTTAAGATACTGAACGTTTAGGTAAAACATTATTGGTCGAACGAGTTCAATTGATGCTTTAGTTTTGCCAATTCGGTTAAAAGCCATTTTTTGGAGGGTCGATACAAAAATAATTGTTTATCTTGACCACCTTATGGATCCTTCGAAAGAATATTGATGCAAATGTTATAGGCTTAAGATGCTATAGTGTTTTTTCATGTCAGATAATGGGCTTCAAGCCACTAAGTCTCTAAAGGAACGTTCTGAGCATCCGAGGAGTAATTAATCTGAAAATTGATCCTCAAAGAAAAAGAAACATGTGGTCGATGTTGACCCAACTGAAGAAGAAGTTGTTTGCACTAACTCGACAATCGATGATCCCGTGACTGAAGTTGGTGGTTCGAAAGTTTCGCATAAAGGGCAGTTGAAGATTTCTTCGAAGAAGAACCATAAGTCAAAACGGTTGCCCAGAGACAAGGACGAAGAAAATAAACAAGATGATCCACCTCGAGGTAATATTGAAACCAACCTAGCCATTCTCTTTTACACGATGAAAACCTTGCCGAATTGGAAGAAAAAGAAGTCAGGACAACGAAAGTCTAGATGACCGATCCATCAAAGATAATCAATCACAGACAATCAACTAGACCCTCAATTAACGAATCATCTGGAATCACCTGACCTCAACAACTAACCCTTCGACATGTACAAAGACAATGTACTCGCCTTGTGCCTCAGCCAAATCGTTGATCTTATTGCGAAACTTGAGAGCAATGTGCATTTGATTTTCGGTTAGAATATTATTTATAAAGAAGATACCCTCAGGTTAAAGGTGAGGTCAAGAGGTTGAAGGAATATGTTACCAATCTAGAAAAATGGCCAAGGATCAGCTAAAATGGTGTTAATCTCTAGAAGAATGAGCAAATGTCGAGAAACATACCTTTGATGGGGGACCGAATAACTTCTTGAATTTATTGTTGGAAAATACACTTTCATATGCACTCGCAAATGTGGGTATGAGAAGGTGAAAACAAATAATGTGTAGGCTATCCAGAATTTAGAATAGGTGAAAAAGCAAGAGGAGGCATATAAAAAAGTTGATGTCTCTGTATATGCTGCCGAATTTATGAGTAAAATTAATACTCGAGACGTCATGGTGAATTCTACCATGATCCTCGATCTCCGTGAACGCTTTCCAAATTTTAACTTAGAAAGTTATTAGGGTCTTGTTCCTGAAAAATATCATCCGTGAGTATCTCCTTTAGAAATAGTGAAGAGTCTTCCAACAAAAGCTCATCCGGTGAGATTAGGAAATCTTCAAGTGAAGGTTCGAAGAGAAGAAGTTCCTCATATAAATTTTCTGAAGAAGATTATGACAAAGCTCTTGAAATAGGGAAGCACTAAATATATCCCACTATATTTTGTTTTATACGTACTTTCCATCATTTCTCTATTTATTGCAACATTTTTGAATAAGTCCTTGTACAACCCTCAATTACTTACCGAAGTGATCCCTCAGATCTAATATCTACAAATTTGTTTGATGTAGATCAAATAGAATTAGAAGTGATCATTCATATGTGAAATAATAACTGCTTAATGTATACCACCAAGATTTGGAAGTGACCCCTCAGATATGAAATAATAATTGTTTATTGTAAACCAAGTAGAATCCCGAACCATCAAATGTGAAGTAATAACTATTTAATGTAGACCAGCTAAAATTAGAAGTAAACTTTTGGATCTAAAATAATAGCAATTTAATGTAGATTAAATGGTGTTGGAAGATCCTTCAAATCCAAAATACAAGTTATCTTATGTAGAAAATTTGGTTTTGGAAGATCCTTTATATCCAAAAAATATTAATTTTTTCTAAAAGCGTGCAAAAGATATGAGAGAACAAAAAAGACTTGTATTTACCAGCCGGCTATATATGATCTTCATTAAAACCTTAATGCGCCATCAGGGTAGGAAAAAGTATGCCATTTTTCATTCAATATTTTGAAAGAAAACCTGTACGAGTTTTACCTATTTACTCTGGATATAAATTTAAATGCACAATATTCTACGGATGTCGGAGTGGTTTCCCCTTCTAATCTTCCAACCGGTAAGTTCCGGCCTTTATTTTTTCAGTGATCATATATGAACCTTCCCAGTTTGCTCTCAATTTTCCCAAACTATTTTCCTTATTGTGTAGGAAATCGTTCTTTAAAATCTTATCACCATAAACTCTCTTCATCTCACACGGGATGCGTACATGCTTCTTATCAAAGTTTGAATGTATAATGAGTTTAGATGTGCTTGCATTCTTTTTTCCTCAATTAGATTGATCTCGAATATTCTTCCTTCATCGTAGTTTTATTTGAAATCATTTACGACTCGGTACAGAGGTAAATTGGCTTCGGATGACGTCACTACATTTATCATGTAGACGAAACCAAACGTTGACACTTGGCTTGTGGTTCGAATCGTGGTTCGGTAGGCCCATAAAAATTCTTGGAGATAGTTTGTCCATTTACCCATAAAACTTCAGATAGTATTTTTCGTGACTTCTATGTGCCCATTGTCCTGTGAATGGAAAGGTGCTAAGAGACATTGTTGTATGCCTTAAGAAGAAAAACAATCTTTCATGTCCTCGTTGTCAAACTGTGGATAATTATCTATTGTTACTCTCTTTGAAAACCTAAAGCGACAACATATGTTAGGTATGATAAACTTGATGATGTTTTTTACTTTTGTTCGAAAAAACCGATTGCTTTCCATCCATTTTGAAATATAATCCACGGGTACTACAATCGTTTGTCGTTATCCAGGTTCTTCGGTAAAAGTCTAACAAAATCCAAACCTCATTAGTCATATGGTAACGCCTCGTGAACATATTAAAGTGTCACTGCAAGCATATGTATGGTATTTGGTGAATCATTGGCAAGTGTTACATCTTTGGACCAATTCTTTAGCATCAACCATAATGGAAGACCCGTATCTTACCGTTAAAACTCTAATTATTAATGGTTTATACCCTAATACGTTGATCATTTTCCATCATGCAATTCAGATAATATCATTTTTTATTCATGTTTTCTGAGGCAACACAAAAAAGGTCTACTTAATGATTTTGTGTACATAATATTTTTTAGGACTGTAAACCCATGCGCCTTGAAACGTAATTTCTTGGTCAATGCCTTATCAACCGGCCTATTTAACCAAAAACTCTTTGATATCATGCCTCCTATCTTTATCTTCACTTTTGAAATTTGAAAGGCTTCGTTTATACTTTTTTTATGTTCGGAATTTATTGCTATAAAGTGACTCTCTTACATATGTATCCATAAGTACTTTTCGGAATATGGTGCAGTTGCTAGAGAATCAACAATAGATTTTTCTGCCATGTGAACATATTCGTACTTGACACTTTCAAATAGTGTTTTTAACCCTCTGAAATTTTCCACGTATTTTACCAGCTGATCTTTCCTAGCTCGGACTGTCATGATGAGTGATTCACTAAAAGTTTCTCGTCATTTATGGTGTGGTTTATTTTATGCTGAGGGTAATTTTGTCAAGTGTTTTAGAGAGTTTTAAGAGTATTAAATGTATGGGTGTTTTGTAGTGAGAGATTTAAGTTGTCTGGTTGTATTAAATGTTCATTACCCTCATTAATGAAAGTAGTTGGGGTATTTATACCCTTAATTATGGACCAATGGGCTTTCGGGTCAAGTTATGAAATTTGGTCAAGTTTAAGGACTCATTTACTTAATAAGCTAATTATCACCTAGCTTAGTCAAAAGTTGTTTAGTTATTTAATACTTTTGTCCTCTTCAGATAGTAAAGTGGGAAGTTTATGTCCGAATTACCCCTCCGGATATCTCAATAAACAGTGGTGGATTAATCCGGACTCATCAGTAGCCCCTTTTTAGGCTTTGTCAAACAATATTTGGCAAGACTAAAAAATTCACTTAGTTAGTAACAATATTTTCTGGTTCGTTCGCGTGCTTAATTCGAGGATTGTCTGGACTGATTTCTTCTCTGAATTCCAAGAGTTTATCTTTGGATCGTGGGACACGTGTCGCACCCTGATTCGACCTACCAGCCGTTTTTTACCTAGATCGGAGCTTCCACTAAATCTAAAAATTAATCTCTACATTTAATATTTCCCATGTCAGCGTCGTCTTTAATCATTTCTCGAATATCCTCGTCTTCTCCTAGGTATCAATTGCTTTTTCCTACTAATATATATATATATATAAACCATTTTTTATTGTTTCATTATCTTCATTTCTTAGAAATTCCTTCACAGATTTTTTCAAGCTTTCTTCCAAAATCGTTCTTAGGTAGTTTTATGTTCACAACTAGAAACGCTCTTGTAAAAGGGGGCTGGTTGAATCTATCCGAGTTAGAGAAGGCAAAGAAAGTTGAACGAGAGAGGCGCATTGGTGCTGGCCTCCCAGTCTGCCCAGGCGACAAGTATGATAAACCATCCCAAGAAGCTGATCAAGGATCATCTTCCACTAGAAATCCAAAACCCAAATGTTTATTCAAACCAAATCTTTCACCAATCCCATCTAGCTCCTCTGTCCAGGAGTCCTAACCTTCTACAACCCAGGAAAAGGCAATATCAAGCGTTAGAAAACCATCTCCTTTCATAGCAATGGGATCTGATATTTAAGAATCCTCATAGAAATTGAATCTGCGCCGGATAACTCGCTTGGCGAAAGCCCGAGCAACTGGTTCACCATCAAAGTCCTCCAAACCGGGGGCTTCTAATTCTGCAACCAAAGACAAACCCTTCGGATCAAATATTTCTATTAGAGCCCCTCAGAATAAGCCCTCCGGATCAGAGGCATCCAAAGTTTCTTCTCAAGTAAAATCCTACGGAATTGAGCCCCAACCGGACAGCAGACCTCTAGAAGAAACTAGTGCTCAACCATCTGGACAGACCAATGAGGCAGAAGCTGTCACTCTTCCATCCACAACAACCGATAAACCTTCCATCACTATGGAATGGGTGATGGAGGATAGTGTTGAAGAAGCCCCATTTGAGACAGAAGCCTCTGGGTAAACTGGGGATGTTGCCTCTGACAGGAAAGGGAAAGGCAAAGTTAAGGTTGGAATGGCTCATCCGGATCTTCCGCAGTGCTTAGAGGGCAAGGTTGGACCTTGCTTTCAAAAGGTCAACGTGAAGTATATGTTGGCCATGCAGAATATCAATTATGTTTATACTCATACAGCCGAACTGGGCCGCATCTAGACTAAGTGGGGGATCCCATAATCAGTAAAGGTGATAATAACAGTTACACCGGAGACTCAAATGGACTACAAGCTCAGTGAAATTGTCATCTACAACGAGTTGTTTAACTGGGGGCTCAGATTCCCCTTGAAACCAGAGATCGTCAGATATTTTCACCTGATTAAGCTTTGCCCAAGCCAGTTAAGTCCAAATGCTTGGTACACCCTTCTTGCCTGTATAATGGTATCGAGTTGTCCGACATCCCACTCCATATAGAGCAATTCGTTGTTGTGGCCAGCCTGTGCCAAAATCATCACATCCTATTCTATCACCATAACATGGGAGACAATTTCAAAGAAGTGGATGATTTGTTGGAGTCAGAGAAGAACTGGAAAACTCAGTTCCTATTTATCAGCAGGTCATGGGAGAATGGGAAAAAGATCAAAGCTAAGGACAACCCTAGCATGCTAACCAACAGGTGGAAGAGTACAAGTAAGTCTTTAATCTTGTTTTTTATTTTTTTCCTTCTTATTTTTAAAAATATTCCAGTCATGAGTCATTTATTTTTTTCTTATCAGTATTACCAAAGGAGCACACCAACTATCTTGAGGAGGGGCAGATCACGTGTACGAAGTTGAATGCATGGGCTGCAGAATGTTGGGGGAACATTTTCCACAACCGTTTTACTTCTGGCAACTTCGTGAGATATCACTTGTAGAATACCACAGCTGTCATCCTCAAATGAACAGAGGAGAAAGATGGCAAGTTGTTCTTGCCCTCCAGAGCCAAAGCTCCTAGCAAAATGAAGGGAAAGTGGAAGAAAAAGAAGGCTGCAACAAAGGCAGTTCAGGTTGTTGCAGAAGAGGTCGGTCCGGAGAAACAAAGAGGAGATAACCAAGGCGGAATCGACGCCTCCTTGCTCTAAGTAGTTGAAGAAGAAACTGTCAACGATGCAGGATAAAGATCAAATCCACCAAAGCCTCTGAAGAAGGACCGTAAACGGGGAGCTAGTAGTGATGAAAGGGTCGCCAAGAAGAAGGTCACCTCAGGGGAAGAATTAACTCTTCGCCTTTCGGAGCCTCTACCTCCAGCAGACCCAACTGATCCCACCTTAGCAAAGAAGATTCCCACCGAACTACAATTTGGAGAGGATACCGGAGGAGAGATTGGTGGAGTAGACATCAGTGCCTTTCAAGACATTGATCTTTATTTCAACGATTCTGAGAAAGACGACTTTGCTGGTCCCTATCGTCCTTCAAGTTCTTCTAACATGGTGACTTACAATGGAAAGTCCTATACTGACTCCGGGGAGAACGATGTGGTGGCTCATTCTCTTTTGGGTCATATTCAAGCAGTACTTAACTTGGAAAAATAAGTGAAAAATCAGTATACCCTCATCAACACCATCAACACAGACAAGGAGAATTTGTCAACTAACCTCATCAATGCCAATCAAAGCATTGAGGAATTAAAGAAAGAGCTTGAAGAGTTGAAGAAGGATAAGGAAGATTTTTCAACCAAGCTAGTCGCTTCGAAGAATGCTAACACAGAGCTCCAAACTAAGTGCTCAGGTTTAAAGAAAGATCTTTTCATCTTGAAGGAGGATATAAAGAATAAAAATGATGCCATTCAGACCTTGTCAAGTGATAAAAATTCCCTTGAAGAGGTTGTGTCCAAAGTAAACAAGGAGAAGGAAGACATGGTGAAGGAGCGGGAAAAGAGGATTCAAGCCAGCATAGACAAATACACCAACGGGGTGATAGATTCATTGGAGAAAATGTATGCTGAAGTGAAGTCTGACATGGTACTACTCTTTCACGAGAAGTTTCCAAGGAGGACTCTTGGTCCCTTGTAGGAATATGTGGAGTATGATGACATCGCGTTCCACACCCTGGCAGATGGTGATAAGAAGAACTACTCTAGTGGGATCCATTCTACCACTGATGAGGAAGAAGGAACTGGGGAGAGTTCAAGTGCTGAACTCAAAAGCCCTAAGAAATGAGATGATGCAGGAACATCCGAAGGGAATAAGCCCTGAGGTTTTTAACTATATTTTTTGTTTTCTTTCTTTTGTGAACTATTAAAGTCCTTGGATGGCCAAGGAATTTTTGTACTCGTATCCGGTTTGAGTCTGGTCAAGCCTTTAAACTTAAAGTCCTTGGATGGCCAAGGCATATTCTGTGTTTTAATATCATTGTCCGGTTCTTACCCGGACAGGCTTATCCTATCCAATTTTTACTTTTGTTTTATACTTGTTTTTAATTTTAATGGCCTATGTTGAAAAACCTTATCTACTATACAAATTTTTAAGATGAGAGTGTTTAAAATCTCCGATGACATGCGTTTAATGGTCATCATTCTAAAAGATTAATCCGATCTGTCAAAGATCCTTAGTATTAAATTGAAGACTTAAAAGAAATTGTAATCAAATCACACCGAATATTTTAAGAAGGCATCATATTTCATTGAAAAAACTAGACACCTAATTAAGACCTCCCCGCGCCACTAGGGTAGGAAATCGTATGCCCCCTAATATTTACATGGACTTTAAACAAGTAAATATTTACACAACTTTCATTCCAGATATAATCGGAGGTGTTCAATATTCCAAAGGTTCTTTAGGATTCTTCCATCTTTGTCTTGAAGCCTATATGTCCCAGGCTTGAGTTTTTTGGAGACCTCATAAGGGCCTTCCCAGTTTGGAGCTACTTTCTCGAACTACTTTTCTTTAGTATGTAAAAAAACCTTTCTTAATACTTTATCCCCTAACTAAAAACCCCTTCTCTTGATTTTGGAAGCAAATATGCTTCTCATCAAGCCTTGGTAATGGGTAGCTCTAAGATGAGCCTTAACTCTTCTTTCTTCTATTAAGTCCAACTGACTTCTAATTGCCAAATCATTGGCTTGTTCGGAATAATTATGGACTCTGTATGATGGGAAAGTTTCCTCTATAGGAGTAATTGCATCCATCCCATATACCAAGGAAAAAGGATATTCTTGTGTAGCAGCCCTATGAGTAGTCTGGTATGCCCACAATACTTCTTGCAAATAGCTTGGCCACTTTCCTGCAATCCCTTCTAAATTCTTTTTCAAACCAGACAGAATAGTCTTGTTTGCCACTTCAACTTGTGGAAAGGAGAAGAAAAGCAATGATGAATGCCCATGGAGGCACATAAATTCTCCATATCCTTGTTATCAAATTGTGGCCCATTATCTCTGGTTATCTTTTGTGGAACCCCAAATCTGCAACAAATGTTAGACAAAATAATTTTTATAACAACTTTTGAAATAGTTCCTGCCAAGGGGACTGCTTCTATCCACTTTGAGAAATAATCAATGCCTACAATTATAGTCCTCCAGACGCCATTGGTAGAGGCCCCACTAAATCCAGTCCCCAACGAGCAAACGACACTCGCTCAGAAATTGACTCCATAGGAACAGCTGGGATATGAATTTCGTTACCATATCTTTGGCATGGGTCACATTTCTTCACCAATTCCTTAGCATCCACTATAATGGAAGGCCAATAATATCCGGCCAACAAAACCCTCCGGGTTAGAGCTCTATAACCACAGTGTGCTGATCCTTCTCTATCATCTAGTTCGGATAAGACAATTTGGGACTCTCCAGCCCCTAAGCAATGTAGGAAGGTCTACTAAACGACTTCTTATAAAGAACCTCTCTTATGATTAAGAAGCCACGAGCCTTGAGTTTCATTTTCCTTGTCATAGCCTTCTCCTGAGGCAAAATCCCATCAGATATGTATTGAAGAAGAGGAAATCTCCAGTCTTAGGGTTGAACCACTTGTAGACTTAAGCTCTCCTCCTCTTCCTTGTTTTGATTCAGTTGTATGGATGGGCATTCTTGTACATGAATCCATGGGTAGGATTCAGAGTATGCTATGGTTGCTAAAGAGTCTACCAGCGTGTTTTCCGATATAGGAATGTGCTCATAACTAACATTTTTGAAGTTGGCTGCTACTTCTTTAAGTATAAACAAGTATTTGATCAATTGTTCCTTCTTGGCCTCAAATTGACCTTGAGCACGATGGATAAGAAGCTGAGAATCACTCATTAATCTAACTCTTTTAGCCCCATACAGAAAAGTTAACTTTAAACCAGCTATAGTTGCCTCATATTCGGACTCATATCCGGATAACCTACTCTTTTTTAGTTTTCTCTTATGTAGCTTGTTTAGTACTTTTGTCCGAATGAAACTCTACCAAGAAATCAGCAACAGATTGGGCTTTGATTGCAGTTCGTGGGGAAAAATCAATATCATAGTCACCCAACTCCACTGACCATTTTGTCAACCTGCTTGATATGTCTGCCTTCTGAAGCACATTCTTCAAAGGAAAAGATGTACGGACGATGATGGAATGAGACTGAAAATATGGCCTCATTTTTCTCGCAGTAATTACTAGGGCTAGGGCCAGCTTCTCAAGCTTTAGGTACCTCTTCTCAGCATCTATCAGACTCTTGCTGATGTAGTACACCGGACGAGGATAATTGTCCACCTCTCTTACCAGCGCTGCACTTATAGCACATTCTGACACAGTCGAGTATACATATAATGTTTATCCGTCAACAGGCTTAAAAAGGGTTTTGGGAGAAGACAAATGCTTATTTATTTCATCAAACACCTGGCCACACTATGGAGACCAGTTGATGTCTTTAGCATTCTTCAATGTTTGAAAAAACAGGGCACATCTGTCCGAAGACCTTGAAACAAAATGATTTAATGCAGCCAATCTTCCCGTCAACCTTTGTACTTTAATACTTTGAGGAGGGTCCATTTTCAATAAGGCATCAAGCTGGTCCGAATCAGGCTGTATCCCTTTTTCACTTATTACATAACCCAAGAATGTTTCGGACTACACCCCAAACACACATTTTTCTGGATTCAATTTTAAATTAATCTTTGGCAAGTTGGTAAAAGTTTCTTGAAGATCAGCTAGGTGCAACTCCTCTTTTAAACTTTTCACCATCATATCATCAGTATAAACTTCCATGTTTCTCCCAATCTGATCATCAAATGCTTTGTTTACCAACCTCTGATAAGTAGCCCCGACATTTTTCAACCCAAAAGACATCACCTTATAACAATGGAGACCCCTATCTGTAACAAATGTAGTGTGTTTTTGGTCCTTCAGATCCACCTGTATCTAGTTATAACCGGAGAAGGCATCCATGAATGATAATAACTTGTTCCCATATGTGGAGTCTACCAACTGATCTATCCGGGGAACTGGATAGAGATCTTTTCGGCAAGCTCTGTTGAGGTCAGTTAATTTGATACACATACACCATTTCCCATTCTTTTTCTTTACTAACACTGGGTTGGCTGTCCACAAAATATACTGAGACTCATTTATGTGCCCCATCTTGGTAAGCCGTTCAACTTCTTGAACTATTACATCAAAAGCCTTCTCCTTGGAAAAAGCTCTTCTTTTTTGCACAACACGTGCAACATCTCTCCGGATAGACAACCTGTGTGATATAACACTTGCAGGTACTCCGGTCACATCAGCATTGCACCAAGCAAAAACATGTTGGTGATTTTCCAAAAAGAATAACAATTTTTTCTTCAATTTTGGTGCCATCTTGGAGCCAACTTTAACACTCCTTCCCTCAGTCAGAGAGTGGGTTTAAACTTATTCAATCGGTATCAAAACACCAGGGGTCTCTCTTGGGTCATAAATTTCACCCTCACCCCCAAAGGGCCCCAACAACTGTTAATTTTCATTACTCCGGACAACTCCCATTTGTCCTTGAACAACGTATTTTAAACATTGATGAACTGTTAAAGCCACATCATGCATCCTAGAGAGCCAGGACCTCCCAAAGATCGCATTATAACATGTGGGAAAGTCTACCACAACGAATAGCACCCTAACCATCTTCTTGGAAGGGTATTTGCCCAACAATAACTCATCCTCAAATTCTCTGATTACATCCGCAGAGCTTCCTGTGAAGCCCACAATGGATCTGTTCGAATGATGAATCACTGCAGGATTCTTCATCTGTTTATAATAACTTAAAAAGAGAATATTGTTTGAGCTACCAGTGTCAATTAGAATTTTCCTGATGTCGTTGCCCCCAATTGAAACTCCTATCACCAAAGCATCCTCATGAGGGCCAACTATATCTCTTAGATCATCATCATCAAAAACAATGAAGGGAAAAGGAATTTAGGATTGATAAGAAGACATGCCTCCCTCTTACTGAGTAGCTAGAGTGTGAACATGCCTCTTCCTTGAAAAAGGGGTTGGCGCAGTCATAGTGTCCCCTCCGAATATAGTAAGTGACTCAAAAAAGCTTATGAGTTTGGACACTGTCTTAGTATGATCTGTTATAACCCCCACTTTATTCTAGGTTGGATCATGATACAAATACTCTGATTCGACATCAAATCTTTCAAGGATTACCATAGCCCCGTCCGGAGCAGATGTCCATGCATTGTTCGTTGGGCTAGTCCGGTGAGCATCGTCAGGCCTATTTCTATTTCTTTTCTTAACATAAGCTCCTAGCTTCCCCCTTTCAATAAGGTTCTGCACTTCTTGTTTCAAAGAAATGCAGTCTTCGGTGTTGTGGCCAATATCATGATGATATTGGGAAAAACAAGTATTACGACTTTCCTGAAGAGATTGAATCGCTTCCGGCTCCCTAAAATGCACTTCATATTTTGTTTTGTCATAAATGGTTGCCACATTCTCTTTCAACTCAGCAAACCAGTCCGGTTGGACCCATGGTCCTTGTTTATTTCTGGACTGTTGGCTCTGAGCTGGGTCAGGGTGGGATTGAGTCTGTTTGGCCCTATTGGGCCCCTGTCCGGTTTCTTTGGCTTTGTATCCGGACTGGTTCTGGTTTGGAGCAGCTGGGGCAGACTTCACTTGCCTTTATACCCTAGTCTTCTTTGTTTCATCCACGTTGATTTACTTTCTCACCTGATTCAGCAAACCGCCCAAAGTCATGGCCTTCTTCCTGGTTACCGAATCAGCATATTCCAAGGGTTTAGCCCTTGTCTTAAAGAAGTTATTGCTACATGCTCAAAGCAATCAGCTAACCCATTCTTAATGTTTACGAACCGACTTATATAGTCTTTCAGTGATTCATTTGGCTCTTGGGCACAACGGATGATAGTATCTCCATTTCCCTTCACCTCCTTACTCCCCACAAACTGCCTTCGGAAATCCACCCAAAATATATCAAAGTTTCTGATACAACGTTGTGGCAAGCTGTTGTACCATTTTAAAGCACTTCCCGTAAAAGACTGGGAAAAGACTTTACAAATAAGTTTGTCATCATCATCATCAAAATTCATCATAAATTTTTTGAATTGTTCCAGATGGTTGTCCGGATCTTTGCTTCCATCATACTTCTCCATCTTAGTACTGTCAAACCTCTTTGGAAGGTTTCCGGACAGTATTTTGGATGACAATGGTGATTGCCTCCAATTTTGTCCACGAATGAAAACCGTGTCTTCATTAGGTGTTGCAAAAATACATGGCACATCATGGAAAGCAAAAGGATCCATCAGTAGCTGATCCACACGCCTGTGGCTATGGCTATGGTTGTGAGATGACCCCTTCCCCAAATGCCTCTTTAGTATCCCATGCATATCTCTCTTTCTTGAATATATTTTCATCTGCTTTTGTTTCTTTCTTGACCTTCCTTCATCACTTCTTGATGAAAAAGACTCCTCAGGCCCATCCTCATTTGAGGAGCTACCGTAAAACTCAGATTCTGAGCTCTCCACCGGCTTGGACCGGTGAGATTTCTTGGAACTGACATGGGTCTTTTTTGTGCTCAAATGAGTCTTTGTTGATGGGTCGTTCTCCCTTGGGTTGTCAATATGGTGAATGACTGACGCTTTTGATGTTTCCTTTAAACTCATCTCTGCTTTTATAGTGGCCTTCAATGCTTATATTTCAGCTTTCAACCTATCTCGCTCTTCGATCGTGTACTCATTGTTTTCTCCCACCACCTCCACCAAATGTGGTGAAATTGCTTGCTCGTCCAGATTCATCCGAACTGGTTTTTCTTGCTGGTTTTGAATGGTAGATTCAGGCACCGTCTTCTCCTACTGTGGTCGCCAACTTGGTGTAGTTTATTTTATGCTGAGGGTAATTTTGTCAAGTGTTTTGGAGATTTTTAAGAGTATTAAATGTATGGGTTTTTTGTAGTGAGAGATTTAAGCTTCCTGGTTGTATTAAATGTTCATTACCCTCATTAATGAAAGTAGTTGGGTATTTATACCCTTAATTATGGACCCATGGGCTTTTAGGTCAAGTTATAAAACCGGGTCAAGTTTAAGGACCCATTTACTTAATAAGCTAATTAGCACCTAGCTTAGTCAAAAGGTGTTTACTTATTTAATACTTTTGTCCTGTCCGTAAGTAAAGTGGGAAGTTTATGTCCAAATTACCCCTCCGGATATCTCAGTAAGCAGTGGTGGATTAATCCAGACTCATCAACTTACTAAGCGAACTCTCTTACCATCACAAATTTGTGTGAGTCGTAACCTTACCAAAAAGACTTTGTACATTGCCTTGTTATTTGATGCTTTGAAGCCAAAGTGAATTTCCTGATACATAATTTGTCCTATCAGAGCTATTATCTAAACCCCAACCTTATAACTAGAATTGTTTGACCCCCAATTCGACCGAATGACCCACTCAACATTCGATCCTTTTAGAATGAAATTCAACTCGAAAATTAGCTAATTCGTGGGCTTTTATTCCCGTTTGAGGCTCAAACTCAATATCAGAATCCTCCAACTTCACTGATCATTTTGTCACTCCTCCCAACATGTCGAGATTTTATATTACATTTTTTCAAAGGAAAAGAACCTCGGACAAAAATTGGGTGTGCTTGAAAGTAAGGTTCCCTTTTCCAGGTTGTTGTAACTAGGGAGAAAACAAGTTTTTCTAACTTTATGTATTTTTTATGTGTCCAACAAACTGTTGCTCACATAGTTTACAAGTCGAGGCAAATTTTCAACTTCTCTTATTAATACCGCACTCATAGCATAATCTGGCACTGCTATATAAATAAATAAAAATTATCATGTATTTGACTTTATTAAGATCTCTTGAGAGGATAAATACTTTTTTATTCTAGTATAACGGTTTTCCTACCTCAAAACGGCGTGCTTACCTCAAAACTTGAAAGAAAGGACTACATTTATCTAAAGACCTAGATATGAATCCATTGAGAGAAGCCAACCTTCTAGTCAATATCTGAACCTCCTTAATAGATATGGGAGGGATCTATAGTGTTTTAATTATTTCACTTTACTATGTCGGCCTCAATCCCCTTCTCGCTAACTATATACCCCAAAAGTGTTCCGAATCGTACCGTGAAGGTACACCTTTCTAGATTTAACTTTATGTTTTATGACGTTTAAGTTGAAAAAGGTTTTCTTCATATTGGAAATATGGTACTCGTCTTTGGAACTCTTCACCAATATCTCGTTAATGTACACTTTAACATTTCTTCATATGATTCGAAAATGGTTTGTTCACTAGTCGTTGATAAGTGGCTCAAACGTTCTTTAACCCGAAAGATATCACCTTATAGCAATGTAAACCCATGCCCGTTATAGACGAAGTACTCTCTTGATCCTTTAGATCCATCTGTATATGGTTGTAACAAGCATAATCATTCATAAAAGATAAAAGCTTATTACCCAAAGTTGAGTCCACAAGATGGTCTATTCTTGGAACTGGAAAAGGATATTTTGGCCATAGTCTCTTCAAATCGGTGAAGTCAACGTACATTCTTCTCTTTTTCTGCTTCTTATTCAAAACAAATGGGTTTTTTTGGTCCGCGATGGATATTGAGACTCTTGTATGTGACCCACCTTCTACAACCGATCTAAGTCAATAATTATCGCTTTGTATTTCTTAGCAGAAAATGATCTTCTTTTTTGAAATATGGGACACGCGTTGCACCGAATGGGAAACTTATCTGTTGGTTATCCTGTAACATGTTCAGTACGACAAACAAACGTATGCATGTTTTCTGAAAAAATAATGCCAATATTAAAAAAAAATTTAATATTTCTCTTACTTCTAGTGATAACAACATGCTAATCTTCAAGATTTTATCACTAAGAAATATATAATTTTTAAATGTTTTCATGAGGTACCAAAAAATTGTGAGTCTCCATTGGATCATCCACAACATCGGACTTTGAAAAAGCCCTTATAGCTGATATTCCTTCTTAGTCTCAATATTCTTAATTTGCTTGGGGGACAAAGCTGTTTTATAACATTCTCTAGCCCATTTCTAGCTGCTCGGGACTGTGCCTACATTACTTCAAACCACTTACTTTAAACAATAATGAACTATTAAAGCAACTATGTGTATCCTCGACAACCACGCCCTATAAAAAATTGTATTATATGATGTTGGTGCATCCACTAATTATGAATAATATTGTCACCTAGGTGGTAACCCCCCGTAAAGCTCACAATTGTTCAAACTCACTGGAGGATGCTTGGTGGGTTTTGCATTTGTTCATATGTGGTCAAGAATAAAACATTTTTCAGAACCTCTCGTATCAATTAGAAATCTTTGGATCTTGCGCCCCACAATGGAAGCTGTAATCACCGCTGCATCTTTATGCGCTCGGGTCACGTCTCTCACATAATTTGCATCGAAACATAGTAAGGGCAACCTATTTTTGTAGAGATGGGTCAAAATTCCTCATTCCAATTATGTTACCAAACTTACTATGTGCCTCTTTCGAGAGAAAATGGTAACCTCTAAAAGAATATCTCCACCAAAAAAAAGTTAAAGATTAAAAAAATACATAATTCACTAGCCGTTCCCTTGATCTTCAGTTCATCAACCATTAGAGTGATCATTCAGTTAGAGTTTGGATCCAGATATCTTAACGATAGATCAAAAGTGTCAATAGGCTCTATAATCATCTATGTGTTTTTATGTCGGATTCTTCTATCGAGCCTCATTATTCTTCAAAAAAAATCTTTAATTTCTCATTTTATATTCACACACAAATTTATTTTTTCATAGTAATAAAATCCTTTGAACCATGACCAAAGTTCTTATGATACTTACAGTATCTCTTATTCCTCCCCTCCCTTGGAGTTTGAATTAGAAAATATTTTCTGAACGGTATGTGATTTTGAGCTTTATAAAAGATAGTTGCCATACTCTGTTAATTCCGTAAAATAAGTAGGTCGGAACCACTTGTTTGATATTGGACCTGGTTGTTGTTGGTTTGTTACTGGTTTAGGTGGGACCGGCAATGTTATCAAAGAGAAGATGTAGGATTATTGTTGAATCTGTTGTCTCTATTAAGACATGGGAACAAGCCCTGCCATTTGAGACTCCTCGACAATAATTTGTTCCTCAACTTGTGCTAGTAGAGCGCTAAAGGTCAAATCTTTTTTCTTAAAAACCGTGTCTCTCAAAATTCCGGGGAGAAGTATTTTCCTCAATATCGCGCAGGAAACCTACTCATCAGAATCCTCCAAACCAATCTTGAAATTAAAAAATGGCGGGTATAATCCCTCAAGATTTCTCCAAATATTTGTTTGCATTAAATTATTGTATCCCATTCCCCCTAAAGGTCTTGCTTCTCATAGATTGTTGCCTAAAAGTGGTATAGAATTTGTTGAAGTATTTTATACATCCTTTCGGTAATTGGCTAAACCATTTCGACGCCCCATCATTGATGGTTTTGGAAAAATTACGCCACAAAAGTTTGTTATCGTCTTTGAAGTTTATCATAAAATTCTTTAATTGTTCAGTATTTATATCTGGATCTTGGTTCCCATTGAACTTTTCCGGCTTTGATACATCAAATCGTTTTGGAAAATGATAGATGAGAATTTTTGTTGACAAAGAAGATGTTCTTCAGTTTGTCATTGGTTGTATTGATGGCCTCCCGGGCCTTCAATACAACCAATGACAAACTGAAGAACATAATGGTTACATAATGACCCGTCTCAGGAGGATTCACAAACTATCCACTCATACGATAGTCTATCGTATGGTTACCTTACATCCCTTGTTGGGACTGTTGATTTATAACTATTGTCGGAGGCAATTGGACTTGGGCGGTGACCCATCCTATCATGCGTTCCATTATTTTCCATCATTCACTTTGAAAATAAGTGTATACTTATCCAAAGGGTCTTCAGGATTCCTCAGGTCTCCTTCTCTCCAAAGAGTCTCTATGTATTCTATAAAAGAATATTTTTATTATTGTGTAATTCTCTGTCAATACGCTTTCACCTGTGATTGTTAGATCATCTATATTTGGATCGGGAGTAGCTAGGATCCTTTAAGTTACAGTCCATTATCAGGTTGTTAAATTCATCCACTCTTCTCAAGTAGAGGGTGGAGCATGTAATTTATTTAATGAAATTTTTAATTATGCTGAAGTCACCTACAATAAACCAGGGATGATTAATAGTAGAGATATGTCTTAAAAGATCCCAAAGGTCAAGTCTTTGGGATCTGGTACATGTAGCGTATATAATGGTGACAAGAACTTCTTTTTTTGAAGAAGTATGGATCACGATTGTACGAAGAAATTGCTCACTGTTGTTAATAATTTGGATTTGGAAGTAGTCTCTCCCAAATAACCAAATTTTGTTACTGTTATTTGCAAATTATAGTCAAATCCAAGTTTTTTTTAGTTATTTTGTCAATTTTACCATTACAGATCATTGGCTCTTGAAGAGCAATGAAGTCTGTGTTTTCTAATTTTACTATTGATTTAATCTTTCTGACAGTTCATTATTACTAATTCCCCTTGCATTCCCGTTTGAAATGACTATGATCATTTAAAATTTGAGTTTGAGGATGTGCTTAATTCTTTGAAGCTCATAGTTTTATTGATTAAGTTTCTTTTAAAGCTTTTAGTCTTTGGTTTGCTAGTTTTTTTTATTTGTTTGTTTATCTCTTTTCTGGAAGATATCCTTTTCATTTCTAGTGAAGAGGGTAAACTACCAATAGGCCTTATTTTGAGTGTGTCAGTTTCCGATTCTGAATTTCTAAATCTTTAAAGATTGAGAAAGTGTTTCTCAATAACATCCCTATCAGAATCTTCAGAGGATTCAAAATTTTGATTTAAAAGTAGTTCTTTATACTCTTTGTATTGATTTTGTATATTATTGTTAAGAGTAGTATTAACTTTTTCTTTTTTGATCTAATTAGGAATATAGTTAGATTATGTTTAGGATGAATTAATTTTTGAATGTTGAGAACTTCCAATTTAAGTATCTTAGTTTTACAAGTTCTGAAACTAGGCTCATTTTAACTATTGAGAAATGTGGTTTTCGAGTTGTTGATATTCTTTTTGAAGTTGAGAGTGAGAGGGTTTGGTGGGGCCTCTGTTTCAGGTACTATCAATGAGAAATTTTCTTTTGTTTTTGTTTTAAATCCAACTGATCCTCTTTTTTCCCAACTAATTATTGTTTCCTCCTCTGAACAGCTCGTAGTTAATGCTCATGTTGTACAATATAAGGTTAATGTTGAGAAATATTTTCTTATTTCGTATTTCTATTTACTTTGTATTTTAGTTAATTTTGGCTGCTACTAGTTTTTAATTATGAAAATAATTTGTATGCCAGCATCTGAACCCAATACTTATCTAATATACCTATGACTATTGTAGCTTGTCTTTCATGTCTAATTAGGTGCTACTTTTAGCCACAACATGACTTAACTAACCCCAAAACATATTCTTTAAAAACTCTGATAGTTTTCTTCATTTATCATGTTTTGAACTTCATCTCTTAAAGCCCAACAAGCATGAGTATTATGACGAGTGTAATTATCATAACATGTTTTGTCTTTCTCTTTACTGAGTATATATTTTCGATCATCGATACTTTATCAGATCCTTGGTATTTTCATAGATAAACTCATATTACTAGTTAACTCTGTATATGGTAACTTTTTAAATTGTTATTATCTTATATAACCATTGTAATTATTGTTGTGGTTCCTTTAATTATTCCCTAGAGAGCTTTGTACTTGAGTGTAATGTCTCACCAGTGCCGAGACTTCAATTTAATTATATTTCGAAGTTGAAGTTTTATAAAGTTTGAGTCTTACTCATTCTCTTTTTGTATGAGCAATGACGACAATACCCTTAGTTTTGATTAGTACATTCTGCTTATCGATAATGTTCATGTAGCATTAAGTTATCATAAAGCTTGTGAAATTATCCATTTTCTTCCTCATTATCGCACAAAGCGAAGGTGGTCAACATAACTTGCAAAGCTCTGAATTGACAAACTTTCTCATCAATTAGTTCATTCAGTTAATGTTTGATGTCCACATCGGAAGCATCTAGAATAGTAGGTGTAACAGACCCACCAAGAGGAAACTTTTTCCCATTTGGTGTTTTCCGGTTGAATGAGTGATCGGATTCCTTCAACAAAAATGACACTATCATTTCTCTTTTTGAGGTTTTCGGATTTTATTTTTGGTCCCCATAGATGGAACCAAGTATGTGAAGTATAAATGTGTTTGGATGTTATTTGAGTGAGGTTTCATGTTTGGAGGGTAAATAATTCGCCGGAAATATATATGCGGAAGCTGGCCGAGCCTTGTGAGATAATACACAAAGCATTCATATTGATGCAAGAAGCTGAAGTTTGTAAGAAAATAAACAGATTTGGTTTTTTATTTTTAGAAAGAAATTTTAGAGCGAGTTAGGAAAGAAAATATTATGGATTGAATTGAAAAAATTGAGACACGTACATTGTTAAAATAGAATATCATTACAAAAATCAAGTGTTTTATTTAATAGAAGCTTTCTTAATCTATAGACAAAATCCAAAATATATTTTAGACATTTGGTTTAAATCTATTAGTGTTACATTATTAACTTTTTGGTTTTATCTTTATTATTTTAAATACAAATCCAACATTGTAAACTAAAATAAACACATTACTTATACAACATTCACCTTTATCATGTATATATACCTTTATCATATATAAAAAAATCGTATAAGTCCAAAATCATTTCCATTACGCTAACGCTTTTAATGTAAAAACAAATTTAAGTATGGATAAAAATAATTATTATCTGGATTGTCATTCAATTTTGAACGGATAATTGAACTTTAATGATCGAAACGTGCAAACAAACCTAAAACAAACACTATAAATGTTTTTATATTTTTTTATTTAGATATTGTTTTATGTTTAGATTCAAATCGATACAAATTATTTATTATACATATATATTCTATTTTAATATACTTTTTATAAATTTTTATTTGAACCCTATTAAAAAAATTAGTTTTGTTTATGGATTATAACTATATTTTTTTCAAAAACAATTATTAAAATATTAACATGTTTTAGATGAATTTTAATAAAAGTAAACTATTCGGTTTATCGAAACTTGAACAAACGTGACTAAAATGGAATTAAACTATCACAATTCTGATTGATTTAATATTGTAGTATAATACTCTAGAGACAGTTCTTTATTAATGTTTATTGAATTTTAAAATATATATTTAATTTATTGTTTGATTGAATTTTGTTTCTTATTGTTGTCTGTATTTTTCATAGTTAACTACAATGTTACTATTAATTAGTTTTTCTATTTAATATGGATGAGATTTTCCTTAGACTAAAATTTTATATTATATTGACATTTTATTTTTGTCATTATCATGTTCAAGTTGAGAGAAAAAGGGAAAAAATATCATATGTTAATGTTCTTTAAAGATTCACAAAAAGAGCTCTAGTCTGTAGCATTGTAGATATTTCCAGGATACTATTATGGATACGAGGATGAAGATATACCTGGACTAAATCCAAACATAATTAGGATGATCAAATGCTGTCAAATAGTTATCTATGGAATTCACTAAGGAAGGAAATGCAAAAGCATAGTTACCTATATAATTCACTAAGGAAGGAAATGTAAAAGCAAACGAAATTTTAAGTATATATGAAAATGCAAGGAGACAACTACCTATATATAGTTGAAGTCAAAGAATTTTAGATCAATGTATCAACACAGACTTTGATTTTCTGGTTGCTCACGATTTTACCTCCATAATTACTTCCATAATAGGGATGAGTAATGTATTGAATTACTGTTTGTATAATCAACATTGGAAAATTAGTTTTACATGTTTATATTCCTTTTAGTTATACATGATTGTATTGAGTTTATTTGTTTTTCTCCCAAATCCTATTATTAACTTCTAGTTTTTATTAATTTTATCTAATTATTAAATTTTAATATGGAAATCACTAATCCTAAGAGGATAAATATAATGGCTAGACATTAACATGAAAATCACTAATGTGAACAAAAAAAAGTCCTCTAATATACTGATTATAAATATAAATCATTAATATTATTTTAATTAATTAAGTTTCACATTAAACATTAGTTTATTCAAAAATAGGTTTAACAAGTTTAAAATATTTTTATTCAATTTGTATTGTTTTTATTTTTATTTTTTAAAAAATAGATATTTTTAAACGATTTTATTCCTTATTTATTGAACTTACTATTTGTTGGAAAATTATGGTTTTCTTTTTTATGTTTTTTCAAAGTTTTATCAGATGAAAAAACACCACACATCTAAATAGAGAAATCAGACGAATAATAAATAGCTCTTTTATTATGAATTATGTAACTGGATAAAAATATCAACTCTGCCATCCATTTATAAAACAAAAAAGTTATTAGTTTTATAATATGGATTTCTATACATAAAAGAGCTCTATTAAGATTTCCTATAATATTATACTATATTATATTATAAACACTTTTTATGTTGTATTTTGGGATGTGTGAGAGGGAATGAGGAGAGAGTAAAGGATGTATAACTTTTCAAGGAGAGAAGGGTAGAAGAAAATTAAGGGAAGTGGGAGAAGAGATGATCCCATCCACAAGCGCTTGGAAATGGGTGTCCATAGTCCCTACTGCGACATACATTTTAGAGAGATAAAAGGAAACATAGGTAGATCGAGGAAGGATTTTGAAGAAAATTTAATTTAATTAATTAATTCAACACAACAAAATTAAATTAATTTGGTAATGGGATAAAAAGTAAAAATAAAAATAGATTTAATAATTATAAATTTATAAAAATTTGAAATAAAAGTAAAATGATAAAAATTAAATAAAAAAGATATTGTTATGAACGAACTTAAATCGATAGTTTCGCAAAATGTTACCAACTTGAATAACTAACAAATTTATTTAACCTGTAACATCCTTTAATAAATTAATGTAAATATCTAAACATATTGATCGACAAAATTTATTCTCTTAGATTAAGTGGGTACCCACATAAGCGAGTAATAGTGTTAATGGCCTAATGGTGTATAACCAACTATTTTAATTACCCAGCAAAGGGTAACAGATGCCCAGAATTCTTGAGCTGTTGGAGAAATTGGGTTACATCCAACAAGTAATCTGAGCTTATCATTGAACAACATGACATGCAGGAGAGTATAGTCGAATCCAGCTCGAGTGGCACAAAAGATGAGCAAAAGAGAAATTAAAACTTTATATCTTAGTGAATTATAAGGAAAACCAAAAGGAATATGAACTCATATGATTAAAACGTCCATAATAATAAAACTATATAAAACAACTTAAATTAAAATAATTAATACACTATTAGCATATTAGTGAAATTGCATCCCAATAAATATACAAATCATACTATATCGTGTATACCATTTAACAAAACATTACCACAATGTGTTGACCATTCAACAAAACATTAACCAGTTAATTGAAAATATGTGATGGGTTATAGACTATAACGATCCCGACCAGTGAAGAAGAATGGAGACAGTTAATAACCATACCTTGTACTAATAAATCTATAATTGAAAAAATTATTTACCGAGAAACATAAAAAATTACAAATTATTAATACAGGTCATACTTTGTATTAAAATTATTGGTATTTTGTTTTTGTTTTTTCGAGCGTCATATTTTGTATTAAAATTATTGGTATTGTAATTTTGTTTTTTAGTAATTTTATTTTTAAGTTTACTAATTTTAATTATAATTATTATTTATTATATGAAATCCTTCTATATTAGTCACTTATTAGATATTTTTTCGAAATTTTTGTAAATCCAAATTATCTTTTTTATTTAATTAATTTAATTATTCTGTTAAATTTTTTTTTTATCATTTGTTACTCTAAATTTTTTAAGGGATCTGTATAGAAAAAGATTTTCGAAAATGTATATGATTCTTTGGTTTTTCAAAAATAGTTGACAAGCACTTAGTCAACTCAGTGAAATAACGTGGTTGGATCTATTCATGGGTCTAACCGTTGCTTGAACGTTAGCCACCTTTTGAGCCATCCTTGACCGAGGTGGTAGATGGTTTGATACTCTTGCTTGGAACTGTAGCATTTGTGGCTAGTAAGTCTTGATCGACTGTGATTGACTTTTGTTGTTGTTGAGAAGCCATTTTCGGTGTTTAAGACTCACTAAAATATGTTTTTCAACCTCGACTAACAACGCTCCATATGTGAAAGCTTGTTTCCTTGTGGCGTTGTCCTTCATAACATAAGACAACAATCTCATTCTGAATCCAGTTAGCGCCATAGTCTCTTCAAATAATTTTAAGCTTGCTTCTTGTTTCAACAAACTGTTTGGTATAATATTTTAGGATTTCCCCAACCCTTTGTTGACAGTTAATAATAGTATCCCCATTGCCTCGAAATTTCTTGCTTCCAACAACTGTTTCCTGAACATGGTCCAAAATATATTGAAGTTCTTGATGCATCCCTGCGGTAAACGGTTATACCATTTCGAGGCTCTGTCCTTGAATGTCTGCGAAAATACTTGGCACAATAGCTTGTCATCATTATCAAAATTGATCATAAAATTCTCAAACAATTCCAAATGGTTGTCTGAGTCTTTTTTCCCGTCAAACTTCTCTAATTTGGAAATATTAAAAAATTCGGTAGATTCCCTTACAATATTTTATAAGACAATGAAGATGATATCCAGGTAAGTCCTGTTTTAAACACACCACCCCCACGACCTTCAGTGGAGGACGCATATAATCCTTCATCTAATGGATTCACGAACTGATTGCTCACCCGATATCTAAGGCTCTGACTACCCGACGAGAACTGAATATGGGGAATCGTTTACTCTCTTTTGCCGATAGCTACTCTTATGTCTTTATCCATAAAGAAAAAGGTTCTTTTATCAGTAATGTTTCTTTTCTTTTTTGAATCTCTATATAGGTGGGACGTACGATGTTGGTCTCTCCACTTTCTTAAATTCTTATTTTTTATATTTCTTTCGCGTCGGTTTTCCTTATTCGAGAAAGAAGACTCATCAAAATCATAAATTGAGAAGTCACTAGACTCTGTTGAATCATACCATCGCTTGAATTTTATTCTATTTTCTTGATGAGTAACAAATCTGACGTATTTATTGTAATGATCTTGAGCACGATACCTTTCTTTCTTCTTGATATCTTCCGTGGATCATTCTGCCCGGATTTTTGATATAATTCTTATCTCAACCAACACTACCTTTTTTCGGCATTTAGCTTCGCAATATCTTCCAAAAATTTCTTTTTTCATTACCAAAGTATATCGTTCTAATTTCTCCTTGACGTACTGGTCGTCATAGTATTGTTTTTCGATTTGTTGTTATTCAAATCGATGATCCTCAAAGATGGAATCGACCCTAACGCTTTATATCCTAACTATGGTCTCCTCTTGAGAGCTTGTATTCATCTCCTCTAATAAAGTCTTAATTTAGAGTAATGATATTAGAGAAAACAATGTCGAGTATCAACCTTCTCCCACTACGGTCGGCAATGATTGCTCCAGAAATATCTGTACCTAATTTCCACTACTAGATTAAACTTGAATTGAGTCTAGAGAGAGAAACATGTAAGATAGAAAAAGATCATGCCAAAACATGGTTGTAATATACTAATTATTCACCATTCCCCTAAAAAGGAATCTTACATTATATAGTAAATGTGGTGGGCCAAAACCCATATGGGTGACCCACTTTAGTATATTCGACCCCTTTATTACACTAAACCTACTCATACATGATAAGGGGGGATTCCCCTAAAAGTACGAGCACGAGCAGGAGGACCGCGAACTTGGATTAGGGAAAGCAATGAAGAAAAGGATGAGTTCTACAGAATTGGTGAGCTCAAAAACAGATCGAGATCGAAGACAAATACAGCGTTTACGAGCTCAAAGGAAGATCAAGCTCGAAGTCAGGTCGAGCTCGAAAACAAATACAACATTGATGAGCTCAAATGAAGATCGAGATCAAAGAGACAGGGCAAGAGTCGACCGACCAGATCAGGGATGTGATGAACATATGATCAAGACTGAGTGCAGACTTAAAGATGATAAGTTGAACACGTGACCAGTGAGCTCAAGCTCTACGAACCAGAGCAAACTTGATCGCGTTTAAAGAGTGGTACAGCTCGGCTTAAAGTGTAGATAAGACTGAGTGTTTTCTTACTTGTTATGTAACACAAGTGACTCTCAGGTCAAACCGTTTTAGTTACTTGTTCCACAATTATATGGATAATGATATTAGTGGGTTAGTGGCACTTAAAGCACGAACATATATAACTGCCCACTAATTTATACATTATAAATAGGGAGAATCTATCAATAAATAAATGGATCGTTTTTCGGCTTTATCTCTTTCTTGACTAAAATATTAAAGATTTTACTGTAGGAGAACTTGTTATTCCCGTAACAAATTTGGCGCCGTCTATGGGAATTTCTTAACCAATCACCATGGTAGTCACAAGTTCAGGAATCGAGAGAGACAACGAGGAAACTAGTGAAACAACAACACATCAGAGAAGAACTGTAAGTCAACCAACAGGGCGGGGCGTCCTACATTCCGGTCTCGTAGCTCCTCAAGAGGGAAATCCCATGATACCCCAAGCGGCGGTGGTGGTGGTGGAACCACCGATTCGGCCCACGGTCGTTTCCAAGGAAGATGTGCATCTCCATCAGCCGACGGATGCATCAGGGCTTCGCAGAACGACGGAAGCCATGCCAGCATATGATGGGAGGACTGAACGACGTTATTTATGCTCTGACCGCTAAGATCAAGAGAACGAGCAAGACCCATCAACAGTCTGAACCGGAGGCGAGCAAAGTTAATAGAACAGATCATTCATCCAAACGAGACGACACGCAGGAAGGTGAAGGCGAGAACGGGGGTAAGAATCATAGCAGAGAACCACGAGACAAGGTGAAGCAGACGTCAACCAAGCGAGCTCGGGAAAATAACCATTCTCTCAGAAAATCCTGGAAGCTCAACTCCCGAGGAAGTTCGACCCATTCCGGATGGAAGCGTATAATGGAACGGGAGATCCAGAGAGGCATTTGGAGCAGTTCAGAAACATGATGATGGCCTTCAACCCCGACGATGCGATGTTATGCCGAGCACTGTCTATGACCCTCAAAGGTCACGACACGGATGGGTTCAGCAGCTTACCAAAAGAATCTATCTATGACTTTGCTGGACTCCATCATGGACCTTTATCAGCGCCAAGCTGAGTCTTTTAAAAGTTATGTTAGAAGATTTGTTCATGCTATGAATTCTTTGCCAGATTTGGCCGCAAACATGGCGGTGGCCTCCTTGAAAATGGTAGGTGTATGCAGATCTGATCAAGTTCCCAACTGAGAACATGGGGGACCTGCTCGCCAGAGCAGATTCCTTTATCAGGGTCGATAACGTTAGAAGAGGAGGGTCACCAGAACGTCGCAAGTCTGATTTCAAAGAGGGTGGAACATAACGTAAAAGGATTGAGGAGCAACCAAGGAAGGACTATAACCAAAGATCCCAACAGCTCGATCAACCAAATAGGTGTTTCACCCCGTTGACTGACCATCTCAGTGATTTATGATCGAACAAATGGGCGTACGAAGTACCAAGCTGTGCACAATGAGGGCGCTAGGGTTTAAATGATCCAATCAGTACTACTGCGCATATCATCATGATCATGGACATTCCACGGACGAGTGCTGGAAATTAAGAGAAGAGATCCAGCGCTTGATAGACAATGGCGAGTTGATCCAGTATATCAAACGATCAACCGGATCGACGCGAGGAAGCTCGTTTTCAAAACACTGACAAACCAACCAATGGAGAAGAACCGGAAGCTAACAAGCAACAATGGCTACTTACCATATCAGGGTGGAATTCGGTTGCAGGTCAAGGGTCTGCTCAAAACAAACGAGCTAAAAATAAGTTCGACATGTATGAAATAGATGCAAATTCTTATCGAAACTACAGGGACCCAGTAGCCGACCTCACATTCAACGACAATGACCTTAGAGGTGTTAGTTTACCACATGAAGACGCTTTGACTATTTACTTAGACATTGGAGGGGTAATAGTAACCCAAGTGTTGGTTAATAGAGGAAGTTCAGCAAATATTATTTTCAAAAGCAACTTTGATCGTATGCAGAACGTGCCCCCATACTGACCTACTCAGCGGACATTGGTCGGCTACGAAGGAAAACCTCTTAATATGTTGGAGAGGTGGAGATGTTAGTAAAGGTTGGTCATGGAGCTACGAAGAAGAAACTAAAAACGATGTCTTAATTTCCAATGCGACGAGCCCTTATTATGCCATTATTGGACGACCATGGCTGCATAGGATGGAAGCGACGCCATGTACATTTCGAAAATGCATCAAATATCTGGTAGGCAGCTTAGTAGGAACAATACGGGTCAGCCAGAGGACTGTGCAAACATGCTATGCAATCGCGTCAGACCCATCCAAACCTCTCCAATAGCAATTAAATGGCGAAGAGGACGTCACACCAGCAACTTTGGATCTCACCTCGCCAGACCCAGTGGATGATCCACGTGAAAATGAGGATTGAGATAGTACATATACTACAACGGTAGATATGATCATAGCTGACAGTAGAATGTCTCGGGGTATAATCAGATCCGCATGCACCCATCCGATCAGGAACATACAGCCTTTCAAATTGAGCGGGGTTTCTATTATTATACAGTTATTCCTTTTGGGTTGAAGAATCCAGGATCGACATATCAACGATTGATAAATCACATCTTCTAAGATCATTTGGGACAACAATTTAGAGGTGTACATTGACGATATGATCATTAAAACCCACGAAGAAGTACAGCACCTAAACACATTACAGGTTGTTTTTATTTATTACGCAAATTTAATCTCAAACTTAACCTAGATAAGTGTTCGTTTGGTGTTGTTAAGGGAAATTTTTTGGGATATGTGGTAAGTCAACAACGTATTGAGGCAGATCTCGTCCAACTAAATGCGATTTTACAGATGGAACCACTAAAGAATGTTAGAGAAGTGTAGTGTCTTACAGGAAGGTTAGCAGCCCTTTCGAGGTTTGACTCCCGCGCATCAGACAAGAGTCATCACTTTTTTGAAGTATTGCGGGGTGCTAAGAAGTTCGACTGGACAGAAGATCATGATAAAACTTTCGTCGAGCTCAAGCAATACCTTATCTCTCCTTAGATTTTGTATGCTCCTGCTCCTGATGAGCCCCTATTCATTTACCTGGAAGTGTCATCCTTTGTTGTTAGCTCGGTTCTCGTGCTCAACCAGAATGGGAAACAACGCCGAATAAATTACATGAGCAAAACGTTAACAGATGCGGACACGAGAAATCTAAACCTCAAAAAACTCGCTTTGAGTTTGGTTGTGGCAGCTCGGCGAATGAGGCCATATTTCCAAGGGTATCTAATTACGGTGCGAACAGTATTCCCTTTACAAACAATATTGCAGAAGCCAGATATATCTGGCAGTTTAACCAAGTGGCGCATCGAGCTCGGCGAGTATGACATCCGTTGCAAGCCACGTTTAGCTATAAATGGGCAAGCAGTTGTGGATTTCTTAGCAGAGTTTGCCTCATCCAGAGAAGAACAGTTTGAGATAAACGACAGATAAGCTATTGAGCTCGATCAGTGGATCATTGAGGTCGATGGTGCATCTTCTACGTTAGGAGGGGGCGCAGGCATTGTACTCTAGAATCCAAGCGGGGAGGAGGTCAAACAAGTTGTACGCTTTAATTTCCTGGTAACAAATAACGTCGCGGAATATGAGGTCGTGTGCCATGAAGTTGGCTTTGATATGTGGATCTCGATGCATCAAGATCAGATCTGACTCTTAGTTGGTGGTTAATCAGGAACAAGGTATTTATGATTTCAGGCAAGACGGGATCAAGGAGTATCTTGTGATACAAAAGAAGTACGAGTCTAAATTCACCAGTGTATTTTATGAGCAGATCCCACGAAGGGATAATTTGGCAACTGATACTTTAGCTAAGACCGCAGCTTCAGGAGAGCATCCCATAATTTTACTCCAGAAACTCCCCACGACAGAGAGCATATCAGCAACTTCAACCATCAATTCAATCACTAATGACGATGACTGGAGGACTCCGTACTTTCAGTACTTGAAACATGGAACATTTCTCACAAGTAGAAATAAACCTCGCGCGTTGCAGATTAGAGCATCCAAATATTGTGTCCTTGATAATAGCCTATATAGGAAAAGTTCAACCCGACCTCTGCTCCGCTGCCTTGACCGCGTGGAAGCTAGCTCGATACTGGTTGATCTGCATTCAGGTGAAGCAGGGGCTCATTATGGACACCAAACACTGATTCGTCGTTTTCTCTTCGTTGGGTATTATTGGCCTGAGCTAGCGAATGATGCAGATAATCTGGTATTGCAATGTCACAAGTGTCAAGAGTATTCGAATAGACAGCATAGACCCAACGAGCCCATGCAGAACATCCATGTTTTATCTCCGTTTGCTAAATGGGGAATAGA
Source organism: Limnanthes douglasii subsp. nivea (assembly GCA_036936605.1). Lineage (NCBI taxonomy): Eukaryota > Viridiplantae > Streptophyta > Magnoliopsida > Brassicales > Limnanthaceae > Limnanthes > Limnanthes douglasii. The sequence continues at coordinate 54,409,712 of JAUPFV010000002.1, read as the reverse complement.
GCTATGGGTTATTTGCCAATGGTCACAAGAAAACGACAGTTCTTTATCGTCACAATAGAATACTTTTCAAAATAGGTTGAGGCTAAATCCAGGTTCCGAAGACGCACCCAGGAGGTATGTGATTTCATTCATAATCGAATTCTAACCCGATATAGAATTCCACGGTTTCTAATGACAGATAACAGCCCGCAATTCCAAAATTCAATACTTACCAATTTCTGTAAACGATATGGGATTCTCTAGTACTTTTGCACCCCCTACTATCCTCAAGAAAACGGTCAAGTCGAAGTAACTAAAAGGACATTACTAGAACGGTTTAAGAAAAAGTTAAAAGGAGCGAAAGGTAAGTGGCCGGACAAATTGGCAGAGGTCTTATGGGCGTGCAGAACAACCTCTTGTTCCACAATAGAAGATACAACATTTGCTTTGGTATACGGTGTAGAGGTAGTTATTCCAGTAGAGGTCATAGTACCAAGAAACAGAATTGAGTACTACGAAGAGGAGGTAAATCTTGTAGCCAGATCAACTTCCCTGGATCTATTAGACGGGCGACAAGATCAGGCAAGAGTCCGAGCAGAACACTATCGAAGTCTTATGAGGGGACGCTTTAATGCTCTTCTGAAGTCGCTCTCTTTTAAGGTTAGTCTTGAAAAAGGTGTTTCAGGGCTCCGGTAGTGGAACAGGTGGCAAACTAGGACCAAATTGGGAAGGTCCATACTCAGTTATTTTAGCATGGCACCATGGTGCGTATAGCCTAGCAGATTAAGATGGTCGAGCACTCAAGTATCCTTGGAATGTTAATCACCTAAAGTTGTATCGCCATAATATTTAAGATGCAATGATGCGCTCTTTTTCCTCTCTGATGGCGCGTGAGGTTTTTTAATGAGGCATCCAAGAACAACTTCTTGATTTTTTCTAATATAAGTGATGCTTTCGCCAATGTGTTTTTGTGCAAGTTTCTTCCTTATAATAAGAAAATGGGTCAATGACCACGCCATCTTTGGCTACGCAATGTACCATACTGCGTCCAGACTAAGTGTCTATAAACACAAATGGGCTGATTGGCCACGCCTACAGGCTACGTAACGGTCATACTGTGCCTATACTTTGTATTGGGTATATTAGCGAACTCGTCAAAGACCAAGTCTGTACAGACTACGCAATAGGGTCCATGAGACCTTGTCACGAATATGCTATTATGGCACAAGTTATCTAAGCTACGCAATGAGCCATACTGAGCTCGAGGTTGTAAGGATCTCCAGAAAGCTCAGCAAACACATATTTCACATTTGACCACAAACGTTTATAGCGCTAAATAATTCACAAAAGGTAAATCATACATCAATTTAACACATTCTTTAAATAAATAAACCAAAGTGTTGCAGGCAGTACGAGGTGTTTCAACTTTAAATACAATAACAAGGAAATTGGTACAAAAAAAATAATAAAAGCAACTTTTCATTACTTAGCACTACTTGGTGGCAATATCTTGGTAGCATCAACAGAAATATTAGCTTCTGTGTTTGCATGAGGAGCTAAGTTCGAGCTCGGTGCAGAAGATTCGACTAGGGGGCCAAGGATCCCAGGTTCATGCCATGATTTAAGGTTATTAACTCTGCAATTGCATTCATGTGCACCTTGGCTATCATCTCTACAGCAACAGTAAACACCTGCATTTCCCTTTCTTCAGCAGCTGCTTCTACTTTTGTCTGCCACTGTTTCCGCTTTTGTTCGAGCTGTGCACGTTACTCCTCTACTTGGTTGCTCAACTTACTCACCTCAGAAGTTAAAACTGCAATTCGCTCCGTTTGTTCCTCCACCCTCTTGGCCTGATTGATGGTCATATCCAACAAGTCTACGTTTTGCGCGTGCAGCTCATCATTCTTTTTTAACAGATTTTTGTTTTGGTTCAGCACCAACTTGTGGCTCTTGGATACAGTCGCTAGCCTTTGGTCGCTTCATTTCATAGCCTCTTGCAAGGAGGCAACTACTTTCTCCAGCTTGGCTTTCGCATCAATGGCCTCATGCTTGAAGTTCTTGGCCGAGGTATAAGCATGCCTCAAGCGAATGACCTCAGTAGTACTGTGTTTAGGTGAGCCAAAAACCATGGTTTCTGCTTTTCATTTCTCTATGGTAGTCACTTCAGCAGGGGAAATATTTCAATAACCCAACACAAAGGAGTTAGGGTGCAACTGTATATAAGCAATAAAGTTAAACTTAAATCCTTAAATCTTTAACTTAACATGTTCAGATCCCATGGTTCTTACCTCGATCGACATCTCTACTTGCCTTTGCAAGATCTCAGGAATCAACATTTTGTCATAATACGACAAATCAGGGATCCTGCGAAGCTTCTCAAACATGTAGGAAGAGGGACGCTGAATGTTGATCTTTGGTGGACGTTCCTCTACAGGCGCCCTTTACTGGCTGGACTCAGCTCATTTGTCGCCATCTTTGTTATTCTCATTAGCTTCTACTGAGGGCGGTAGATTTTCCACAATAGAGCTGAGCACCAACTGCTTTCTTTTCTCTGTACGAGCTGAGGGCGTCGATTGCTTTTTCTGAGCACCATTCTAATTTTCTACTTTGTCCTCCACTAAATCAATCAGTTTCACAACAGCTTATGGATTTTGTTCCTCGCCAACTTGTGTTGTTGTTTGGTTGGGAGGACGTTCTCTTCCCTCGGAAGTAGCTTCAGCGCCATCATCATCTTCATCTCTAAGATGTAATATCCTCGTTCTTAAGGGAACAACATCCATAATCACATTTTTCTTTTTCTTCCTCCGTGTATCAAGTTCACCAGAGCGGGTCTCCTCATCCTTCTCTCTTTCTGCTCAGACCTTATTGGGCTGAGTAGCTTCAGGAACCTTCGGTGCTTTTTTCAGTTTGCTTAACAATCTTTCCTCTTTTTTATGCGTCATCATTCCCTTGCTCGCAAGGGAGAGCAGGAGCAGAGGATGAATCCCTAGCTTCACCAACCTTTCGGGTCACTTGAGGTACTGTCAGCCAGACGCCGACATTGTTCTTCTCCCAGAGCTTCTACTCTAAAAGTGATCTGATGTGATCCATAGTAGCTTTTGAACCGTCTGCCATTCTTACTTCTCTATTTTCTGTGATTCTGAGCTCTGGAATCGACCACAAACATGATTTCAAGTAATTGTACCATGTGAACAGTTGCTTAGGATCTTGTTGCCAAGATTCAAAAGCTAAACTACTTACTCTGATCAAAGGGTTTACGTAGTTTAGGGGTCTCCCTTCTTTCCACTAGCTCTGATTGGACAGTTCACCTGAAAGAAAGACATATATAATATTATACTAGAGGTCGTGCAAATTTTTATCTCCTGCAAGCTAACAATACTTACAAATTTTCTTTCATTTTCTTTCTAGTTGAAGGTTTAAGGTGGGGGTGTTATGTTCCTACTTACCCGACACAAAGACGAACGATTTCTTTCAGTTCCTATCAGAGGAAGGGAGTTCAACAATTTTCTTAACCCCTTTAAAGTGAGTGTAAAAGAAAGGGGTCTTGGCCAATTTGGTTACATCAGTACTGGATAGTAGGTTTGCCAAGCATATTTCAGTACGAAGCAAGCATGAACTGAGCACCATGCTAAGAAATAGCCTCCATCCATTCATAAACATTTGAGTAGGGCAGATACCGAGCACACTAAAATAATCAGGAATGAGTTCGGGCAACGGCAACCTCAGCCACCCGTCAAATAAGGTAGTAAAAAGGCAGGTCTCCGTTTTTTGTGTATGATAGGCATGGTCTCCTATAATGGGATCCCTAATAGTCACATCCTCAGGGATGTTACATCTGTGCCTGAGGATAGAAATTCCATCGTCGTCTAAGTTAGTGTACTTAGAGGCTATTTGGGAGAAATAGCTTTCTAAATCGCTGATTTTTTCATATAAGGGTTCCGTAATTTTGTCGGCTTTAGTCTTCCTTGCACTTTTTGGTTCCATGGTTTTTCTAAAACTGCAATTAGGTAAGGATATGAGTCAGAAGGATTATAGCTGGCGAGGGCAAGCGATTCGATTTTGTGGAAACGCCTACTGATAGAAGTTAGAAACCTAAAATCTAGGGTTCTTCCAAGCGTTCAATGAGAAGTGTTTATTTGATAAGAAATAAGTTACCTGAGTAATGTTGAAGAAGATGATAACAAACATCTTGGTAGAAGATTGAGAGAGTTTTCCAGGAAAGTCAAAGCGAAGAATTTTTTAATGTTGTATTTTTTTCTAACACAAGAATACAGTAAGTATTTGAATGACTATACGCTTTCCAAATAAGCGTATGATGTCATTAATTGTTTGAAAGTTGTGCCAAAAACTGAATCACCAGATGGTGTCTCTAAGAAACGACGATGTCAGAACCGTCGTAGTTACATCAACGACACGTGTTAACAAGAAGCAGTAAGGAGACGGTTCGAATCACCAGAGCAGACTTGATCGCATTTAAGGAGTGGCCCATCTCGACTTAAAGTGTAGATAAGACTGAACGTTTTCTTACTTGTTATGTAACACACGTTTTGACTCTCAGGTCAAACCGTTTTAGTTAGTTGTTCCACAATTATAGGGACAATGATGTTAGTGGGTTAGTGGTGCTTAAAGCGCGAACATATGTAAGTGCCCACTAATTTTTACATTATAAATAAGGAGAATCTATCTATGAATAAATGGATCTTTTTTCGGCTTTATCTCTTTCTTGACTAAAATATTAAAGATTTCACTGTGGTAGAACTTGTTAATCCCGTAACAAATTTGGCACCGTCTATGGGAATTTCTTAACCAATCACCATGGTAGTCACAAGTTCAGGAATCGAGAGAGACAACTAGGAAACTAGCGAAACAACAACACATCAGAGAAGAACTGTAAGTTAACCAACAGGGCGAGGCGTCCTACATTCATTATTAGAAGATAAGCCCTCAACATTTTTTACTTTATCATTTTCTATCAAAACATTATATATCAATACCAAAATTCTCTTTATTTGTCCGACCTACTTAGGCCCGGAAAAATTAAACCCTTATTAACAGTAAGGAACACAATCACTAACTAACTTAAATGCCCGTCTTTGACTTCCTGTCAAGTTTAGTTTACTAACAGCCACTATTTTCTTTACTCTAACAATCGGACGAGGTCTAGTGTTATTCAATAAGTTAATTGAAATTTCTAATTCAAATGCCAAATATGATCCCACTTACGTTGACTGTAGTCTAATCCCATGAAGTAATTTTCAAAATCACGCATATGTATACCGCACAAAAAACAAGCATAATATGATCGAACAATTAACACGTAAATATAAAAAGATAAATGAAGTATCGTATTGCAACGGTACACTATTTATAAAAATATATATCGTTAAATTCAGTGTCAATGTTATCCAGAAATTGAAAACCTAAAATGGTAAGAGAGAGAAAAAAAAAGGAAAGATGAAATATCCAAAAATGAAATCAAAAGAAAACAAAATCTATGTCTCAATGTGTATGTATGAGACATTCAAGAGAATCTTGTAATTTGAGGAAGAGTAAGAAGAAAAATATAAAAAAAAGATCACTTTGGATCTTCAATGGAGAAACGCAAATACACACTCAACATAAGAGGAAGAAGGCAACGATCTCGTTTCCTTCTCTCGTTTATGTCTACTTTCTAGAAAGTAGAAATGGCTACCAAATGCAAATGACAACAACATTCCATACACGACTATGTAACTTCTCTCTATAGATCTATATAACTAAGTATATATCTCCATATATTGTAGCTTTATCTTTATCTTTTGGTAAAACCTAAATAGTATGGGGTTTTTTTAACTTTTTGTTTACTTTCAAATTTTCTCACTTTATATAAAAAAACAAGTGTAAGTGTTCATGAGAAGTTGTACTTTCGAGTTATCTGTAGAAATCACTTGGCTTGATACTGGAAGATTTCTTCATGTTTTTCACCGTGGCTAAATTATAGAGAGAGAAAGTGAAAGAGAAAGAGAAAGAGAAAGAGAAAGAGAAAGAGAAAGAGAAAGAGAGGGATGAGATTGCTTATGAAATTTGGGGAAATAAGAGGAAGATGGTAATATGGATTAAAATAAAACGTTAAAATGGTGAGGCAAAAATCATCTAAACTTATTATTCTTAGATAATTTTGATAAACAAATATCAATAATGAAATATAGAAAGAACTTGAGGCATTTATGTGAAGATATTATAATTCTGATACAGATTATAAAATGATATCTCTATCTGTTGCTACTATACTCTCACGACTTTCAATTACTTTGCAAATGCAATATTAACTTCATATATAGTACCATTGATTTGGAGGGGTGTTAGGTTGTTATCTTCTCATTGGTGCAAACTTTTTCAACCGTCTAGGTATTTTTCCAGCTGATTTTTCAGGCAGAGGTACGTCCTTAGGGGCTACTTTATCATAAAATATCAAGGCAAGCTTGCGTACGTTTTACAGACATAATTTATGTACGCTTCTACGAAACTTGATAGAGAGGAGACCGACCGAGGCTAAGTACTTGTTGGTGATGGTAGAGGTGTTAAACGCATGCTTGTTGTGAACTTATCATGCAAAATCGTAAGATGATGCTTTTGGATCGCACTAAGGTGCCAGATGAGGTTTGACTAAGTCAGTTAGGCTAAGCGATGAATTACCTCGAGATTGGGAGACTCAGTTAATCACTTAAGGTCATGCGGCCAAGTTTCTCAAGTTAGCCTTAAACGATCAGGTGGTCGTTTAAGGTTGTGCGACTAGCACACTCCAATCGTGTCTCGCACCGAGACCGAGTTTCTTTGATTTGAGTTTGTTTAGTTTACTTCAGATTTATCTGTATCATAAAGTAAATGGTAACTTAGTAATTTGGGTTAAAGTAATTTGGGTTAAAAATAGAAAGTTAAAATATATAGTAACTTAATGATAAGTAAATGGTAAACATTTAAGTTAAATAGTAAAATAGGATAGAGTAAAAGTAAATAGTAAAAAAAATGGGTTATTTTATATCTAAATATGAAGTGAACAAAATTGCAATAAAAAAAGATATGGTTGGATGTGATATGTCACACTCTTGTTAATTGCACGCTTCGGTGATAATGGTTGAAACACGAGATGAAAAATAATAACTCATTTTATGCATATCCAATGGTTCGTTTTGGTATGGTGACTCACCATTGTTTTAATCTTGAAAGATACATAAAATATATCTAAAATTAATTTGTAATGATTTATTTTAATTTTTCCATATATTTTAACTCGTTTTTGTAAAAAAAATTATAAATTTTATCAATGTTTATTCGCGACTTATGTTCTATATTTGCTTAAATATAGATATGGAGTTTTAGTGATATTAAAATATAATAATATTTACTAATATATGTAATAAATTATTTTCAAATTATTTTTCTACTTGTTAAAATTATGAAATAATATATCAATGTTTTGTTTCTTTTACGCTGCAATAAAGTAGATTAGCTAAGAGAAAACAAAACTTGATAGTAATTTTTGATGCTCCGTTAGTTGGGTCTAATGTGCATATTGATTTATGATTTGAAGCCTTTAAAAAATACGATATATAAAAATTTGGATTCCTTGAAGACTTGAGTATTACTATAAGAGTTATAAGAAAAACTACTTATTTCAAAGTATGTGTATAAGACAAATATAAAATTAAAATTGGATAGTTAAAACTTCATTCTCAAAAGATTGTTGACATTTCCAACTTTTTGAAAATCTGGTGAGGAGGAAAGAGAAATAAACAATGAAGTTGATACTAATAGAACAAAGGCAATAAATAAAAAAATAGTGAAGAGATTGGGAAAGTAATAACTTACTGTTATTAGGGGATTCTTTCGAATAAGTATATAAACGAGCAGGAAAGTAGATGACGAGTTTGGACTAAGATAATGAAGGAATAAGAGTCAAACAAGTAAATAGAGGACGAACTCATACACTCCGATCGATCTCAAAAATAAGTGGAGAACGAGCTCGAAGATATTCTGAGTAATGAGTTGACCGACCAGACAAAAAAGGCAATGAACAAACAAGGGACGAGCTCGTGCATAAACTAATCGACCTTAAAGCTAAGTGAAGAACGAGTTCAAAAATAATTAATTGGTCTCGAATAAAGACAAAGAGGAGCCAAGCAACCAGTAGCAGTTGAGTGAGCTCAAGAACACGCAGCTCAGGACAGACCCTGTCACGCTCAAGAAGTGAGCCAGCTCGGATTGGCATGTGGGACCGGTCAAAGCAAATAATTGAAGAATAAAGTGTTTCTTAGTCGTCATTAATAAACATTACAAACTTTGAGTCAAACCGTTTAGGAAATTTGCCCGAAATTATAGGAAAAGTGATGTTAGTGAGTTAGTGGTGTAATTGAATGAAAATGTAACTGCCCACTAACTCACACAACTATAAGTAGGAAGACTCTTTTGCTAAATAATACGATCTTTTTGCCTTATCTTTTTTCCGACTAAGAACGTGAATTTTTACTATGGCACAACTTGTTATTCTCGTAACAAATTTTGGTGTCATCTGTGGGAAAGCAGCTAATCATTAACCATGGTAGTCACAAGGTTAGGAATCGAGAGGGATAACCAGGAAACGAGTGAAGCAACAATGAATAGAAGGGGAGCAACAAATCCATCACCCGGGCAAGGCACTCTCGACCCCGTCCCCGTAGCATCCCAAGGGGGAAATCCCATGGCGCCCCTCGGGATACTCAATCCGGAAGAGCTCCCGACTCTGCCCGCCGTCGTTCCCCGGGTTAAAGTGCAACCCCACCAACAAGTGGATGCACCGGTGGCCCAAGAAACTGTGGAAGCCACTCCTGTCGCTGATCTGGTGGTCCTACGACAGGAACAAAGAATCCAACATCTCAAAAAGGAGCAATTGAAGGTATCATTTGAGTGAGACGCAAGGGAACAGGCCATGAACGCCACCATGACCGGAATGAATGACGTCATTCACGCCTTCTCCGCTAAATTCAAGGGAACAAGTCGAGTCAATCAGCCGTCTGGCCTCGAGGCTAGCAAAGTTAACAAGGCGGAGCGATCGCCCAAGCGGGATGACAAACACGAGGGCAAAGACGAGAGCGGAGGTAAGAATCGGAGCAAAGGTCTAAGAGAGGAGGCAAAGCAGATGCCTACCAAGCGAGCTCGGGAAAATGAAGATCTTCACTATAACCAAGTTCGTCCGAGACTATCAGCCTACATACTCAAAGAATCACCGTTCTCCAAGAAGATTCTCGAAGCCCAACTCCCAAGGAAGTTCGAACCTTTCCAATTGAAAGCTTATGATGGAAAATGAGACCCGGAAAGACATTTGGAGCAATTCTAAAACATGATGATGGCGTTCAACCCTGACAACGCGATGTCGTGCCGAGCTCTCTCTATGAACCTCAAAGGTAATACAATGGACTGGTTAGTAGCTTACCAAAAGGGTCCATCTATGACTTTACCGGGTTGTGGAAAGCATTTACAGAAAGGTTTGTTGGTAACAAGGTGCTTAAGCGGGAGGGAGACTCAATCATGGACCTTTACCAGCGGCGAGGTGAGTCCTTTAAAAGTTATGTTGGGAGATTTGTTTATGCCATGAACGCTTTACCAGATTTAGAAGAAAACATGGTGGTGGCGTCCTTGAAGCGAGGGCTCGAACGAAAGGGTGATCTTTATGTCGACCTCATCAAGTTCCCAACAAAGAACATGGGAGAATTACTCGCTAAGGCTGATACTTTTATCAGAGTCGATGACGCCAGAAGAGGTGGATCGCCCGAATGACGCGAATCAGATTCCAAAGAAGGAGGATCAGAAAAAAAAAAAAAAAAAAAAAAAAAAAAAAAAAAAAAAAAGGTCGAAGAATAGGCTAGGAGAGATTATAGCCGGCGACCTCAACAGTTCGAGCAACCAACTAGACGATTCACTCCGTTGACTGAAGTCATCTCTGTGATTTATGACTGAACACGAGGACAAACGAAGTACCAAACACTGCGCGTGATTAGTGCCCCAGGGTTTAAGCGATCTAAGCGGTATTTCTGTGCGTATCATAATGACCATGGACACTCCACGGACGAGTGCTGGCAACTGAGAGAAGAGATCCAATACATGATTGATAATGGAAAGTTGATACAATACATCAAGCGGTCACATCCAAATCGCCGAGAGGAAGTCCATTCTCCCACCAATAAGAAACCGGGAAATGGATAAGAAATAGAATCTAATAAACAGCAGTGGCTTCTCATGATATCAGGGGGTAATTATGCACCAATCCAGAGGACCACCTCAAACAAACGGGCTAAAAACAGCTCGACGTGTATGAAATAGATGCCAATTCCTATCACAACTACAGAGTCAAGTGGCCGATCTCACGTTTAACGACGACAAACTCATAAGTGTTAGTCTGTCCCATGAGGACGCGTTAACTATCTATATGGATATCAGAGGTGTTATGATGACTTGAGTTTTGGTCGACGGTGGAAGTTCCGCAAACATCATATTCAAAAGCAGTTTTGACCGCATGCAAAATGTACCTCCATATCGGCCAACACAGTGCACTTTGGTCGGCTACGAGGGTAGAACTTCACAATGTGTTGGGGAAGTGGAGCTGCTGGTAAAAGTCAGCCACAGAGCCACAAAAAAAAGAGTTAAAACACTGTTTATAATCTCAGACGCACGGAGCCCTTACCATGCTATTATTGGGAGACCATGGCTGCATAGGATGGAAGCAACAACGTGCACGTTCCGGCAATACATAAAATATCTAGTGGGCGGCTTGGTGGGAACAATACGAGGCAGCCAAAGGACCGCGCGAACCTGTTACGTAATCGGATCGGATCTATCCAAACCGCTCTAATAGAAATTAAAAGGAGAGGGGGTCCTGAACCAGATACATTGGATCATACCTCGTCGGACCTAGTGGACGACCCGCGTGAGATCGACAAATTTACTGATACATATACTGCAGTAGTAGACATGCTTCGACTTGGAAAAAGTTATCTCAAGATTCCAAAGTACGTTTAATTGCTTTATTAGCAAAACACTTAGATGTTTTCGCTTGGGAGGAAGCTGATGTCTCAGGGGTAAGCCCATCGATTATATGTCATGAGTTGGCTATCAACTCTTGCGCCAAGCCAATTTGGATAGCTAACCCCGTTTTGGTGAAAAAGAAGAACGGCCAGTGGAGAATTTGCGTGGACTTCACCGACCTGAATCAGGCATGCCCTAAAGACGCCTTCACACTGCAGCGCATCGATCAGTTAATCGATTCAGCCTCGGATTGTGAATACTTTTCATTCATGGACGCATACGCCGGGTACAATTAGATTCGCCTCCACCCATCCGATCAGGAGCACACCGCTTTTCAGACTGAGAGAGGTTTATATTGCTACACGGTCATGCCTTTCGGTTTAAAGAATGGTGGGCCGACATACTAACGACTGATAAACCACATTTTTCAAGACCATCTGGGACACCATTTAGAAGCATACATTGACGACATGATCGTTAAAACTCATGAGGAAACGCAACACTTGGAGACATTGCAGATAGTTTTTGATTTTTTAAGACAGTTCAACCTCAAGCTCAACCCGGATAAGTTATTTTTTTGGGTAGCTAAGGGAAACATTTTTGGTTACATGGTGAGTCAACGAGGTATTGAAGCCGACCCTTTTCAACTAAATGCAATTCTGCGAATGGACCCTCTAAAAAATATCAAATACGTACAATGTCTCACTTGAAGACTAGCAGCGTTATCTAGGTTCATTTCCCGCGCATCGGACAAGAGTCATCACTTTTTTGAGGTCATACGAGGCGCTAAGAATTTCGCCTGGGCAGAAGAGTGCAGCAAAGCTTTCACCGAGCTCAAACATTACCTCACCTCTCCAGAGATTCTATCTGTACCCATGGCTGAGGAACCCATATTCCTCTATCTAGCAGTATCACCATTTTCCGTCAATTAGGTTTTAGTTCGCGACCGGAAAGGGGTACAATGCCCGATATATTATACGAGAAAAACGTTAACGGATGCGGAAACAAGGTACCTGAATCTTGAAAAGCTAGCTTTGAGTTTAGTTATTGCCGCCCGGCGAATGCGTCTGTATTTCCAAGGGCACATCATCACTGTGCGAACAGCTTTTCCCCTACGAAATATACTACAGAATCCAGACGTCTCCAAACGACTCACCGAGTGGAGTATCGAGCTCGGCGAGTAAGACATCCGTTTCGAATCACAGTTAGTTATTAAGGGAAAGGTAATTGCTGATTTTCTCACTGAATTCTCCTCTTCCAGGCACCAACAGACTCACACAGAAGATCAAGAAGTAACAAGGATAGACCAGTGGATTGTTGAAGTTGATGGTGCATCTTGTGCATCGGGTAGAGGAGCACGAATTTTATTGCGATCCCCAACTGGCGAGGAGATCAAGCTGGCAGTTCGATTTAATTTCCCAGTCACAAACAGGGTGGCAGAGTATGAAGTTTCTCTCTATGACATGAAAGTGGCCTTGATTTGTGGAGCACAAAGCATTAGGATCAAATCCGACTACTAGTTAATCGTCAACCAGGAAACGGGTACTTACGATGCTAGACAGGAAGTATCAAATATTACCTTGTTATACTTAAGGAGTACGAATCTAAGTTCACCCATATTTTATACGAGCAGATCCCACGAAAGAACAATTCAGCAGCCAAAATATTCTAGCCAAGACCGCAGCTTTGGGAGAACACCCCACGATTTTACTTTAACAGCTCCCAATGACCGAATTCATACCTACAATAGAAACCATCAACTCAATCGCAAATGATACCAACTGGAGAATACCTTACCTGCAATACCTGACATCTCACCAATTTCCAGCAAATAAAAACGAGGCCCGATCACTACAGCTTAAGGCAGCCAAGTTTTGTGTGCTCGATAACATCTTCTACGGGAGGAGTTCAACTCGGCCCTTACTCCGATGTCTTGATCGCACTGAGGTCAATTCAATCTTAACAGAACATTCAAGGGAGGCAGGTGCTCACTGTGGTCACCAAACTCTAATCTGCCAGTTCCTCCTGGCAGGATACTATTGGCCCAAGCTCGCAGTTGATGTAGAAATTCTTGTGCAACAATGTTATAAATGTCAAGAGTATGCAAACACACAGCATAAACCCACCAAACCTATGAAAAATATTCATGTTCTGTGTCCTTTCGATAAATGGGGGATAGATTTAGTAGGCCTTTTACCAATGGCTACCGAAAAGAGGAAATTCCTTATCGTCGCGGTAGATTACTTCTCCAAATGGGCCGATGCCAAAGCTCTATATATCCGAAAACGGGCGCAGGAGGTATGTGAATTCATCCATAATCTGATTCTGACTAGATATGGTATTCTACGAATTCTAATGACAGAGAACGGCCCGTAATTTCAAAATTCAATACTCACCAACTTCGGCAAATGATATGGTGTTCTCCAGCACTTTTCCACGCCATATTATCCCCAGGAAAACGACCAAGTCGAAATAACCAATAGGACGTTGCTCGAAGTACTTAGGAAAAATTGGAATGAGCCAAAAGGAAATGACCGGATAAATTGGCTTAGGTATTATGAGCATATCGAACCACCTCGCGCTCAACAACAGGAGATACCTCTTTCGCCCTGGTGTATGGCACTGAAGCAGTCATCCCAGCAGAGATCATTGTGCTAAGCCATCGAATAGAACACTACGAAGAAGAGGAAAATCTAATAGCCACATCAACAAGTTTGGATCTCCTCGAAGAGCGACAAGATCAGGCCCGAGTACGAGTAGAGCATTACAAAATCCTAATGAGGGGACGTTTCAATGCTCGACTCAAGCCGCACTCTTTTAAGGTAGGAGATCTGGGATTAAAGAAAGTATTTCAAGTCTCCAACAGTGGAACAAGTGGAAATTTGGGACCAAATTGGAAAAGACCATATACGATTGTCTCCAAAGGGAACCATGGAGCGTACAGATTGGCATATCATAGCGGCCAAGCACTCAAACACCCTTGGAATGTCAATCACCTAAAATTGTATCGCCAAACTACTTAGATTGTATTGATGTGCTCTTTTTCACCACTATGTGTTTGTTGCAAGTTTCATCCTTACAATTAGCGAAAGGCTCAATGACCACGCCATACGTGGCTAAGCAATGGACCATAATGAGTCCAGACTAAGTGTCTATAAACACGAATAGGCTAATTGGCCACACCTACGGGCTACGTAACGGCCATACTGGGTATATTAGCGAACTGGTTAAAGACCAAGTCTAAGATATACTACGCAATAACGACTACATGACCTCTCTGCGAGCAAGCTATCATGACAATTACTATCTAAGTTACGCAATGAGCCTTATTGAGCTCGATAATGTAAGGATCTTCATGCAAGGCAACAAACATATGCTCCACACTTTCTCCATAAATATTAATAACATTAATCATACACTGTCGCTCGCACACACTCCCCATTGTTCTGTTTTGCATAAGTAACACCAGAGAAATAAGTTCAACATGTGTTCAAAAATACATCACGTAACACAAGGTTTTTCATAAACATAAATAAAAAACAAGAGACAACAAAAACTATCACAACTTGGCACTTGGAGAAGAGGGAAGCTTGTTCAGCTCTGATAGAGGAACATCAGCCACAATAGTGGTAGCAACTTCAACAATTGGCACATATTGCAAGACAAGATTTTGAGGTGGTATCGGATTTTGAACAGGAGACGCCAAAGATCCCAAGTTCAGCCCAGTATTCAGCGCCAACAGCTCGGCTATAGCTTTCCAGCTCTCCTTGGCTATCATCTTTGTGGCAATAATGAAAATCTTCGTCTTCCTCTCTGCTACAGCTGCCTCCAAGTGCTTTTTCCACCGCTACCTCTCCCGCTCGACCATTGCATGCCCCTCTCCTCCACTTGGGCCATCAGTTTGGTGTTGTCAGCAGTCAAATTTGCTATTCGCTCAGCTTGCTCTTCCACCCTTTTTTATTGAGCCAAGTTCCTATCCACCAGGTTTGAGCTCTGAGCGAAACGTTCATCATTCCTCTTCAACAAGTTTTCATTTTGTTTTAACACTATTTTGTGATTTTCAGATACGGTTTTACATCTCTCGTCGCTGCATATCAAATCCTTTTTTAAGGTTTCCATCATAGTCTCCAGTTTTGCCTTCGCTTCAAGCGCTTGGTTTTTGGTCGCCTTTGCTGAGGCATACGCATGCCTCAAATGAATAACCTTAACAGTTCTCGTTTTGGCTGACCCGAAAACCATGGCTTCTGGTCTCCACTTCTCCATAGTCTCTAAATCAACTAAGTACATGCACCAGTAGCCTCGTACGACCGAGTTATGATGAATCTGCACAAAGCCAAGGAGTCAGACTTATACTACCACCTATTCAACACATATAACCAGTGTCTTACTTCAATGGCGAGCTCAACTTGTCGCTGTAAGATCTCAGGAACTGACATCCTATCATAATACGATAAGTCAGGAATTCGACGGAGTTGTTCGAACATAAATGAGAAGGGGCGTGGTATGATAATCTGCTTGGGCAGGAGCTCCTCTAACAACACCTTCTGTTGATTGGTCCCAACGCCCTTATATTCGCCCGTGGTTTTCTCCATTACTCCTACCATTTGAGGTACAATACCCTCTCCCGCTATTGTTGCCAAATGAGGCATGTTCGATGTATTCACCCAACGTTTCATCTTCTCAGCATGCTCTGGCGGAATAAATTTATTTTTCTGAGCCTCGTATTTTTCTCCTCACTGTCTTCCACCAAATCAATCATGGTCCTCCCCAGTGTTAGGATTATCCCCATCGTCTCGTTTAGATAACGGAAGAAGTAGGGGACAGGTTTCTCCTTCAGGCACGACCCTTGTGCTATCACTGTAATCCTCTCTCAGCTGCAACTTCCTGACAGCAAAAGGGACATCATCTTTAATCACGTTTTGCCTCTTACTCCAAGGCTTAACCAACGAGGGCGACTCAGTGTCCTCTTCATCTTCTCGCTCTGCTCGCACCTTGCTAGTCAGAGCGACTTCTTGAATAGTTGACACATTCTTTTCGACTTGCTCGACCTCCTCCTCACTTGCCAATATCTCTTCTTGCCCACCCAGATGGCCAAGAGCAGATGATGAATCTCCTACTTCAGTACCCTTTCGGGTAGTTTGCGGTATTGCGAGCCAAATCCCGGCATTATTGTTCTCCCGATATATCTTTTCCATTAACGCCCTGATGCGCTCCATTGTGGCTTCTGCCCCATCTGCCATCGTGACCTTACAGTCTGATGCAATCTCCAACTCCGGCACAGACCACAAGCCAGACTTTAAATAATTGTAGCGCGTAAACAACTGTTTGAGGTCTTGCTGCAATACCTCACAAGTTAAATTCCCGATTCTGATTAAAGGATTCACGTAAATCTTGGCTTTCCCTTCCTTCCACCAGCTCTGACTAGATGTCTTACCTGCACAAACAAGCACTCTTAAGTTGCTGACAACAATTCGATATTTCAACTAATCCTATCGAGGCTTACACTTTACTTTCCATCTTCTTTACAACTGAAGATTTAGAGTGGGTGTTTCATGCTCCCAATTGCCGGATACAAAAACAAAAAAATTCTTCCAATTCCTATCTGATTATGGGAGCTCGACAATCTTTTTCATCCCTTTAAAATGGGTATAGAAGAAATGGGCTTTGGCCAGTTTGGTCACATCAGTTGAAACTAACAGGTCTGCTAAGCACACGTCAATTCCTAATAGGCGTGACCTCAGTACTACACTAAGCAGCAATCTCCACCCGTTTGTGGAAATTTTGGTAGGGCAGATGCCTAGCACGTTAAAGTAATCGCAAATTAACTCAGGCAGCAGCAGCCGCAAACCCCAATGGAACAAAGTGGTGAAAAGACACGTCTTTTTTTCTTGGGCATGATAAGGATGCTCGCCTACAAGGGATGCTCTTATGGTCACATTCTCGGGAATACCACATATATTCCTAAGAGTGGTCACTTCAGACTCATCTAAGTAAACATATTTGGGGGCTATTTGGAAGAAATAATTCTCTAAAGTATTGAATTCCTCAAACACAGGTTCCATAATTTTATCTACCTTCGTCTTTGTCGGCTTTTTTGGTGCCATAGCTTCTACTAAGACGGCAAGGAGGTAAGGTTACGAATCAGCATGATTATAGCATGCAAGGGTGATCAATTCGACGTAGGGAAATCATGCACATTTGGGATATACCCTACTCACAAATGCCACACTCCAGAATCTAGGGTATCAAACTCTAACACAACATTATGAGCAATTATATTTTTTAAGAAATAACGTACCTGGTTTACGATACGAAAAACGATAGAGAGTTTTTGGATGGCAACTAATAATTTCTTCTCCAGCAAGAACGACACAGTAACGCTCGAGGGTATTTCCATTTCTTTATCAAGCAAA
Organism: Limnanthes douglasii subsp. nivea; assembly: GCA_036936605.1. Lineage (NCBI taxonomy): Eukaryota > Viridiplantae > Streptophyta > Magnoliopsida > Brassicales > Limnanthaceae > Limnanthes > Limnanthes douglasii. Next base: position 54,392,283 of record JAUPFV010000002.1, on the reverse strand, counting down.
TAATCACACAATAAGTTAAATGCATTAAAACTCTTAGAGTATATTGGTATGACGTCACTAAGCAATTGGAAGTTGTACCAAAAACCTAAACACCAGGCGTTGTATCCCAGATACGGTTGTGTCAAAACCGTCACAGTTGCACCATCGACACGTGTTGAATAATGAAGTCAAAATTCACTTAAATAACCACGCGCCTACTAGTAAGCCTCTACATTTTCATTAATGGTAATATTTATTTTATAGGTTCACTAATTATTTTCCAAAATTATTAAAAACCTATAAACTATGGGGTGCCCTGATAAGGGGGGATTTCCCCGAGTAACTATCTAAACGAGCAGGAAAGCTAGATGACAATATTGGACTAAGATAGTAAAGGAATAAAAATCAAACACATAAACAAAGGACGAGCTCATACACTCCGATCGACCTCAAAGATAAGTGGAGAACGAGCTCGAAGATAATCTAAGTAGCAAGTTGATCGACCAGACCAAGGATGCAATGAACAAACAAGGGACGAGCTCGTATATAAACTAATCGACCTTAAAGCTAAGTGAAGAACGAGCTCGAATATAATTAATTGAACTAGAATAAAGACAAAGAGGAGCCAAGAAACCAGGAGCAGTTGAGTGAGCTCAAGAACACGCAGCTCAGCATATACCTTGTCACGCTCAAGAAGTGTGCCAGCTCGGATCGGAATGTGGGACCGGTCAAAGCAAATAATTGGAGAATAAAGCGTTTCCTTACTCATCATTTAATAAACGTTACAAAATTTGAGTCAAACCGTTTAGGCGGTTTGCCCAAAATTATAGGAAAAGTGATATTAGTATTAAGTGTAATTGAATACATATGTAATTGCCCACTAAGTCACAGAACTATAAGTAGGAAACTCTTCTGATAAATAACATAATCTTTTTGCTTTATCTCTAATCTGACTAAGAATGTGAATTTCTACTTTGGCACAACTTGTTATTCCCGTAACAATTGGCATCCAGTTTTATTGAGTTTGACCAATGTAATGTAACGAGTCCGACTTCCAGTTACCACTAACATAAAATTAAATTGGTTTCAACAAATGATCAGAGTCATAAAGTCTCGCAATAAGATGATTTTTTTAAGTGGTAAAGTAATAAAATTGTAATTTTGAAAGTTTGTTAAGTTTTCACTGATAAAGTCTTTTAGGGATTTTGAAACAGAACTGAAAAAGTTATTAAACTCACTAATTTCCTCTAACCATATGGATAACTTGAATGTCTTAGCCCATTGAAAAAATTTTAGAAGTTTGGGATGAAGTGGAAATCTAACGCCTCATTGTAAAGTGTTATAGATGAAATGTATACCATTGTTGACAATATCGATAAAATGATCTCCTATTTTTAGATGACGAATGTTAATGGCACAATGAATACCTCAATTGAAACTAATAAGTTTTTGTTTCTTCAATGTAACTAAACATTTTCTAAGGAACGTTTTTTGAAATAAGTTAAGGGTTGGTTGTGATTCATCCATTGGTGGTATTGTTAGACAACGAAGCAATGTCAGGTTTAATTACTTAAAGGGTTTTTGTAGTATCATCTTCATCTACAAGTTTTATTGGGTTACAAAAACATATATTTGTGTCATTTTCAACTTCTCCAGTGTTATTAGTAGAAACTTCATCATACATATCCTAGATTTACTAGCGGGGTTGTTAGATGAACTATATGTTGAGCTTGTTTTTGAACTACTACTAGAGGAACTATCAGATGAACTAACTTCGTCTTCCCATTGACCATTTTGTTGGTCATATTGAGAGTCAGATTCATTGGCAACGAACATACGACATGATGGACGAATGTATTGTATTGAGTCTTTACTTTTACCTCTCATTGTTACTAAGATATTAAGTAAATATGAAGATGATATAAATTGTACCTGCTATGAACAAAGAATAGTGATTAAATGAATAAAGTGAAGGTGAACAAGTTTGCAATAAGGAACGCCGCCTTCAGAATAATCTTTTAAACAGAGAAATTCTTTGTGATACAAGGTTTGGAAATTGAATGAGGGAAAATATTAAGGTTCGAGATTCATTTCTTGATATAGTAGATTTCATTGAAGCTACACCGCTAAATTTAAATAGGATCAATGAAAATACGGTCGAGATGAAAAGATTAAAATATTTATTAAAGTTTACGTCGTCTCAGAAATTTTTTGAAATAAGAAAGAAAAAATAAGAATGATAAAATACAAAACTTGATGAAAAAGAAAAATCTTACCTCAATAAATAAATTATATTTAATCTTTAAATATATGAATCAGTTCATTTTTAGGTGGACTCCTTCTAAAGGCAAATGGGCAAATGCTGATATGGAGTCTTTACCCTTATTATAGATGTAAAGATTCACAATAAAGATAAAAAAATGATTTGTGTAAGTAAGACGAAGAAAATAGGGTAAAACGTCAAAAAGCAAGGCAGAACTTCATCTTGAATAAGATCAAGCCAGAACAATATCTTCGTAAAAAACAAGGTATAGGATCGTCTTAAATAAAGATAAGGCATGACGTAATGTTGGATAAGAACCGTGAAACAAATCATCTTAGACAAGAACAATGTTTAATATCGTCTTGAATAACGACAAAAAAATGTCACTTGATAAGAACAAGGAAAATATCGTTTTTGATAATCAAGACTGCACAAATAAACCAGGGTAGGATATCTAGGACATAAAATATAAAATAATTCGAACGAGGTGAGGCGATGTGGATGAGGTAAAATAATATAAAACAGTTGATTGGTGGAAAATGTAAAGTGAAGTCAGTTGGATAAAAAACTGTAAAACGACTTAAAATTACAATAAGGATAAACGAGTTGGAAGACTTATAGCTTGATGAAATTATATAAGTAAGACAATATGAAGGGAACATTAGACGTGGCTTAAAGAGTATTCAAGAAGATTATTAATTTTTACGTTAGATTATTAATTTATCATAGACTAATATATGATAAAATTAAAATCGGAGAGTTACCAATAACCATATGTATTTTCAAGAAGTATCGATAACCACATGGATTTTCAAGTTTACCAAAAACTACCTGCAACATAAATGCTTCCAACAATACCTATGTACACACAAAACACGAACAACCATAATAATTAGTTATTTTTAACTTTCAAAACTCCAAATGTTTCAAACCCTAACTCAAAAAAATAATTCTAAAAACATATATAATTCTATTTTTCAAAAGACAAACAAAACAAAATTCACAAGTGATATTTTTAGATTTTTGTTTCTTTCTTATTTACATAACCAAATTACACGTATTTTTGCATCCGGTCGCAGTCCATATTTTAAAAAAATGTTTTTTCAACATAAAAATGCACATATTTTTTCAAATACAAAAATATGACATTTTTAAAAAAGAAAATAAAAATAAAAGAGAAAACGGTTAAGAGGTATATTGGTATTAACATAAAGCTCAGGTCGTTATCAATACTTTAATTTTAAAACCAGGTGGTTATATGTACTTTACCAAACCTTTGGTGGTTATTGGTTAATAATTTTGATGTTGGATGGTTATTGGTAGATTAACCAATTCAAATATTTATAATGGATGAATACCACATATCTTGTAATGCATGTGTTATCAAATCTTATATTTTAAGATATATGACACTATAAATAAAGATGTAACCTTTCAATGAAAATATTAAACAATATTTTAGAGAGAGAAATAATAAAGAGTTTTAACGTTTTATCATTCTTAATTTGTTTAGTATTTACAACCACTGCCATTTACTTTGACGAGGTAATCCTTTATTATAATCTAAAACTATATTGGTATATAATCTTCAGATTCATTAAATGGATATCAAAACCGTGTTTCTTTAAAATAAATCAAAGGTGTGTATGGTTGTTAAATTATTATATGGTTTACAACAAGCGCTTAAAAAATTGCACAAGAAACATGATTGTGCTATTATATCCATTAGGTTTGAATAACAATGTGGATACATATTTATACACTAAATCTCATGGTGATACATTGTTCATTGCTTGCTTTTATGTAGATAACTTACTTAATCTTAGTAATGGCATGAGTGAGATAATGAAAAAAATAGTTTATTTTTATCTTTTACCTTCAAGACTAAGAATATGGAATATGTATTATTCTTCAAATAAAATTGATACTGAATAGTAAGGGTTATTCCCTAAGTCAAACTCATTACACTACAAGATTTATTGAAAAAAATAGTTGATAAGGGAATTATCTATTAGGCTTACGACCTTATTTTGCATTGGTTCAATCATGTTAGTTGTTTAACCGTAAGCCCAAGAATGAACTGTATGTATGCATCGGCCAACAGAGCTTAAGCATCCACATTGGTTGCAATAAATTTAACTTGTCACTCCACTTGAGATGAGTGAATAATCATTATTCTATTTTTACATTTAATATTATCTCTCTCTAGTAGATTTATCTCTATAATAACTCTCCAAGATATTTGGGTGAGCCGGCCATCAGTGGTAACCATAACGGGAGTGACAATCGAGTTGCTACCCAAAAGTTTCTTTAAAAAACAAACCACGTATCATTACTCTTTATCGCTTCTTGAGCTAAATAAAGTTGAATGACTACTCAGGGAGCAGCAAGTAAACTTCTCACCCCGGGGAGTTAGGTTGTACGATAAAGTTAGGGAAAACTTATCGATTATATTATCTCTCCACTTTAGCTAGAGGAACAGAGGGAACAACTTGTGGCCAAAATCACAGCTCTTCTAGCAGAGAATGACATATTGGCCAAAATGGCCACCCTCCAATCTGAAAGGGATGATTTTATCTACCAAGTGCACTAGTGTACTAACTAATATTCGCGTAGAGACACAATTTGAGACAAACAAAGATAAAACGTACAACTTCTCCAAATGTTTTGGACCAAACCGCACCCATAGTTTCTTAAGACGGGACTAACGGGTGAGATATTGGTACTTGTCTATATCTACGAGTCAAAGTGATAAGCTATCCTCCCCTCATAGGTAGAGGTATCGCTGAAGAAACCATGCGCATATCAGGCGTAGGCAACAATCGAGATCTCGAGATATTAGGAAATCTAGGAGGGAGTCCCATAAGGACCGTAAAGCTGATCAGAAAAGGATAGGGCGAGAATCATAGCCTGTGATCATAGAGGTTGAGCAGACTGAGCTTGATCTAGCAGCTCAACAACACACCCAATATCCTTAAACCGTTATTCCTCTAAGGGTGCAATAGTAGGTATATCTCTCCGCTTCCGGATCATAAGTTGGAGTACCGACTCTAGGGAAGAATCTAGTTTTGTACCAACAAACAGTTCTGGTTCAAGGTATTGTCTACGAAAATCTTAGTGCTTATGTTTAACATAGGGTCACTTTATCTCGTGGACCCTTACATAGGTTTGGATGATGGTTCAAATAGTTTTTTTACAACCAAAGGTACAAAAAGAAGCGGCCCTCTTGTTCCAGATATTATAATGGTTAAGTTACCGCTTAGGTTTGAAATTCACAAGATGAAGTACGAAAGGGCAGGAGACCCGAAGCATCATATTGAGTAATTTGAAAATTTAATAATGAGTTTCCGCAATGATGATTGGGTATGATGTCGAGTATCCTCAGTGACCTTCAAAGATAACACTTTAACTAGGTTCAATTAGTTGGCACTGAGGTCTAACTCTAGGGTTAATATATTATGAACGTTCTTTGTACATAAAATTGTTGTAAGTAAGGTAACAAAGGGTCACGGTGACCATAATGCATTGCAAGAAGCATAATGAGTTTTTTTAAAGATATGACTCAATGCTTTATGCACACCAAGAACAACCTCGATGGTTACACTAAGGATATGTCATGTACTTCTTGCAGGTGTGGACTACTCTCGTGGACCAATTTGTCCGAAGAGGTTATGAGGAAGCAATCTTTAACTTTTGAGGAAATGTCAGTGCATGTGGAATCACAATAGTCTTCATCCACTCAAAATAGAATATCAGGTCGAGGTGGAGACGACTGAAGGAACAAGTGGGTAAGGCATGAAAAAAATACCAAATTTACTAGAGAGTGTGGCGCAGATGTACAATAAAACTAAGGTCCAAGTGCAATTAGGCTTCATCATCCAATGACTAGGCTTTGGAGGATCACAATGGTAAGTTCTGCAAATACCACACGGATTTTGGTTATTAGGAAAAGTATTGCATGGAATTAAGAGAAAAGATTCAAAGTTTGATTGATAGTGTCAAGTTGTTACAGTAAGTGAGAAATAGTAGTGGGGTTCAAAAGAGTTCCTGGAATGGATCAGGTTTGCTTGGATATGTGAATTGGAGAATCAGATGGACATCCCGAAGCAGTAAAATAAAAATATGGTAAATGTTAGCCATGTAGAAACTTTATGTGACTTGACTAATGAGTATCTAGAACATTACTCAAACTGTCATGTGGTGCAAGTTAATCCAGGGGTGAATAGTTTGACTCAGACCCCGATCGCCATGTGGCCTGAGTTCAATCAAGAGAAGATGATTTGAGTGTTGTTATGGTGCTTTTTACTATTGTTGGGAGTGATTCTATTTTAGGAATTACCAATTCTTCTAGAAAAAAAGTATGATACCGATAGGATCTCATATGATATTTAGAATGGGCGTAGGCCCAATTCAAAGAATATGCATATATGAGGATGTTCAGCTAAGGCAAGGGCTTACAAACCTCAGGGAAAGAAACTAGACCCAAAAACAATCACCTCTTTCTTCATAGGTTATTTTAAATACTATAGGGGTGGTTTAAGTTTTATGATTTTCTCACTGGTACTATATTTGAAATGGGAACATTAAAGTTTCTCGAGAATGTTTAGTTTGGGGGAAAAATAAGGGAATAGATCTTGCCAATACAGCCCCCTATATTTTTCGTTATCGTGTTGATTTTGAGAAAGAAATCGTAAAGATTCATGAAGGTTTTCACATAAATACTCATGTATTATAAGACTGGGCTTTAATGTCAATCATTTCGGTCCCGTTACAACAAGGTAATACTCGGAATAACACTAATGTTCCACTTGAGAGTTTTAACCATGATCCGATTACCACTTGTAATTGCTTATATAATTCAGATTTAGGATTTTTGTACTCATTCAACGAAATCCAAAACTAAGTCCAAACACTGTAAACTCGTCGTCTTGTTGGCTAGAAGCTTTTTAACTCTTTTATAGGTTTTCAAAAACAAATCTTGAAGATAAACGAAAGAATTATGAATAACTGAAAACTGATAATAGAAACAACAATAAACAAACCTGTAAATATTTTTTTCGTCTATTAAATAAGTGATAACAACGAGAGTTATATATGGTTTGACGAGCAATTCCATCAGACAATTAAACTTTTAAATGTCTTTTAAAACATTGGTATAAGATATGGTCCCAAAATAATTCAATAAATGGATCAGAAAAACAAAATTATTAATGTCATCTGATTTTTCATTGTGTGACTACACTCGAGTTTCCCTAGTCCTGATATATATTCGCATTTGGTTTTAATTTATCAACATACTATAGTTCCAACACGGGTAAAAAACACCAGTCATCCTTTACGTTTGCCACTTGTAGCAAGTTCATCCCTTACCTTTAAGGCTGTAATAAAGGAGTCCTTATCGTTTTATTAAGTAGAATAAAACCATCCTTTTCGAGTCCAACCCAACATTTTCCCCCATAATATCCTTTGACCAGCCACATCAGCGATCCACATAGGATGCTGATGTGGCAACCTTAAACCTTAAACCCGACCCAAGAATCAACCCTGACCCAATAACCCAGCCCAGATTCTAACCCAAGAACAAACCCTGACCCAATAACCCAACTCAGCCCTAACTACTAACCCGAAATCAAATCGAAACCCCCATTTCACTCCAAATCCATAATCCCTTCCTCTTTTCCCAATTCTCCTAACGAAACCCATAGGACGGATTACTTCGAACACTTAGCCCATAGGACTGTTCGAACTATGAAAAAAGTACTAAAAAACCTAAACACTACTTGACTAAGCTACTTGCTCTCCTACTTAGAGCTCATGGGTCTTTGAACATGACCCGGGTCCATTAAACATGACCTGAAAGCCCATAAGGGCCCAAACATAAGGGTATAAATACCCAACCACCTGCATTAAGTGTGGGTAATGAGAATTAACTACAACCAGCCAGCTTAATTATCTCTCTATTCTCTACACTAAATATATAACACCCACATACTACTATTAAACACCAAACAAATTACAAGCCTACCCCCAGGCGATAATTATCCTCACCATTCAAGAATATTATTGATTTTTACGTTAGATTATTAATTTATCATAGACTAATATATGATAAAATTGAAATAGAAGAGTTACCAATAACCATATGTATTTTCAAAGAGTATCGATAACCACGTGGATTTTCAAGTTTACCAAAAACTACCTACAACATAAATGCTTCCAACAATACCTATGTACACAAAACACGAACAACCATAATAATTAGTTATTTTTAACCTTCAAAACTCCAAATGTTTCAACCCCTAACTCAAAAAAATAATTCTAATAACATATATAATTCTATTTTTTAAAAGACAAACAAAACAAAATTCACAAGTGATATTTTTAGATTTTTGTTTCTTTCTTATTTACATAACCAAATTGCACGGATTTTTGCATCCGGTCGCAGTCCATATTTTAAAAATATGTTTTTTCAATATAAAAATGCACATATTTTTCAAATACAAAAATATGACATTTTTTTAAAAAGAAAATAAAAATAAAAGAGAAAACGGTTAAGAGGTATATTGGTATTAACATAAAGCTCAGGTCGTTATCGGTACTTTAATTTTAAAACCAGGTGGTTATATGTGATAAGAAAATATATCCTTTAAGGACTTAAATGTAATTAATAAGGACTTAATTGATAAGTTCTATTAATATAGAGTAAAATTAGGCCTTATAAGAAATATAGGGGCTGAATTGTAAATATTCCTCTATGTAACCGTTTTTCTAACTAACTTACTCAGCCTATTTAAAGAGGCTGAAGAGGTTATTGACACCTATGAAATAATCAGAAGCAAGATATTACTTTCACTACCTAAAATTCTCTTTGTGGATACTTGTGTTCTTTATTTTCTCAAATCGACTTTTATTCTTACCAAATTGGCGCTAGAAAGAGGGGACGAAGATACCTTGATCGATAGATCAAAAATCGAGTCTCAAGTTTTTTCGTTTTCTGAAGCATTTCATTCGAGTTTTTTCGTTTTTGGAGTATTTTGTTTAGATTTTCGTTGATCGGAGATGAATTCAGAAGAACGTGACAATCCGTCTGTTCGAAAGGCTATGGGAACACTGAAATCTGATCTGCAAGAAAAAGAAGCAGGTGAACCAGTTCCGATTCAATCCAATCAATTCGATTTTGAAGGAAAAATGAAGGAGTTGATAAGAAAGGTGGCAGAGCTTGATGAGTTTTCTCAAATGAAGCAAGCTAATGATAACACTAAACTCAGGTCTGAAATATCCAGAGGTGCTCAGGATGATCGGTTGGATCAGTCGAATGACGATGATGATGTTCAAGATACTCACGTAAAATACGTCTTGAGCGTAGGAAGGAGCACAGTGGAATGAAGAAGAAGGGAAAGTTGCAGAAGCGACGATATGTGTATTCTAGTGAAGAAGATGATGAGGATTCGGAATCGGATGATACACCGAGATATAAGCATTTTCGAGGTCATTCAAGAGAGCGAGAATATGAATTAAGGCCAGCTAAAGTGTATAAGAAGGAAAGGCAAGTGAATTCTCCTCGGAAAGTGTATTCGCCTCGGAAATATGTCGGGGAGCCAAGTTTGTATGCTACTGTGGGAATGAGGAACGAGGACCAGTATGTTCAAGGTGTGGATTGGAGGGATTCATCGTTGATTCGTGAGATCAGATCTGTACCGCTTCCGAGGCGGTTTGACATTTCTAAAATTGATAAGTTCGATGGAACTCAAGATCCCGATGATCATATAGAACAATTCAAGAACTATATGACCAACTTCGAGGACGATGATAGGCTGGTTTGCAGGGCTTTCTCTCAGACATTCAAAGGAACTGCATTAAAATGGTATAACAAGATTCCTAAGGAGTCTATTGCAAATTTTAGAGACTTTTACTCAGCTTTTCGAAGACAGTTTGTGGGAAGCAAAGAAATGAGAGCTAATGGAGATACAATAATACAATGTAAGCAAGATGTGGGAGAAAAGCTGAAGGATTATACCAAGAGATTTGTGTCGACAAAAGCGGGATTAGATGACTGTGAGGAATTGGTGGCTATGGCGGCGTTTCGACAAGGATTGTTGCCTGGAGATTTAGCCGATGAGACAACAAGGCGTAGAGAATTAACGTTTGGAGCTCTCATGGCCCAGGTTGAAGACCAGATCAAGGTCGAAGAGTCCACTCGAGTTTGAGGAGGAAATGTTGCTGTTCAGAAAGGGAATGCTCAGGGGGGAAATAACCAAGCGAACGCCTCGAATAACAGCTCGCCGAGGGCGAGGGGCAATCAAAATGTTATTTACCGAGGAGGTTCGAGTTCGTATCAAGGGGGTGCTAATCATCACAACTTTAGTAATCAATATCAGTTCAAACCAAGATCTAATGTATGGGTGAAACCAGAATATTATGCAGATTTGACTGAAAGTGTGGCATCGATATATGAAAAAAGCAAGGGAACAGTAAATTTTAGAAAGCCAGCAGCGATTAATAGGCCAAGGGAGGAGCGCAATAACAAGTACTGCAGGTATCATGATGATATTGGGCATGATACAAATGATTGTATTGCTTTGAAGAAGGAGATGCAGCTTCTGATAGAAAATGGAAAGCTGCTGGAGTATGTCAAAAAGAATGCTAAAGCTGTAACTCAAAAAATTGGTAATCCTAACTCTAAGCAGGAAACTGCACTGATGATTTTAGATGCTGCAGGTGATGAGTTTGATGTAGCTTCGGAATATGTCGACCCAGACCCTAGTCGATTGTTGTTGATGTCAGTAGATGAGCCGAAGCGTGAGGGACGTGTTCGAGATTTGTGTGCCTTCTTTGAGTCACTGACAATATTTGGAGGAGATTCAATGACTAACAACACTAACAATTCGAGGAAGAGGCATATAGTGAATTTAACACGTCAGATTGAAGGAGGAGCATCGGCACACCTAAGCAGCAAGAAGGATGTTCCTTTTATAATTTTCGATAGGGATGATCTGAGAGGAATTACCGGGTCACATGAAGATGCAGTGGTCATTGGAGCAGAAGTGTGCGGGGTGGAAATTCGACGAGTGTTAATTGACACTGGAAGCTCTGCTAATGTGTTGTTCAAATCAACATATGATAGACTAACTGCTCCGCCTCAGATAGAAAGGTCAGAAAGAACTATCATTGGGTTTACTGGCGCAACATCAAATGTGATAGGGGAGTTCGAAGGTGAGATTTCTTTGGGAAAAGGGCCTTTCAAAAGGAAAGTACAAGTACTTTTTATGGTGGTAGATTGTCCATCGAGCTACAACGCTATTTTTGGAAGGTCATGGCTGGCTAAAATGTATGCTATAGTTTCCACGGTTCATCAATGTTTGAAGTATGTGATCGGGGATCGAATCGGCGTAGTTCGAAGTGACCAAAAGGTGGCTAGAGAGTGTTACGCTGCTGCATTTAGACTACGTGGCAAAAGTACTGATGATCCGATGGAGAATTAGCAGTTTGGGGGGTTGTCTTCTAGTGGTACAGAGGAGGGAATTGATGATCCGAGGTCAACCCCGAGTTCTGTGGTGGTAAGTGAAGAAATAGAAGAGTACATTTTCAATAATGGCAAAGTACTTCGAATTGGGACTTTATTGTCTTTATCAATGCGAGAAAAATTGTTGAATTTTTTGTCTGAGAATTTGGATGTATTTTCTTGGAGGTCCGAGGATGTAGTGGGGGTCCCAAGTGATATCATATGTCATAGCTTGGCAGTGGATCCGAAGATCAAGCCGATAATCCAAAAAAGAAGAGCTTTTTCGTTGGAAAAATCTGAGGCCATAGTTGCTGAGGTAGATCGATTGTATAAGATAGGGCATATCAGGGAGTCCAATTATCCGAGGTGGACGGCTAATCCTGTGGTGGTGAAAAAGAAGAGCGGAAAATGGAGAATGTGTGTAGACTTCACAGATTTAAACAGAGCCTGCCCAAAAGATCCTTTTCAAGTGCCTCGAATTGACCAGTTAGTGGATTCTACTTCTGGAAATAAAATCTTGACATTTATGGATGCATTTTCAGGGTATAATCAGATTCGAATAAATTCAGAGGATGAAGAAAGCACAACTTTTATCACCGATCGAGGTTTACACTGTTATAGAGTGATGCCGTTTGGATTAAAAAATGCTGGGTCTACATATCAAAGGCTGATGAATAAGGCGTTTGCTTCACAAATATGGAGGAATATCGAAGTGTACATCGATGATATGCTTGTTAAGAGCAAAAGTGATGATGAACACATTGATGATTTAGAAGAGACGTTTTTGAATCTCAGAGCCATACAATTGAAGTTGAACCCAGAAAAATGTACATTTGGAGTCCAGTCTGGTAAGTTTCTGGGGTACATGATTAGTGAAAGAGGAATCGAAGTGGACCCAGAACAGTTGAAGGCTCTGATATCAATGTCTTCACCTCGGAATATCAAAGAAGTGCAAATGTTAACGGGCAGGTTAGCAGCTTTGAACAGATTCATTTCTCGTTTTTCAGATAAGTGCATGCCTTTTTTCCAGGTGCTGCGTCGACCAAATAATTTTGAGTGGACTTCGAATTGTGAAGAAGCTTTTGTGAAGATCAAAAATCTTTTGTCTTCTCCTGAAATATTATCAAAGCCTCGAAAGGGTGAGCAATTATTTTTGTATATAGCAGTATCGGATTATGTAGTAAGTGCAGTTCTGGTTAGTGAAGATACGAGGGTTTCGAGGCATGTCTATTATGTTAGTAAAAGTTTGGTTGATGCTGAGAAACGTTATTTGAAGCTCGAAAAATTGGCACTGTGTATAGTAGTAGCAGCGAGAAAAATGCGTCCTTACTTCCAGGCACATACGATTGTGGTTCGAACTTCATATCCATTGAAAAATGTGTTGCAAAAGCCAGATATCTCAGGAAGGATGACTAAGTGGTCTGTAGAACTAGGAGATTTCGATGTGTTATTCTCTCCTAGAACAGCTATCAAAGCTCAAGCCTTAGCAGATTTCTTGGTTGAGTTCCATTCGAGCAGACCCGAAGAGAAAGATGGTGAAAAAGTGAACACGAATCCGACGTGGACGATACGAACTGATGGGGGATCCAGTAATAAAGGGTCGAGTGCAGGAGTTGAATTGGTGGCACCAACAGGGGAGTTTATGTTTCAAGCTATAAAATTTGATATTGCATGCTTCGAATAATGAAGCTGAATATGAAGCCGTGCTAGCAGGGTTGCGGTTAGCAAAGATTTGTGGAGCAATATTCGTGCGCTTAGAAACAGATTCGCAGTTGGTAGTTAACCATGTTAAAGGGGTGTCAGAAGCTAAAAATGATCGTTTGGTTTTGTATTTGCAAGAGCTACGAGGTATGATGGCGCAATTTGAAAATGTCGAGGTGGAGCATATTCGAAGAGGTAACAACACAAGGGCTGATTCTTTAGCAACAATGGCTTACTCTGAAGAATATCCATGGATCGTAACACAACCATTGCCCTCGATTATATCAAGTTCTGAGCAATGTGAATTTGTTGAGGAGGTAGTAAATGATCTGAAGCTCGTTCGAGGTGATTGGAGGATTGATTTGTTAAACTTTATTTCGAAGGGAATACTACCTCTTGATAAACACTTGCTCAAGAAAATAAAGTATAAAGCTCTTGGTTATGTGGTATTAGATGGGGTATTGTACAAGAGATCTGCGTTGAAACCTTTGTTACGGTGTTTGAGTAAGCAAGAGTCTCAAAACATTCTATCTTAATTACATGATGGAGATGGGTCAGCTCATTGTGGATTCAAAGCTTTAACGCGTAGGGTATTGTTGGCAGGGTATTATTGGCCTACCATATTGCAGGATGCCAAGTTATTAGTTCGAAGCTGTGATACTTGTCAGAGGTATGCAAATTTAATACATAAACGAGCAGTACCCCTAATGACAATATCAGAGGCGGTTCCTTTCGATAGGTGGGGGATTGATTTAGTAGGACCATTACCTATGGCTTCAGGTGGAAGACAGATGATTATTGTTGCGGTTGATTATTTTTCAAAGTGGGCAGAAGCAGAACCTTTAGCTGGGACAAAAGCTAAGGATGTAATCAAGTTTATTCAAAGTAACATCTGCTACCGTTTTGGAGTTCCTCGGAAAATAACAACGGACAACGGTCCCCAATTTAATAACAAGGAAATAGATTCTTTTTGCTCTTCGAAAGGAATACAACAATGCTTTTCTACTCCTTTCCACCCCCAAGCAAATGGGCAGGTAGAAGTTACAAATAGATCTATTTTAGAGGGTTTAAAGAAAAATTTGGCAGAAGCAGCAGGGAAATGGCCAAATTATCTTCAAGAAGTGTTGTGGGCATATCGAACAACCCCTAGAGAGGCCACAAAGGAGACTCCTTTCTCTTTGGTGTATGGAATGGACGCTGTGTGCCCTGCTGAATCTACATTGCCTTCCTACAGGTTATTACGATATTCCGACGTGGATAATGATGAAGCTAGAAGGGTTGAGCTTGATTTGTTAGAGGAAAAAAGGGTCAAAGCGTATTTAAATGTGGTTCATTATCAAACCTTAATGAGAAGCAGATACGATGCTAAAGTTAAGAAGAGAGAATTCAAAGTTGGCGATCGGGTGTTGCGAAAAGTATTTCTTCATACTAAGGACAAGCACCTCGGAAAATTGGCTCCGAATTGGGAGGGTCCTTATGAAGTCAAAATGAAGGTCAAGCCAGGTTCCTACAGGTTGTCTGATCGTGAGGGGAGGATGCTCAAGCACCCTTGGAATATAGAGCATTTGAAATTGTACTCTGAGTAAAATCGAACTTCGAATTTTTGTAAAACAGACATACTCTTTCCTTATCTGTTGGCCCAGAAAGGTTTTAACGAGGTGTCTGGTTAATATTGAATTTTTTAATAAAATTTCTTTTGGCCATTGGTTGTTTAGTATGATGAGTGATTTATTATTTTGGTGACTTGGCAAAGACTGATCATCTTTGAAAGTTGACCAAGAGTAATTTTCCGAAGCAATAGCTTTGAAGAAACAACCAAATTTTCGAGGTGCCACGTCTTATGAGTGCATCTAATTTTCGAGGTGCCACGTCTTATGAGTGCATCTAATTTTCGAGGTGCCACATCTTATGAGTGCATCTAATTTTCGAGGTGCTACGCTTTATAAGTGCATTTAATTTTCGAGATGGCATACTTTATAAGTGCACCAGAGATTTGAAATATTAAGAAAGTTGCTTGTCTCATTAGATAAAAGGTGAGGCTTACAAAAAAGGACAAACTACTTAATTAAAACACACAAAAAACAAACACGACATATGTAAACTATTGATTAATCCTCTTCTTCCGATGACCCGTTAGAAGCGTCACTTTCTTCTGAAGAGCTTGATGGTACTTCGAATGCCTCTTTTGGACGATCTTTCTCTGGGACTTGCTTCCAAAATTCTTTTAAGTTTAGCCTTGGGTAGGCAGCATGGATTTCTCGAAGAAGATTATTAGCTGTATCGATTTCAGCCTTTCTGATACCTTCAAGCATCACAGAACCAACAGCAGCTTCAGCTTTTTTGACGGCAGCTTTCTTTTCTTCCTCGAATCCTGCTCGAAGCGTAGTCAATTGAGTTTGGCAATTATCCAATTTTTCTTGAATTTCCTTAACAAGTTTCTCAGCGTCGGTAGATTTTTTATTTTCCACAGAAATAGTAGTATAATGTTGAGAATTTAGATTTTCAAGAGCCAGTCGATGAGAAGCCTCCAGAGCTTTGATTTTTTCTTTGTGCTCCTTAAGAAGCTTTCCTTTCTCAGCTTCGAAATTTTGAAGTGCTTCATTCTTCGAAGCTTTTTCAGAGTCTGTTTCTTTTTTGCTCTTAACTAATTCTTGTGCAAGGAGCTCCAATTGGGTATGTGAATTTTTTACTTCTTCACATAATTTTTTGGCTGCAGCACTTAAGTTATCAAAAGGTCGAAGAATTGAAGTTACCTCATCGGATCTGTCTGGATTAGGCAAGTTTGATGGGTGGTGATGAACAGGAACAATTGCGTTAGATATTGAAGCCATGGCAGCCCCAGTAGAAGTTGATGGAATGGTGTTGGTAGGCTGAGAGCCTCCACCAGTGAATGCAAAATCCCCACTTGAGTTGAAGTCTTCGAGGTTAAGGTAATCATCTACTTGGCTATCTCCTAGTGCCGGTCCCCCTTGAGGATTTTCTTCAATAAAAGTTTTCCCATGCACCTCGGAAGCCAGTACCTCTTCGAGCATGTCAGCCTCGTTCTTTTTCTTTGGAGTGGCGGACTTGCTCTTTTTTTTCTTTGGAGTGTTGCTTTCCTTCTTTTTCTTAAGTGCAGGTTCGTCTTCTTCGGATATATGGGAAAGTTGAGATGCAGGTACTTTTCGTTTCCCTGCACGCTTCGAAGTTTTGGAAGGGTTAGCTTTGCTTGTGTTGGCTTTTTTTAGGGTTAGCTTTCCCTTCTTTTTTAGTGGCAGGTGACTGTCACTTCGATTCCTGGTGGGAAGGTAGGTTTTCCCATCTGGTGCGAGTATTCTTTGGACTGCTATGATGGGATCTGGGGGGGGACATCGGATCTTCAGGGAAGTCAGCTCCCAAGGTTATGCGCCACAGATGGCTGTTGACGAAGTTGATTGGTTGAAAGGCTGAGTGAAAGCCATTTCCCCAGGCTTTCTCTGCCCATTCAGCCATTCTCTGGAAGATGACCTTTGCAGTTTTTCGACGACTTTTGAATCTCCTCGGAATTTCTGAAAAGAGAATAAACAGTTGATTATCGACGGCTAGCCTTAATAAGTTAAAAAATGTTAACAATACAATAATGATTTACTTACTGCTATCTCTCCAGGTGAGAGTAAGTTTTGAGGGGTTGTCATCGGAAATCTCTTTGCCATTTTCCCAAGCTCCTGATAAGAAGACAAACCTTTGTTTCCAAAATTTATCAGCCTCGAGGAGGTCATCGATAATCTTCAGATCATCCTCCAGTGTTAGGTAGTAGAATGGTAAGACTGGCCCATTTGAGATTTTGGTCAGTGAGATGAAGTCTTCAATTTCGAGGGGGATACCTCCTAGCCTCGACATCATAATGGCGGAGAATAAAGTGAATAGTTGGTTTGGGGTAACCTGTGTTGGGCACAACTTAAGAATTTCGAAGTACCTTACAATCATTGGATCGAGGGGAAATCGAAGTCCCCAGTTGAAGAGCTCAGGATAGACTACTAGTTCGTTCTTCTGACAGCTCAGAGGTGTTTCTCCTTCTACTGGTAGTCGAAGAGCCATGTTATCTGTTAATCCCCACAGTTTTTTGAGTTCCTCTTTTTCTGATTCGAGGTAGTAAGTATAGAGTACATTTTTTAGGGCAAGAATGTACCGAGGAGAAAGTGATTGAAGATTCTCTTGAACCAAGGCAGCAACATCCTCGGGGAGTGTAATGAGAGGTTTCTTTCCTCGATTTTTCTTCGGAGGGATTACCCCGTCCGCCTCGGATTCCTCTTCGGCATCAGATTCAGTGGCCTCAGAATCATTTTCTTTGTTATTGTCCTCAACGGTGGTTTCATCGTGACGACTTCGAATTTGAGTCTCCGTTTGAGTCACAAGAATTGGTTGACTATTCTCTGGTATAACGTCAACCACTTCTTGTGGGGGAGGAGAAGATGTTTATGCATCGTCACCCATTGCTAGAAAGGTTGATTTCTTGTTAAGATTAACTCTAGTTGCTTCGAATCGTAGGATAGGTGATTTGGGTTGTAGTTTTTTAGAAGTTGGTGGTTTGTCAGAAGTGACAGCCTTAGATTTTCGATGTGGTCTTAATGATGGGGAAGTGGGTAGATTTCGAGGAGGAGAAGGTTGTTGGTTAGATTCTGGGTTTGAAGCTAGAGATGAAGTAGCAAGATTGGGATCGAAGTTACCGTACTTGAAGGTGGTAAGGGAAGAGTGAGGACCGTTGTAGATCAACCCAGCTGCTCTGTATTCGTCAGCTCTCTCTCCAATACAAAGATAATCGTAGGCACCGAATACTTGATTGCTAGAGCCAGGGAAGAGAGATTTCTTTGTTGTTCTTGGTTTTCTGGGTTTAGATCTTTTGTATTTGGGATATCTTCTCATACAATAGGTATTGATCTGAGAGGTTGTTTTAGTGGCTGAACAACGTGGAGTTTTTGAAGAACATGATGAAGATGGCTTGAAGGTTGATGAAGAGTAGGATGAAGATGAAGAACAGGATGAAGATGACTTTGAAGTGATTTATCTAAAAAGTTCTTAGTGAAGGTAGAGCTGGGTATTTATAGTTAAAAGAAATGACGTTGAGAATTTGAAGAGGCAAAACCAGTGAGTTGCTCTCATTGGGTGGAATGTGAAACGTAAAGGAAACATGTAGTGTCATAGACCTATCAAGAAGGGTCTAATCAGTCTTTCAAGTAGGGATCAGAAAATTCGAAGCATAAGCAAAATTATGTCTCTAGTAACAATATTCGAAGTAAAGGCAAGGTTGCATTTCAAGTTAGCAGGTTCGAAGTGATTAGGGAATTTATTTGCACTTATTCTTAGATTCGAAGAGAAGTTGCAAGTCATTGGGCTTAATCATAATGAAGAGGCGAAATGAAGGAAGTTGTATTTACTTGGAGTAAAGTCCGAAGAGCGAATAGTTCTTATAAATTGTCTGTATAAGAACTAGGGGGGCTACTGATAAGGAAATATATCCTTTAAGGACCTAAATGTAATTAATAAGGACTTAATTGATAAGTTCTATTAATATAGAGTAAAATTAGGCCTTATAAGAAATATAGGGGCTGAATTGTAAATATTCCTCTATGTAACCGTTTTTCTGACTAACTTACTCAGCCTATTTAAAGAGGCTGAAGAGGTTATTGACACCTATGAAATAATCAGAAGCAAGATATTACTTTCACTACCTAAAATTCTCTCTGTGGATACTTGTGTTCTTTATTTTCTCAAATCAACTTTTATTCTTACCAATATGTACTTTACCAAACCTTTGGTGGTTATTGGTTAATAATTTTGATGTTGGATGGGTATTGGTAGATTAACCAATTCAAATATTTATAATGGATGAATACCACATATCTTGCAATGCATGTGTTATCAAATCTTATATTTGAAGATATATAACACTATAAATAAAGATGTAACCTTTCAATGAAAATATTAAACAAATTTTAGAGAGATAAATAATAAAGAATTTTAACTTTTTATCATTCTTAATTTGTTTAGTATCTACAACCACTGCCATTTACTTTGACGAGGTAATTCTTTATTATTATCTAAAACTATATTGGTATATAATATTCAGATTCATTAAATGGATATCAAAATCGTGTTTTTTTTAAATAAATCAAAGGTGTGTATGGTTGTTAAATTATTATATGGTTTACAACAAGCGCCTAAGAAATTGCACAAAAAACATGATTGTGCTATTATATCCATTAGGTTTGAATAACAATGTGGATACATATTTATACACTAAATCTCATGGTGATACATTGTTCATTGCTTGCTTGTATGTAGATAACTTACTTAATCTTAGTAATGACATGAGTGAGATAATGAAAAAAATAGTTTATTTTTATCTTTTACCTTCAAGACTAAGAATATGGAATATGTATTATTCTTGAAATAAAACCGATACAGAATAGTAAGGGTTATTTCCTAAGTCAAACTCATTACACTACAAGATTTCTTGAAAAAAATAGTTGATAAAGGAATTATATATTAGGCTTACGACCTTATTTTGCATTGGTTCAATTATGTTAGTTGTTTGACCATAAGCTCAAGAATGAATTGTATGTATGCATCGACCAACAGAGCTCAAACATCCACATTGATTGCAATAAATTTAACTTGTCACTCCACTTGAGATAAGTGAATAATCATTATTCTATTTTTGTATTTAATATTATCTCTCTCTAGTGGATTTATCTCTATAATAACTCTCTAAGATATTTTGGTGAGCCGGCCATCAGTGGCAACCATAACGGGAGTGACATTCGAGTTGCTACCCAAAAGTTTCTTTAAAAAACAAACCACGTACCATTACTCTTTATCGTTTCTTGAGCTAAATAAAGTTGAATGGGTACTCAGGGAGCAGCAAGTAAACATCTCACCCGGGGGAGTTAGTTTGTACGATAAAGGTAAGGAAAACTTATCGATTATATTATCTCTCCAGTTTAGCTAGAGGAACAGAGGGAACAACTTGTGGCAAAAATCACAGCTCTTCCAGCAGAGAATGACATATTGGCCAAAATGGCCACCCTCCAATCTGAAAGGGATGATTTTATCTACCAAGTGCACTAGTGTACTAACTAATATTCGCGTAGAGACACAATTTGAGACAAACAAAGATAAAACGTACAACTTCTCCAAATGTTTTGGACCAAACCGCACCCATAGTTTCTTAAGACGGGACTAACGGGTGAGATATTGGTACTTGTCTATATCTACGAGTCAAAGTGATAAGCTATCCTCCCCTCATAGGTAGAGGTATCGCTGGAGAAACCATGCGCATATCAGGCATAGGCAACAATCGAGATCTCGAGATATTAGGAAATCTAGGAGGGAGTCCCATAAGGACGGTAAAGCTGATCAGATAAGGATAGGGCGAGAATCATAGACTGTGATCATAGAGGTTGAGCAGACTGAGCTTGATCTAGCAGTTCAACAACACACCCAAGATCCTTAAACCGTTATTCATCTAAGGGTGCAATAGTAGGTATATATCTCCGCTCCCGGACCATAAGTTGGAGTACCGAATCTAGGGAAGAATCTAGTTGTGTACCAACAAACAGTTCTGGGTCAAGGTATTGTCTACGAAAATCTTAGTGCTTATGTTTAACATAAGGTCACTTTATCTCGTGGACCCTTACATAGGTTTGGATGATGGTTCAAATAGTTTTTTTACAACCAAAGGTACAAAAAATGGCCCTCTTGTTCCAGATATTATAATGGTTGAGTTACCGCTTAGGTTTGAAATTCACAAGATGAAGTACGAAAGGGCAGGAGACCCGAAGCATCATATTGAGCAATTTGAAAATTTAATAATGAGTTTTCGCGATGATGATTGGGTATGATGCCGAGCATCCTCAGTGACCTCCAAAGATAACACTTTAACTAGGTTCAATTAGTTGGCACTAAGGTCTAACTCTAGGGTTAATATATTATGAACGTTCTTTATACATAAAATTGTTGTAAGTAAGGTAACAAAGGGTCACGATGACCATAATGCATTGCAAGAAGCATAATGAGTTTTTTTAAGGATATCACTCAACGCTTTATGCACACCAAGAACAACCTCGATGGTTACACTGAGGATATGTCATGTACTTCTTGCAGGTGTGGACTACTCTCGTGGACCAATTTGTTCGAAGAGGTTATGAGGAAGCAATCTTTAACTTTTGAGGAAATGTCAGTTCATGTGGAATCACAATAGTCTTCATCCGTATAATATCGGATCGAGGTGGAGACGGCTGAAGGAACAAGTGGGTAAGGCATGAAAAAAATACCAAATTTACTGAGAGTGTGGCCCAGATGTACAATAAAACTAAGGTCCAAGTGCAATTAGGCTTCATCATCCAATGACTAGGCCTTTAGAGGATCACAATGGTAAGTTCTGCAAATACCACACGGATTTTGGTTATTAGGAAAAGTATTGCATGGAATTAAGAGAAAAGATTCAAAGTTTGATTGATAATGTCAAGTTGTTACATTACGTGAGAAATAGTAGTGGGCTTCAAAAGAGTTCCTCGAATGGATCAGGTCTGCTTGGATATGTGAATTGGAGAATCAGATGGACATCTGGAAGCAGTAAAATAAAAATATGGTAAATGTTAGCCACGTGGAAACTTTATGTGACTTGACTAATGAGTATCTAGAACATGACCCAAACTGTCATGTGGTGCAAGTTAATCCAGGGGTGAATAGTTTGACTCGGACCCCGATCTCCATGTGGCCTGAGTTCAATCAAGAGTAGATGATTTGAGTGTTGTTATGGTGCTTTTTACTATTGTTGGGAGTGATTCTATTTCAGGGATTACCAATTCTTCTAGAAAAAAAGTATGATACGGATAGGATCTCATATGAGATTTAGAATGGGCGTAGGCCCAATTCAAAGAATATGCATATATGAGGATGTTCAGCTAAGGCAAGGGCTTACAAACCTCAGGAAATAAACTAGACCCAAAAACAATCAGCTCTTTCTTCATAGGTTATTTTAAATACTATAGGGGTGGTTTAAGTTTTATGATTTTCTCACTGGTACTATATTTGAAACGGGAACATTAAAGTTTCTCGAGAATGTTTAGTTTGGGGGAAGAATAAGGGAATAGATCTTGCCAATACAGCCCCTTATATTTTTCGTTATCGTGTTGATTTTGAGAAAGAAATCGTAAGGATTCATGAAGGTTTTCACATAAATACTTATGTATTATAAGACTGGGTTTTAATGTCAATCATTTCGGTCCTGTTACAACAAGGTAATACTCTGAATAACACTAATGTTCCACTTGAGAGTTTTAACCATGATCCGATTACCACTTGTAATTGCTTATATAATTCAGATTTAGGATTTTTGTACTCATTCAACGAAATCCAAAACTAAGTCCAAACACTATAGACTCGTCGTCTTGTTGACTAGAAGCTCTTTAACTCTTTTATAGGGTTTCAAAAAGAAATCTTGAAGATAAACAAAAGAATTATAAATAACTGAAAACTGATAATAAAAACAACAATAAACAAATCTGTAAATATAAATAAGTGATAACAACGACAGTCATATATATATATATATATATATATGGTTTGACGAGCAATTCCATCAGACAATTAAACTTTTAAATGTCTTTTAAAACATTGGTATAAGATATGGTCCCAAAATAATTCAATAAATGGATCAGAAAAACAAAATTATTAATGTCATTTGATTTTTCATTGTGCGACTACACTCAAGTTTCCCTAGTCCCGATATATATATTCACATTTGGTTTTAATTTATCAAAATACTATAGTTCCAACACTTATAGTTGTGAGCGCCATGTTTTAAATGGTATCGTTGCCTGTAAGCGAGAAGAAAATATGAGGATTTTAAAGTTGATTCGTTTTGTTTATTCATTTCCCCGTCTACCACATTCTTGGATCCAGTTTACTCTGATTCAGCTCAACTAAAAAGCAAACCAAAACAGAAGTGATCGAACCTTGATTGAAAATAAAACAAAATTCAGTTATATAGAAGATCTCCTAATTTTGAGGGGGCAAAAAGCAATTTTACATATTTAATTTAAGATTTTTCGAACCATAAAAAAAACTTAGATTCTCTTTCTCTCTCTGCTTGGCTACCGATTCTCTTTCTCTCTCTGCTTGGCTACCTGTGCCTCTGAAAATGGAGAGTGGATTTCCCATACTAAACAGTCTCTTACAGCACACGCTGAAAAACCTCTGTTCTTACTCAAACTCTTCAACCTCTTCCAAGTGGGTTTATGCTGTCTTTTGGAGGATCCTACCCAGAAACTATCCTCCACCCAAGTATTAGAAAATATATAGATCTAACATTCGATTTATTCATAAAATATAGTTTTTTTTTGTTACATAAAGTAAGAGACTGAATACTCTGTTTTTATATGACATTTCGTTCTGTTTTCCAGGTGGGATTATGGAGGAAGCTGTCTTGATCGGTCAAAAAGAAACTTAAGAAACTGGTAATCAACATTTCTAAAAAGTAAAAACCACCCATGTTTCTGATTTCCTTATCGAATTTAGTACTACAAATCTTGATAAATCCTCTACTGTTCAGGATTCTTGTTTGGGAAGATGGGTTTTGTGATTTCTGCGAATGCCAACGGGAATATGTAAATGGGAAATTCGGAGCTGATGTTTTCTACAAAATGTCTCATGAAGTTTATAATTTTGGAGAAGGGTAAGTCAAAAGATTCTTTATCTTTTCTTCTTAATCTTTACTTTATAATCTTGGTTAAATAATAATTCATTTACACTATAATACATGGTTCTTTTTTCTTCAGGTTAGTCGGGAAAGTTGCAGCAGATAATATTCACAAATGGGTGTTTAGAGAAACCGGAAATAAATCTGATATTGTTTCTGCTTCATCGTGGAATATATCTTTTGAGCCTGTAAGGGAATGTTTGGTTCTCTTTCAAGGAAAAAACAGGAAGTACTTTTGTTATTTAAGGCTAAAAACCATAGTCACTCATCAGAGTGGGTGATTTGTGTCAAAACGATGTTATTTTCGACCGTTCAAAAATAAAAATTTGGTATCCTAAAAAAATAAGTATTAAAAAAGTTTAAGTCGGATGATCAGAAAATAAATAAAGGTTCATTTTTTTGTTTGAGGTAAGTCTACGTTATTTTTTTAATTGTGCAGAAACCGAAGGCATGGGAGTATCAGTTCAATACTGGAATTAAGGTAAGCGGCATATTCATATAGAAAATCAAGTACTTGACATACTAATATTTATTGTTCGATTTTGTAGACAATTGCTATCATATCTGTAAGAGAAGGGATCATTCAATTGGGTTCATTTGATAAGGTTCCTTTTTCTTTTCACCAACTTTTTTCTATAATTGTTTGAAATTAGTAGGCTTAAAACTATTTAATTATAAAACCCTATATATAATAACTTCTTTTTACTAATCTTTATGATGATTACATAAGCACTTTTTAATTTAATACGATATGAATATGAAATGATAGATGTTGAACAAAAATTATTGGTGGTTCAAAAAGGACAAATCTTTACATAGTCTGAATATAACTGTATTAACTTTCTTTCATGCTCAATCTGAGCTTCCTCAGGTTATGGAGGACCTGAATCTGGTGATTAGTATACAAAGGAAATTCAGCTATTTACATAATCTGCCTGGCATTTTCGCCATACAAAGACCACACCTACCTCTTCATCATCCATACTCTTATAAACCCGACACGCAATTTCTTGAAACCCAAGAAAGGTCTTTACCCATTACCGGCAAAAACCAATTAGCCGGAACAAAAAGACCATTCAGTGAAATCATGGACGTGTCTCATTTAAGCTGATCCCACCCTTTTAGACGTCTATGTCTTGTAAGATAAATAAAGTTCAGTTGGAATTTCGATTTGATTTGATTTGGATTTGGATTTGGAGCATGTATCTACTTAGTTTTGATGATCTCTTATGATCTACTAATATTAAAATCGGTCCCATTTTATTTGAGTTGGTAGGTTTTGAATTAAGTTTCTGACACAGTTTTTAATTCAATTTATTAATGTACTTGTCAAACCTGAGATCCATTAGTTGTGGCATGATCAGATTATATATCGCTAGGGCAATTATCCTCTCTTTAATTGTCTTTTGTCGGAAAGTTAGGTTTGAAACCCACTTTTAACACCAACTGACTTATTAAACCTAAAGTAGACATATGTACAGAACTGATGATTTAAGTTCATGATTGCTTAAAACATGGTTTGACACGATTGGACCATAAAAACCATATACAAATATAGCTAGTGGGGATATGCCCCGGGGGCAAAACCCTATCTCCAAGGCACAACCATTGTGAAATGGTCCCCAAGTAACCAATGAAGATGTATAGTGACAAGTGATAATTGAGTACTGAAGGATCAAGTTGTTGCATAAGACATTTGATTTTTGGTCCCAGTCATAATGTATGGTTCGCAACCGAATTTCCAGATTTTGTTCCCTTTTCAGATTTCAACTTTTATGTAATAAAAATAGATGTGCTTTTTGTGTTGTAAGTTTATAAAACAGCGCCGAGGATGTAGGTGTGTTTCGATAAAAAGAAACTCATTTAATCTTCTATACTCATCAACGATCATGTTTTTAGAGCAATGGAGTATATTCTTATATTCTACCCGTTGGGTTGCATACGATATTACTAAAGAATTGGAAATGTTTGTAGAGGTACGAGCAAACATGTACTAGTTCGCCTGGGTACACTCTAAGTGTCTGTTGGTGCACATAAGGCACGAGCAATATAGCTATCACACTGATTGGCATGTGAGATATGTACCAGATAAAGTATCAATAAGTCCATCTGAATCTATAAATATGGTTCCAGATTTGTCCACCTCGCTATAAATCATTCAAGTAATTAGGTTTCATTTCAAATGTTTACAGAAGTAACATAGTTCAAGATACACTTCTTATTTCCGTTCGTGCTAGAACATATTCAGACTGCAATCAAGTAGAGTGAGGAAGCAATTCAAATAATCGACTTCAGTAGACAGGAGCTTATACAATGGTATATTCAAATTAGATAGCAAACAATTGTCTGTCTTTGTTGTTGAACATGAAATACAGATACACATATATACAGAACCAGTATCTGAATTATAATAATTTAACAATCTGCAGTTGCCTTGATTAGTAATAAAGAAACAATGGCGAAGCAGTAAATATATAAAAGGAATCAATGCTTCGATTATTGGTTCTAAGCGCTGCTCCTTAAGCCTTGGCTTCCATGAGCCCAGAATGGCTTAGCACGAGTTCGTCTAAAGGCCTTGACGCTCATTGGATTGTTCTTACTGATCAAACAAGTTCCTGCTTTCACGTCGCAAACAGGATATTCATGTGGGCAGCAACTGTAATGGTCGTCGCAGCAAGTAGCAGCCTCGAGGGGGCAGCATCCCCAAGCGAAGCAATACTTTCCGTACTCGAACATACAACAGCAAGTGGTGCTTTCTTCACAAGTGTAATAACTGTCGCAAACAACTGGCGGTTTAATCGGAGATGGAGGTGATGGTCCTGGGTTAGGAGGGTTTTGGCCTTTCTTGATTGGATATGAAGGTTCAATCGCGATTCCACATTTTCCGGCGCTTGTGCCGGCGAGATTCCTCTCCATCCTTATGTAACCTGCTTCTCCCCAGCTTGGTCCCCATGAGTTTTTCACAATCCAATAGTCTTTACCGTTTTCTGTTCCGTACCCAACAGCTGTCACACCATGGTCGAGAGCTGTTCCACACTGGCCTGTAAATACTCCCTGAAATTCATCCGAAAGAAAATAACAATAAATAATTACTTCAACCATTCTATATCAGTGAATGCATTGTTGGGTAAAAGAGTCTTACGGAATCATAGAGCTGGAATGTCCTGCCACCACCTTCAATAGCAACACTGATTGGTTGGTTCGAAAGTGCCTTCTTTAAGGCCGCTTCGTTATTCGCTGGAACATCTTCATAGTCATCGATTGAAACAACCTTGGCATTTTTCTACAATTACACAACAATTAACATGGGTAAAATTGAAGATTGAAAACCTTGTATCCTTAAGTAAGAAGTAACTAACCCTGTATTGGTCGCATCGTGAATCATAACCCTTGTAAGGATAATCGTCTTCAGAGTCAATGCCACCATTGTTAATGATAAATTCAAAGGCATAGTCCATGAGACCTCCATTGCAACCTTCGTTGTAAGATTTATCACAATCCACCAACTCTTGTTCCGAAAGAGAGATTAGTTCTCCCGTAACTATTTTATTAATCCCTTCCACGGCTGCGATCGTCGAAAATGCCCAACAACTCCCTTCATATTCAAATCAATACTTCGTTAAAAGTGGAGTATCAATCATCATGAACAAATGTAATACTGATAAAGCATGTTAGATTTTGAAAATCGAAGATCACTAGACATATTTAATCTTAATCCAATGATCTATCTAAATATAACCCAGTTCAGATCAATCGAATCTGAAGTAATCGATCACTTCATGGAAATGATTAAAAAATTACAAGCCATATTCAAGATTCTTGGATTCTTAGTCGTCCATGACTGACTGACATAATCACTTGCCCCACTAAAAAGTTCAGGTGGCCATACATAGAATATCCAGCTAAAATGGAGGGGCCTATATGCCAAAGATTAAAAAACAAAATATCATCTCAACGGTTTACACAACTTTTTTGTCTATCAAAATAGATCCCAAATTCTCAATGATTGAGTTTTATACTATCAATTAACTTTGGAATAGTATCAACTATAGACACAAAATTAAAATCTATATAAAATAACAATAAATAAATAAAATTGGGATCTAAAAAGAAGGGCTAGAAAAGAAATTTTACCACAACTTCCTTGATCTTTGACTTCAGCTACAGCTCCTTCCTTCCTCCAATCAACAGATTCCGGCAACTCATCGCCGACACGAGGCGCATACCGATCACTGCTCTTCACCACCTTCTTCTTCTTCGTCTTCACGCCCAAATACGTCGATCGGTACTCCTCGTTGGTCAAATCAGCGAACCGGTTCAGCCCGACGCGATAACTCCGGTCAACTGAGTTATGCTCTTCCACGAACCTGAGATTATCTTTAAAAATCTCGAAACGTTTCTCTTTCTCTCCTAATCCGTTGTAAACCTTACCATGTTTCACAAGCCACTCCTCGTACAACGCCATGACCTCTCCATCGGTCTTTGGATGGGAACTCGACAGATGTCGATCGTCGTAAGATATAATCGACATGTCGGAGGCTGAAGAAACGACGATCATCGTCGCCAGTAGAAGTAGAATCGCCATGATTGGTTTCTGTGAAGTCATTTTGAATTTTGGTTTAGAAAGAGAGAAAGTGAGGTGTAAAATTGGGGAGGCTACGGTGAGTTTAAAAAGGAAGATTCATGGATATTTTGGTAATAAAGATTAAATGGAGTGGTCGTAAGTGAAACGTGTGGTGGATTGATTGGGTTTGGATGTTCAGATAAACACAGTCCATAGATTCATTTAGGAGTTTTGGATTTTTGAATCGGAATCTGATTATGTCACGCGCCGTCTGTGCCAGTATGTATACATGAAAACAGAAAATATAGTATTTTATAGTTTTAGTTGTTGAGTCTATGCGTTTTATATAATTGTGTCATTTGTGTGAATTTTGAACAAGAAATATCTTTTGATCGTCCATTTTTATATAAGATAGTTTTGGGTAAGAAAAATGTATTTAGATTTTTTTTATTTATTTTGAATAAAATTAATTTCATGTGCATGTTTATTTAAGAGATTAATTTTATCGAAAATAGAAAATCAAATGAATAGGCTTTATCAAAAATAAATAGTTAAATGACTATTTGTCAAGACAATGTATAACAACACAAGTGAAAAGACTAATTGTATCCATAATGGATAGTCAAAAAAAATTCATATTCTTTTTAGTCTATGGTTCTTTTTAGTCGATGGATCTGGCACGAAAATGGATAGTCAATGGACCAATATATATTTGGAGTCTAATTGTGTGTTTTTCTGACACATAATGTAGTTTTTTTTTTGAAGTTTTTAGTGTTTGAGTTTGTTTATTACTCATACACGTATTTTTTGGTTTGGAATTAATACTATTTTTTTGGCTTAATCCTATGTGATATAATGATATAATCTTTATGGTTTATAATGCACAATATGATATTTTTCGTCCAATCTTTTTTAGTTGTTGGTCTTTTGAATTCCACTCCGGTTTTTTATGAGATTAGAGTCTTATTTGTCTTTATTTTCCTTAATCGTGTTGAGTATATTATTTTTTCCCGATAAAAGTCTAGAGAGACTCGTTGAAGCTTGGGGATCGAAACATAAAATTCTTCCATAAAAGTTTCAAAAATCACATTTTGAGAAACAAAATTGTATTTATCTCCAACACTAACGGTGACCTTACGACTACCACTAACGTGGTGACGAGTGTCTTAGTGAACTATTTCTTCATCCTTTCTAGGCTCTAGTTTTCCCTCTGGATACCATGATCTCATTAGAATTTCTTTACTTATTTTGCAAAAGCCAACCCTCAGGATAGGACTTCAATGGTTGTTCTGTTACTCGACACAAATTAAAAGCACCATTTTTGGTATTGACAATGATAAATTTTTGGGACTGATGACTTTACTGCAGGATTTTTAAGCATGTTTGGAACATTATAGGCAAAATATATGTGATGGGATCTCAATATTCTTTTATATCAGATGTTTTGTTGCGAATGAGTCGAATAATTCCTTGACATTGTACCGTGTTCGGCGGTACAGTTTTGTGTCATTGACAAGCTGTAATACAATGGATGGTTTTCTTATTAGTGTTTATGATCCCATTAGGCCCACTGTCTAGTAAGTCTATTAATTCCCTATAAATAGACTACTAGGGCTACACAAAACAAAATCTGAAATCTGTAACATTTTCTATCATAGTGAAACTCTTTTCTTTAGCGGCGCCCGTGGACGTAGACAATTGTCGAACCACGTTAAATCTTGTGTTCATTTAAGTCTTTCATTCGCATATGTTATGTACTTGATCCATTTTGTGATAATTGCATAGTGATTTAATAACAAAATTGGTATTACAACCACGTGGTGAAATTAGGGCTTTTGCAATTAGGGTTTCACAATGGCGTCTACAGCAACAAAATACATGATTGAAAAATTTGATGGGGAATCCAGCTTTGCATTGGGGAAGATTAAACTAAAATCTTCATTGGTACTGGAAGGGCTGTGGAAGGCTGTGGAGAGTAAGTTACCAGAAGAGATGAAAGAATAGAAGAAACAAGATCTTTAAGAAAGGGCTTTGTGCTGGATTTTAATGAGTGTGAAAGACAATATGCTTCGCGAGATTAGTGGTGAGAAGACTGCTGCCTGCGTATAGAAGAAGCTAAGAGATCTTTACTCATAGAAATCAATAGTAAACCAATTATACTTGAAGAAGCGTTTGTATGATTTCAGATTGAAAGAAGATATGTCCATAACAGAGCACTTAGATAATTTTAAATCAATTATAATGGATTTGGAGAACATAGATATCAATATTGAGGGTGAGGATCAAGATTTGTTTGTATTGAGATCGTTACCAGCTCCCTATGAAAACTTCGTAGATACCATTATGTATGGTAAGGATAATTTATCACTAGCAGATGTTAAAGGGGCATTGAAATCAAACGAGATGAGACAGTTGCAACCAGAAAATCAAGCTGAAGGGGATGGTCTTAAGACTATGGGAAGATCTGGAAGCAAAACGAGTTCTTAAAAAGGAAGAACTAGAGGTCCAAGTCAAAAGTAAAGCACTCAAACTGTTATGAATGCGGTGAGCAGGGTTATTATAGGAGAGATTGTCCGAAACTGAATGGTAAGAAAGAAAATCAAAAGGAAAATGCAGCAAACATTGTTGAAGGTGTGAACGATTCCGACGATAGTGAAAATAGTGGTAGAAGAAATGTATTTTTCATGAGTTCAGACTTTGGGCAAAACTCTTGGGTACTCGATAGTGGCACTATATATCACATATGTCAGTTTAAGCAGTGGTTCGATACTTACAAGCCAATGCAGGGAACTGTCTAATTAGGGAACAATCATTCGTTGACTGTTGGTTGTATTGGTAACGTCATCAGAATCAGAATGTTTGACGGGGTTGTTAGAATCTTGACGTGTTGGCATGTTCTTGGGTTAAAGAAAAACCTGGTTTCTCTTGGGACTCTAGACTCTCGGGGTTACAAGTACCGTGCAGAAGATGGTGTAATCAAAATGACAAAAGGCTCAATGGTATGCATGAAAGACCGTTTGTAGAAGGGTCTTTACATTCTTCAAGGGAGTGTTATTATGGGCGATGCTGCAGTAGCATCATCAGGGAGTAATGGCCAAAGTATGCAGTATCAAAATAAGTTGTGGCATTGGCGTCTTGGTCACATGAGTGACAGAGGATTAGCTATTTTAGAAAAGAGAGATTTGTTAAAAGTATATAAAGCCGAATCATTGGGATTTTGTGAGCACTATGAGTTTGGTAAACAAACTAGAGTCAAATTCATCAAATCGGTTGTAAGAAAGACTAAAGGGAAATTGGACTACATTCACTCTGATCTTTGGGGTCCGAACAGAATTCCATCCAAGAGCGGAGCCAGATACTACATGAGTTTGATTGACGATTATTCAAGGATGTTGTGGGTTTCCTTTTTGAAAACAAAAGATGAGGCATATTCAACCTTTATCAAATAGAAGACGATGACTGAGAAGAAAACATGAAGAAAAATCAAACGTCTTAGGACAAATATGGGTTAGAATATTGCAATTATGAGTTCAACGAGTTCTGTGAAGCTGAGGGAATAGTGCGTCATCGCACTTGTTCTAGAACACCATAACAAAATGGAGTCGCATAAATAATGAACATAACGCTTTTTGACAAGGCACAAAGTATGCTCTCGCATTCCGGTGTGGGAAAGTATTTTTGGGCTTAAGCTGAAAGTATTTTTGGGCTTAAGTTATCAATACAACATGCTACTTGGTGAATCGGTCTCCATCAGTGGATATTGATTGTCAAACTTCTTTTGAGATTTGGTCTGGATCGTCAGATGATTATGAACATTTGAGGGTGTTTGGTTGTCCTGTGTATGCTCATGTGAGAGATGGTAAGCTTGAGCCGAGGGCAAAAAGGTGCATATTTCTAGAATATGCTACTTGAGTGAATGGATATAGGTTATGGTGTACCTCTCCAAAGTCTCCAGGTTTTCTCATCAGTAGGGACGTTACTTTTAATGAGTTTGCTTCGATAGACAGTCAGAAGGAAGTAGGAGAAATGGTCGAATCAGGATCGGTTGTGAGTAAACAGGTGGAGCTTGAAGTAGATCCAGTTCCTACCAAGTTCAATAATTCAAGTGGTTCTGAGGTGGATCCAGAATCAGGAGGTGAAGCGTCAGCATCATATGATAGTGATGATGATGCGCCTGAACCAGAACAACAACCTTATAGCATAGCATTAGGAAAAGAAAGAATAGATATTAGACTTCCAAAAAGGTATGTGAATCTAGTTGCATATGCTATGTCAGTTGCAGAAGAAATTGAGATGTAGGAACCTAGTAGCTACAGAGAAGCTATAGCGAGTTTAGAGGTAGATTGATGGATTGGTGCTATGGGGGAAGAGATTGAATCTCTTCATAAGAATCAAACATGGAAGCTTGTTGACTTTCCTAAAGGACAGAAGATAGTAGGCAGTAAATTGGTGTTCAAGAAAAAAGAAGGTAATTCAGGGGTTGAGGCATCTCGATTCAAGGAAAAACTAGTCGCTAAGGGTTTTACTCAAATGGAAGGAATCGACTTCAATGAAGTGTTTTCTCTAGTGGTGAAGCATAGTTCGATTCGAGTTTTGTTAGCCATAATAGTTTTGCAAGATTTAGAGTTTGAGCAGTTGGATGTGAAGACTGTGTTTCTACATGGTGAATTGGAGGAGCAAATCTGCATAAGACAACCAGAGGGATTTATTGAACCTAATATGGAGGATAAAGTTTGTCTGCTGAAAAAGTCATTGTATGGTTTGAAAAATTCACATAGGCAATGGTACAAACGTTTTGATACATTCATGGTGTCAAAAAGGTTCACGAGGAGTCCATATGATAGTTGTTTGTATCATCAAAAGATGTCAGATGATTCTTATGTTTACTTGTTGTTGTATGTGGATGATATGTTTATTACTGCATGTAGTACGTCATGCATTGTGCAGATAAAGAAGCAGCTTAGTACCAAGTTTGAGATGAAGGATCTGGGTAGAGCAAAGAAAATTCTTGGTATGGAGATTATTAGGAACAGAAGTGTAGGATCATTACATTTGTCTCAACGAACAACATGTTTGATGCTAAAGTAGTTAGTATTTTGTTTGCTACTAATTTCAAGTTATCTGCAATGGGAGTGGCCAAAGATGATGCTGAGTTGGAACAAATATCGAAGGTTCCATATACAAGTTCAGTTGGTAGTATCATGTATGCTATGGTATGCACACGCCCTGATATTTCACATGCGGTTAGTGCTGTAAGCAGGTACATGGGATGTCCTGGGAAAGAACATTGGCAGGCAGTGAAATTGATACTTCGGTATCTTAAGAATACTATAAACGTTGGCTTAACTTTTAACAAGACCGATATTGGTGAATCGTTGAATGATGTTGCAGGATCATTGGTTGGTTTTGTTGATTCTGATTTTGCAAGTGATATGGATAAAAGAAGATCTCTGACAGGATATGTATTTACTCTAGCTGGGAATGTGATCAGTTGGAAAGCACAGTTGCAAGCTACTTTAGCTTTGTCTACAACAGAGGCAGAGTACATGGCGGTAACAGAAGCAGTTAAAGATGCAATATTGTTGCAAGGTTTGGTGGCAAATTTGGGCTTGGATGTGACTACTACAAAAGTGTTTTGTGACAGTCAAAGCTCCATACACCTTACAGGGAACCAGATGTACCATGAGCGTACAAATCACATAGATGTCATGTATCATTTTATTCTTGATATAATATCAAAGGGAATTGTTGATGTGAAGAAAGTGTTTACACATGATAATCCAACAGATATAATGACCAATGCAGTATCAGTTTGAAAGTTTAGGGAGTGTCTAAACTGGATTGGTGTTCGCAGTATAGTATAGAGTGAATGCCTTAGGGGCATTTGGTGAGCCAGAAGAAGAGAAGTTTCTTTGTTGATAGTGAAGAAAGGATCCGCCTCAAGGGGAAGATTTGTTGTGAATGAGTCGAATAGTGCCTTGACAGTGTACCGTGTTCGGCGGTACAGTTTTGTGTCATTGATAACCTGTAATACAATGGATGGTTTTCTTATTAGTGTATATGAGCCCATTAGGCCCACTGTCTAGTAAGTCTATTAATTCATTATAAATAGACTACTATGGCTACACAAAACAAAATCTGAAATCTGTAACCTTTTCTATTATAGTGAAACTCTTTTCTATGGCGGCGCCCGTGGACGTAGACAATTGTCGAACCACGTTAAATCCTGTGTTCATTTAAGTATTTCCTTCGCATATGTTATATGCTTGAGCCATTTTGTGATAACTGCATAGTGATTTAATAACATGTCTTGATCCTTATTTTAATGCCATAATTATCTCCATAATCCGTAATAAGGATTCCCCCTCTTACACCGAGGATTTTAGGCCAACTGCTTATTGCAATATGGTTCATAACATTATCTCTAAGGTCACGGTGAACATGATTAATGACTATTTTCCTTATTAGATTGACAATTTATTATTAATTTTTGTGGTTTACTAAAACATTACTAACAACACCTTCCTCTGCCATGAGCTTTTAGAGGGTTATCAAACTAATTATGAAAACTCGATGGTCACTCTTAAAATCGACCTAACGAAAGCCTTTAAAAAAATTTGATGGTACCTTATTCTCGACATCCTGGTGGTCGTGAACTTCTTGGACAAGTTGATCACTTGGATTATTCAACGTATATTCACTATATTTTATGTTATTAATATAAACAAAGATTCACACACAAAAAATAAAAGTAGAAGGTCTTAGACAATGAGATCATTATTGCAAAAAATTTCCATTGTCCTTTAAGAGAAAAGTAGTGATTCGAGCTTCAAATTCTATTAGAAGTCCCATAAGTTTAAGATTGTTAACCTTTACTTCATATTTTATTTGATGATTTTCTATTATGGTGACATAAACTCCCTCAAACTTAGTCAATATGATCTTAAATACTTCTTTGATCTCTCGGGCCTTGGAGTTATCCCCGAGAAAATTCATATTTTTTCCTTTGAGGTTAGCTCCTTTTTAAGAACTGCGTAGATCAGTATCATTGGGTCCAAGATTGGTTCTCTATCAGTTAAATATCTCAGAGTCCCTCTTTAAACTAGTTGTATTTTCAATAATAAAAAATCACTTTCTTCTAAATAATGTTACTACTCTTATTGTTTTTTAGACTTCCAAATACTTTTCCTATGCGGGTAGAATTCAACTCATTAAATCCATGATTTTTACAGGTTAGGTTTATTGGTCTTTTATCTTAATTCTCCTCGTAAGAGTCCTTAAAGAATTCCCATAATCTACATATCGATTCATCTTATCATGCTATGAAAAGAAGGTTTCAAATGCAAAAATTGGTTTAGTCAATCGTTACCTTACCCTTGATTGAGGGAGGTCTTGGGATTCTAGACCCTAAAACCTGGAATCAGGCGGTTATCCTCAAATATTTATGTCCATAGTCAGTAAAACTGAAACTAAATTTGGTGTGAGTGGATTGATTATGAGAAAATTAAAGATAAAAATCTTTTGATCTTTAACACTATCTTCCTCCTGGATTTGAAAGTAAATTTTACGTCTTATGTCTCTTACTAGTAAAGTGTACATGATACGATTGATAATTGGGAGATTAAATATTTCTGGTATGAGATATGGTTGCTTCAAAACCTTTAGGAGATAAACCACTCCATCATCTCTCTCTTTCATCTCCAATAATCAATTATGATAATGTGCACTTTTAGACCGCCAAAAATAGAAATGTAAAATTCATAAACAAATACACTTACAATGCAATCTGTACGCCCACCCCCGATGTTGGGTGGGCTGGATTAGTTTGGCATGAGTATAATATTTTATATCACTCTTTTATTTTTTTGGTTTTCCATCCAAGATAATTTTTCTACCGGGACAAACTTATTAGTTGGGGATTAAACTCATCTTTTGACTATGTGTTGTATCATTACTATGTTGAATCCATCAAGAAGATCCTTTATGAGTGTGTTTTCACTTAGGTTATCTAGATTGATTCCAGTATCAAGCTTGGGTTCAATTTTAACGATGATAACTTACCATCCTGGATGAGGGTGTCTTTGAATTGGCCACCATCTTATCTTTGACATTCATGTTTTGGTGAATTCATTTACCACGTGTAGCAAAAGAGAGACTCGATAATTTTTACCTCTCCTCACGTCTTCTTTTATGTGGTTTCATATTGTATGTTATCCGACCTACTGTTTAGACTCTTCGGATCTAAAGTTGTTTGACCGATATAATATTATGATCTTCTTAAAACTTGCCTCGAGTTATTCATAGTTATAAGCTCATCTTTATGTAGAAGTTGTGGTTGACTATTGGACATGATGGTTTTTGGCTCACATTGCTCAAGGATATTTTTCGAAGCTACTTGCTTTTGTTGACATCCTTGATGTTACTTGGATTGATCTATTTAGGTACATCACTTATATTTATATTATCTTTCGTATTTTATATATCTTATTAAGTTATTTTGGTCCACTCTAACTTTCATATTATTATTTTACGCTTAGTGACGTTCTCTGTGATATGCTCTGAACATATGTATAAATAATAAATTATTTAATTACCGCTTTCTTTTCACGAAAAAAATATTTAATCTATTTATTATAGTCTAATTGTTGTATTGAATAATTTCAACCAAATAATATCATCCTTAGTTGTTTCCTTAATATTATAACCGGTTAGTACTATGTATAATATATTATTTTCTTGAGATTATTAATGGCTTAATTAATAATATAAGACCTTTTTTTATCATATACAAACATTACACTTAGATAAATATTTGTGATAGACTTTTTTTTCAAATTATGTATCGTTTAATGTATGTGAAAAATAAAAAATAAATGTTCATATAATTAGGTCATACATGCATATTAATTATTTGGAAATATTAATGTATAGTGAGTTAAATTTTAAGGTTTATAGCTAAACCTCTTCTAATTGAGACTTAATTTTAATAAGAATATTTAACCAAATAAGAGTTTCGGACTGTCGATAAGATATGACCAAATTACAAAGGGTCACATACTGTAGTGAAGGTTAAAGCTCGAATATATAAATTATTATATATGTGTTGGCATGTATAATCTTTTTATATTATGTGTTTATCCAACATCATTATTCTATTATTATTGTTGGGTGTTTTTATCAATATATAAAGATATTTCTACCTATTGTACATGTAACATAATCCAATAATTAAATATCTTTAATTTCTCTATGGTATCAGAGCCTTGAGTTTGTTTTCGGTCTTTTTTTGTGTTGACATACAGTGTTTTAGTTGTCTGTCGGAGAAAAACAAAAAAATTGATTGCTTTTTTTATCGTCGACTTATTGCAAGTATTCTTGGTTATGTAGCCAACTCAGAGCTATGGTATGATATTTTGATTCTATATTTGTTAAATTTGTATTGTTAATTTGGGGTTTGTTTTTGTATTTTCCATTGATATTTATATTGTTTACAATTGGGTTAATATTTACAATTAAAATTGTTGTTCGACTTTTATTACAATGGATTATATTTGGTATTTGAATTTGGATTTGAGTTTTGATTTTATATTTAATATTTGGATTTGGATATATATTTGGTTTTGGATTTAGTTTTTAAATTTGGTTTTAGTTATTTGGTTTTGGGTTCGGTTTTAGTTTTGGTTGGATTTCAATTTGGAATTAAATTTGGATTTGAGACTATTTTAGTCTTTTAATTTATTTTTTATTGGTTTCATTGAATTTTGAGTTGAATTAGTATTTGGATTTAGTTTTTTGTTTTTTGTTTTGGGTTTGGATTTGGATTTGGAATTAGATTTGGATTTGGACTTGGACTTGG
This sequence comes from Limnanthes douglasii subsp. nivea, assembly GCA_036936605.1. NCBI lineage: Eukaryota > Viridiplantae > Streptophyta > Magnoliopsida > Brassicales > Limnanthaceae > Limnanthes > Limnanthes douglasii. The sequence continues at coordinate 54,353,698 of JAUPFV010000002.1, read as the reverse complement.
AGTAGGATTTGGATTAAAATGAATTGAATATGTTTTGGATTTTAGATTTTATATTTGGACTTTGGACTTTGGACTTTGGATTTGGGATTTAAATATTGGAATCATGAATTATGGATTTGGAATTGAGAATTTGGATGAGAATGAAAATTTAAGATTTAAGATTTGAGATTGAGATTGAGATGGGAGATTCGGATGAAGAATACAAAAAGGTAGAAGAAAATGTGAAAAACAATTCATTTGAAAAATATGAAGAATATGATGTTTGAAGGCTGTTTGGAAGTCGGTTGATGAAATTCGTTTGAAGATCATTTAAAGATTAAAGGCAACTTGCAGATTTTCACAAATACACTTTTTTCTTGGCAAAATCTTGATGTCTTTTACCAAGCCACGATGAGTTTGTGAGGGGACATTAACATAAATAGTATATTATGTTTTTATTCCACATCGTTATTCTCTTATTTATTGTTGGTGTCTTTATTTATATATATATAGACTTTTCTACCTATTGTACTTATAACTTAATCCAATATTAAAATATATTTGATTTTTACAATATGGACGGTTGATTTATGTTGCACCAATATAATATTGAATGTTTTAAATTATATATAAGTCAATTTATTTGTATAATTTTTTCGATCGTATATTATTTTTTACATTAATGATGCATGAAGTTCTGACAAAAGTCATACATAGTCGAACATATGTCAACATAAACTAAGCTCAAACCATGTTATGTAAATGAAAAATATAAATCAAGTTAAATCCATGTTCATAAATGAACTTAATCGTATATCATGTTCAAAAAATCATAAATAAAAAATCAGGCTTAATATTATTTGTAAAACTACAAGTAAAAAATAACCTAGTTTATTTTAAAATAATGTATAAATTCGGTATGTAAATAATAAAATATGTGATAAGTAACGGTTATAAAATCTACGTGATTATCAAAAACTCAAATTAGTGATTGACTTTCATTGATCATCATTAATTGAAAACTTACAAACTTGTGAAGTTTGTGGAAACTTATATTTTTAATTAGTTTACGAGCTCTGTATGTTTGAACAAAGCTCCACTTTTAGATCTTGATCGACTTGGTAAGGTTATACATCTTATTGTGTTAAGATGATAATGAAAAAGGACAGAGGGTTTGTATCAGTGTCGATACTGAAAAAATTAAGTCTTATTAAACATAAGACCAATAATAACCTAACTTATAATCGTCACTACCAACAAATGAGTTTTTATTTATGCAAATTTGTGAAAGAATAGTCTCATTGGGCTTTAGCTAGTTTTAAAGCTTCCACAATATGGTAACAAAAAGAAAACATATTATGAGATGCTCCATCTGTCATACAGAACCTCACTTTGATTGTGGATAATAAGTATAAACAACATCATTCTATAATTTCCATCGTATAATATGAGGTATTCTAAATAGGTTTGGTTCTCTCGCCTCATTTTCCAAGATCGTTCATCTCTATATTTTCAATCTAATAGAAGTCTGTAAACTAGTGTTCATTAAAATGACTTATAATATTAGGATACATGAAATAATGATATCGGTGTTTATTGCCCGAACCTCTAGCTAATTACTGTGCTCAATATCTTCCCTTATATATTTTGTATCCTAAATCTTCTTTAAAAGTTACAAAACCAAGTAAATAAACTCATGAACTTTATATTGGTTGTATGAGGTTATCTTAACCTTCTCAGATTGGTGTCATGTACTATTAAACAAATAATAGCAATTATGAATAATAAATAATGGTGGATTATTTATTGTAATTAACTTGGTTGTTTTATTTCAATAACATTAAAATATCAGACGATGGATGATGGTTGTGGAATCAATATTGTCAAAGAAAAGCTTTAAAAATATGAATCTAAAAGTGTGAAAATGATATGTTTATACCCTTCGTATAAACAAAGAGAAGTAAATATGAACTATTATTTTATATCTTTAATAAGGTATGATGTATATCAAAGCACTAACCGTCTACGTCAAACTCATCAAAATTATACAAACATATTTGTTTCCAATGATCATGTTCGAAGAAAGTTAAAAGTTATGAGTAAATATCATCGATGTTCGTATAAGTATTATATTTAACAATTTATGTCAAACAAATGTCACACTATCACCATGTGTTAGCAACATTTTACAATTGCTATCAAATATACGAAGACCATCAATAAATAACGAATCATAAACTCGTGATAGTCTGACTATTAATAATTGAATTCCCAAACAATTTACAACATAAACTAATAAAAAAATTATATTTATCACACTCGATTATTCGAAAAAATATAAAAATTTACTCATAGCAAAATAATTTATAAAAATTTAGATTTAAAGTAATTATCGTTGATCTTATCTATTAATTTAGACAAACAAATAATAAGAAAAAGACATTTATATCTAATCTTAATTTAAGTCACGCCAATTTTTAATACGAAAAATCTAAAAACAATAAAAAATATAAAAGAATTAGTATATATATATATAAACATTTATAGATCAAATTTTATCAATATTTAATATTTTTAAAATCAACGTTGATTAATATTTATAAAATAAAAATACATATCAAATCGTACAAATTTCTAGTAAACATTTCAATTGTCCAATACGTTGAATGCTTATAAAATAATTTTAAAAAAATTAATAATATTATAGGTTTAAACTTAAATTATAATAAAATAAACTATAAATATTTTAAAAATAGTAGGATTTTAAAATTTTAATTATAAAAAACACAAATATTCACGACTATATATATATATATATATGTTTAGTTATTGTTCAGTAAAAGTCGGGGTGAGTTTCCATATTCACTTTTATACTACACGATATATATATATGTTTAGTTATTGTTCAGTAAAAGTCGGGGTGAGTTTCCATATTCACTTTTATACTACACGATACACAAGTGCTCTAAATTTAAAAAAAAAAATTATATTTGATATAATATACGATATATATTTTTGTATTATATATATATATATATTATGTGTGGTGCCGTTCAGAATGATAGGAGATAACTCTCATTGAAAGAACTAAACATACCCTTTTCTTTTAACATGAAAAATCAATTTGACACGAAAAAACAAAGGGTCAGGCTAGAAATAAGACACATTTTGATAGATCTCTCACCCTACTCCATTCTTTTTTCAAACTCAAAGTTGAAATTCCAAAATTGCCCTTTCTCCCTCTAGATTTCTACATTCATGCCATTTACACTCCAAATCAGCCGAAACTCCGAAATCTATCCGTTATTACCCTAAATGTACAAGTTTTGTACTAAAATCTACTACTCTAAACCCATTAAACCGAAAACGTTAGGTTTTTTTACCGAAACCCATCAAATCCACTTCGAAAAATCTTGAATCGGAGTATCTATGGACAATGAAGAGATGGGCGTGTCTCTGGAAGACTTAATAGACGGGGAGGAAGCTTACCGGATGGAGGTAAGAAGCGAAACCCTGTATTTTGGTTTTCGGTCGTGTCGCACGCTGTTCGTGCGACGAACACCTTCGTCATCGCACGATCGTGCGACTTGTTAAACGTACCCGTCGCATGCGACGAATACAAAAGTGCGTCGCATGCGACTGTACTAGAGGCATGTCTCGTACGACGGTACTGAAGACATGTCTCATGCGACAATAATGTTATATAAACTCATAGTTTCCAATTTTATATTTTACAGGAGGAACCTGCCCAGCCTCCATGTATGGATGCCGATTACAGTAAAATATTCAACACGGGCAAATTATTTACTAAAGACGAATTGGATGCTTTCGTGGACATTGAATCGAAGAAGATTAAGTTTGTCACAATTAGAAAACTCTACGATAACGGGAAATGGGGAAGGACTCCTAGGTTAGAGTACGTTTGCGAGGGATACGGTGTATACGTATCAAAGGCGAAACCGGAAACTTTGAAAAAGAGGAAGACATCGACGAAGAAATGTAATTGTCCGTTCGTGCTAAAAGGTCATTTGATCGACGTACTAGCCATGAAATGGCGTTTGGAGGTGATAAACGGTACTCACAATCATGAACCCTACGTTCGCCTAGACGGTCACTCCCGCGCTTGTAGGCTAAAAGTGGATGAAGATGAACTAGTTCGTAGTTTGTCTCACCTCGGTTCGCGCCCTAGGGAGATATATAGTGGTTTGATGTACCAATATCCAGAAAACATTTCGAACATGCGTGCAATCTACAATTGCCGCCAAAAACATCGGGATGCTGAGCACCGGGGACAAACGCAAATGCAATATCTTTTGACGAAGTTGAAGGAGAATGGATACTCGACGTGGGAGCGTTTGAAAGATGATTCAAAAGTGATCACTGACTTTTTCTTCGCGCATCCTACTAGCGTAGACTTACTACGTACATTCCTGAACGTGTTATTCATGGATTGTACGTACAAGACGGCTAGGTATAAGATGCCGTTATTAGAGATTGTCGGTTTAACGTCGACTTCCATTACATTTACCGTTGCGTACGTATTTATGAGCATAGAGAAGATTGGAAACTACGTATGGGCTTTGGAAACTCTTCGTGGTATGATGATGGATAGCGTGTGCGCATTTCCATCCGTTATTGTTACCGATCGAGAGTTAGCTCTCATGCGAGCGATCGATAATATTTTTCCGGGCACGCAGCACTTGTCATGCATGTGGCACATTAGTAAGAACATTCTTGGGGCGGTTTGGAAGATATTTCACGATGATACGGTAGCGAAACAATTTGTCGAATTTTACGGCTACGTTACGGAGGCGAACACGTTTGAGAGTTACCAAAAGAATCTAGTGTTTTGCGTACGTTATGGACTCGTGGATAACAAAATATGGTGACAACTTCCTTGCGTACCGAACGAACAGGATTAAGCATTATGGCCAAACAACTACAAATAGGTTAGTCCGTTTATCCTAATTTCCGTTAAGTTATTTTATCTAGTTTCAAATAAGTTAATAATTTATTACTTGAACTATGTAGGGCGGAGGGTGCTCACTCGTCTCTAAAAAAATATCTTGGGACGAATCAATGCAACTTTGAGCTTTTTTGGGAAAAAGTTCATAACTTATTAACGAAGCAGCATGCGGGTATCGTCGAATCATTCGAGCGAAGTAAGTTTAGAAAAATTCCCGGCTTTGATGGTATTTTGACCAAAAATCTTAAGGGTCATGTGTCACATGCGGGGCTAAAGATACTGATGGTTGCTATTGTGCGTGCTCAAAATATAGGAGTAGATCGGGTAGCATGTGGAGGTTGTTTCCTTAGGAAAACGCATGGTTTACCTTGTGCATGTGAAATTGCATATATAGCTAGAGATGGTAGGTGTATCCCTTTAGAAGACGTGGATATCTTTTGGAAAATATTAGATATTGTGCATAGAGATCCTAGCTCTCGCGAAGAGGAATTGCAAAAAAAAATTTCCTTGATTGACAACTCCATTCATAGTTTCCGACCCGACCAACAAGACCACATTATCAATAGGGTAATGCAAATATTGAGGCTCGAGACAAGTCATATTCAAGATCCTAAATAAGCGGTTAGAGCTAAGGGTAGACCAAAGGGAGGCGTTGATAAATCGACTAAACGGAACCCTAGTTTGTGGGAATATCCTATTGAACAAACCGCTAGTGCTAGTACTCCGGCTAACTCGGTAGGTAGTACACCCGTAAACACATTAGGGAGCATGGACGCATCCAAAGTGGTTCCCATCGTAGGAAAAATATATGTGATGGGATCTCAATATTCTTATTAGTGTATATGAGCCCATTAGGCCCACTGTCTAGTAAGTCTATTAATTCCCTATAAATAGACTACTAGGGCTATACAAAACAAAATCTGAAATCTGTAACATTTTCTATCATAGTGAAACTCTTTTCTCTAGCGGCGCCCGTGGACGTAGACAATTGTCGAACCACGTTAAATCATGTGTTCATTTAAGTCTTTCCTTCGCATGTGTTATGTACTTGAGCCATTTTGTGATAATTGTATAGTGATTTAATAACAAAATTGGTATTACAACCACGTGGTGAAATTAGGGCTTTTGCGATTAGGGTTTCACAATGGCCTCTACAGCAACAAAATACATGATTGAAAAATTTGATAGGAAATCCAGCTTTGCATTGGGGAAGATTAATCTAAAATCTTCATTGGTACTGCAAGGGCTGTGGAAGGCTGTGGAGAGTAAGTTACCAGAAGAGATGAAAGAATAGGAGAAACAAGATCTTTAAGAAAGGGCTTTGTGCTGGATTTTAATGAGTGTGAAAGACAATCTGCTTCGCGAGATTAGTGGTGAGAAGACTGCTGCCTGCGCATAGAAGAAGCTAAGAGATCTTTACTCATAGAAATCAATAGTAAACCGATTATACTTGAAGAAGTGTTTGTATGATTTTGGATTGAAAGAAGGTATGTCCATAACTGAGCACTTAGATAATTTTAAATCAATTATAATGGACATGGAGAACATAAATATCAATATTGAGGATGAGGATCAAGCTTTGTTTGTATTGAGATTGTTACCAGCTCCCTATGAAAACTTCGTAGATACCATTATGTATGGTAAGGATAAGTTATCACTAGTAGATGTTAAATGGGCATTGAAATCAAAGGAGATGAGACAATTGCAGCAAGAAAATCAAGCTGAAAGGGATTGTCTTAAGACTATGGGAAGATCTAGAAGCAAAGCGAGTTCTTAAAAAGGAAGAACTAGAGGTCCAAGTTAAAGGTAAAGCACTCAAACTGTTATGAATGCGGTGAGCAGGGTCATTATAGGAGAGATTGTCCGAAACTGAATGGTAAGAAAGCAAATCAAAAGGAAAATGCAGCAAACATTATTGAAGGTGTGAACGATTCCGACGATAGTGAAAATAGTGGTAGAAGAGATGTATTGTTCATGAGTTCAGACTTTGGGAAAAACTCTTGGGTAATCGATAGTGGCACTATATATCACATATGTCAGTTCAAACAGTGGTTCGATACTTACAAGCCAATGCAGGGAACTATCTAATTAGGGAACAATCATTCGTTGACTGTTGGTTGTATTGGTAACGTCATCAGAATCAGAATGTTTACGGGGTTGTTAGAATCTTGACGTGTTGGCATGTTCTTGGGTTAAAGAAAAACCTGATTTCTCTTGGGACTCTAGACTCTCGGGGTTACAAGTACCGTGCAGAAGATGGTGTAATGAAAATGACAAAAGGCTCAATGGTATGCATGAAAGGCCGTTTGCAGAAGGGTCTTTACATTCTCCGAGGGAGTGTTATTATGGGCGATGCTACAGTAGCATCATCAGGGAGTAATGGACAAAGTATGCAATATCAAAATAAGTTGTGGCATTGGCGTCTTGGTCACATGAGTGACAGAGGATTAGCTATTTTAGAAAAGAGAGATTTGTTAAAAGTATATAAAGCCGAATCATTGGGATTTTGTGAGCACTATGAGTTTGGTAAACAAACTAGAGTCAAATTCATCAAATCGGTTGTAAGAAAGACTAAAGGGAAATTGGACTACATTCACTCAGATCTTTGGGGTCCGAACAGAATTCCTTCCAAGAGCGGAGCCAGATACTACATGAGTTTGATTGACGATTATTCAAGGATGTTGTGGGTTTCCTTTTTGAAAACAAAAGATGAGGCATATTCAACCTTTATCAAATAGAAGACGATGACCGAGAAGCAAACATGAAGAAAAATCAAACGTCTTGGGACAAATATGGGTTAGAATATTGCAATTATGAGTTCAACGAGTTCTGTGAAGCTGAGGAAATAGTGCGTCATCGCACTTGTTCTAGAACACCATAACAAAATGGAGTCGCATAAATAATGAACATAACGCTTTTTGACAAGGCACAAAGTATGCTCTCGCATTCCGGTGTGGGAAAGTATTTTTGGGCTTAAGCTGAAAGTATTTTTGGGCTTAAGCTATCAATACAACGTGCTACTTGGTGAATCGGTCTCCATCGGTGGATATTGATTGTAAAACTTCTTTTGAGATTTGGTCTGGATCGTCGGATGATTATTAACATTTGAAGGTGTTTGGTTGTCCTGTGTATGCTCATGTGAGAGATGGTAAGCTTGAGCCGAGGGCAAAAAGGTGCATATTTCTAGAATATGCTACTTGAGTGAATGGATATAGGTTATGGTGTACCTCTCCAAAGTCTCCAGGTTTTCTCATCAGTAGGGACGTTACTTTTAATGAGTTTGCTTCGATAGACAGTCAGAAGGAAGTAGGAGAAATGGTCAAATCAGGATCGGTTGTAAGTAAACAGGTGGAGCTTGAAGTAGATCCAGTTCCTACCAAGTTCAATAATTCAAGTGGTTCTGAGGTGGATCCAGAATCAGGAGGTGAAGCGTCAACATCATATGATAGTGATGATGATGCGCCTGAACCAGAACAACAACCTTATAGCATAGCATTAGGAAAAGAAAGAATGGATATTAGACTTCCAAAAAGGTATGTGAATCTAGTTGCATATGCTCTGTCAGTTGCAGAAGAAATTGAGATGTAGGAACCTAGTAGCTATAGAGAAGCTATAACAAGTTTAGAGGTAGATTGATGGATTGGTGCTATGGGGGAAGAGATTGAATATCTTCATAAGAATCAAACATGGAAGCTTGTTCACTTGCCTAAATGACAGAAGATTGTAGGCAGTAAATTGGTGTTCAAGAAAAAAGAAGGTAATCCAGGGGTTGAGGCATCTCGATTCAAGGAAAAACTAGTCGCTAAGGGTTTTACTCAAAGAGAAGGAATCGACTTCAATGAAGTGTTTTCTCTAGTGGTGAAGCATAGTTCGATTCGAGTTTTGTTAGCCATAGTAGTTTTGCAAGATTTAGAGTTTGAGCAGTTGGATGTGAAGACTGTGTTTCTACATGGTAAATTGGAGGAGCAAATCTACATAAGACAACCAGGGGATTTATTGAACCTAATATGGAGGAAAAATCTACATTCATGCCATTCCCGTCGCATGGGACTAATGACCAAAATTTTGGCCTTGAATTTCTGGCAGCGAGCATATGTCGCATACTAAAAATGCGAACGTCTTTGAAGGTAGTCGCATGCGACGAAAGGCAAAAAATTTGGCCCTGAATTTCGGGCAGAGAGAAGATATCGCATACCAAAAATGCGAACGTCTTTGAAATTAGTCGCATGCGACCTAAGGCAAAAAATTTGTCCCTAAATTTCGGGCATAGAGCATATATCGCATACCAAGCTTGTGACTGTAGTTTGTCAATGTCGCATGCGACCTAAGGCTAACATTTTGGCTCTGAATTTCAGGCAGAGAGCATATATCGCACTCCGAAAATGCGAACGTCTTTGATGGTAGTCGCATGTGACGTAATGCCAAAAGTTTGGCCAAATTTTTCAGACAAAGAGCATATATGGCCTAAAGAACGCGGTTAATACATTTGTTGGAGTAAAGTACCATTAAAAAGGGGAAAGGGGAAAACAATAAGTACACTTGGAGGAAATACATAAAGACCAAAACAACAAGTACACTTGAAAGAAATACATAAAGACGAAAACAACAAGTTAACACATTACCTTAAACAAACATAAGAAAATAATTAAACAACTAGATGCCAACAACCAAAATGCTCAATAATCGAAGTCATATCCCAAGTTGTCGTCAAAATCAACCCCTTCCTCCCTTTCCGTAATCCTATCTTGAAGATACGCCACCATATCCCTAGTGATGTAGTTTACCACAGTCATGCTCCAGACGGCGGCCGTTTTTTGCTTAATTTTATATGGAAAAAACCACAAACGTTGGAGCGGTTTACAAAATAGGTACATCTGCTTGATTTGTTCACGGTTGCAAACGGCCGTAGCCGTAGTACATCTTACAAAGCACTCGATCAAAAAAAACATCGCTACTATCTTCCCCCATCTCTCGGCGGGCAATCTTCACCGCCTCAAGAAGATGGTAATCTTCGTGAGGAGTAAACTCCATTTGTTAAATTGTTTATGTTTGAGAAGTTTCTATGAATGTAAAAGGTTTTGGAGTCCTTTTATATAGGGAATTAAAGTTCGGCGAGACTTTTTGATTTTTTATAACGAGCGGGAGTTTTTGATTTTCGAGAATGAGCGGGAGATTTTAGTTTTCGAGAATGAGCGGGAGTTTTTGATTTTATAGAATGAGCGGGAGATTTTAGTTTTCGAAAATGAGCGAGAGATTTTAGTTTTCGAGAATGAGCGGGAGTTTTGCTTTTTGAGAATGAGCGAGAGATTTTAGTTTTCGAGAATGAGCGGGAGTTTTTGATTTTATAGAATGACCGGGAGATTTTAGTTTTCGAGAATGAGCGGGAGATTTTAATTTTTCGAGAATGAGCGGGAGTTTTGCCTTTTTAGAATGAGACGGAGTTTTTTTATTTTAGAGTGGATAATAAAATGATATACTATGAAAAGAAATAATATAAAAAGTAAGGGTAAAACTTACCGGTTGATATGATTTTTTAGATGTTTATCTGTTGATTTTTAATGTAACTTTGATTTGATTTGTGGGTGGTTGTGGTTAGGGCTAAGTGACATTTAAAACTAGATTTAAGTCTTTTCGGATTACTATCGAACAACTAAACCAGTGCTTTAGGTTTTTGTCTTTTAAATAGTTTAACGGTTGATATGATCTTTTTAGATGTTTATCTATTGATTTGATAATGTAATTTTGATTTGATTTGTGGGAGGTTGTGGTTAGGGCTAAGTGATATATAAAAGTAGTGCTAATTAATTAATTAAAATATAATAAATAAAACCAGTCATCATATACACCAAATATAAGCAGTAATAAAATCAACCGGTTACAAAACTATAGTGCTAACATCGGAAAGCCTGACAAAGGTGTGCTGCGAGCAATAATCAATGACGTCTATACCTCTCGGCAATCTGGCACATAAGAAGGGCGGTCTCTAGAAGATATTCGTGCTCGAGATTCGGTATCGATGGAGCAAACCGAGAAATCTGCTCGTACCCTGCAAAGTCAGTACCACCCTACGGCTCCAACCGAGGACCTCTAGCTGGTGCAGAACTGCTAACGATGTACCACAGCCGCCTCTTCACCCAAATGTAGTACATCGGGTCAGCATTCTCTCCACTACCACGGTACAACGTGCCATCAAGAGTGTACACATGGTTGTCCCAGTCCCTCCACAAGTGGCCGTCCCATGGGTGTTTGGAGACCATCTTCTACCCTATTTTTTTCGATTTAGGAGGGCGTATATCCTTAGGAATCAGCTGTACGAACCCCATCTGTCGAGTGACACGGTCTTGGTAGTACGGCACAACCACATCGAACGCCTTAAGCGTCAACTCAACCCAAATCACCCCCTGGAATGGATAATGGTCCCGTAAGTGTATGGAGGGAAGGAACATTACCTGTAAATAAAAAAATGAACAACTTAGCCATTTATATTAATAAAAGTACTTATAATTAAAATGAACGAATATGACTTACATCTGCTTCCGTGCACGTCGAAAGTGCATGTCTCATCTGCCTGCGCACATCATGAGAGACACCAATCTTTTGCGGCGCATGTCGGCACATATGGGGCATGGATATGTCGTAATCGCAAAACAGTGGAGCTCGGAGCTAAACAAAGTGTGCAAATATCCACGACTCGAGCATCCCTATAAACCCGCAAATGCCTCCCTTACCATGGAGAGATCCCTGACTAAGGGAGTGGTACAGCTGTGCTAAAACCAACTGACCCCAGTTATACCTATGCATACCCTGATATTGGTTCACGAATTGGAGGTAATCTAAAGGAATGATGTTGCCGGTTTTGTTGGCACATATGGTGGTACCTAACAAATACATGATGTAGGCACGGGTGGCATGTTCTAAACTCTCATTCGTGATCTTCCTATCATTATACTTAGCACCACTAAAAGTAGTGCGCAGCCATCCAAGGTTCACACTACTAGCATTCCTAAGGTTTTTACTCAACTCAGATGGTCGTACACCTAGCATGCCATCATAAGTACTAAGCTTCTCAACCTCCGAGTCAAAAGGTAAAGCATCAAAGGACCTACCTACAACCGGTAATCTAGTGATGATGTAGACATCGTCCAAGGTGACTGTCATCTCCCCGAACGAGAAATGGAACGAAGAAGTCTCTTCATGCAATCGCTCTAAGAATGCCTCCACCAAATAGATGTTCGTATGCCAGCGGTAGAGTGCATCGACGAGCGGGCCAAAAATAGTCTCCATCACCCTTGCCCGTATCCTGCTCTGCTGTGTCAGGTCCCATCTCCGGATACTGTCGTACATAGCGAAGCATCGCAGGGTGACCCTATCCTGCAATATGTATCAAATACGTAAATTTGTGAAAAAACAATTATTATGAATATATGTATCGAACACGTTAGAAAATGATAAACCAATATAAAGGTATAATACTTACATCTCCGTGATAGACGCTAAAAGCCTCATGCAACGTGTAATCCGGAAAAAGAGTCGGGACATGCGGCAGCACCGACAAAAAATCCTGATCCTCACCCTCGGGTGCGTGGGATGCTGCCTCTGGTGCGTGAGGTGCATCGTCCTCGTACTGTGAATGTGAGGCATCATGTGCCTCCTCCCGCTCCACCCCTCCATATCATCCGGTGCATCGTCATCGTAAGAAACGCCAGGTGGCTGAGAAGAAGAACCTACCCCTGCGCTACCATCAATAGTAGGAATGTAATCGCCATGACGACGGAGACGTCGTCTAGTACGTGTACCAGGAGCATGTCCCTCGCCGGGACCTGCCTGTACATCCTCGGGCTCGGGCAAAACTCTACCCTCTGCCGCCTGTTCCGCCTCACATGCCAAACGCTCCCTCTTTTTCTTGAACGGATTTTTAACTTTCTGCGCTATCCGCCCCATCCTGTAAAGACAACATAAAAAAAATGTATTAGTAAGACAACACAAAATAAGCATTCATAAAAGGTATTGATTCGCATAAGACAACTTAAGCTGTCTGTCGTATGCGACAGCTTAAGTTGTATGTCGCATGCGACTACATGCCATCTTGGTCGCACGATCGTGCGACCAGATGAAAACTGGTAGCACTATCGTGCGACCAAGGAGACCGAGATCCGAAAATGGAAACCCACCAAATCAGCCTCATTTCACACAAAATCAAACACATAGGCATAGATCCGACCAAAACTAACAAGAATACATCACTAATCTAACAAAACAACACCTAAAATCATTCAAAAATCGAACTTTTAAATCGAAACCTAGAATACTTAAAAACCTAATTTCAGCAGTTTATACCCAACGAAATCTTAAAAAAAATTATACCATGATGTCTGTATTACTCACCTTTATGTTTTCTTGACTTTAGATTCTTCAAAAATCGAGTTTTTGAAATGGATCGAATGGTGTGCTTGAGAGCTTTCTAGAGAAAGAGAAGAAAAAAAATGGTGAGAGATTTATCAAACCCTTTTATACCTTAGTTTTCTGAAAAGGACAAATCCGTTCAAAATTAAGTTAGAAATATATCAAATAAATATAAGATCCAGCGATTTAAAATCTATCAAAATGTGTCTTATTTCTAGTGTGACCCAAAAGCAAACCATAAAAAAAAATAACAAACCCTCAACAAACTATGTTTCCTAACCGTTATTATAGTTGACCTCTAAATATATTTTAGTGTTATAGTGCAAATGGTTGCGTTTTCTATTAGTATTATTATTACGGGTTTGGCTAACCGGTGCCCATGGGCACCGGTTAATGAACATTTAATAACTTACTTTTTTAGTGTAATCAATGTATTTTTTATACTTAGAATAACGAGTAAAATTTATAGACAGAATTACCCTTCTACCTAATAAAACATACTCAATCTTTTCTTTTATTTAGATAAAAGAAAATAAAATCATATACTGTTGTTTTAGAAAAGGAATTATTTTTATTTAAGAATTAAAAATAATATATATATATATATATATATATATATATATATTTCTTAAATTCAAAAATAAAAGTAATTTTAGAAACTAAATTTTTGAAATTTAAGAAAAGGCTTTTTTATTTCTTTATTAAAAATTAGTTTCTTTTTTTTTCAATTAAAAAATATAAGTGATTTAAAAAGAACCGTTTTGTTTTTTTTAAAACAAGTTTTTTATAAAGAATATATAAAAAATAAATATTTATTTTTAAAAATATTATATAGAACTGATTTCTAAAAATAATTTAAAAATTGATTTTTTCATTTTCTATTTAGAGATTTCAAAATAAAACTGACTTAAAACTAACTTAAAAAGTAGAATTTTCTTTTTTTAAGTAAATAGGTTTTGTTTGTAAAATAAGTTAAGTTAATAGTGATTTTCAAATCATATTTGGAAAATAAATTTAATATTTTTTAAACAAACAAAACCTAAAATAAATTTAGTGTTTTTTAAATAAATTTAATATTTTTGTTTTTATTAGAATAAGATTTTAATGGATTGATTCATACAATAGTTTATGATTATTAATTATGATATTTATAACGTTAAAACTTAAACTGAGAATAGAAGAAAAAAGGGTAAGGATGTCTTTAAAAAACTTTAATCTCTTTTATCATTAAGATGGTAGAAAAACAAGATAATTACTAGTTAAAAAATTAATATTAAATGCTCGCTAACCGGTGCCCATGGGCACCGGTTAGCATAACCCTATTATTACATACTTTAACTTGAACTATAATTTTAGAAACAACTTAATGACAAAATTAATTTCATAATTTACATATTGTTGCGTATAAGAATGGTCCACGTAGTCTGTTTTTATATGGTACTCTACCATACTTTGTTCAGTGTGGGGACCATGGGCGACTTTTCGTGTGAAATATAAAAGCGCTAAATTAATACTCCGCTTCAAACAATCTTGGAACTTTGAGAGGAATTTCTATTTTAATTACCAATCTAATCACGTCTCAACTTTTCCGGCACGTGAATTTTGTATGTTTAATTTTCATTTTTCAATTAAAAAATTTATCAAAAGTAAGTATGTTATTTTTTCACAAAAATTGGTGACATATTTTTGTCGGATAACACAATTTATTTACTTTACTTTATTTTGGGAAACTCAAAAACAAATTGTACTACCATGTTATGTTTTGAGACAAAAGTAATATATATATAAAAGTTTGTAGCACCACCCAAAGATATATTAATTTTTCATGTAAACATGAAAATAATTGCTCACCAAATTTAAAACATACTTAGATTATGTCATGTGGTATTTTTATAAGAAAAAGAAGCCTTACCGACTAATGACTAATGACCAATAGCTGAATAATATTTGTGTTTATATCTTCGTGAAGATGGTTACCAACGGATATACATTTAGGGTTTTTTCTATTTATTAAGTATTATATATTAGTAACTTTTTTTAAAAAAATAATTAATTTTTTATAATTTTATGTAGATTAATGTTTTTATTATTAATAATGGTGAAATATGTTTGTGTTTAGATATATTTAGGTAAAGAAATAAATTTTGAAAAGTAAATATATTACTATAAAAGTAATTATCGAGATTCACAAGATTTTTAAAAAAATTGAAAATTATTTGAAAATAAATATTAGAGAAAATAAAACCACCAAAAAGAACGTATTTGGTAGAGAAGAAATATAAAAATTTAAACAATAAATAGAGATGACGTAGATATTAAAAGAGTATTATTTATGTTTATAAGACTCAATTGAAACAATTTATTTGGCTTTAAAATTGTTATCTTCAATTATTGTAGTTTTGTCGAAGCTTGTTTTTTTTGTAATCTTGAGGCTCAAAATTCATGCCTAACTATTAGTCTATCGAACCAAACAACTTAACCGATTATGTTTGAACTCATGAGAATCTTGAGGTCTGTTGGCCTAATACTTGTATTTATTAAAAAACTTTTCGTCTATTGTAATTCTGTCGAAACTTGTTTTGTTTTGCAATCGTGAGGATGAAATTTCATGTCCAACTGTTACCTTCATGTATTGTAGTTCTGTCGAAGGTTGTTAAATTTGCAATTTTAAAGCTGAAAGTTCACGTCCAATTGTTTGTCTATCACACCAAACTACTGAGTCGATTGTGACTGGACTCGTGAGAGTTTTGAGGTCTGTTGGCTTTATAATTATCTTATTAAAAATCTGTTGTTGGTCCAAACCTCTCGAGAACCAAATTAATAAGTCAATAGAAGTTGAGAGACTTAAATATAAATAACAGAAGGTTAAAAGAACAATTTTAAGTATATATTTATTAGAGACTAACATGTAATAATTCCTTTTGTGTAACCATTTTCAGTTATGTACTAAGTCCATATGCCTCTATATAAAGGCCAGAGCTAAACTAATAAAGGGGTTGAACACTTTTGATTTTACTCACTTGTGCTCTCAAACTTTCTGTCTCTAAAATATTTCTCTCACTAAAATGCACTTATCATTGTTCACTAAGGCAACTAATAATAATTGAACTCACCAAATTGACGACTTCACTAGAGACCTAACTAGCAATCGGTGTCTTATTCTTTCATTCGAATTTTACCGATCTTGAAAAATAGTCTTGAAAGTTCATAATGAATCCTAAAAACAATCCGTTAGTTCGATCATCTATTGAAATGTTGAGAGAAGATTTGTAGTGGAATGAAAACAGATCTGACGGATCTGTTCTGATCCAAACTCAGTCAGATATTGAAATGCGTATGAACCAGCTTCTGGATAAAATAAACGCGCTGAACGAGAAGTACGAGCAAAGAGAACATAAAATTCACTCGGTGAAGCTTAAATCTGAGGTGAGACAAGTAAACGAGAAAACTAAAATGGGAAATCAGTCTGATCGATCTTGCATTGATCGACATATTAGGAATGAGCAGAAGAAAGCGCGTTTCGAAGCTCCAAAAGAGCGTTATTCTTCTCGAAAAGGAAAAAAAGACAAACAGAAATATATCGCCTCTAGTGACGAAGATGTTGAAAGTTACGCCTCAGGCTTTAAGAGGTATAAGAGTTATTCGAAGGAGGAACAAGAAAGGGAACAACCAAGGAAACATAAGAAAGAACATAAATCTAAGAGGGACAACGTTCCTCGTTGTTTGAGGGAATATACTTGGTGTGAGGGGAACAAACCGAATCAATATGCTGAGGCAGAATTTGTATGCAGTCATGGGGCCTGAGGATTAGCATGTACAAGGTGTCGATTGGAGGAACTCTCCGCTGACGAGTGAAATTAGATCTATTACACTTCCGAAACGTTTTGATATTGCTAAGGTTGAAAAGTTCGATAGGATGTAGGACCTAGATGATCATATTGAACAATTCAAGAATTACATGATAAATTTCAAAGATGACGACCGACTGGTGTGTCGTGCTTTTTCACAAACTTTCAAAGGAACAACATTAAAGTGGTACAACCGGATTATGAGGGGGTTCATTTTAAATTTTAAGGATTTATATACTATTTTCTGAAGATAGTTTGTTGGAAGCAAGGAGATGAGAGCGAATGGGGATACGATTATCCAGTGAAAACATGCAGTTTGAGAGAAATTAAAGGACTACACAAAGAGGTTTGTTCTAACTAAGGAAATTTTTGATAATTGCGAAGAAGTTGTAGCGATGACAGCTTTTTGCCAGGGTTTACTGCTAGGGGACCTAGCTAATTAAACGAAAAAGAGGAGAACTTTAACCTTTGGGGCACTGATGGCTCAAGTTGAAGACCAGATCAAGGTTGAAGAGGCAACCAGGGTCCGAGGAGGACCAGTTAATGTTCCAAAAAATTCGGGTCAGGTGGCCAATAACCAAAGGCAACCCTCGAATGGTAATCAACAGTCGTGTTTGAGGAATAATAATTTGCCACCTCGAACTGGGGGATATTAAAACCATACCCCATCTTACAATTACAGCAGACCGAGGCCAAATCAGTGGATTATGCCAAAATATTATGCAGATTTAATAGAAAGTATGGCTGCAATCCTCGATAAAAACAAGAGCTTCGTGAATTTCAGGAAGCCAACTCCAATAAATAGGCCAAGGGAGGAGCGAAATAACAAATATTGCAGATATCATGAGGACATTGGTCATGATACCAATGATTGTATTGCATTAAAAAAAGGAGGTCCAAATCTTGATTTAAAATGGAAAACTCTTGACTTATGAGAAATCACAAGGAGGCGCGTCGAAAACTCCAGCATCGAATTAACGACATGTTAACCCAAGTGCGCCAATTGAGAATTTAATGATTCTTGATTCTGAGGCTACTGAATTCGATGCTGCTTCGGAATATTTGGACAAGGATCCAGACAGGCTAATGCTTATGGTCGTTGATGAGCCGGTAAGGAAAAGACATGTGTGAATATTTTGAGTCATTGGATATTTTCGGAGGGGACTCAATGGTTGGTACTACTGACAGTTCGAGGAAGAGACATGTGGTCAATTTGACAACTCAAATTGAAGGAAAAATGTCTAGCTATTTGTATGGAAAAAAGCTATATATTTTATCTTGTTCGATGAGCATGACTTGCGGGGTACAACGGGGCCGCATGAAGACGCTGTAGTGACTGGTGATGAAATTCGACGTGTTCTCATAGACACCGGTAGTTCTGCGAACGTCTTCTTCAAAACGACTTATGATAGGATGCGTAAACCTCCTCGAATTTCTCAATCATAGCATACGATTATAGGATTCACTAGTGTAACAACACGTGTGATTGAGGAATTCCAAGGAGAGGTGAGCTTAAGAAATAGACCTTTCAAGAAGAAGGTCTAAGTGCTCTTTATGGTGATGGACTGTCCTACAAGTTACAATGCTATTTTTGGAAAATCTTGGCTATCCATAATGTACGGGGTTGTGTCGACAGTACATAAATATTTTAAATATGTGGTAGGGGATCGTATAGGGGTCATTCAAAGCGACCAGAAAGTTGCAAGAGAGTACTACGCCACTGCGCTTCGGATCCGAAGATCCAACAGTGGAAACCTGATGAATGAATAACAGTCAGAGGGGTTGACCTCGGATTTTGAAAAAAGAGTTGGCGATCCGAGGGAAACCCCTAGGTCTTTGACAGTAAGGGAAAAAATTGAGGAATATATTTTTTCTGAAGGAAGAGTACTTTGTATAGAAACCTTACTAACCCCAGTTCTACGTCAACAACTGCTAGAGTTTTTGTCTTTTAATTTGGATACTTTTGCTTAGAAAACGGAGGATGTGACGGGGGTGCCGATCGAGGTAATTCGCCGTAGTTAGCTATTGATCCAAAGGTAAATCCATTAATTTAGAAAAAAATGCATTCTCATCAAAGAGTGCAGAAGCAATAGTTTTCGAAGTGGATCAGTTAACCAGGGTCAGACATATAAATAAATCACAGTATCCTTTATGGACGACGAATCTAGTAGTGGTAAAAAAAAAGAATGTAAAATGGAGAATGTGTGTGGATTTTACAGACTTAAATCGAGCTTGTCCAAAAGATCCATTTCCTGTTCCTCGAATAGATCAACTGATTGATTCTATTTTAGGAAATAAAATATTAACATTCATGGATGCTTTTACAGGATACAAACAGATACAGATGGATCCAAAGGATCAAGAATGTATGTCCTTCATAACTGACAGGGGATTGCATTGCTATAAAGTTATGCATTTTGGATTGAAGAACGTTGGAGCTACTTATCAAAGGTTGATGAATAAAGCTTTTGCCACTCAGATCGGAAGAAACATGGAGGTGTATATTGATGATATAGTGGTGAAAAGCTTGAGGGATGATGCGTATTTGGAGGATTTAGAGGAGACATTTATAAATCTAAGGGCAATCAGACTGAAACTCAATCCTGAAAAGTGTACCTTCAGAGTTCGGTTAGGGAAGTTATTGGGTTATGTTATCAGTGAAAGAGGAATATAAACTGACCCGGAACAGTTGAAAGCTCTAATAGCATTGAATTCACCTCAATATGTTAAAGAAGTGCAAATTTTGACAGGAAAGTTAGCAGCGCTTAACAGATTTATTTCGTTTTCCAATCTTTTATGTATTGCGAGGGCCAAATAGGTTTGAATGGACATTGTAATGTGAAGCTGCGTTTACAAGCATAAATAATTTTTTATCATCACCAGAGATTTTGTCAAAACCTCAAAGTGGAGAAAAACTCTTTTTGTACATTGCGGTATCAGATTTTACACTAAGTGCGGTGCTGATAAGTGATGATTCAAGAATTTCAAAGCCAGTGTACTATATCTGCAAAAGTTTAGTGGCAGCAGAGAAAAGGTATTTGAAGCTTGAATATTTAGCGTTAGCATTGTTGATTGCTGCTAGGAAAATGCGCCCCTACTTCCAAGCTCATACTATTGA
Organism: Limnanthes douglasii subsp. nivea; assembly: GCA_036936605.1. Taxonomy (NCBI): domain Eukaryota; kingdom Viridiplantae; phylum Streptophyta; class Magnoliopsida; order Brassicales; family Limnanthaceae; genus Limnanthes; species Limnanthes douglasii. The sequence goes on along the minus strand of JAUPFV010000002.1, from coordinate 54,333,384 downwards.
ATTCCGAACTTTATTCCCTTTAAAAAATGTTTTGTAACGGCCAGATATTTCGGGGAGGATGACCAAGTGGTCAGTGGAGTTAGGAGATTATGACATTTTGTTCGCACCTTGAACTGCAATAAAAGCTCAAGCGCTGGCAGATTTTGTCGTTGAATTTCATTAAAGTAGATCGAATTTAGAAGAAAATCAAGATGTAACACCAGTGAGTTTGAGGTGGGTCGTTCGAATAAATGGAGGATCTAGTATTTTGGGATGCAGTGTTGGAGTTCATTTAATTGCTCCATCTGGAGAAACGATGCTTCAATCCATCAAATTTGGTTTTCACGTCTCGAATAACAAAGCTGAATATGAAACTACTTTGGCTGGTTTAAGGTTGGAAAAAATATGTGGAGCAACTTCGGTACACCTAGAAACAAATTCTCAATAGTAACAAATCAAGTAATCTGGAATTTCTGAGGCGAAAAAGGATCGCTTAATTTTGTATCTTCGGAATTTAATGTCACTATTCAATTATGTTGTTGTTGAGCATATTAGTCGAGGAAGTAACATGGTGGCTGATTCTTTAGCAAATATTGCTTACAATGAGGAATATCCTTGGATTTTGTTACAAGAAATCTCCTCAATCTTGACCCAGTCAGATCAGTGTGAATATATAGAGGAACTCTTTGTCACCCTAGATATTTTCCGAGACAATTGGCGAACAGATATTCTTAATTTTTTAATTCAAGGAACATTGCCAGATGATGCAAAGTTGGCCAAAAAATTGAGGGGTAAAGCCTTTGGATACATAGTTTTGGATGAAATTTTATATAATAAGGCGTTAAGCAGGCCATTATTACGGCATCTATGCAGGCAAGAATCATAGGAGGTATTGTCAAAGTTGCATGATGGAGATGGGTCAGCTCATTGCGGGTTTAAAGCTTTATCTCGTCGAGTTTTACTTGCAGGATTTTATTGCCTACAATCATGAATGATTTCAAAAATTTGGTTCGAAGCTGTGATACTTGTCAAAGGTTTTCTAATTCTATACACAAGCTGGTAGTTCCACTTATGTCTATAACCGAGGCTATACCCGATAGATAGGGGATTGATTTGGTGGGACCTTTGCTGATGGCATCTGGAAGACGGCAAATAATAATTGTGGTAGTGGATTATTTTATACAATGGACTGAGGCGGAATCACTATCTGGAACGAAAGCAAAATATCTAATCAAATTCATTGTAAATAATATTTTTTGTCGCTTCGGAGTATCTTAGAGAATTACTATAGATAATGGCCCAGTTTAATAACAAATAAATGACTTCGTTTTGCGCATCAAAGGGAATTCAACAATGTTTTTCAACACATTTTCATTCCCAAGTCAATGGACAAGTCGAAGTTACGAACATAACTATTTTAGATGGGTTGAAGAGAAATTTGACAGGAGCAGCAGGAAAATGGCCAAATTATTTACAAGAAGTACTTTGGGCTTATCAGACAACTCTCAGGGAAGCTACTAAAGAAACTCCTATTGCTTTAGCATATGGAACGGATGCTGTTAGCCCTGTGGAATCTAGAGTAGCTTGATATTCTGAAGCATCTAATGATGAAGCTAAAAGAGAAAATTTAGATTTTATTGATGAAAAAAAGTTCGAGCTCATTTAAATGTAATCCATTATCAATATCTTATGAGGAACAGATACAATTCGAGGGTGAAAATGTGAGAGTTTAAAGCAGATGATAAAGTGTTGAGGAAAGTATTTTTGTATACTAAGGAGAAGAGCCTCGGAAAAATGGCCCCAAATTGGGAAGGACTTTATATAGTTGTGGAAATGATAAAGAGAGGGTCTTATTGCATCTGTGATATTCATGGGAGGATGCTTCAACACCCATGGAATATACAACATCTGAAATTATATTGGCAATAGTTCTATTGTATTTTGAATTTGTTTCTTTGGATTAAATAACACACTCTTTCCTATCTTGTTGGCCCATGAAGGTTTCAATGAGGCGCTATATATATATATATTCAAATTTATCAATAAAATGCATTTTTGAAGTGCTACATTTATTAAATGCATTGTGATATTCGAAGTGCTACGTTCATTAAATGCACTCTGATATTTGAAGTGCTATGTTTATTTAAATGCACTGTTATATTCGAAGTGCTACGTTCATTAAATGCACTGTGATATTCTAAGTGCTACGTTCATTAAATGCATTGTGATATTCGAAGTTTACGTCTATTAAATGCACTGTGAAATTTGAAGTATTACGTCCATTAAATGCACTATAATTTTCAAAGTGTAATTTTCGATGTGTCATAATTATCTAGTGCATCATAATATTTGATGAGTTATAATAAAAATTAAAGGATCACATAACTTGATTATAAAAATGAAATATAAATAAAAATATTTGTCAATTAGATTGATTCGATGAAGTACAATGGATATGACACGAATATAACATATACAACAAGAGAACATGAAATCAAAGGATAGTAAAAATCATTCAGATGACTCTTCTTCGGACGATTCTTCTTCTTATGATGATGAGCTTGGGATAGGGTTGAAGGCTTCACTAGGGCGTCGTTCGACATGAATATCGTTCCAAAATCTAGAAAGGTTTATTTTCGGATAAGTTACATGAATTTCCCGAAGAAAGGTGATGGATGTCTCTTCTTTACCATTGTTGATAGTTGCCAACATGTCTTGGGTACATTCAGTTTCTGCGGCAGTGACAGCAAGTCTTTTCTCCTTCTCAAAATTAGTCTTCAGCGTGGCTATCTCATCATTTAAGTTTTTCTTTTCAGTTTCGCTTATAGTAAGAGAAGTCTGAAGATCCTCGAATTTTTTCTTCTCAGCAACCAAGTCCTCAAGGTATTCAGCCTTGAGCTTATTTATCTCCTCTTGATGTGAAGCGATCAATTTTTCTTTATCGGCATGGTGTTGCGCTCGTAAATGACCTTTGACAGAAAGAATTCCTCGGATAAGTTCAGATCTTGCCATTTCGAAGGTTTGGAACTGATTGATTACGTGATTGTAAAATTTCTCCCTCATCAGTTTCTCAGCATCGACAATTCATTTATAACGAACCATATCCTTGGCCAATCGTTTCAAGTGACTATGGGAAACCTCGATTTATTGATAAAGTGACTTTTCTACAGCGTCGAGATCGGTGAATGGTAGAAGTGCAACAAGGATAGCTGGACTAGGAGGAAAAACCGTTGGGCTGGGATGAGGAATGAGGTCCAAGGATGTAGTAGGAGCATAAGCACAAATGATTTCTGGAGACGCTTCGAAGGTAGACGGTGCAGATCTTCTCCCGAAATTGTGTATACAAGTTTGAACTTCTTGGATGACAGGATCTTCTTCTCCCGTAAGTTCTTGTGACTCGTTGAAATTAATGAAACTATCGGGATCGAAGTGATCATCGTCTTGATTACCATCATCTGGATTGTCTTCGATTAAGATTGTAGCATCATCACTAATGTCTTCTTTTTCTTGCTGAGCACTATGTTGATTTCCAGCAGTTATGACCTCATCGTCATCGGACACTGTGTCTTCGATGGTCGTTGATTCCTTATTTTTCTTCTTATGAGGACTAGAACTTTTGTTTTTCGAAGGCATAGAAGTTTTCTTCTTTTTTGAAGAAGGTTCATCTTCTTCAATAATCGAAAGCATGGTTTCTGTTATTTTTCTTTTCCGGCGTTTGGACTTTGGTTTTGTTGAAGGGCTAGCACCAGATGTGCTAGCTGCCTTTTTCTCCATTTTTGCCTTTTTTTTGCGACAAACGACTGTCTGATCTATTACGAATGGGGAGGAATACCATACAATCAGGATGGATTAATCTTTTGCAAGCATGATGAGGGTTTGGTTGCTCCATCAAATTTGGAGGAGGCAAAGCTCCAGGTGTGATAGGAAAGAGATGACTTTTGAGGAAGTTGATTGGTTAGAATGCGGTGTGAAAAGCATTGTTCCATTCTGCTTCGGCCCAAACGACAAGCTTAATGAATTTGTCTTTGGCTTTTGCCCGACGAATGGTGAAATCCTCAGAATTTCTAAAAGGATCATATAAATAGATAGTGAATAAGAGAAAGGACGGTGATACTATTTTGTTTAAAATATATATATACTATTATAGTACTCACGGTTGCTTCTCGAGAGGAGGTTCAGTTTTGATGGGTTGGCATCAGATATCTCTTTACCGTTTTCCCATGCTCTTGAGATGAAGATAAATTTTTTCTTCCAAATTTTTTCCCCTTCCAGAAGGTCGTCAATGAGTTTTAGATCATCCACCAGGGTAAGGTAATAGGATGGAAGCTTTGGTCTCTTAAATAATTTTGTCAAAGATATGAAATCATTGATGCTGATCAGAATCTTGGACAAGCGAGAGGCCATGATCACAGACATAAGAGTGAACCATTTATTCGGTGTCACTTGAGTTGGGCACAGATCTAGATGTTCGAAGTACTCAACGATCATAAGATCTAGTGGGAACCGAAGACCCCAATTGATGATTTTGGGGTAGACCACCAGCTCATTATCTTTGCAATCTAACGGAGTCTATTTTTTTGGGGTAATCGAAGAGTAATGCCGTCTCCCATTCCCCACTACTTTTTCAGATCTGATGCCTGACTCTCTTGATAATATATATATACAGATTTTTTCAGTTCGACAATATTGTCAGCATCAAGAGACTTCGGATTCTTGCCAATTTTTGCTCTTTCCTCATCGGATATGCTAATTAGAGCTTTGTTTTTTCTTGGCTTACAGACTCTCTTCTCTGTAGCATTCTCTGATTCTCCTTCATCGAAATCAGCCTCATTGTCTGATCGAGTACCTTCAGAGTCAACTTCCTCCACTTCTGATGTTTCATCTCTTAGTTTTGAAAGATTCTTCGAGGGATTTTGTTGAGGTAATGAGGCTTCCTCAACAATCTCCCTCCGGTGAGGAGACTTGGTAGATGAAGCCGATAAGGAGGGATTTGGGATAGCATCGATATCATCTCCCATGGCTATAAAAGTCCTTATTCTAGGGGTTTGTGAGGGATAAGTTGAAGAGGGAGTCGCTTTGGATTTCTTCGAAGTGGATTTACTTGATTCACCGATAATTCAAGGTGTTCTGGGTGTTTGAACTTTAGTAGAACGACTCTTTTCAGTAATTGGTGGAGACAAAAATACAGGAGTTTTAGAGGGGTCAAAGTTACCATCATAAATGGTTTTGGTAGTTGTTCCAAGGGGAGTGTCGCTTATCAACCCAGCAGCTCTATACTCGTTTGTTCTCTCACTTATGCAAAAGTAATCGTAAGATCCGAAGACCTGATTATTGTCAGACTTTGGAGATTTGGGTTTTCTGGGAACTTTTGCTTTGGATCTCTAGATCTTGGATGTTTGCTCATAAACAGGTTTGAGATTGATCGGAAAATATAATTTTTTTGGTGAAATCAACCAAAACGTTTGAAGAAGACAATGAAGGTAGCTAAGGGTTGTGAGGTTTTTTGTTTCTCTCTAAATAAGTTTGGGTTGTGAAACTAAAAATGAAGTTACAAATGAATTTATAGGAGGAAGGATATAAGTTTAGAAGTAGAAAAGGTTTTGTGGTGATTGGATAGAATTTGAAACAATAACAATGTTACGTGTTCGACATCTCTCATACTAGCTGTAAGCCTAGCAGTTAGGAAATCATGACGATTTTAAACGGTCAAATTTTAATTTTTCAGAGTTTAAAGTTGCTTTTGATATGATTCAAAGACAATTAGTTCTCATTCATTTACTGACATGAGAACTAAGGAGGCTACCGATAAGTAAATAGAAGTTCAGGGACTTAAATGTAAATAATAGATTGTTAAATGAACGAATTAAGTATATATCTTTATTAGGGACTAGCATGTAATACACCTTTTTGTGTAACCGTTTTCAGTTTGTACTAAGTCTCTCCGCCTCTATATAAAGGCCAGAGCTAAACTAATAAAGGGGTTGAACACTTTTGATCTTACTCACTTGTGCTCTCAGACTTTCTCTCTCTAAAATCTTTCTCTCACTAAAACTCACTTATCATTGTTCACTAATGCAACTAACAATAATTGAACTCACAAAAAATAATCTATTGTTTTAAGAGAAAAAAAATACAAATATAAGTAGTATTTCCTTTTTTATTCACTAGTAATTGGTTATCTCATAAGTATAAAATTTAGCAAATTTAGTATTGGGAAGAAGTTAAAAGATATATTGTTTTGAAAAAAACTTCTTCCAATTGCATATGTACGTAAGAGTACCCCCACCAGTACTTTCAAAGTATGAAAGAAAGACTAATGGAAGAAGATAAGTTATTGAGCATGTAGTTTGAATATTTATGTATCTGTATAGTTGAGATATTTTTTATACTGTCATGTTGTTGATACTTTTCCCTTGTTCATGTTCTCACTTGGTTAGAACTTTTTATTTCAAAACTATATGATAATGAGAATGATTTGCATACTTTTGAGAGAAGTAAAAGTCCATTAACATATGTTGCAAAAGTGAAGAGTTGTTAATGATTTTTTGCACACGTGTTACCTTCTCGGCTTTTGTTATTTTAGTTGTTGGATGTAAATAATCATGACCATTAATCTACAAAAAAATATCAACTGTTAATTTAAAAAATATCAAAGGTTATTATTTTTTTACCTTCTATTTAAATAATAGCCTTCTTCTTTTCACTCTTGTACCGCTTTCAACATATTCTTTATCTTAAACTTCCTTTATGTTTATCGTTTTCCTCTTCACCTTTTTGCTTAAGTTTACCACTTTAAGTTATGCACTCTTTTTTATTTCGTAAATATTGTTGACTTTCACCTCATTTTTGATAAAAATGGGTATAATAACAAATTTGTGTGCTCGATATGATGATCCAAAACAATCCGATATTCAAAATCAAAGTACAAGTGCTTCTGTTAGAGAACTTTCTTCAAGTGAATCAACAACTTGGAGGAAACCTATGAAAAGCGCATTTCAAATGTAAAAATCAACTATGTTGCATTTCTCGAAGAATCTACGCAATATTCTCATGATTACAAGGTAATTCTGGTGGCTGAGAATTTTATGGTTAATAGATTTTGCATAAACCTTCCAAGCTTGTTGCATCTACAGTCTAGTGCACCAACTGAGACTAACACTCATACTGGAAATCTTAATATCATCAAGTCCATAATAGTTGTTGTTTTTTTTCATCCCAAATTTTATAAGCTTAAGGCTAATGTTTCCATGTCGGAAAACACTCATGTTTAACATTCTTAAGTGAGGAGGTCAGATACTAAAATTTATGAGCGTAAAGCTAAACATTTTGAAGTTGTATCCACTTGGCCATCCGAAGATCAAGTTGTAAGGCTAGGAATGAAAAATAGTGGTGAATCTTCAATCCAAGTTGTTGATAATACTGCCACTAAGGTTGTTGACACCCCTAGTTATTGATCCAAAGATAAAATGTACTACTTCTGAGGTCGTAATTGTAACTTCTTCTATAAAGGCATCTTCCTCAGAGTCTTCTCTTTTTAGAGTTTTTGTTATTTCTTTTTCTAATCCATATAAAGAATTAGTGTTAAAACTTGTGCGCCTAAGTTTCTTGTTGTTGATGTTAATATTTCTATAAGAGACTTTGACTTTGTAAATAATATTTCTCCTACTACAAAAAATGGTGTCATTATAAACGAGGGTGGTTCTCAGATTGTTAACGAGACTCATCTTCATGCTGGAAACGAAAAATAAAATATGAAGTATACCTCTATTTTGTTTGGTAGTATTAAACATAGCGATTTGAATATTTATGCCCTTTCAGAGAAAGTAGGTGTAAATTTTATTACTAAGGCAGCCCGTCGTTTAGAGGAAATTAAGAGGCTAAAACATAAGACTAATAATTATGGTGATGGGTCCAAAATTAAGAAGGATCAAATTGATAAACTTATTGAATCAATGTTTGAAGCTTCAATTCCTGTCGTAATTGGTGAAACTTGCTTACTCCTATCAATTATTACCAATTTTTTTGGTGTTTCTAATACTTATTCTGAGAAAATAGTTAAATTTTTGGTCGCTACTAATACTACAAACAAAGTACTGATTTAGATTCTCATATGGTTTTTTATGGTTCTTTGTTTGAGACTCATCTCCTACTGTAGTTAAGAGTTTTGATTTGGAATTTTTTTAGAATTCTTAAACAACTTTACAACTTCAGTACATATAAAGCTGCTATCAATTTCCCTCTCTCATATTAAGTTGGCCAATAAGCAAATGAAGCTAATAACTGAAGTAAGTCTCAACTACTTGTTTTTCTAAATTAATTTCTGGATATACTTTACTACTACTTTTTTGTTTTATAGCTAATATTTTATGCCTTTGTGCTGGTACATCAATATTATGGAAGTCATGCGCCAGTTATAACTAATATTCGACCATTATTTGAAGCTATAATAGAGCCTTAATCATCTAAGAATGAAAGCTTGATATTCAGGCGAAGATTAAGTTGAGTTGTAATTGTACTGATCTGCAGACTAAATCTAAAATTAAGGCACAGTTGAAGGTTAAACTTCAAGTTGAGACTCATTATGAGGAATAATTGAGAACTAATCTAGATTTTATGAAAGAAAAGCTTATTGCAAGCTAAAGTTTTGAAGACTGGATTATAAAATTTTCATATGTTAAAACTATGATTATTGCAGCTCTTAGATGTGAGTTAGGATATGTTTTTGTTGAAGATAAAATAGAGAATGATCTAAGGGATATTAAGCATAAAAAAATCATGAAATATTTGTGAATGTTGCAAATACTAAGACATAAAAGTTTTAAAAGGATGTAAAAAAACAATAAATTTTAAGTATTGTTGAAGATAAAGCATTAAAGCATAAATGAAATTTGGCCGATATGGAGCAGGTTGTTTTCCTATACAGTTTTAACTTGTTGTTGATATGGAGCAGGATATAAAAAACAATAAATTTTAAGTGTTGTTGATGTTGAATGATCTGAAGTTACTGCTTATATGGAGCATGTTGTTTTCCTATGCAGTTTTAACTTGTTTTCATGTAAATGATTGATAGTTCATGAGGCTTAATTGATTGAACAAAAGTCCCCAATGGCTGGGTATTTTTTGAAGGAACTTGTGTTGTTCAACATTTTTTATATTCGAATTATTTTGAGGTATACTTACTTTATTTTTGTTTTTTAGTTGAGTTTTGTATCTTTATGAATTGTCTAAGCTATTGATATATTTTGTTTGATTTTTAAAAGAAATCAATGTGTTTCTTAGACTTTGTTGTTCCAAACATAGTGATAAATTCCAAAAGTAGAGACTTTGTAAGGATCACGTAGGCTCCTTTTATGTCTAGGATAGTGCCTAGAGTTACCCCAAATATTTTTATTTTCGTTGTTTGATAGGTTCATGACTCCCATATGTTTTAAGGACTACTTTTGGAATCATCATACACTTATGCTTTTTATTTAGGAAGCCTCTCACACTTTAAATTTTTTGTTTGAATGAAGGATGCATAAACTCCTTTAATTGTTTAGGATTACTTATCTAATCATCCCAGATTTAAATTTTTATTTATTAGAGGGATGTATATAATCTTTATAGTGGTTGGTAAAATAGATCATATGAGAATTGAGATAAAAATTGCAAAACGTTATATTACTGATAAATACCTCAGTAACACCTTCCACTTCACGGTAGGAAAAATAGTATCCCCATTGGAAAAGTTTTCATAAATAAATATAATAAAACTTATAATCGAAATAAAGTAGTAGTTGAAGGATCATGTGCTTTATGAATTTTGGAGCTTCCTATGCTTTATGTTTTAAGGATGCCAAAGATGTCGTTATTCCTCATGTAGTAGCCTATATATTCGAGGCTTGACATTTGACTGTTTAATATGCGCCTCTTTCTAGTTTGGACCTACCTTGTCGAGGGCTTTTTCTATAGTATAGAGGAAGACGTTCCTTAAGATTTTGTCTCAAAATTTAGAACTTATGAAGCAGACTTATGGATTGTACCTTTTTACCCTGAGATTTTTTAGTGTTCTGATTGTAGATGCATTTTTACTATTTTATCCTTAATAATATCAAGCTATGCTCTTATTGGTTAATAATTGCTCAGTTCTCTATCTTGAGATTGTGTGTGAGGGCATGTTAGTTCCGTTGGCACTACTATACACTAGGGTAAATGGTGTTTCAGTTGTTGTAGTTCTTGAGGTGGTCATGTATGACCATATAAATATATTCAAGAAATTAAGTTGATTCCCAACTTCTCCTTCCAACATATCATTTATGACATCAATTTTTGTTATGTTTGTGACCTCCATCTGATAATTTTCCTACATATACAAAAAAGAAGATAAAATTTATTCTATACCCCTTATTTTGCAAATTAATAATAGTTGATAATTTTGGAATTGGGTTAAATTTTCTATTGTGATGACTCTTGGAATTACATAACTGAAGTATATGTTTTTTCTAAGAAGTTGATGACCTTATTTGTTGTTATTTTCACTAGTGGTTATGCTTCTATCCATCTTCAAAAGTAGTCTATAAGAACCAATAATAATTTATTCCTCCTCAAGCCTTTGGAAAAGTCCTAAAATTTTGAGGCCTAATATGTTAAAGAGAATAGATTTTAAAATTGTTTATGATAAAGCGGTTGTGACTTGTATTGAATTGAAGAATTATTGGTAGGTATAACAGTTATTTTAAAAAATTCTTTGTATCTTCCATAATTCAAGGCCAA